>JAVLUX010000050.1:15540000-16230000 GCA_032164185.1 Moxostoma hubbsi
CCAACCCGGAGATTATAGAATCTCGCAAGTTAATGGGTTTTGCCCAGCCCGCCACTCTGCAGATGTCTGCTAGAGCGGTGCCATTGGCCAGAAGGCGCGGTGCGGGGGGTGGCTTTCCTTCAGAAGAAACGAATGTTTGCCATGGTCATGTTCTCGCAATGAGAACATGAACCATCCAGAAACACTGATAACGCTGATAAAACGAGATATCTGCCGCATCCAGGAACTACACAAAGGCGGAAAGGCATCTTTAAAAAGACGTTCAACGCCAATGTGTATTGCTCTAACAGAGAAAATGTTACTCTTTATGAGGGAAATGCTCTTTTAGAAGCGCTGTCAAAGTGTCCAGGGGTGTAGTCTGCGCTGAAGTGCAGAGAAATAGAAAAGCCGATGGTAATGTGCCATAAGATCCAACAGCTGTACTCTGGAAGAGGTGTGTGGAACAGTATTGCTGATCACACAACCGCTCGGACCCGAAGAAGAAATCTGACTAAACAGTTGCACGATTCCCTCCTTTTATACCCGTATGTCTGGGGGAGGGTTATGCAAATTCTGTTCGCCAATTTCTCATTGGCCTTTTCTCAAGTTCAGAGGTAACCAAGGCTCCCAGAAGAGACCCCTAGTGTCACTACAATCGACACAACGTCAAGTGAGTGACAGAAGGGGAAATTCGATTTCCTGAGACGAAGGTAACGAGAAATTGGAAAAGCAAGCTGCACTACAAGTACTTGAGGCAAGAGTGATGCGCTCTTTGTTCTCAGTTACAAATTCTGAGGAAATGATGTCTGTGCACCTGCTTTTATAATGGTCAGTTTCACGCCAAAACAGGCAGAGCTCAAACACCATAGCCAATATTAAAATATTGCCTTTATTATAGAGAGGTTTCAAATAGGTCATGTATGAAGGCAATCCCCATATGTGTTACTACGCAATGTCTCATTTCCTTGGTCTCAGGGAACCGAGTCTACATACGTAACCGAGACATTTTCGTGAGAAAGTATGCACACAAACGTTTTACAAACAAATACCTGTGTACGCATATAAATGCGACCCTGTGTAGCAATGCAAGTCTATTTAACACTCTAAAACAGGACTGACAACCATATTCTGCTGTTTTGTGAATGTAGCTTTAAATCTTTATTTCTTTATTTCAGTCCACCACTCCCCTCAGATTCATCCACACGTCCCAGCAGAAATGGCATTAATTGCTTCAGTGTACAAAGTAATTATCTCAGGTAATTAAGAGCCTGTATAGAATAAGAACAGGAGGACTGTTGTCATTCCCAGGAGTGAATGAGAGTGGAATTCTGTTCTTAAATGTGTATTAATTGAAAGGGATGGGACTTGTGCTCTATAAAACTCCTGGGCAACGAGACATGCAGGGACTTTGGGGTTTTAAAGTCATGGCCACTGTAATTGTGTGTTTGAAGCTTTTCATGTTACAACTGTGTGTGTGGGGTTCATAACAATCTGTAATCACAGGAGAATTTCGGGAATGTAATTGAAAGTCGGCAAAGCAATCCTCACACCTATACAAAATTTAAAAATCCAAGGCGCTGGTTTTGATCAATAACTTAATTTCTTCATTATTATTTTTTTTATTGTTTGAACGGTTTATAAATTCTATAATGAAAAAGTAATTGACCTATCCATTAAATATATTCAAACCTGTAACTAAGTGCTCTTTCTTTTATAAAGCCGTTTAAAAAAATACTAAAAGACTATTCAGACATAGTGAACACAACAGAGAATGTTCATATGACCTCATGTAATTACTTTAAAGTTATGACACATACGATCATGCATGCCATGGCTACAGCTTGACAAGGCGGTTGCAATCTGTTGATCTCTCTTGCACTTACAGCCTGAATGTGATGCAATCACACTACAAACGACAGATCAAACAACAATCTGGCAAGTGCATTTTGCCAACAAAATGGCTGTTCTGGATTAGAGCACACAAATAACACAGGAGATTCATAATTAATGAACACCTCAGTGCTGAAGCATGAAGTATTTACAGGTAAAACATTCCACTAACATGGAGTAAAATTAGTGTCTCCATGAATGTGACAGAGATGTAACATTAGAGAGATTTTGATTTATTTGATTCATAGCTCAGGCTGAGAAGTGAATGATCTTAGAAAATGAGCTTTTATCCTACTGTACACTGAAGGTCATAACCAGGGTTGCCAGGTTAGTGTGAAAAACAAACAAACAAGCCAACTTTCAAAAATATCCCAAAAACGCATAGTAACCAATAAAACCAGCCAAATACCAAAACTCAAAGTATGTTATTATGCATTTTCTGTCTGTCTTTCTTTTTTCATTTGTAGGCCTACTGTGTAATGTAAGCAGTAAAATTATAATAAGAAGAAAATAAAAATAATAAAAGTCATGTTCACAACCACTGAAACAATTGAGCCCGATAAAGCCATATCATCATTTCAAGTTGCATTTTATATTTAGTCTGATCTAACATTTTGCAAAATTATTTCAAGTGGCTCCTTATACATATGGCAGCAGTTCCAGGGTGAAATGTCCACTGAGTGATGCTTAAAGCTAATACAATTTTCATCAAAACAGGTGAGGTTTTTAAGGTTTACGCCTTAAGTTTTAATCAACAAAACCAACCTCCCTATCCTAAACCTAATGTATCCAATAGTGTCAGAAAAGGCAAATGTGAGATAACAAAATGTCTAGGTTGCTAGTGTAACCCCCGTTACCTGATGGGGGGAATGAGACGTTGTGTTGATTGTAGTGACACAAGGGGCTTCTTTCGGAGCCTCGGATACCTCTGAATATGAAAAAGGCCAATGCCAAATTGGTGAACAGAATTTGCATGTTGCCCCGGACAGACAGGTATAAAAGGCGGGTATCGTGCATCCGGGGATAGTGCATCTGTTCAGTCAGGTTCTGCACTGAGGAGCCCAGAATAAGGTTAGGCCATTACAGCAGCTTGGTACAGTGTTGTGGCAAGGAGAACACAACGTCTCGTTCCCTCCATCAGGGAATGGGGGTTACACTAGTAACCTAGAGGTTCCCTTCTGTCACTCATTGGACGTTGTGTGGACTGTAGTGACACAAGGGGTCCCTATTCAATAGCGCCACCTACACTGAACCGTGTTAAGTGATCTGCTGTAGCGTGCCAAATGAGCGTGAGACTGCACGTAACCCTCCCCGATGCCCCATTAAGACGTCACATTGTTTTTATTAGGTTCCCGGCATCCGAACAAGGATTCTCCTGAAGGGTGGGAACAAGCGACGTGGCAAGCATGGGTGCAGGTCGTGCCAGCCGCTGCCTTTTCCTCTCTATGTTTCTACTCACAGAGTGTTAGTTGCAGCTGGGGCCATCTAGATATAACACACATTGGGGAAGGCGTTCTTTTCCAGTCCTATTCATTCAGGGGGAAAAGACCCCGCAGAGACCACATCCTGCCCAGGCTGGGGGGAGGTGAAAATGTGACAAATACGTCACAAGGGTTTTCAGGCCACATGTTGAAGTGGCGCAGTGGGGGGGCAGGGGGGACTGTCCAAGGGAGATGCAGGTCTGCCGGCAGGGGGACCGTACCGCGGAAAATACACACAGGGGGATTAATCCATGAAGGCCAAACCACTTCTTTTACTTCTTATGTAGGCCTTTTACTCCTAGTTTCATTATTTGTGCTGACACAGTCTGTTACCTGTAAAAACATTGTATTGTAATCATAACCACAGTAAGCATGTCTGTATCCATCAAAAATAGTATACACCTTACCTGTTTTGAAGAATAGATGCTGGTTAATCAAAAATCTATGTGATATTTTAAGCCCTCAGGCCACTGAACAAAAATTTACCTACAGCTACAATTTAAAAGTGGCACAGTTTTGTGGAAAAAACAAAGACTTGGCAACAATGGTCATAATGATCCATTCATCCTTAAGTAAATGGGACAAAAGGAAACATTTATAAATCAAACATATATAACAAAACCTTTGTCCATCATTGATAAACAGAAGTTTAAGCCTGAATGACGATGCAAAATTCAGTATTTTTTTTTTTTTTTTATGGTTTAAATGCACAGAACTTTAGTGGAAACACTTTTTACTCCCTTGACAGGTCACAGAATTTCCCAATAAACTGTTTCACAATAGGGCTATCCTAAGCTCCACTACAGCAGAACTAAAAGCACACACATTAGAGCGCAAATACCCTCTACTCAAAGCCTGTCCTAACCAAAGCTCCAATGCCTCTGGGGAAACCACTGTGATGCACTGACTCCTGGTATGACATTGACTCTATAATAGGTGTTTATCCACTCAGTGCTGTCTTAAGCCAAAACAAAAGCCTCATAAGCATTCGATTAACTGTAATTATTTTCTGTACCCCTGAGATATCTAGCTGACGAGGCCTTCACACATATGTCCATGGGGCATAGAGCTTGTTAAATGCAGGGCACTGCAATGACTTTCAATTGACAATGTTTAGCCAGGCTTGTTCGGCCACCGGAAAAGTTCACCTTAAAATTATTTTTATTTTTTTGTCACTATTTTCTCACTCTCATATCGTTCCAAACTTCTATGTTGTTATTTTTTTTTTTTCATGGAACACTAAAGGAGACATTTAAAGAAATCTTTACATAGTTTTGCCATAAAACAGCCATTAATTGTGACAACAAATCTATAAAAAGTATAAGAAACACATACACATACACATACACACACACACACACACACACCATAAAAGTATGTTAAAAATAATATATTCCAAGTTCTGAAGCAATATAATTGGTTTGTGTGAGGAACAGCTTGAAACTTTGATACTATAGTGTCAACATTCCTGATCATATTATTACCAAAATATGTGGACGCATACATCTAAATGGAGGGACTAGTAGCTGATAGTTGATTATAAATGGTGCTATAAATGTACTAAACAATAATCCAATATCATTCTGAAGAATATGCAGATTAGCAGGTGCTACATTTAAAATGGTTGTCGATCTCTATCTTGATTGCTCGTTTTGAAAGATACATTGCGCCATGGAACCACTACCATAACCAGAATCATTATGGTGTTGCCCAGTGTTGGTCAGGAAAACTTTGGATAAAAATCATTAGATGATGTACATTCAAATATAAAAAAAATTTTATTCAAAATTGCATGACATTTCTAACAATTTATTCTACTAAATGTGTGTTAACTAATCGTCTGTTAATTAAGATTATTTGTATATAATAATGCTTATAATAATTCTTATAGACATAATATGCATTATTCAAATATATATTTAACATTTTTATTATTACATTTTATTATTAATTAGCGTATATTTTGTCTGATGAGTGATGAGCGATGATTGAAGAGCTCACCAAAGCTGGTGAGTCCACATTTTTAACTAGGTCAAGGAGGCAATTCCACTACAGAGAGAAAACACAGAGACAGGGAGAAATGGTGGGGGTAGAATAGAAATTCAAATTCTAAAAAAGTTTTTTTTTTAGGGGTGGTGTTAGTGTGTGGATAAGAGTTAGTTAATGCTAATTTAATAAGGTTTATACTGTATAAAATAAATGGAAGTATATGGTATGTCCTCATTTAGCTAAGTTAACAGCCACGTGTGTACGTAACGTGTCTGTGTGCATATGTGCATGTTTCTTTATAAATTTCTTTATAAAATGTATTATGTCCCACAATTTTAATAACCTTTTCATGTTTAAACTACATACCAGCGCTGTATGTGCCAAAACACAAGGGCATCTTTCTTTTCAAGACTTGTCTTTAGAAAGACGTTCACGTCAATTTGTTGGGTAACACAGCCCATCCGGGAACACAAAACAAAAGGGAACACAAGATTCTTCTCCTGGCCCTCCAGCTCCACCTATCACCTCTGTACCTTCACCAACCAGAACTGCCAGGCAAAGTCTTCGACGGTGTCACCAAATAGGCTGACCTTGTCATCGTCCCTCATCTCGACCAGATTCAGCCATAGGTGGCATTCCTGGACCACCAGGGCGGACATCATCTGCCTGAGTGCCCACGCCATGACCTTCGTCACTCAGAGGGCAAGGTTGGTCGTCGAGCGCAGTTCTTGCAACACATAGGGATCACAACTACTCTTGAGCAGTTCTTTCAGTGTCTTTGCCTAGTGGACTTGCAGGAGGGCCATGGTATGTAGGGTAGAGTTCGACCTGTCTAGCGGCGCTGTAGCCTTTGGCTGCCAGAGTCGATGCAGACCTACAGGCCTTGGAGGGGAATGTCAGGTGTCAGGTTTAGCAGACACAAATGCACTGCAACCACCTTATCCACCTGAGGAATCACACCATTTTGGACAAAAAAAGTTGACCCCCACAACCACGTCAGCTCATCGTGCACCTCTGGGATGAAAGAAAGTGAAAGAAAGTTAAGTGGCCATGTGCGGTGCCCTGAACCCAGGAACCAATCATCGAGCCGCAAGTGCTAAGGTGCGGTTGGAGGGTTCCACTCTAGCCCAACACTCACAGCAGCCGGGGCAAGCATCTCAAGGTCAGCTCCTTGATGGCCTCATACTGGGCGGGCAAACCCGAGGGTGCTAGCCTAGTCGTGTCCTTGCCGTCCGACATCACCAAGGCGCTCTCCAATGCAGCATTCGTCCATCTCGCAAGCTCCGTAAGAGACATTAGGCTTGCACTGAGCCGAGCTTCCTGTCATCCCAAAACTGGACCAGAGCGAACGAGCGTGCTGGGGAATTATTACCTGAACCGAACTCATTGGAGACCCCAAATCGCCTCCAACGTCAACCGGTCCGGCCTCGTACCTGTAGGTAGAAGGTTCAGCGAGGGGGATGGCTAAAGTGGCTTTTCTCCCGGAAGAAAGAAAGCCACGACCGCAATGTTGCCAAAGTCATGTTCACGCAATGAGAACATGAACCATCCACGAACGTTTCCTTAAAGTGATTATGACACGTGAGGTGGAGAGATAACGATCACACCCAGAAACTACACAAAGATGGAAGGGCATCTTTCTTTTCAAGACTTGTTTTTAGAAAGACGTTCACGTCAATTTGTTGGCACAATTAGAGGATATACAGTATACTCTTTTTGCAGGAATATATATACTCATGCACCGAAGCTGTTGAAGTGCACAGGGCGTACTCTGCAGCAACCGCTGCATAAGGAGAGCAAGCCACTGAAATGCGCCATTTATCCAACAGCAATTCACTTCTTTCGAGGTGAATGGACCAGCAGAGAAGTATAGCTGTCTGCTGAATCAACCGCTCAGCCCTGAAGAAGCAATCTGAATGAGTGGTTGTGAGCTAGCTCCTTTTATACCCTTATGTCTAGGGGAGTGGCATGCAAATTCAACTCGCCAATTCTCATTGGCCTTTTCTCAAAGATCTGAGGTGTTTGGGGCTCCCAAGAATGACCCCTTGTGTCACTACATCGACACAGTGTAGATATAGTGACAGATAGGGAACTAAAGTACCAGATCTGCCTTTATGGCATGGAACCTTTTTAAAAAAGTTAGCAGTTTAAAGGAGAGGTTAAGCACAGTTTATCTTAACCTGTTAATTTACATTGACAGCATGAAAAAAATGACTGAAACTACAATCTGCTTCCAAAAATAAGAGGTTTCCTTAAAGGGATAGTTTACCCCAAAATAAAAACCATGCCATCATTTACTCACCCTCATGCTGTTCCAAACCCTTACGAATGTTCAGTCACCATTCACTTTCATTGTATGTTAAAAAAAATGTAAAATGGATGCAATGAAAGTGAATGGTGACTAAGGTTAACATTCTGCCAAACATTTCCTTTTGTGTCATATGGGTTTAGAACAACATAAGGTTGAATAAACATGACAGAATTTTCATTTTTGGGTGAACTGTCCTTAAAGATTTCACACTATTCTTAGTCATAACTCTCTTTTAACTAGATCATGTGCCATATACTGTAGCTAACTCCTTACTCCTTCAAGACCACTTTTGCAAAGCATGGCACTCGTTTCCTGTTCTCTGACACCAGATGGAGGGGGATGAAGATATAAATGATTACATGACAAACTACAGCGTTACTATGGCAATACTTTCCCCCCTGTGGTTAAACATAGACTTTCTCACTCTCTCAAACATGCAAGGGGAGAGAGCAAAGAAAGAGAGAGAGAGAGAGATGGTGGGGGTTGGGAGTAAATGTTTGCCACCCGCAGGAGTAACAAACTCTTCAGAAAATCAGTTAAAGATAATAATGAGACACAAACTGACGCTCTCCTCCACTGTAGGTGTTGAACTGGAGCCAAAATCAGAGAGTAAACATCAGAGAGTAAATAGAAGGCACTCTGATGCTGTTTAAAGTAGCAACACATATACTGTATGTTTTATATAACTATTGTAGATCATGTATCCCTTGATAATATAATATGCACAGCAAAGAAAATAGCATATTTGGCCAACTAAGCTGATTCAGTTGCTTACTAGTTTAAATGATCAGTATGTAAGAACAATTTCATACTGGTTTTGGTTGATCTCCCATGGAGGTTAGACTGTTCTACCTGAAAATAAACAATGCTAGTAAAGAAAAGAAAAAAAGACTAATGAGCATTTTTTAATATCTTGATGTTTGTTTCTGAAGTAACAATGATATATTGATGATAATGGGACACTTTTGCTTTCCTGCCTCTCAGATTTTGCTCTAGAGAAAAATAGACCCAAGGAGATACCACAAAATTCACTCAGATTTGCCAAGTTCACAAAGTCTGAAATCAAAAGTCACAGATTTCGATATTACCTCAAACATCTCTAATTCAATTCTTCTAATACCAACTTACCTGAGGGAGTCTATATTAATTTTGTTACTCTATACACTCTTTACATGAACAACTGACTTATTTGTGTCTCTGCTGTCTATTTTTATTTCTTAGAATTTTAGAAGAAATTTCTGAGAAAAGTTGATACATCAATGAAACAAACAAACAAACATAAATTCCAGAAAAAAAGTGTATCTTGAATATAAATGTATTTTTTTGCTCGATTGGCTGTAAATGTACTTCACCCTGTTTCAAGCATAAACCACAAAATTTAGACAACATGAGATAAAAAAATAAATCTGTAGCAATGTACCTGAAAGTAATTGTGCACTTGGTAGCAAGTGCATTATATAATTTGGTTGGAATTCAAATCTCAAGGAAGTCAAATGGGCATGAATGTGCAGTCGTTAATATCAGCCTTCAGGCTAACTCACCTCTGAACATCTTTCCGGGGACTGGGAAGGCTGCAAAGATTTATTTAATTTAACCTTCCCGAAGTGAAAGGACACCAGCAGCACGTGCTAAATGTGCATGACAGGCAGCCGTCTCCCGTCTCCTCATGCACACGCATGTGACACGCTTCCCCCATATAATGGATTGTGTCAAGAATGAATGATAAGTCTGGCATCTCATTATATGAAAATTATCAGAATATGTCTTTCCACCAGGGATGACCTTCTAGCCTGCGGCTTTCCATAGCTGCTATTTGTCACTTAATTAGCTACAGGACATTCTGGTCCCACAGGCCGGTCAAAACTGCAGCTCTGGTAACTGTCTCACCATTTTGATAGCCACAGGGAAGGCACACATAAGGCCACAGGTATGCTGCTCAGTCAACAAGTTTGATTGTGTTGCCTGAAGCAACGAGAGAGCAGCAAACATAAGTCACTTCAGTTCCAAGCGAAATATTGAAAGTAATGCACATTAATTCACACATTGCATTTAAGCTGAGATACAGTATGGCTATGTTAGACCTGGGTTACATTCCTTGTGAGATTTTTTCATGGTTTGTTGTGTGTTTAGTGAGCTTAATGTAAACAGGATCATAGGGTAACAACCAAGATATCACACTACACATCACAGGAAAGCACAGACTGTATTTGATATTTGGCAGGTGAAATTGCCTGCGTTGTGGTAAAACAGCAGTGTTGCTTTTATGAGGAAGTTAACCCTTTTCTACCAAAATGTTGCAAGTGCCAGTGCTTCCAGTGAAGACAGCCTCATTGATTATGAGGGTGATCTAATTTTATGTCGTATCAAAATTATCCTGATTCCCACTTCAGAAGTCAAAAATACAAGTTTGTCAAGTTCAATTGCTTTGCTTTAAGGTGACAGTAGGCATCATGGAGGATGCAGGTACATTGTTGCATATTTCTTGGGGAACTCTTATTATGACACTGTAATACTTGTTAGTCTGACAATAATGGAATTTTGGTAACATACATTATATTTTCTCTTTGTAAAAAATGTACAATATACCAAAAATATAAAAAAGTTTAGAAAAAAAGATAAAAAAATATATCATTCACTACAGACACCGTACTCTCCTCCACCATGTTTAAAGTTTATGTCTCCTCCCAATTTAGAAACTCTGCTTTCAAAATTGAGTTTCTTAGTCACAATTACAAATTAAGGGGACATTCATGTACAGCTTCTGAATATGAAACTCATATTTATGATAATTACGATAAAGATGGCTTCATTGTGCTTATTTCTGGTGGGTCCTATGCCAGCCGAACAACTACCATTGAGTTGATTGTGGATGTCAACTGATAGCTCTCTCCAGGTATATTATAACTCCTTGGTTGTAATTTTATACAGTAACATCTACCCTAGATGCGAGGTCAGCTGAATGTCCTAGAGAAGCATTATGTGATTATTACATCTTTAATTAAAGACATTAATCCACATGTACCCCTCAGATAATTCACTAGTACAGCCTATTACACTTTACTGATCCAAAACCTTTCTGAGCAGATTTTGCTCAGCACTCTGCAGCATTTATGCATTAAAAACACATTTTCACTCTTTCAGTCTTAATCCTGGCTGGAATTTCGGATGTGGCCATTTTAGGAGCCTTGTTTCAGTCTTGTCTATATAACGGAGCCCCATGTAAAGGTGTTTTAAAGTACTGATTTTGTGCTGCAGAGCTGTATTAACAACTGCAGTTTCAATGCAATAATCCAATGATCTACCCCTTGCTGTTATACTTTCTCTCAAAGTCTCTCTCATACTATTTATATCCTTCTCACTCTCCATTTTGTAGTATTTAAGGACATACCACTGGGAATTCTTAAAAGAGACTTCACTGGGAATCAGATAATGAACAAAAATGAGCAAAAAACAGTGTTGAAAATGGTAATCTTTAAAAGAAATTATGAAATCACTTGACAGGCTCAGTTTTCTTCCACGTGTTAATGCATATCCTATAAAAAGAGGAAGTTGGGGATTTTGTTTATTCCATATCCATAAACCTGATTTGCTATTGCTAATAAGAAGTAGGTGGTATTGGGGACAGGGATAGTCTCATTCTAGAGAGCTTCTGATCGCACCATAATTTCGGGTGTACTGAAATAGCTGAAAAGGTTTTGGCACAGTCAGTGCATGATAAAATACATAAATTTAGCTTATGTGTGTTTCAACATGTGTTTGACAGCCATTGCGTCTCATAAAAGTTCCCATTTTATCATTTGTTTCATCATCTCTTTAATGAATGAATGAAAAATAAAACACCAAGACATATATTCAACATTCTATATAACTGCTTTGAAAATGCTATGACAATTATAAACCATCTGGGCAGTTTGTGGATCCATTTATGATGCGATATAAATGTATATGTGCAAAAAAAAAAAAATATTATTTTGTGTCTTGGTTAATGACTAAAATACTTTGAGGCTTTGCTTATTAAATGCTAAAATGTATATTCGCACATAGAAACGCATTGTTGCACCTTGTAATTCAAGAATTGTTAATTAATTTAGTCCTACATCTAAGCTCTATTACCCTTGAGTAAGCATAGCATTTAATCTAATGTAAAGCATCCATAAAAAAAAAAAAAAGCCTTACATGTGTTGATTCACAGAGGCTTCAGAGTGACCTAAAAGGAGTAGTTCACCCAAAAATGAAAATTCTTTAAAAAAAAATGTTTTCCTGTCATACTCTTGACATCCTTATGCCAGTGGCGCTCATCCTTTTTTCATTTCCTTGCAACAGAAACAATACTTAACATTTCTAGTGGTTGACACATTTTATACTGGTATATTGTACCTGCAGCCACTTGATGGTCTCATTATAAAGCATTAAATGTGTCAACAAGGTATGACATTTTAAGAGGTTTTTGCAGTCTTTGCGAGGTTATGTTGTTGCAGAATTTACATGAATTTTTTAAGATCAAAGAAAAATAAACTCACAAGCCCTAATTTGGCCACGTGCCAGCCTGTGCACCTCCATTAAAAGCATGATATGTCAGGTGTGCTTCATCCTCAAGTAGATGTGCAAAGAGGTTCTTTTTGGTAGAGCTACATTTCATGATGTTTTACTACAGTTGCCAGGTTGTGTCAAGGTCTTTAGAAAGTTTTTTTTTTAAAAACTTTATATATTGAGATTTTTCTTATTAAAGTTATTGATTTGCCTTATGCTAAAAGGAAAAATTTCACATTCCTCTTTGCCATACAATGACAGTTTAAACCATGAAACCATGTCTGTCAAGCTCCAAAAAAAAAAGACAAAAAAGCACCATACAAGTAGTTCATAGTCCATATCGAATGGACACTACAGTATATTACAGATCTTCTAAAGCCATCTTTGTGTGAGGAACAGGCTGAAATGTTTACTGATAATCTTCTCCTCCAGTTAACTGTTAATAATTATAAGGAAAATAGCTATGTGAAAATTTCTCAAAATTCTCCTTTAGAGTTTCACTGAAATATTGACAACACATGACATGAGAATTGAAATGTTCCTTTAACATTGCATTACAGGAGAATAATTTTCTGTTTTTCTACCTCAGATGTATCTGAGAAGGTTTCAAGACACTTTAGAGAGCAGAAGAGATAAAAAGCACAGAGCATCGGTCACCTTGGTATCGATATTTTAATGCAAATTCTCCACAGGTTTGCTCGAGACAGTCTGTGCTCTCGCCCCTAAAGGCTGCCTGAAGGGAAAGTGTCTCTCTCAGCACATCCGTAGGGTCGATGGGGACTCTAATGTACTATTAAACATTTAGATCCTCGGCTTCCACTAATGACGATTATGTGTTCAGGTCCAGCATTATGATTCTGACACAAGCAGATGGGTTATGATGTGAGGTAACATGGGATTAATTTGGATGACCATGTTTAGTCTCTGCTGTTATCAGATTAATCAGTTTTAAACATGCTGTGTTCCTGTTTACTACTTTTTTCAGGTAAAACTCATTTGTGTGCCACTATGTGGATTTGGCATCAGTGCTGGATAGTTTTCTTTCATTTGTGTGTTTTTTAAACCTGGAAATCAAAGGTGGATATTTGGAATATGTAAACACTGGCTATACATAATAAGACAACTTAATACATTTTAAAACATACAAAACATCTTGATATGTAAAATACGTGTGGTATTTTAAAATAAATGTGGCAGCAGGGGCGTGGTCAAGAGAGAGCTCGTCCGCCCTCGGAATCGCCACCATGTGGTCCTCCGCAAGCCGAACAGCAGCCTCCAGCGATGCCGGGCGGTGGCACTGGACCCACTCCGCCGTTCCTCGTAGCAGTCGTTGCACAAACTTTTCCAGCACCACCTGGTCGATCATTCCCTCGATCTCGCGGTCCCCTGCTAGCAGCCACCTCCGACATCGTTGGGCGAAGGCAAACGGGCGGTCAGACTTTTCGAGCTTCAGGCCCCGGAAGATTCTCCTCCGGACTCCGACCAACCCATTGCAGGATGGCTCTCTTCAGGTCCGCATAGGCCAGGAGGTTCGTTGCCGGCAGTTGTTGAGATGTGAGCTGGGCTTCCCCGGACAGAAGAGGGATAATGCGAACAAATCGAGAAAGGCTTCTGGGTCGTCCGCCGGCCCCATCTTCTGTAGGGTGGGCGGGGGCAACGAGGAGCAAATGTCCAGGGTCGCGGCTGTGGCTGGAGCGACCTCCTGGCTGAGGAGACTCCGGATCGCAATTCGGTCCTCTGCTTGAGCCCGCATGATCTCAAAAAAACAGCGAGCTCGATCCTGCCAGAGCTCAAGCAGGGACTGTTGATGGTTCTGGTGCATAGCCGCGAAGGACTGGAGGATCTCCGTCAGCTGCGAGGACTCTGTGGGGCGACTTCCTTACATCACTACGGACGATAACTTCCACAACAAATCGTCCCGGGTTTCGGCACCAGTGTGACACTCTTCAAGGACCAACACAAAGAGCACACAGGGAACTGAGGTCTTCACAACTCAGGTAAGCTTTAATAGCGGCACCTCAAACATACAGCTCTTTCAAAACACAAAACAACAAAACTATTCAGCTGACTCTCTTTGTCGGGCTCACTCTTTTATGCTGCTCTCCCTGTACTCACTGAAATTTTAGACAGGTGTTAGACATAATTTAGCTCAGGTATAAGCGCCCTTACCGCTTCCTCTCCCCGGACGGGCGCTTGACCATGCCCCCGCTGCCACATACAAGTATACATTAGAGTATAATGTTTCATTAAAGTTCCTTAATAAAGTGTATTGAATATATGTAGAATTATTGTAACTGAAGTGTTTCATTTATCTACCTTTCGCATCACCAAAAAAAAAAAAAAACAACAATAATGCCTATTTCCAAATAGGCTGTGTTTCATCCATAGCAGTGCTGAGTTTAATATTGATTGTATACAATATAACAGTTCTAAAAAGAAAGAAAGAAAAAAACATAGTATCAAGTGATAACTTAAATTTCAGAGCAATGTCAAGTCAAGTCAATTTTATTTGTATAGCACCTTTCACAACACACCTTTCATTTCAAAGCAGCTTTACAGAAGATCAGGCATTAACAGACGATAAAACGTCTGAGACGTTTATAATGTCAATGAATCATCATAGTGTAATTAGATAAAATATAAGTTTAAAAATAAGTAATTAAATAATAATCGTATTAGTAACCCCAGTGAGCAAGCTGAAAGCGACTGTGGCAAGGAACACAAAACTCCATAAGATGTTGATTAATGGAGAAAAATAACCTTGGAAGAAACCAGACTCACTGTGGGGGCCAGTTCCCCTCTGGCTAACATCATGAATATAATGTAAATATTACTTATGTATCGATTTTGTTTAAACTAAGATTAATAATTTTGAACTCCATCCTGGATTAACTGCAGAAGTTCACATAGATGCAATTGTCTTTGTTAATTGGCTGATGAAGGCTTTTGTTGGCAATTGTTAGTCTATGCATTCCATTTCAAGATCGTAGTCCATCAATACTGTAGACCGAGGTGATGCAGGCAGAGATTAGGGATGTGAAACAAAGTTCAAACTGGTCGGTAATTTCGGTGAGGTCCATCCTAAATCCATCCAAGGTTCAGACAATGGCATATGAAGTATCCCATGTCTTATGGTTGGAGACGGCATCAGTTCATCCTCTGAAGTCCATCATAATAGACTGAATTGATGTTTGGCTGGCACCTGCTGCATTAAGTCTTCATCATTCAGCGACACTTTGCAGTGGAGTCCAACACGAAGCAGGAATGGTGCTGGATCCAACCGGTTCTGGTGACCTCAGGATAGGAGTTCCGAGGTTGAGACAGGGAAACAAATAAAATAATATAAGCATAGAATGTGATAAGTAATTTTATAATTTTTTCTCTATCAACAAAATTAGTTGCAAGCAAATTTTGAAAGCAAAGCAAAATTAAATGAGTGGAGTGATACATACAGTAAAATCTTCCAGTGCTGTTACAAAAAACACTGCTTGTCCAATAAAATTAGACCACCGGAACATTTGTATAATTGCAAGATGTTATAATCAAGCAATATCACAGAAGCAAGAGTGCGATATGGCCCTACAAACCGGTAGCCGGTGCGCAAGAGTCTTTTACTATAGAAACTGCAATGTCCTCCACCGTTTTAAACTGTGTCCACTCCAATGTGGAAAGTCCGATAAGAGGTAAGCCCCTTCAGTTTATGTAATTAGTCAGTCTGTTGTGTCTCTCAGCTGTGATGAGCCGAAATGCTGAAGTTGTTTGCCTTTTAAAGCTATTTTCCAGCTTTTTGTAATGTAGTAGTAATACGAGCGATCATGTAGTGCTGTTCTATGTAAATAATGAATAACGGATTCACTTCACATCACCAACTGGCTAATATTACACACAAAAATGATCTTTTTCCGCCACCTGCTGGCTAACATATGTAATGTAAAAAAAAAAGAGTTGTAAAAAGAGACACATAGCATACATTAGCTCTTTATAGCTCTTTAGCTCTGCATTAACACATATGACCTGCCCTTTTGATCCAGGGTAAGTATGTATTAGCTCAGACAGACAACATGACGACGGTGGCTTATATCAACCATGTGTTATGCTCTCGTCTCCTCCTCTGGAGTCAGTGACACCTCATGTCGCTACGAGACACTCACATCCTGGGTGACCTCAACACTACAGAAGACGTACTGTCATGGCAGGTTTCCCACAAGGGAGAGTGGTGTATCCACCCTCAGGCGGTCCAGCTGATTTGGAGTCGATTTGGGCAGGCACAGGTAGACCTGTTCACCTCCCCAGAATCTTCCCACTGCCTGCTCTGGTACGCTCTGCCTGAGGTGCCCCTCGGTATAGACGCGTTGGCTCACAGCTGGCCCCCTGGACTCCGCAAATATGCATTTCCCCCAGTGAGCCTACTTGCACAGTCCCAGTGCAAGGTCAGGGAGTATGAGGAGCAGGTCATCCTAGTAGCAACCTACTGGCCCACCCAGACTTGGTTCTCGGACATCATGCTCTACCTGTCAGCCCCTCCCTGGCGAATTGCCCTGAGGAAGGACCTTCTTTCTCAGGGATGGGGCACCATCAGGCACTCGTGACCAGACCTCTGAAATCTCCATTCCTGGCACCTTGAGGGGATGCGGAAGACCTAAGTGACCTACCACCCACCCTGGTAGACACGATCACTCAGGATAGGGCTCCCTCTTCGAGGCGCCTGCATGCCTTGAAGTGGTGTCTGTTCACTAAGTGGTGTTTCTTCCCGACGCGAAGACCCCCAGAGATGCACAGTGAGATTGGTGCTCTCCTTCCTGCAGGAGAGGTTGGAAAGTTGGCCTCCACCTTGAAGATGTATGTAGCCGCTACAGCACCACACCACGACATAGTGGACCTGTAAGTCCTTAGGGAAGCGTGACCTGATAATCAGGTTCCTGAGATGCGCCAGGAGGTTGAATCCTCCAGACCACGCCTTGTTCCCTCAAGGAACCTCTCTGTAGTCCTTCGGGGTCTACAGGGAGACCCCTTTTAGCCCTTAGAGTCAGCTGAGCTTAAGACACTCTCGTTAAAGATTGTCCTCCTGACTGAGCTCACTTCCATCAAGAGGGTAGGTGACCTGCAAGTGTTCAACACAAGTGTGCAAGTGAAACGTACCTGGAGTTTGGTCCAGGCTACTCTCACGTGATACTGGGCTATGTGCCCAAGGTTCCCACGACCCCATTCCATCAGGGAATGGAGGTTACTGAAGTAACAGGATGTTTTATTAACTATTTTTAGAAAAGATTCATAAACGTAGTTCATTGTTTGTTCATGATAACTATTCATTGAGTCATTTTAACAAATAGAACATTATTGTAAAGTACTAATTTAGGGTGTATTTCACAGCATGCAAAACATTATGACTGAGATCCTCAAGGTAGCTCCCACCTCACACTCTATGAGAGCACTGACTCTGAATACTTATGTCTCTCAGTCACTGACTACTGTTCATTTAGCAGGAAGACTTGCACTTTGTTCTGTGTTTAAGTCGCTGTGGGCTCCTGCAAATTATGCAGAAACCCAGCAGGGGATTTTCAGAGAAAACTTTGGATATGTTCTCCTGACTGACAGGCTGCTGATGGTGTCATGCTGATGGCGTCACACCATTGTTATGATGTGCTCTGGTGATCAAATTTTGGGTTTAATTTTAACAGGGAAATGGGTTTCATTTTAGCGGGGTAATGTTTTGTGACACAAATCCTAGTATAGTTTATGTTGTTCCATTATTTAATTCTGAAAATTAGATACATTGCAGTACTGGGCTTGCCTCTGTTTATCAGAGAGACAGTAGAAAATGACACAAAACTTTTGGTGGAGATAATGAGATCAGGGCACAAAACAAGCCTGACTCAACTATTCATCACCCGAATAAGCACCACAGCTCAATGTTATAAAGGCATTGCTGTGCCATGGCTCATCCAATCACCATTGATTTCAAATGGGCCTATTCAAAACTGAAATGTTATCTGTTTCTAGTCATGAAAATTCTAATTGGTCTAATTAGTCTAATTTGATCAATATTATTTTTCAAAACTGACTAATTTTATTTTATATCACCTAGGCACAATCAGATAAAATAAATAAATAAAAAGCACTTCATTTCCAATTACTGTAAGTTATGTTTGCATTTTACTACATATGTAGACTCTCTCTATCTGTCATTTAGTATATTTAAAGGTAGATATTAAATGTAAATAAGTGAATGAAAGAAATGGGTTCTGATTAGAAGTCAAATAACCAAGTAATACAGAGAGATAGTTTGCAGAGAGATTGTGGAAATGCAATTCCTAATATTAGTGGGGTGGTGGTTTCAGCCACTTGATCATTAAAAAAGTTTAGGATTTCTTGTCTTATACAATCAACATGATAATGACCACATTCATAATTATTATTAATAAGAATAATTCCTTACATGTATATTTTTAATAGGCACTCAAATTGCTTTAAACAGTATTGGGAACTCTCCTCAACCACCACCGGTGTGCAGCATCTATGAGTTACCACTGAGCACTGTAATGTCACGGTCCTGTCACTCTGTCAGGTTGGGGTTTTTGTCTGACTGGACCATGACATCATCGTTCCCTGTTTGTCTTGCATTTCGTGTACGTTCTTTGTGTGAGTGCACAGGTCCAGTTGTGAGTTACCACCGTGTGCTCTCCGGTCGGTCTTGTTCGTGTCTGGAGCATGGTGTCTGGATCCTGACTTTCTGTCTGGTTCGGTTTTGGTCTATTTCGGAATCTGGAAACTCATGCTCCAGGTCCTGTTTGTTTTTGTGTAATTGTTTTGACATTTTCCCTCATGTGTTTCAGGTGCTGCTGGCACACGGAATCAAACGCTGATTATTTCCATGGGAACACTGATCATGCCAGTTTTCAGCTGGTGACCGTGACCTGTCCCTTGTTTGTTCCTGCTTATTTAAATCCCCTTGTGTTTCATGTCCTTTGCTGGATAGTTGAATGTAGTTTAGTGAATGAATGTAGTCTTAGTGATTGTTTGTGTGTTATTATTATAGAAAGCTTTACCTAGTTGGTCCTGTCTCGTGTACCTGTTTGGCTGTCCATCTCAGCCTGCATGTCGGGATTGTGGTTGCCTTCCAGTTTGCTGTACGCTTGTTACCTGTGCTCACGAATCTTCAACGGAGGATTCCTCATATCTGCCTATGTGTTGGGGGAGTGGTTACCTTCCAGTCTGCTGTGTGATTGTTCTCTCCACCCACAATGCCTCAACTGAGAATTCCTCACAGATCTGCTTAAGTTAACTTATTGTACATAAATTCTTTGAACTGTTCCACTATTCTTGGGTCTCTTTGTCTCGCTCTCACTTTGTGACACATGTTCATGATATCTATTACAGATGAATGATGTTTAAGACAGCGAAGTCTGAGGGATCAGTGATCATGTGCATTCAGAAGTGATTTTCATCGTGCCCTTTACACACCATTATTTGACCAGAAATCTTTTAACTACATTGTGCACTCTAGAGGATGAAATGTCCAAAATCCTTCCAATTTGTCTTTTGGGATCATTGTCTCAAGGTGCTGGATTATTTGCTGAAGCATCTGTTGGCAAATTGACAAGTCTCGAATTATCCTTGCTCTTGAAGGACTAGGCTGTTTTTGGAGGCTTCTTATATACCAAGACATGATTGCCTCACCTGTTTAACATCTCCTGTGTCACATTGCCTTGTTATTTTAACTCATCCAATTGTTATTAGTCTTAAATTGCACCTCTCTCACATTTTTTGGAGCATGTTGTAGACATCTGATTTGAAATTTCTATATACAGTATTTCTTGGTTGGGAAAAAAAGTAACAGCATGCAGATTGTATACTTTAACATGTGTAAGCAACAGTGCAACAGCTGCCATTGAGAAGAATATAAATGCTAATAGATAGCACATATTATAGACCTCCTTGGTATACTCACCAAGTCCTCAATATGAAGGCTTGCAGAGACCAAATAAGTTAATTAAAAGCATACATTTACAGTCATTCTCTTTGTAAACCTGCATTGTGAACCTTGGTATTGGAAAGTTGTGCCCTGCAACATTAACTAACTGTATTTAAAAGTACTTGGGATTCATCAATGTCCTCTCCAGAGCTTCAGATGTATGTAATTCACGCAGTGTTCATGCATGCCTCAACTTTAACAAGCTCTGGGAGACTCGATCAAGCATGAGTGGCATATACTTCAAATCTAATTTCCATACATTATGTCTTGAAGTACAGTGAGTCAAAGCAGTATTGATGCATAATGCTGAGCTAGTGTTTTTTAATAAGTGTATTTCTAATTAGGATAACATACACCCACATCATTCAAAGTAAACAGAGAGCTATAACAAAACATGTGGCTTGTTGTTTTAGAAATTAATGGGACAACAAATCTATGTCAGCGCCCTTGTGTGAACATTCTTCCCTACTATTCAGTATATGTAGCACAATATTGTATGCCAAATGCAGAATGTCACATAAAAGGATGTCTGAATCCTAAGTATTTATGAAACAGTAGGCAGCAATGGAACAAATATATAGGACAAAGATGCAATGAAAGTTAATGGTGATTGAGGCTACCAGTCCCTTACATTCTGCCTAACATCTCCTTTAGTATTCCATGGAAGGGAAAAAGTCATACAGTATAAAAGTTTTGGTGAACTATCCCTTTAAATATATCACAGTATATCAGTTATATCTATCACAGTAGGGACACTGTTAAGGTGGACATGTTCAGTCTAGAGAAACATTCACATTTGATATCAGAAAACCAATATTACAAGGGCATTTAAGGTCCAACACATATCTGCGGGTAGATGGAGCAGAGCTATGGAAAGATGACCAATTTTGTCCATTGTCCAACTTCTGCTTTCAGGTAGACAGAAGCAGTAGACTAGAACTGCAGAGTCATTGGGGTACAGAAAGCTCATTTAGGGGATGACATGGTGTACAGTCTGGCATTTCAGCGACAGATAAAATAGAAGTAAGAAAAGGCCACAGTGGCGAAACAGGTTGAAACATAGCGGGAATGTTAAACCGAGTGTAACATCCAAGATATGTTGCGAACATTAACAGAGTGTACCCTTTCTGTGGTCTTTTGTCTGAGCCCCAGCTGTGGACAGTCACGCTCATGTTTCCACAAATCCCAGAGGTGCAAGCAGATGAGAGCTCATTGCAACGTGCTAGACGCCATCAGACTTCATCTCATATGCACCACGTGAATCTGTACCTGACAACAAGTAGAACTGCGACCATCTTTTGCCATTTATCTGGGTTTATACACTGTGTTTAACCACCTGCATTGAATTTTTCATCCAATTTTCAGTCCATATAGCCTAAAAGAGAAATCTGTTTAGCGGTTTTGCAGCTAATCCATGTCACTGTGATTCACATATTGGACATGGTTTAGTGCAGACTCATGGTGTCAGGAGAATACATTAGCTTTGCCATTTGGTAAGCGATAACTTTGGGAGGGTTCAGTCATTCTAGCTTTGTTCCATCTGCTTGGCAAGGCACTTCTGTACTGGGAAACACTGCTGGCTCGTTAAATATGGAGGATGGCCGGCCTCCCTCACCACAAATGGGTCATATTATCGCCCAGGCATACAGTTGCTGTAGCAGTTTTGGAGTCTAAATGATGGAATAAAGGAACAGATTGGTTGCTTTCATTTTAGATGCAGCTTTTAATTTACCTATACACCTATCATATCCTTCCTGAAGATACAGATTTAACCACTGGAGTCCTATGGATTACTTTTATGCTGCCTGTATGTGCTTTTTAGAGCTGCAAAATTTTAGTACCCATTCACTTGCATTGTGAGGACCTACAGAGCAGAAATATCCTTTTAAAAATGTTTATTTGTGATCGGCAGAAGAAAGAAAGTTATTCACATCTGGGATGGCATGAGGCTGAGTAAACAATGAGAGAATTTTCATTTTTGGGTGAACTATCTCTTTAACATTTATCCATACAGGAGCAATTGGAATCAAGCAATAAGGATTCTTTGAAGGTTTGTGCCACTTTCGGGCAAAGTGTGTTAGCAGAATGTAACTATTTAAGACTCATAATTAGAAATAATGTCCACTAACTCAGCACTTTTATTTCACTTTAAAAGGTGGAAATTTTACAAAAATTACATTATTATATTACACAACTGTTAAGTTAAATCGACATGGTAAGAGCAATACTGAAGCCCATTCAGCTGGTGAATAGAGATGTGTGTTCCTCACCATGTGCTTGTGCCACTGAGTGGCCACTTATGTATGTGAGAGCTGCCCAGATCAACCCGTTCCCCCATTATACCCTTCACTCATCCTGCCAAACACTTTTTAAGCATCTTTCATTTCCACCCCTTGTTCATCAGCAAGTTATTTTTTAGTGAGACCAATCATTGCACACCGATCTCCAGCATCCATGCCCAACACCTTTCTGCTAAATTGCATTGAAAAAATTGCTTTAAGGCATTTGGCATGGCTTTAAAACACTGTTAGAATGGCACAGAGAAAGAGAATAAATGGGTGTGATTTTCTTTATCCATCATTTATATAGCTATTTGAAGAAAACTAATTTGAAACTTAATAGCTGATTGCTGTTGAGTAAAGTGGGTGTTTTGTACAGCCCAGAGGGGGTGGTATGTAGGGTACAACATGGCTAAACACCCTCCGGGGGGTAAAAGGTACCTTTTTATTGTATTTTCTCTCAAAACACTTAATAGAAACTACCTTTGCACTTTCGTAAACACGATGATCACTATGCACTGCAAAATGTTTCTGATCCATGAGATCTTTGTGTGTAATGTCTAAAGGTTGATTTTGATGAAAATGTATCTAATATTTGAGAAATGTTCAAATGTTGCAAATGTGTGTGTATATATATATATATATATATATATATAACTAAGCAAAATAAAGAAACATCCTCACTTTCAACTGCTTTTATTTTCAGCAAACTTAACATGTGTAAAAATTGGTATGAACATAAAGATTCAACAACTAAGACATAAACTGTACAAGTTTTACATACATGTGACAAACAGAAATTGAATAATGTGTCCCTGAACAAAGAGGGGGGGGGGGGGGGGGGGGGGTCAAAATTAAGAATCAGTCTCTGGTGTACTGCAGTGCATCTCCTCCTCATGGACTGCCCCAGATTTGCCAGTTCTTGCTGTGAGCTGTTACTCCACTCTTCCACCAAGGCACTTGCAAGTTCCCGGACATTTCTGGGGGGAATGGCCCTAGCCCTCACCCTCCAATCCAACAGGTCACAGATGTGCTCAATGGGATTGAGATCCGGGCTCTTCCCTGGCCATGGCAGAACACTGACATTCCTGTCTTGCATGAGATCACACACAGAATGATCAGTATGGCTGGTGGCATTGTCATGCTGGAGAGTCATGTCAGTATGAGCCTGCAGGAAGGATACCACGTGAGGGAGGATGATGTCTTCCCTGTAAAGCACAGCATTGAGATTGCCTGCAGTGACAACAAGCTCAGTCCGATGAAGCTGTGACACACCACCCCAGAACATGACGGACCCTCCACCTCCAAATCCCGCTCCAGATTACAGGCCTCATTCCTTCGACGATAAAAGAGTCTGACCATCATCACTGGTGAGACAAAACCGCAACTCATCAGTGAAGAGCACTTTTTGCTAGTCCTGTCTGGTTCAGAGAATGTAGGTTTGTGCCCATACATTGTTGCCAGTGATGTCTGGTAAGGACATGCCTTACAACAGGCCTACAAGCCCTCAGTCCAGCCTATCTAAGCCTATTGCAGACAGTCTGAGCACTGATGGAGGGATTGAGTATTCCGGGTGTAACTCAGGGAGTTGTTGTTGCCTTCCTGTATCTGTCCAGCAGGCGTGATATTCAGATGTACTGATCCTATGCAGGTGTTTTTACACATGGTCTACCACTGTGAGGACGATCAGCTGTCCTTCCTTTCTCCCTGTAGCACCGTCTTAGGCATCTCACAGTACAGACATTGCAATTTATTGCCCTGGACACATCTGAAGTCCACATGCCTCCATGCAGCATACCTAAGGCATGTTCATGCAGATGAGCAGGGACCCTGGGTATCTTTCTTTTGGTGATTTTCAGAATCAGTAAAATGGTATCTTTGGTGTCCTAAGTTTTAGTGTTTTAGTGTTTTTGGTGACCTTAATTGCCTACCGTCTGTAAGCTGTTAGTGCCTTAACGTTCATTAATTGTTTATGGTTCATTGAACAAGCATGGAAAACGTTGTTGTCAATTTCAGTTATGCTCAAGGTGATTAAATCAAAAGTTTTTCAATAACTGTCCAATTAATGAAATAATTTGTGGGATAACAGGCCCATCTGTTGCATGTGCTTATTAAATATTTATTTAATTTTTTTGATAGAGGGGCGAAATAGATTTTTTATGATGTTTAAAATGGGCTCACAATGTCTGATCCAATCACAATGGAAATTCATTTGTTTGTAGAACACTTCAGATGTTATGAAAAGTCAAATGTGATTGAAATTAACATTAAACAGTGCCCCCTTTTCTGAAATGATTATTTTGAATAAGCATTATCTTAATTTGATACTCATTTCCCATTTATCTTGTTCCTATCAAAGTCTTTCTAGCAAGTCTGTCCACTGTCAGACATCTTTGGAACACTCCTGGGAGGCTATTTCCAGTCATGTCAGTGCAGCTCCTATCTACTTGAATGGGGGAACATCGATATCTCAAAAATGGTTGGCCAAGATTATGATCAATGACCATATTTTAAACCAGCAGTAAAATCTGACAAAACTGATTTTTTTAAACAAAAGTGGCCACTTTTGTTTCATAAATTCATAACTAAAAAACTAAATTTTCCCAGCTTTTATAGCTAAATGCGCATGCATGTTTTTAAGTTGATTGAAAGGTGATGTCTGTATCTAAAAGGCAATTGGCTCTTTTACTAATAAAGCGGCATTTCCTTTCTACTTCTGTTGATCGTTGGGTGTTTAGAGCTCCTTGGTTAGGCCTTCCAATTTCTCCCATTTATTTCATTAGACGTCTCTGGTAAATAGTACATTTTTGCCCAGCCCCCTCATTGTGCATATATCATACTGTGTGTTAAACTGATTGTCATGGTGAGTTTTCCCAAGTTTTTTGTCAAGTTTTGTTTGATATTCAGATCATGTTGTGTTTTGGGGGATTTTTTGTGAATATAGTTTAGTTTAGGGCATTATTGTTTATTACATCTCTTAGTAATAAATTGCTGTTGGGTTTTATATTTTATTTTGGGTCAAGGGCCTTATATTGCATGTATGCAGAAAGCTTTATGATGTGTGACATTCGTTAAACATTGAAATTAATGTCTAGGTATTACTATTAAATCTCAACAATGCATACTGACAACTTATTGGGACTGTCTGTGTTTATACAGTTTTAGTTGGTTCTCTCCCATGTCTCACGTTGTCTGTTCAGTTTATGCCTTGTCATTTTAATCATCTTTACCAATTACTTCCCAGCAAAAATACCACTGCTTTATTTTTTTCAGAGGACTTTGCTATCTCTGAATTCAATGAATAAATATGAATTTGATTTCACACATGACCTTACCTAGAAAATACGTTGCCACCCCAGTCCACTGCAATGGCTGTCTAGTGCTTTTCCTTGTAAACCAAAGTAGCCTGAAGACTGTGGAATTAAAGGTTAGTTACTATTTGTGAAATACAAAAAGTTTTAGGCACTTGTGGAAAATGTTGCATAGTGAGGATGTCTTTAAAAATAATGCCATAAATAGTTTTCACTTATCAATTAATGTTATACAAATTCCAGTACACATACAAATAAATAAATATTTGGTGTGACCTTTGCCAATCTCAAAGGTACAGCTGGACACAGTTTTTCTTGGTTTTGACAGATAAGATGTTCCAAACTTCTTGGAGAACTTGCCACATTTCTTATTTAGGCTGTCTCAATTGCTTGTCTCTTCATGTAATCCCAGACTGACTCAATGATGTTAAGATCCGTGAAAGAAGTAAAAGAGTTAAGAGAAGTGCAGAGAGAGCAGGTAAATAGGAATGTGTGCTATTCTTACAGTGGGCTTTTCTCATTATTTGTATGGATGATATACAGTGAAAATTGTGAGAGAAATGCCAAGCAACATCATTACCATGGTCAGAGTGAGACTTTATTAGATTTGTTTAGAAAGATTTAGTTTCATGTAAATAAAATAAAAAACACAATATTTACTATTGTTAAGATTATTATATTTGAAACATACAATTTGGTGTAAAAAGCATAACGATCTAATTGTGTTAGCACAGCACTGACATCTATTTTAATTTATACTATTGGACAAGAATTTGCTCCAGGTATGCTATTTTGATTAAGTCACTTTCAGAAGCTAGTTTGCTTGTTGAGTAGCAGTTGAGGGTCAAATTAACTTTTGAGTTTTGCAGATTGAACTCTGGAACATATGTCGCTACATATAAGAAACGTTCAGAGAGTTTATATGTATTTGGATGAATACTTGGCTGCGATCGGAATATGTAACTTTTCAGAAATCACATTTATCTTCGCCTGCTATATTAAAACAATTAATTAAATTAAATCAGATTTTCTTCAGCAGTTTTTTTTTCTTTCAAAAGTGACTTCACTGAAAACACTGAAAAAAAATCCCACTTTATTTTCTCTTTCATATGAATGGTTGGTTAAATCATCATTTGGCTCGTTTAAGTTTTCCTCGGCTCAGTGGATGAGATAAAACTGCTGTCTCTGTGTGATATAAAATATATTACATAGTGTCACAATGTTAAGATCTGACATTTAATTTCCACTCAAGGGAGCATGTTTTGACAAGACCTACAATTATGTGTGTAATGAAAAGCCTATATACACTATAGAGTGTATATTATTATATACTATTAGGATTTAGTGTGAGATAACTAAAATGTCATATGGAACAAATGTTTACATACATGTTTATGAAAGGTTTACTGTCTTCACTGGCCAACTTTGTTCAAGAGACAGATTCTTCCTCTCTGAATTGATAATGCAGCCCAGGATGACGATGCAATATTATCCACCTAGTGGTTTGTACCAGTAGTAACCTAAAACTGTGCGCGCAGCCCTGTCAATTTGATCTCGTTGAGAGGGTGCGCGGCCAATAGATCCCACGGTTGCTATCCATTCAGGAGTAGGTGTACTGTTCTTAAAACGCGCTTCCATCTGTGTAATGGGATCCACGTGATATTGCGTCCTCGTCCAAGTCCCCAAATCACCATTACTACATACTTATTATCAGTATATTCCAATAAGCAGCGCTTTAAAACGAGCTAGGGGGCAATCAGTGCCATTGTTATTATATATCATTATTCATACGGACTGTGGAGTCGCGAACCAGTTTGTGCAGAGAATAATTCCAGTCGCGCGCTATTGGTTCCCCGTCCTCATCTGTCAATGTGCGTAGGCGGGACTCTGCTTGCTCTCGCTCCCAGGAGAACATAGTTGCGCGAGCTGCACTTTTCTACTGTGTTGGAGCGCTTCACACTTCTCTAGCTCAGTTCGAGCGTCAGGTGAACGCCGTGCGAAAAACGCAGTGGGACTTGAATCGAGGACAAGTTATCAAAGGAGCCTGTAGTATTGATTGCAGCAGCCTGCACCTGGATAAGCCCCATCACATCATCATCAGCACGCGGAGAAGCGCACGAGAGAAGAAAGTGTGTTGCACTTGCTGTTCTTGAAGGAAGGCAATATGATGGTTAAGCAGCATATGCTGTTTACCCTGTACAGCATCTGCGGGATCGTCCTTAAAGGTAAGAGCGCTTCAAACTTTAAGCTGCCTGTACAGTGGTCTCGCAACAGCGCAAAGCGCGTGAGCGTTGCAAATTGCGGGCATTCGATCTGGCCGCGATTTAAACTGTCTCATCATCATTACGCACCATAGGGAAATCATTAATGTTCTAGAATGATGATGATTGTATTTGCATAATATGTCGGAAAGGGCATCGAGTGATTACAGGGACTTGTTCTTGCTCTGACAGTTGCCCGTTAGTCATCGCTGCACTGAAGGAATTGGTGCACGTTTGCCCAAAACATAACCCACTGATACGGAATCTTATCACGGATAATCCTGCACAGACAGCTGAGCTAGAGCCCCGCTTTTATGGATTACCAGTCAAAATGTGTTATAGAACTGGCCATCATAAAGGGGATGCAATTTAATTGACACAGCCTAATAGCCTACATTTGTCCTGATCGGGAACTTTGACTGATTAATGCATTGATTTAAATGCAGTTTAAAACGCATATGAATATGCATACAAAAAGTACAGTTCATTATTTTTCGTTTAGGGAAATACGACTTATTTTTCTTAGCACAGCAATTTATAGCATTACATCTGCCCACACTTTATTTCATATTGTTCATGTTAATATATATATATATATATATATATATATATAGGTAGCCTAATTACTGATTAATACTAATCAACTACATGCATTTGCTGTGTAATTCTTTTGTAGAGCTGCTTGCACTTACATAGTTACATTTAATATGTGTAACGCATACACTCTAAAATAAAGTGTTACCTTAAATCCTATACCAGTATATTTTAATACAGTTTGAGATTTCCAGTTTTCAGACAACCATGGCATTGTTATTTAGTTATACATAGCCTTATATTTTACCTTTAGCCTATAATGTGGTCTCTTATCGTCCTTTTTGTTTGTTTTGGCCAAAACAGTACTAGACTTCCCACGCGAAGTATTCAAATAACAATTGTTTAAATGCTTTCAGGATCCTTCATTTGGTTGGGCGTTTTTGGGACAATTTCACTGTGATTCCAGTCTCTGGGATGGTATTTGCGGCAATCAGCGTCTTGGGGTCGTAGTAGCATCAGCGTTTTTTCCTATCAGTGAAAACATTTGCGGAACAAGTAGGCTACACCTGTCAACAAATAGTAGCCAATGTAATGTAGGCTATTATTACCCTAAACGAGAGTTAAATGCTTATATACGCATTACAGTAAATCAGAAGTAGCCTAATAAGAGAAATGTCAGCATTTCTATGTTCATGTTTACCTGACGCTTTGGGATGGAATAGGTTTTAGCTGGTGCACATCATTCACGCTCAACGTTGTAAACAGGATCAGCAGGGCAAGGTCGCGCGCGTGTTCGCGACCGTTTATTGTGTCAGGAATACTTGATACATATGTCAACTGAACGTGCATTTGCAGCACTGGGAATGGTTGCTTTAAGAGTGGATGTAGGGAATAGTTTAAGTCTCATTAGGAAAGACCCGTTGTGTTACCACTATGTATACGAGTTGTGTGTCTTTTTGGAGTAAGGTTAAGCAGCGAGTGAGGCAGACGTCTGTCCCGCCAACATTTCGTGAGCAAAGCCACCGCCCGGTTTCCTCCTCGGACTGTAAGAGATAAATTCATCCATGAATTTGATAGGGATAACGCCAGGTTCCAACTCATATCGTGTTACAGTTCGTTTGCATAACACAAACGTGTGTGTTCACCACATAATTTGTTCATTATGATTACTTATGCACTTCAGGTACTCCAAACCGGTCTGGCTATCAGTGAAACATGACCCTCCAACCAGAGATGTTTACATCTCAAACAGACTGGCTTGCAGACCTTTCAATGTGTGAATGCACAGGACCAATGTAAGAGAGACGGAGGAGAAAGAGAGTATTTGCACAGACCTTTCTGCATATGCATGTGGCTTTCCTCTTCTGCCCCATCTTTTGACAAAACACCCCTGTGCTGCATGTTGATAATCAGTCTGAGAGGTGGGTCATTAATAATCATAGATAATTAAGCACATTCCTCAAGGCTTCACTTCTAATGAGTCGGCAGCAAGCGTGAGACTGAAGCAATGTATTGATTTCCCCCAGCCTTCTCTCATGGTGTCTGTCTTTCAGCCCCCTGTCAACAGCCCCACTGGCTGTGCCGCTGCCTCCTTCGGTTCTTTAACTCACCGCTCAGACACCATCAGAGCCAGGCTGCACCTGCTTGCCATGTGTGTGGCTAAACAGAATGGTTTCCACACAGTTTTTGGATGAGGTCAGAAGGTTCCAGTAGCCCTGTCAAGTTCCACAATCAGTTATCAGTAGATCTGATTATTGTTATTTTATTGGTATGATGAGTGAGTCTAAATTAAATGTTACATAATCACAGAACAGTTTTACTGCTGAATTTGGTTCAAACATTAGGCAATATTCATTAAAATGTTAAAAATGAGTTTTTGGTAAATGGGTAGTGGGTGTGACATGTAAAGCAGGGACATGCTATTTCATATTTTCACCATTATTGCAAAAAAGAAAAAACCTAAACACAAAACAGTTAATTAAACACACATTGACATTTTGTGACAACTTGTTGTCTCACTGTAATGGGGTAAGTTCTCACAAACAATCTGCCATTTAAACCATTGGAGAAGATTTGTTCTGAAAATTGGATGAGATACATTCTCCCATCAAAAACCCTGCCCTTCCCTTAACAACCACAAAAACAATATCTATGACTATGACAAAATGTATGGTTTTGCTGATGTGTCCAAAATTTGACTGAACTTTGCATCATAAGCCCTATTTGGATGGCAATTATTTTACATGGGGACATAAGGTAATTACAGAATTTACAGGGGGTAGTCAGTGATTATATTGCTGTCCGAATCCGAAATGTCTGTGTTTTTCTCCCATCTCCTGTGAGAAAATTCCCGGCCAAATTACTTACTGTTTTTTGACAAACACCAAGGGCGTGTGGTAATTTAATTACCATCCGAATCCACATCTCTACGTTTATACATTTCTACGTTTTGGAAATCCTTTTTGACCACTGTTAAGTGACGTATGTTTGTGCTGCACGTGGTAACAGCTCTGGTGGTAATTTGTCCAGTTGTGTTACACAGTTGGACGATTGTGTAACAAAAATCTTTGAAATAATTCACAATAATAAGAAAATTACGTCACCGCTCCACCACAGTGAGTTTGAAATGGTCCATTGTTATGGCAGCAATATTAATATAACTGTAAGAAATCACATTTTAATGTAGAAAAGTTTACTAAATACATCTATACATAGGGCTTGCATGACTACTCATTTATATGGGTTGAGTAGTCCCAGAAAAGTTACCTGGTTAATGTCTATCTTTTTAATGTAATTTTAAAAGTTTAATTAGGTTAATTTTCACTTCCACTTTTCAAACACTGACAGATAATTTCAAATGATGTCTGTCATTTTGATAGATTAAACATAAGAAAAACATTTTTACCATAGCTCCTCAAATTTCATTTGAACTACCTTTACTGTCCTTGATATGTGCAGCTGCTATATCTCCTTGCGTGCACTTAGGAGAAAACACGCAACTGAGGCAGGTGACGAAATGTGTACCCCATTGACATATTTATTTGGCTGCATTGATAAACAGTTTTGTCAATTTGTGGATTGATGAATTTTACATATAACAAGCTCAACTGCAATCGTGTGATCGACAAAAAGTCTCAATTGTCACTGAGTTTTATTACAGAGGAGCCACGAAAATGTAATTTTACAGACATCACCCTGAGAAACAATTGCTATCCAAATAGGGATTTAGACTGCTTTGCCAGTATGCTGTGAGCAAAAAAGTTCCATCTGCATTTTATTTTCGGCCATTGATTGATATTAAATCAATGACACTCCTCCTCTGTGAGGTTACATGTCTGCAACACAAGTGTGGACACAACCCTGGCACATCCGACCAGTGGCAACTCTGCATGCTGCCAGCAGCTGGGGGAGTATGGCTGTTATGCAAAGCATGTTGCAGACTCTGCCACTCCTCCCAGTGTGTGGAGTTGTAATACTGTGAAGTGCTGTTGTGTGGAGGTCTGCTTTGTGTAATAGCAAATCTTGGCTCCAGACTCATTGAGTGTGAGGACTATGTGGTCCTGGTTCATAAAGGATGTATGCCTTTATACTCATTTTTGTTTGTGGGTACATTCCCACTTCATAGGCTGTGATTCTGTACACATAATCGTTCTTCCTTTTTCTGTCTTTCTTGGCTCTATAGTGCTTCAGCAATCCATCCCTCTGAAACATTTCCAAAATATTCTCCTAACCTTCTCATGCAAAGCATACCCAAATTCTGTAGCCAACCCAACCGGCTTATGAAATCAAACGATTTTAGGAGTGGCAAAATGTAGGGCTGCACGATTATGACATAAATCTTAATTTCCAATTGTTTTCCTTTAGTATTGTAATTGCGATTTTCACATTGTATTATTTCACAATTATTATCACATAATAGAAGTTACAATATAGGTGTGATGACTTTACTTTTTTATTATTATTTTAATATATTCCTTGATGTTCACTTATAATATTAGGGAAGGGATTTTTTTGCACAAAAAAATCATATATTTGTAAAAAATTATCCTTTTACACAGTCATTCTGACCCTATGTCAGAAACCCTTAGTTTTGGTGCTGCTTCTCCTTTAAGACTTGACAGTAAACACCTGCTGTTATGATTGGCTCTCTGCTCTTGATTGACCTGCTCTCTCCTTGCCATCTGCTCACCGCTACTGGGCAAGTCTACAGAAGTGATATGGTAAAGTAGGTGTTGATGTGTTGTAGATACAGTCAGATGCAAATGTCTACCACAGTGTGACATAACAATTTGGAGCTAGTAGATAACGAGCCATTTTGGCAACTTGGTTTCAAAACATGCTCTTTTTGCAGTACAGAGTACGTTTTGAGTTCTAAAGATTGAGGAAAATTGTATTCCTTATGTCATGGCCCCTTTAAATACATTGAATACTTACTTGTTGAATTTCATGCCATATTCTTTACGTAGTTAAAACATCCAAAACAAACTGAGAACTGTTAAGGTGTTATTACTTTGTTGCTGACAAAGCATGATGAAAATAAACTGTTATTCAATTATTTGAAAGGATTCCACACAGCAATTTACCTAATACTCCTGTTATAAATTAAGATGTTTGCACAGCACAACATATCAATTATTTACACCATGTCTATGCCTTGTAATTATAAGGAAGCATTTTAGTTTTGTCACATGGCTCCTTTGCAATGTATTTACCATCTACATTGTAAGAAAGTGCAAAGTAAGGAATCTAAGATAATTTCAAATTACAGACTATGCTTTTCACATTTGTTCTAAAGCTTCTTTTCAATTGCAGGTGATGTCTCTTCTGCACTAATTTTTGTGTGCCACCATGAACAATTGGGGGAACACAAATCAAGTGGTCAGAAGTCTGTTGCACTTTAGGATCGGTTGTCATTACTGATAGGACTATAATGTAGATTAGAATACTCAATTGCTGCAAAAAATGTTGTGAATAGAAACATTTGACACAACAGGAGTAGACTTAAATGGCTTGTTGTAGTCATCAGTTTTCACGATTAGTTGAACACAGTAGTCATAATCACAATCTCAACTGCTTTTTCGATTAATTGTGCAGCTCTTGTGAAAGAACAAAATACATTATTTATGACTCAAAATGCTCATTTCATTAATATATCATTGAGCGGGAGGTATTCCTTACTGAGGAAACCACTGTGCATTGCAGTTTATCCCGGCAGAGTAACTCCAAGCTGGGCAATGCCCTTCCTGGACCCAGACTAGGGCTGGACTGGTATTCTGGCATACCTGGCATTTTTCCGGTGGGCCGACGCATTTTTGGGCCAGTCTGGTGCGTAATGGGCATTGGGAGAACTGAGCGGACCGGTGGTTGGCCGCGAAATATGCCGAATGGGCCACGATAAGCAGCAATGAGCCACCGCGTTATGCATAACGGACCACAAAACAGTGCTGCGATATGCAGAAAAGGACAGCGAACAACTCTCAACATCATTTGCTGCCCCCCCCCCCCCCCCCCCACTCAACAATTGGGCCAGTTGCCATGTAAAATCACGGGCCGATGTCTCTTCCCAGTCCAGCCCTGACCCGGAACTTTTATGGAAGTAGTATGGGAAAATGCTCCTTCAAGAGACGGATGGCATGCAGATTGTGTGTGTGTGTGTGTGTGTGTGTGTGTGTGTGTTGAAAGTGGGGTTAATAGCCTTTCCCTCGTTTCTCGGTCACTTGTCTTTGTCAGTCATGGAGCGTGAAAAGCATCTGTGCAGGTAAGCGGCAGCTCAGGCAAATGTGCTCAGACAGGTGAGAAATGGAGTCAGGCATAAGCTGCCATTTCTGCTGACTAGAATAAGCATTTGTTTGGCATTAATTTAGCAGGGAAACAAGACTGCACTATAGTCTTTCATCAGGCTACAATGCTGGGCTCTTCCAATGACATATCCTGTCATGTGCGTGTGGTATAATTTTATTCCAAATCCCATTCTTTCATTTTTTTTTAGTGTGGAAAGAGGCTGAGCATGTCCCCCTTTCTCACTTTATGTGCATATGTGGGTGTTTGTTTGGTTGGCTGATTGAGCCAGAATGGAGAACAGGATTAGTAGTGAATATCCTCCTCTTCTTTGTATTTGTCCCCTTCTTGGGTTGCAGAAAGCCTTCTGAACAGAGCACCTGACATATTTGCAGTTTCTCTGTCTGTCTCACCTTCTCTATATCTCTTTGAGTCTCTCTCTCTCTCTCTCTCTCACACTTTCCCTTTCTTTACTGCCTGCCTACAATTATCTAGGTCTTTGAGCATTTTCCCCAGACTTAGATGAGTGCGGAATGGAGCTGAGCTGCAGAGGCTCCGCTGCAATCGTGAGGGATTTCCCATGATCAAAGGTCCTCTTTTGTTCTTCCAGGTGTTTTAAAAAGTTAAAACAAAAAGTGGGTGGAACTGTCAACTGTTCCGCTGTACAGCTAGTGCCTGGCATAACACTTTCTCTGTCCCAAAGGTCCTGAAAAAAGATGCCCTTTAGCAGTGATTTTGGATCAGCTTTCAAAACACAAACTCTTCCCAGAATCATTGCAGGAAATGGCACAAGCGCTCTTGGATCAGATATCTTCTGAAAAAACTCTTCCTCTTCTCTGATTTATTTATGTCATGTAGCAGTTGTTTTAAAATTGTCAAATCTGTCTAGTACACATGTATATAAACCCACTTTTCTGACCTTTGTCTTAATGATTTCTCCAAGGTGATTTTCATTGCTAAATGACTGACAGGCTCTATAATGGCTTTTTTCTTTGGGTTCTTTTATCCGATTAGCCTTTGTGTTGGCTAATTTAAATGATTTGCTTAAGCTCACAGTATGTCTGGTAATCTTATTGAAGCTTATGCAAAGAGACACACAGAAATAAATTTTTGTGGAATTAGAACAAGATTAAGAGATGACTATAGGTATAGAAAAAAGAAGAATAAGAACAGGGCAAACAAATCTGGAAAATATAATGCAGCATCTTTTGCACTGGTAGAACTGATTTGAAGATTATTTTGTTTATGAAAAGATACCATCTGACTGTGTAAATGGAAAACAAATGCAACCAAAAGTGAAACCACAGAGCACCAGACCTGAAAGAGAACATGATTTGTCCTTGACTCATAACTCCTTCATGTTGCCATTGTGTTCTCTGCTGTTTTCATTTGGATTTTATAAAAAAATATTTAAAAAAAAAGTACCTACACTCTCTTGCGAATAATCTCAGATTTTGTACTGTAATCGTTCACAAGAGACGACACATGCTCTGGGCTTGCTCAATGATTGGATAATCAGTCACCTTTATTGACAACGGTGGATGAAAGAGTTAGTTCAGTAAAATTGAATATTTGCAAATGGTGAGATGGAGGCATTGGGGAATGGGGGTCAGTAAATCAAATGCTTGAAAATAGCAGCCTGCAGGCTCTCCTATTAGATAGATTATCTACAGACACTATTTGCTTCCACCCACTGTCGCCTGTCACTCCATCTTTCCTTCACCGATTGATGTGGCTTTGATGTGGTCACATTAGTGTGTTTTTTTAACAATTACACTGTCTGGCTTTGATGTATGAGCATGCTTGGCAACAAATGGTGGCTTAGTGAAAGAGGACATTCATTTAAGAGCAGGATTGTAGAGATCAGTAATATACACAATGTTTGAGTAAATCTAAATACTGTATCTCCTCACACATTGGTTTGTTGGGGTATATAAGGGTAATGCCTACACTAGGCAGTCACAGAGCCCTTTTTCAAGCATTAAACACTTAGTATTACTTAGTAACACCCAGTTATTTTACCTTTATATGTTTTTAACATTTTCAGAATTTCTATTCTGATCAGCCCAAGCCATATTTTTTTCATCTTATTGATTCAGTTCCTGGCATAGCTAAATTTGGGAGCTGTCTAGTGTAAAATCATTTGAAATGCATTTGGAGTACAATAGTGCCACTTTTTACCTCAGCTACCTTTCTTCCAGAAGTATTTTCCCATTCATTTGTTTTAATCGAGCAAAAAGACAAAGGTATTGTGTACTTGACATCTTTAATCCAAGCCGATCAGTCACATCATTAAAACCACCTGCCTAATATTGTGTAGGTCCCCTTCATGTTGCCAAAACAGCACCAAACTGAATCTCAGAATAGCGTTCTGATATGCTATTTTTCACACCACAATTGTACAGAACGGTTATCGGAGTTACCATAGACTTGTCAGTTCAAACCAGTCTGGCCATTCCCTGTTGGCCTCTCTCATTAACAAGGCATTTTTTGACACCATTCAGAGTAAATTGTAGAGATTGTTTTGTGTAAAAATCCCAGGAGATTATCAGTCACAGAAATACTGAAACCAGCCCATCTGGCACTTCTGGAATGGCAGTTCTGCTGATGGAAACGCCTTGTTGATGAGAGAGATCAACAACGAATTGCCAGACTGGTCTGAACTGACAAAGTCTATGGTAACTCAGATACCACTCTGTACAATTGTGGTGAGAAGAATAGTATCTCAGAATGCTTTTCTGAGATGCCAGTTTGGCTGTTTTGGTGGCAAGAGGGGGCCCTACACAATATATGGCAAGTGGTTTTAATGTTGTGTGTGATCAGTACATTTTTTACTAATATAATTTTTATAATATCAAGTAGTGGTCGACTGATATGGGTTTTTTAATGGCTGATACCGATATCCAGAGAACATTTTGGCCGATAGGCAACATAAACATAAAATTGCTAAAAAATAATAAACACTTATTTAGCACTATATTTTACAAAACATTGTAAAAAATTATTAAAAAATATTAAATTGTATTTTAAACGGGAGATTAATTGTATTTTTTCTTTTTTTTTCTTCATTTTGTCATCAAATTTTAGTAATTTATTTTGCACATGAAGAAATTGTTAATATATTAGAAAGAAGGAAATAAAAGTACACACAGTAGTCCAGCAACCATGCATGGCATGTCCACGTTAGCAATCTCATTTACTCAAAAAATACTGAATCAAACCAATTGTACATACAGTGCATAGCGAATAAGCCATTAACTTATAGCACACATGATGCACTTTTAACTTGTAGTTGCACCAGAGACTATTTAGCAGAGATGGGCCACTTCTATTAAAATTAATGGGAGAAATTAGAATGCCCATCTGCAGCCAACAGTCAACGGATGCCGGATACACAGGAAGTTCCAGCTTATAGGTAAAAGAGCCAATCACCTTTTAGATACAGACATCGCCTGTCAATCAACTCGAGAACGTGCATGCGCATTAGTAATAAAATCTGGGAAAATTGCGTTTTTTAGCGTAATATGAGGTAAAGAGTACCACAACCTCCTGACGGTTTAAACAGCCTGGATCGCCTGCTTGGATTGTGACCACAGTCCGTCATGATTTGTGATTCAGAGGAACTTTTGATCCTGAAGTTTTGATTCTGGCTGATAGAATACGCACTTCAGAGGAAGATATTAGTTGGATAAAACGCTGAATTTTTGTGAGGTTTGTGAATTACATTTTAAACCGTTTAAACAAGATATCTGCATTTTTGCAAACGGTAATAGAAGTTTTATTGATATTTGCCTTTTATCATTTGAAAAGAAAGTTAAAAGTGACAGGTAACTGCTAAGGAGAGGCTGTTAGAATACGTGTGTGTGAGAGAAAGGACCACAGGCGCTTAGGAGGCTATAGTTCTCGCCCTGAGGTGTCGGTCAGAATGCAGACAGGAGACAGGGACCAGGAATCAGTTCAAACACTTTACTGGACCATTTGTTTGACAGCACAGACATACATTAGACTGCAATGATGTCACATTGGCATAGTTCAGACACAGAGTTTGACATAGTGGTTGCAGCTCAGCTTATATTGATGTCTATAGCAGGATTCAGGAGTATATAAGTGTGGCTGCAAATAAACAAACATTGATAGATGTTACATGTATAAAGAAACCTTATTTATAGATTCTTATAAGTTTAACATCATGCCAGGCTCCATATAAACAACATGAACAGAAAGTTATAAATTATAAATCACCATTCTCCTAACTATGAATGCGTATAAAACAACTAATGGAATATCAGTTTCCGTATTGCCATAACAAATAAATCACACAGAAATAACTTAAATAATTATTTCACAATGCTATTAATTGTCTGTAATTGATATGAGAGTGTGAATGACTCATCATATATCTCAATTAAATCTATGAACAAAATACTCAATTATACTAATCAAACTTAAGCGAAAAGGGAACAATTGAACTCAATTTTCTCGAAGGGACGTACAAAGTTATGAATAAACACCATAAAAACAGAGCTGCAACTTCTCAAACACTCTTCACTCACAGAGCGCAACTGCTAATGACGTGCACCTTTCTCAGTCTCGTGCACATTCATTTTTGACGCATCTGGCAGTGGCCGCTAGACGGCATCTATGCGCCTCCTTTGTAACAACGTGGTTTAGAGGTAAATACATAAGCACTCCACAGGATGGTGGATCTGCTCAAGTTGTGAGGTTGGTTTATTATATCTGTTAAAATGAGATATATGCATATTAGCAGACAGTATAGGTGATATCAGTTTTAATTATATTTTCCTATTTATCATTATATAAGACAGTTAGAAGTTACAGGGAACTGTTGAGGAGAGAGAGGGAGAATGAAACAGGTGAGCACTTTAACATTATGAGCTCAAACGCATCTGCTCTGATATGCAAACTGTTTAAATGACACTGTGTTGCACACCAGACTTTTATTGTAGTAACATGATGCACGTAACAACAAAACTAACATCACTGGTTGTTTACATGTCTCAGTCACTTTACATATAAGCAAGCGATTTTCGTAACCCTCAAGACAAAATCGGCCTAACAGGAAAATGTTACGGCAGATGCTGATAATTAAAAAAGTCAGAATAATATCACTACTTGATAATATAAAGTTATTTGAAAGTGTAGGGGGACCGACTGCATCATTCACAGTATGTCATGGGAGTCAGCGGTCGCTGCAAGGCTCCTTTGGCATGCTTTGTTCGTCACGATTCAATGATTGGTGGATTGCTTCCCTTCAGAATGATGGGTAGTGTAGTTCTTCACCAGGAATCACACTATCAGACACAATAATAAAAAAAATAAGATGCAATAACATGAACTGTGTGCTTCAACAGAAGCATATACAGTACCATTGATGAACAACCTCACAGCTCATGTTAAGTCTGAATTTAAAGTTTTGTAAGTTATTGTTAAACAGCTGTTCCCCAATCATCTTCTTCTTTTGGCTGCTCCCATTAGTTGTCGCCACAGCGGGCCATCCATGATCCACATATTTGACTTGGCACAGGTTTTACGCCAGATGCCCTTCCTGAAAAAAGCTATTCCCCAATCATAATATAATTTATTTATTTTTTTTAAATAATGGGAGTGCTTCAGAAACCAGACAGTTGTGTTCTTCCATTGGCTCCAGCAATGCAAGCTGAGTTCAGTAAGCAGGATCAAATCACTGCAGTGACTGTATACATACCCTCTTTTACTAGCTCTCTCAATTTCTCTCTCTGCCCACCTCTCTCTCCTCTTGTCGTCTGTGGTGGGGGCTATACAGGGCCATCTGCCTCTTGTGAGAGAGAATTTAACACCTGCAAATACAGTAAACAATCAATTAATCAGAAGCTGAAGACAATATGCACCTGCCAGAGTGTGCACATACACACATACACTCCTCCTTTTCACAGTCTGTAACAGACTATCAGCTCTTCAACAGCCAACAGCATCTCAGTACTTCTCCATATTTACAGAGGACTATATTTTTTGATTGCAGCTAGGACATTTCTGTAAACATGGTTTCCACATTTTCAGTATTGCATTTAATTGACCATACGTTGAGTGTTATGCAGTTGCAGTAGCTACATAAGTTTATGTCAAAGACTTTCAGTCAAATAATTCAGTCAGTCTTATTAGCCTGTACAACAAATTTATTGTAGGTGTTATGCTTGGCATTACAGGAAACCTGTGATGCATTACAGGATAATTGACAAATAAAGAAGGAACAATTTAGCAATCAGTTGGAAATAGTATCAAGCTTGTTAATAAATTCCAAAAGTAGATTTTTGCATTTGCTGAAAGCATGTATGTGCTGCTTGCCTGTGCAAAGTTTGTGTTTTGGTGTTTTTCAATGCATTTCTCTATGTGATTATGTGTGTGGTCCCACAATATGCCCCTCTTTCAGTGTTTTGTCTTTCACTGGAGAAAAATTGGCTGGAAAAATGTATGTTCAAACTGGTCCGCCTGTTCTAAGAAAGTCAGCTATCCTCCTTAATGTATTAGACACACAGCCTTTGTGTCATGGCATGTGTAGGAGGAAGCTTACCATGTTCCCACCTTCCACATTATTACTGATACAACTTATAGATAAACTGGGAGTAGAGCATCTTACTTTTTTTTTCTTTTTTGACTATCTAAACTGACTTACTATATACTGATCAGCAACAATATTGAAACCACCTGCCTAATATTGTGTAGGTCCCCCTGTGCCGCCAAAACAGTTCCAACCTGCATCTCAGAATAGCATTCTGAGATGCTATTCTTCTCATCACAATTGTACAGAGTGGTTATCTGTGGTGCCATAGACTTTGTCAGTTTGAACCAGTCTGACCATTCTCTGTTGACCTCTCTCATAAACAAGGCATTCACTCACTGGTTTCTTTATGTTTTTGGCACCATTCTGAACAAATTCTAGAGACTGTTGTGTGTGAAAATCTCAGGAGATCAGAAGTTGCAGAAAAACTCAAACCAGCCCTTCTGGCACCAACAATCATGCCACGGTACAAATCACTGAGATCACATTTGTCCCCCATTCTAATGGTTGATGTGAACATTAACTGAAGCTCCTGACCCTAAAAATTCAGTAATTAAATAATAATTGTATTTAGAACCCCTGTGAGCAAGCCATAGGCGACTGGCAAGGAGCATAAAACTCCATAAGAGAAAATGGAGAAAAACAACCTTGGGCAAAACCAGGCTCACTGTGGGGGCTAGTTCCCCTCTGGCAACACAACATACATATAATGCCAATATTATTTATTTGTGTGCAGTGGAAGTCATGGTTTACAATTTGTAAACCAAGTAAGTGTTAAGGTCATTTTTTTAACTATAAGATTAATGACTAATGTCTTTGAAGTCCATCCTTGATTAACTACAGAAGTCACATAGATGCATTATCCTTTGTTTGGTGGCTGATTAAGGATTTTGTTGGCAGTTAAATGATAGTCAATTTATTCAATTTCAAGAGTGTAGTCAATCAATAGACAAAGGTGATGCAGGCAGAGATCAATGAAGTGCATCGCAGTTCAACCTGCAGGTCATTTCAGTGAAGGTTCATCCTTAGTCCAAGGTTCAAGCAGTGGCAAATGAAGTATCCGATGTCTTACAGTTGGAGTTGGCATCAGTTCATCCTAAAAACAGCCCATCAGGCACCAACAATCATGCCACACTCCATATCACGGAGGTCACATTTTTCCCCCATTATGATGGTTGATGTGAAAATTAACTGAAGCTCCTGACCTGTATCTGCTTGATTTTATGCACTGCACTGCTGCCACATGCTGAGCTGGTTTGAGTATTTCTGTAACTTCTGATCTCCTGGGATTTTCAAGCACAACAGTCTCTAGAATTTACTCAGAATGGTGCCAAAAACAAAAAATATCCAGTGAGCAGCAGTTCTACAGATGGAAATACCTTGTTGATGAGAGGTCAACAGAGAATGGCCAGCCTAGTTCGAACTGACAAAGTCTACAGTAACTCAGATAATCGCTCTGTACAATTGTGGTGAGAAGAATAGCATCTCAGAATGCTATTCTGAGATGTGGGTTGGCGCTGTTTTGATGGCCCGAGGGAGACCTACACAATATTAGGCAGGTGGTTTTAATGTTGTGGCTGATCAGTGTTTACAGTGCATCCGGAAAGTATTCACAGCGCTTCACTTTTTCCACATTTTGTTATGTTACAGCCTTATTCCAAAATTGATTAAATTCATTATTTTCCTCAAAATTCTACAAACAATACCCCATAATGACAACGTGAAAGAGGTTTGTTTGAAATCTCTTTTTGAAATGTATTCACGGCCTTTGCTCAATACTTTGCTGAAGCACCTTTGGCACCAATTACAGCCTCAAGTCTTTTTGTGTATGATGCAACAAGCGTGGCACACCTATTTTTGGGCAGTTTCTCCCATTCCTCTTTGAAGATCTCTCAAGCTCCATCAGGTTGGATGGGAGCGTTGGTGCACAGCCATTTTCAGATCTCTCCAGAGATGTTCAATCGGGTTCAAGTCTGGGCCACTCAAGGACATTCACAGAGTTGTCCCGTGGCCACTCCTTTGTTATCTTGGCTGTGGCTTAGGGTCGTTGTCCTGTTGGAAGATGAACCTGTGCCCCAGTCTGAGGTCCAGACCGCTCTGGATCAGGTTTTCATCAAGGATCCTGATCAGTGTCCCTGTTCCTGCCGCTGCAAAACATCCCCACAGCATGATGCTGCCACCACCATGCTTCACTGTAGGGATGGTATTGGCCAGGTGATGAGCGGTGCCTGGTTCCTCCAGACATGACGCTTGCCATTCAGGCCAAAGAGGTCAATCTTTGTTTCATCAGACCAGAGGATTTTGTTTCTCATGGTCTGAGAGTCCTTCAGGTGCCTTTTGGCAAACTATAGACGGGCTGTCATGTGCCTTTTACTGAGGAGTGGCTTCTGTCTGGCCACTCTACCATACAGGCCTGATTAGTGGAGTGCTGCAGAGATGGTTGTTCTTCTGGAAGGTTCTCCTCTCTCCACAGAGAAATGCTGGAGCCCTGTCAGAGTGACCATCGGGTTCTTGGTCACCTCCCTGATTACAGCCCCTGATTGCTCAGTTTGGCCGGGCGGCCAGCTCTAGGAAGAGTCCTGGTGTTTCCAAACTTCTTCCATTTATGGATGATGGAGGCCACTGTGCTCATTGGGACCTTCAATGCTGCAGAAATTTTTCTGTACACTTCCCTAGATCTGTGGCTCGATACAATCCTGTCTCGGAGGTCTACAGACAATTCCTTGGACTTTATTGCTTGGTTTGTGCTCTGACATGCACTGTTAACTGTGGGACCTTATATAGACAGGTTTGTGCCTTTCCAAATCATGTCCAATCAACTGAATTTACCACTAGTGGACTCCAATCAAGTTGTAGAAACATCTCAAGGATGATCAGTGGAAACAGGATGCACCTGAGCTCAATTTTTAGCATCATGGCAGAGGCTGTGTATACTTATATACATGTGATTTTTTCGTTTTTTATTTTTAATAAATTTGCAAAGATTTCAAACAAACGTCTTTCACATTGCCATTATGGGATGTTGTTTGTAGAATTTTGAGGAAAATAATGAATTTAATACATTTTGAACTCCATGGGTAGTAGTCAGCATCAATACACAATGAGCTACCCAGGCCCCCCAAAAATATTATTTTTGATTATTTATCTTTATTTACATTTACATTTATGCATTCGGCAGACACTTTTATCCAAAGCGACTTACAGTGCACTTATTACAGGGACAATCCCCCCGGAGCAACCTGGAGTTAAGTGCCTTGCTCAAGGACACAATGGTGATGCCCATGGGGTGCGAACCAGCGACCTTCTGATTAGCAGCCCTGTGCTCTAGCCACTACGCCACTGTTTTTCCTTCTCCTGTACTTGTCTTTATGGCTTAGTGATTGTATTCATATATTTTTGTATCTGTGTAATGTATATCATTGTTAAATTAATGATCTGGAACTGGAAATTGTAAATCGTGAGTACCGCGGGAGGAGGGGTGGTAATTTCAGTAAAAAACCCAGTAAAATTGGTGCTGGCAGGTATGCTTTAGTCTGAAGATTGTCTTGCAAAATTGTCATGGATTTGACAGGACATTTGACCAAACATTTTTCTCCAGCCTGCGGACTGCCTATTGAGGAAACCTGATATATATATATATATATATATTTCAGTGCTTTTTCAGATGTGCTGTTTCAGAGCTTGGGTCATGGGTTTCAGTATGTGGTTTCAGTAGCTCCATTTTGTTTCACTGTAAATTAATTTGTTACATTTTTTACCATTTTGAGATTTCAAGCCAGACATACTTCATGCATAATTAACTTGCACAAATTATTCTTAAAATAAGGCTCCATCTAATGAATTTCACATGAATCCCTGCAATCCTCATGATCTCGTAGTTCCTCCTACGTCTGTTTGTTCTGTTTCAGATGATTAGTCCACTTGCTTGACTGAAAACATGCACGCAGATGTAATGACTTGCCATATCTTTTCAACCCCTTGCCGAATAGACACATTTATCATCGCTTTGAATGGCTCTTTGGTTTTGTCATGTTTTGCTAGTTTTATTTTCTTGTCTTTGTGTCTCTGATTTAATTTTTATTTGAGGTTGCTGGCATGGTTTTTGTTGAACTGTATGGAATGTAAGCTGTCAGAACTGGTCCATATATGCAAAATCCTCATGAAGAGAGTTTTTTACATGTTTGAAATTTGTCATGAAATTTCTAGCTTATCTGTATGTATGTGTGTGTGTGTGTGTGTGTCTCCAGTTGTCTTACAGTTTCACTCATAGCTGATATGATTCAGTCACTAAAAATTAAACCTCCCAGATTTCAGTTCTCTGTTTCTACTGAAAAGTCAGTTCTATTCTACTGACTGTAGAACTGGCCTATGCAGTAAAAACATTTCCATCAGAAAGAGTTGGAAAAATTGACATGAAATTTATTTGATGAAATGATATTGAACCACAGAATATATTTTCTCTTTTGTTGGAAGCCCCGTCTGGTGGTCTGATGAGATTGCTACACGAACCGCCAGACCCTGCTGGAGATAGGAGGCAGGGGGCGAGTGCCTACCCCAAAAAGAGAACCTTATACTACCCCTCAAAAGAGAAAAGAGTTATGAACCAGGTCTTCATGGCTAAAGTTTCATTCTGAGAAGAGAAAAGTAGATGTGATGATTGAATAGACAATGGTGCATGATACCTTAATGATAGTATAAGCCATCCTTGCTTTTACTGTTGACCCTTATGATAAATGGGCATGGTTTGTGTGATATCCTTGCTCGAGGATAGCCATGCTTGTATATGAACGTTAAATGTTTGATATCTCTCAGAGGATGGGTGGTGTTTAGCTTGGGCCCTGGAAGGGGCTACATTGTTGTGCAATCCTTTTAGCTGAAAATAGTTGACATATGGTATGAGCCTTCCGAAGTGGTTGGTTAAATGAGTGATGTGGATGACGTATGATTATGAACCCTCCGACGAGGGTGAACATTAATTTTGTGATGTCGAGTTTGAGGATGGACGACGTTTCGTTTGAACCCTGTGATGGGGCGACAATGTTGTTTGCAGAATGTATCTTCGAAAAGATGTACAATGTAGCATACTGTAAAGCCCCATGATAAGGGGAAAGTTTTCATGCAATTCCCTTTGTTGAAAGATGGACTGGCATGTCCTTTCTGCATGAGTTTTAGTGGAATATAGAGGTGTGAGGGGCTTAGTCTAGTAGAAGGTCCGAATGGTGCAGGGACATGTAGATGAAGTTCCTGGAAACGAGAAGAGTGTCAACGATTGAATTGAAAAACCCGGGAAACACTTTTGCGTTCACGGAGGGGACTCCATAATACGCTGATGACAACAGGGTAATTTTCAAAGATATGGATTGAGGGGAGCTGTGTGCGAGACTGAGCAATTTGTCTGGCCATTTCCCTGTGAAACATGTTCTGATAAAGTAGCCTCCAAGACCTTTAGAGGGCGTGCATCCATGAAAAAGGTACATGCTGTCTGAAGTTCTAGGTATTTATGTTATGGAAATGTGAATTTCTGTTCCATTGATTTAGTAACGGGGACCAAAATTGGAGGTCCGATCGACAGCTGCCTTCAATAGATACTTTGTCAGAGAGTTATTGATGGAATGGGGCTAGTGTGGAGAGGCAAGAGATAGAGCGGCCTTGATGAATGATGCGCCTGGTGAAATAATTTGACCCAAAGGACAGGAAATTGCATATGGAAACTGAGTCTGGAGGGAGGAAGGAAGTACGAAATAATGATCAGTCTAATTTATAGTGATGCGAAGAAGATTGCATCTTGGGGAAATAGAGTGCGCTACTGGAAAATTCGAGAGAAGAGGGGGGCTTATAGTTTCATCACTGGAGGGGGAATGCCCGGCTTGTGAGAAATTTGTTTAAATATCCAGAGTGGAGCTGGCATTGCAATAGAGGAGCAGAGAATTGGAGCTGGTGCATACGGACAGGAGCTTAGAATATTGGAAGGATCCGACATAAGCCTTCCGACAGAGAATTAAATGTGCGGACTGCTTCTGCACTCATTTGTGAGTCTCAAATTGTGACAGTGAAGTCAAAATTTCAGATGATGCTGAGATGGGCCAGTCAGCAGGTTGGATGGGCATTACTTAAGGAAGCATCTATATGTTTTCTTTGGTGAGTAGGAAACTGTGCCCAGACTTGGATGGGTATGATATGTGTATATGCGAAGATTTGATGTTTGAAGTTGAAGCTCCTGAAAGCCCGTAAAACCAGCAACATGATGCATGGTCCAAAACGCGGAAAGCTTTGGTCGACTGAATGTTCAGTATTTGCTTTGCAATAAACAGTAATTCGGCACAGGTTTAGTCCGAGTGAACAACCTACTTAGCTGCCCTGACCATGAATACATTTATAGTAAATGGAGCAGAGAGCAAATGCATTGGTAACTTAAATGTAATGCACTTAGACATACATGTTTCTAGCGCTAACTTAGAAAGCATTAAAAAGAAGCTTATGCCTTACCAGCAGATAAATAAATGAACAGTAGCAGAATTGAAATAATGAACTTTGGAAATTTCGCACTCTGGAAAGATCCGGCATAGGTTTCATCCATTGAGTAAACAAAACTTGAATTACCTGCTACTAAATGTAGCTGCCCTGACCACAATATATTTACAGTGAAAAGCAAAGAGCAAAATGCATTTTTAACGTAAAATTAAATAAATAATGCATTAGGCAAACATAGTTGTAGAAATAACATTTGTTAAACTCATAATGAGCTTTGAAATGTGCAACGTTCTTTTATCCCTTTTTCTCCCCAATTTGGAATTCACAATTCCCACTACTTAGTAGGTCCACGTGGTGGTGCGGTTACTCACCTTAATCCAGGTGGTGGAGGACAAGCCTCAGTTGCCTCCACTTCTGAAACCATCAATCCACACATCTTTTCACATGGCTTATTTTTCATGACACCACAGAGACTCCCAGCATGTGGAGGCTCATTCTACACTCTGTGATCCACGCACAACTTACCACATGCCCCACTGAGAGCAAGAACCACTAATCACGATCGTAAGGAGGTTACCACATGTGACTCTACAATCTCTAACAACCTGGCCAATTTGGTTGCTTAGGAGACCTGGCTCAGCACACCCTGGTTTCAAACTTACGACTCCAGGGGTGGTTGTCAGTGTCAATACTAGCTGAGCTACCCAGACCCCTGAAATTGGCAGCAATGATAAAGCCCCGATGCTTAGAGGGCCACTGTTAATTGAAACATGTCTGAACAGTGATAAAATAATCCATGATATACAGAGAGCCATATAATACAAATTTCTGCACTAATGATACCTGGATGATTAATAAAACAAACATAATGGTAGAATGGAATTAGACACCTGTTTGACTGATATGAGACATTGCACTGGTAATGAAATTAACTGTTGAACAACAGAAATGTAATGACATACATGACAATCAGTGTGCTAACATGGTCTTTATCAAATTACCAATGAAAATGTATTTACGATACAACTGTATTTCCACATAAACCACATAGTAACCATTTTGCTTCTAATTTGCCAACATAAAAAAAATGAAAATGCATGATAAAAAATATTTAACAAAATATCCAAAGCACCAAGATTTTGTCTATTAAACACATCTACAAATTCAAAATGTTCCTAAGCTTCAGATATAGATCTGGCAATCTGGACTAAACGTCACCACCTTATGCATGCCAAATGTTTTTATTTGGTTAAGCGTACCCATGGATGGAAAATGCATACATATCTCATCTTATTCTGCTAATAAAGACCCATAGGCCTGTCATCCTTGTTAGAGCTGGAATAATCCATTTGAAAGCAAAGATTAACACAAAATTAGGTCTAAAAAAAAAAAAACTGTACTGAAAATTGTAGTGTGTGGGGCAGTTCTGCATAACTCATGAATATGAATTATGCTATGCACAGTAAAAGATTCTTTTAAATGACCTGTTTTGATCAACAGTCATTCTTAATGACCAATTCAAGCACCCAACTATTTCATGTAATATGTTTTTTTCATCTCTACATCTGCCACTATCAGTCTTCAGATTTTGTTAGTCAGTTGATGAACACATAGATCAGCACTTTGGTTAAGAACATGACTGATTGATCTGGTGTAATGTTTTGGATTCTAATTTGCCTGAATTTAACTTTTTAATTTTAATGAAATAAGACTGCATCTGTACGTCAGTATTTAAAATAAAATGCAATAACAGATGCGGGGAGATGAGAGTAGAAGAAACACAGACACATTAATTGACAGTTCTGTATATTTAAAAAAAAAACAGCAAACTCCAAAATTCAGACAGCGACAACCACAAACTCTCCACTCCAGCAGTGGGAACCTAGAAAAAAGGCCAATATGCGCCTGAGAGCCTGTGATTGAGATGACACAGCTCACGAACAACCGTCTCCAATTACACAACTCAGCCATGAAACACTCAGTTTATGTATGGAGGAAACACACTGCACACCAGTGTGCCCAAACAACAATCTGCTCACCTGGTTACCCCACACCTGAGAGCGATTAAGAGAGAGGGAGAGAAAGAGAAAAAGAAAAACACACAACACTACATAAATGCAAACAATACGGGCATGAAGGTCATCACAATGGGGGACATGGAAAAGAGCGCGATCTGTGGAAAAACTGCTGACACCAAACGACACTTATTAAATGTGATATATCAGCTCAGGATGGCAAGTCAAAACACACAGATGAAATAGAAACTCCTAGTCAATGATGTTTCATGTGGATTAAACTCATACCTGAAGAAAGCTTTTTAAAAAAGTGGGGAGCTCTTGTCTCACCCATCGCAACCCATAACTTACAACAATGTATCTAATAATCATTCAGTGATTACTTGGAAACAACTGAGAAATTCATCTTTTACCTCTTTTTTTTCCATGTGGTCATTGTTGTTGAGGAAATAAGCTCATCAACCCATGAGAGCACAAACACTGTATGCTCGTATAATAGTAGGTAGGTGATGGTGGATGTTGTGATTGGCTGCTGCAGCTGCTGTAAACAATGACGGGATTGGTTGCTGCTGTAATCAATCATGCTTTGGGTCTGTTGTCATTTGTGCGTTTGGTGAGAGTTTAGGCAGTTTGACATGTATAAACCCCTAAACATTCTCAACATCAACAAAAAATATAGTTACATTTATATTTAATACATTTGGATACTTATGTTGGGGTGGCAGATGGAGTGGCGATGCTGTTTCTTAGGGTGGCATTTGCCACCATATGCCACCTCGGTAGACCCGCCCCTGATTGGCTGGCTGACCTGATATTTGTGTGGCTACAATCTACACTTACTGTTATTCTCTTCCTACAAACAGGGTGTTAGTTTGATTGTTCAAGCATTGGTAGGCAGAATCAACATCAGTATTATCAGAGGTCATTGATGTTCACTCTCTCATGCTTGGTAGGTTAAATATACTTTACATAGTCAGCTAACAGATCTTGGCAGGCATGTGATTATGATTGCTGATCAGGCCTGTTTACAAATTATTGTAGGCCTGTATTCCACATGATATTGTTTGGTTTCAGCTGCATCAGACACTTGTCTGAGCTGCTACTTCAGCTTCATGGCCAACTGTAGATATGTGCTGAATCCAAAAAAGCATGACTGTAAGTGTTAACCTAACCATAACTGTAAAACTTGTTCAAGGTGGACAATCCTACTTAATGCTTTTGTCAAGTGCTACTAAAAATAGAGCCATGTGGCCAGACGATTCCAGACTCAAACCAGACCACACTCTACTATCCCTGTCTCTTGGTCTACACACACATTAAGCTTAGATAATCCAGGGGTCCACAATGACCTTTCACCATCTGCTATACCACACTGGTACACCAGTTCAAGAATTAAGTGTATGTGTGTGAAATCTGTGTAAGAATATGTGTATGTTTGTGTCTCCCATCTACTATCATGATTCATCAACCTTACAAAGAAACCTTACAGGATATTATAAGAGGATAATTTCCTTACACCTAATAAAGGTCTTTTCAGGTTAGGTTGACTGGGATGTCTCTGTAATTGCCTGTTTTTAGAGGGTACAATAGTTCTTAACTCATCCACTATTCTTAATGCCTCCTCCCTCTAATGAGTAAAGATAAGACAAGCTGATGGATCCTGGGAGGATTGGGGCTGGCTGATCTGAGATACTTGCGTGGTTCATTACGGTTCTGTGCCCCAGCCCGTCTCCTCAGCACCAACTCAAGCTCAGCCATCTCTTGCTGATGCTTTGAACTTAAATGCTAGACAAGTCAGCAATCAGGAGTTTCAGCTCTCATCACTTTCAGCTGCCTCTGAGACGTGAGTCGGGTCTTAGCCTGAGAATGAGGTGAAAGTCTGGTTTGTTTGTTAATCCTTTAGATAATGAACATTTTAATGCATATAATTTTAAGAGGTATCAGAATTTATACCTCATGGTTGTCTGAATATGAGCCAAGCATACACTACACGACTTATAGTTAGTGTTCTGCGACTCAGTCTATTTGCAAGTGCACACAATACAGGACTGAAGTGTATCAATTACATGACCATTTGTCAGTCCCTGACTGAGTCCATGTGTACACTGGTATTAAGATGTGTTTTGGGTGATCCGATCACAACTGGTCATCTTTTTGACCACTTGTGTTCGGATTTTGAGGAAAGAGTCTCTGATTTCATGAGGACATACATCAGTCATTACGTCTGTTTATTACTGAATGATATTAAAGCACAAAAAAGTAAAAGAAGAGAAAGAAAGTGCTAAATCTGGCACACAGTGTCTCTTAATTATTCGAAAACATGACATTTTAGAGCAGTACCTTTAACTGCGATTCTAGTCTGCATGCTGCTCATATCTGTGTCCCTATTGGGCATGTTCATGCATTCCTTTTTTACATTTCGGATCATACACTTATTTCCTTTTAAATCCACCTGTAAACTGGCGAAAAAACGGCTGATACAGCTACCTTTAGCATAGTCCTGTTTCAAACGGATTGCCCATAATGTAACTTAAAATTAAGATAATAATATCGATTCACAAACTAGCGCAGTTCATTTTTGATAACGTCATCAAGCATGAAAGAACGGCTCTCGCTCGTTTTTGCACATATTGGCACCATTTGCAAACCAGCTGAAATATTATAAACAGCAAGTAGAGAGATGTGGATGGTTTTATTTTATTTTATAATTATTTTTGTCTCCTGCTACCCAATACCTTGCTCTCCTTTTGCAACAAACATGAAAGAATGAGCCGTACCAGTTTTCACACTTAATTCCACAATTTGCAAAAGAAAAAAATTATTACATCTGCTGAAAATAATAAAGACAGCGAATAGGGAAATGTGGGTGAATTTTTATTTCATATTCTAATAATCTTTTGTCTTCTGCTTCCTAATTCCTTGTCCTTTTCTACCGCTCTGTCTATATTTTATTGGTTTTGGTCCATAACAGTCTCTCACTCATCAGGACAGTGCTCACACCTGACGTTTTGAAAACTTTTGTAGCATCTGAGTGTGAGGTTGTGGGAGTGTGGGTTAGTAGCTCAAAAGCTGTAAACCCCAAATATGGGAGTTCATGGTTCACTACAACCATTTGTCCCTTAAAAAAGGAACTTACATGGAAGTTGTCTTATTAGCACTGTCCCTATACTAAAAATGTACTTTAAGTTGATTTGGATAAGAAAGTGTCTGCTAAATGACATAGTGTTATGTTGTAATTTGTTATTAATTGTTTCCTTGTGCAATACATAAAAGGCTGTGCTGATATGCAATCAAATATCAATATATAATGATTCTTTTTTTGTCATGATGCATCGATGATGAATGCATTCATATCACTTCCTACTGTTCAATTAACAAAAATGCAGGTCAAATAAGAGGAAACTTTGAGCGTGTTCATATGTGCATTCTTTCCTCATTCATGCTCAATAAACCGACCACATTTAAGGTCAAATAAGCACCTTAAACAGCTTTGTTGGTCAAAAACAGCTTGGTCATAAACAGATTAAGAAAAACAGATATGCATATTATATCTGCATATAAAGATCTTTTTGATACCGTTTTAACAAGATTACAACCATTACACATAACATTAATGTGAAGAGGAAAAAAAAAAACAAGAAAGCTAAACTGCTAATTCAGCCAACCCTAAGGATAAGCACGGTTTAACAAGATAACTAGTTTGTGAGTTAAACTTGATCAGTTACTGTCAATCTTAAAGCATTTTTAGTATCAATTTAGCTAGCTAACTATAGCCATACATCCAAACAATATCTAATGTTATGTAGGTCCCACTTGGACGACAAGACATTTTTTGATACTCGATTGTTTAGAGGCAATTCGGTGGGTGCCTAAAATGTATCGAACTCAATACACAGCCCTATCTGCTTATGTAGATTTTTGCCCATTACCCCGATTTTGCATTGCATGTAAACACATTTAGTGGTGTTCTTACCAGCTTAAACAATGTGTGCAATTGTTGTGCACAGTTCAGAAAGTTAGTTTGCAATGCAAAGTTTGAGGGTGGTTCATGAACTGTAATTGTTTGGCCCTTTGTCAAGGTTTTTAAGTTGAAGTTTAGGCATTTTTGTATGTAATGTGTATCGTATCATAAGGCAGTTGGTGATGTTCAGACCTGCTGTGAGGACATGCACGTGTTTCTGCATGTGTTTGTAATGACGCGTACTTCACTACCAGTTCTTTTTGAGTGAATGATAAAGTGGAGCGTCAGACCCTAACATCAGATCATCATTGAATGATTTTGTTTCTGTTCAAATGTTAAGACAGTCCAAAGTGCTAGCATTGTTGAACTGCAAAGGAGTCTTCTGAGCTCAACTTTGTGCTTTAAACTGAAGCAGTGTTTGTTAAAAAAAAAAAAAAAAAAAAAAAAACAGTACTGCAAGTGGAGCAAAGAGGTTTACTGTGGTTTGCATAAAAAAATGGAATTAGAGGGGAGAGAATAAGAGAAAGAGAAAGAAGGGGAATCTCTGCAGGCTTTTGTACCAAGCTGATAATGTGGGGTTTAATTTTCTTGCATTGTCTTCCTCTGCTCTGCATGGATCCGAGAGACAGCAGTGGCTCAGTAGCTGTTTGAAACAAATGAACTCCTTACTCTCCTCTTCCTCTCTTTCTTTTTATTTTACTTCCTCATGCAGACACTTTTCCAATGCCTTTCCTACATGTCTACTGGTCCAGAAGAAACCCTCTCTATACTGTCAAAAACACTCAAGGATCTTGAGTCTTCAGGATCATCAAAGATTGCTTTCAATACACAGTCTATAAAGTCATCATATATGCAGATTACGTTTAGGAAAACGTGAACTGTTTTCAAATAATTTGTGAATATGGTGGAAATAATTGTAATGCACTTTTGTTACAGATCTCACTGTGAGTTCTGTGACATTGGACTGTGCTTTTTTTATTTTATTTGAACCAATGCATCCAGTGGCCAAAGGCTGGAACGCATGGGCAGATGAGAGCTTTAGTTTTGGGGTGAAATGTTCAGATTGGCACCGAAGGTTCATTGTAAAGTGGGTTGATATTTGTTGTAAATTATGTAATAGAGTCAACATGAATGTAACATGAACATAGGCCTAGTACCTACATAGTACCTGAAGTAAAAAATGATCATGGTCGGTTTATATTCAATTTGTTTTGCCAACAGTGTGCTGTTTTAGCAATTTTAAGACTTTATGTTATGAAATATATGCTGCTATCTGATTGACAAGCTCTAATGTCTTACAACAGTCATAATATATTCAGAGGATTCATCAAGCATGGTTGATTGCCAGGGCAGCACAGTATTTTGAATAATGCAAGGCAGCAACTTACTCGTATTATTTCAAAAGGGAAAGTATTTGTGTTCTTTTCCATAGCTCTTGCAGCGCAATCGCAATTAATCGCAATGACCCCGGATTGTAATATGGAAGGTTCCTGAGAAATGCAAGCTTGTCGTTTACTCCAGAGGACAGTAAGTGAAATGTCAGCTGTTTGGACAATGCACAGTGAAGAAAACTACCATCCAGCAGACACAAACATGTGTTTTGTTCTTGCGTTCAAAACATTTGATGGAGTGCAAATTCGAATTAAGGGATCTCAAGATGTGTTCTAAGTATTAAACTATATTTAACTTGACGCAGTGACCAAGAAATTTTATGTTTATGATGCAACGCACCCAAGACACTACACAAGCATATCTGACGCTTGTTGAAATTGACGGGTCCTTAAACAAGCCCTCATAATAAATCTCCAACCGATTGACATGTTCACTTGTGAAATGAATTGCAGTGAACTGTATGCCAATGACTGGCTTATGTTTAATAATATGGTAGCAAACAATACATTTTATTCTTAAGCCGCTTTTTGTTTTGTCTTATTAATGATTAACTCTTCTGCCACAAGAATCTAATGCATATTAATTATCTGAATATATATATATATATATATCATTTTTAATATTTTATGATAGCTATGTATAATTATTTCATCATTATATATTGAATTATTGTTATATGAGGGCTTTCTCAGCAAATATTTGTATATGCGATTAATCGCGATTAATTAATCGGGACATCATGTAATTAATTCGATTAAAAATATGAATCGATTGACAGCCCTAATATATATATATATATATATATATATATATAAATAACACAGTATTATGAAAAAAAGAAATGTTCACTGAATTAATAAAAATGGATAAAGAGGAAATATAGTTAGCCAGGGCTGCACAAGGACCCAAAGAAGAAGGAAGAATTTCTGTTCTGCACTTATGAACAAGACCCTCAATTCATCTGAGGTAGATTAATGAGTCACCAGCACCTGTTTTGTAATCAAGCCCTGTATCCAAGCAAAACAGATATCTTGACACTATCTCCTTCTTAAGCCTGCATGTCGCTAGCCGATTTTTCCAATGATTTTCACTATCTCCTTCTTAAGCCTGCATCTCGCTAGCCGATTTTTCCAATGAGCCTGCCAATGAGCCTGCATCTCGCTAGCCGATTTTTCCAATGCCATACCTCAGACTAAATTTCTGCTCTGCACTTATGAACAAGACCCTCAATTCATCTGAGGTAGATTAATGAGTCACCAGCACCTGTTTTGTAATCAAGCCCTGTATCCAAGCAAAACAGATATCTTGACACTATCTCCTTCTTAAGCCTGCATCTCGCTAGCCGATTTTTCCAATGATTTTCAGGTGTTAGCTTCATTAACATAATCACTGGCCAGCAGAGGGAGACAGAGCATGCATTAGCGTCTCTCAGTGTTAATCACTTGTCTGTCTGGACTCCCTGCTGAAATAATGGCTTCAATAACTGAAAAAAAAAAAAAAAAAACATCTGGCTTGCTTGAAAAAATCATTCTGTCACTGAAGTGGGGTCTTGTGTTCTTGTCAAGTGAACAATGAGCTACTTCTTTTACTGAAGCTTGGACAAGATGTCAAGCTGATATGCATGTTTTCGTTGCACTCAGATTCTGTCAACAAGCTTTTTTCCTGTCTTTTTTCCTGCACTAATATGAGCCACAACAGTCTGTTTTTATTGGATGTAGTTCTTTACTCACTGAAAGTTGCATATGGTCACGCATTCTACGACACGCCCTCAATTTGATGAACAATCATGCATTTTTACAAGGTAAAGTTACTCATGATCACTTCACTCTTTTGAATACTGGCAGAACAGAAACAGGGAGAGAGAGAGCAAGCTCTGTGACCGTGAGAACAGGTACTTCAATGCAGATATAATGCAAAAGCAACTGATGATGGATAAAAGTAACCATTCAATTTTCCAGTTTTGGTCCATTCTAAAATATAACCTTGTGAAAGCCAATGAAAATGCAACAATGTAACTATTTTAGCCCATTTGGATCAGTTCAAGCAAGCTACATGTCTGAAATGCCATAAAACACTCTATTGCGATTGCTTGTGCTCATATACTCCACGTGAGCTCCACGTGACTGGAATCAGAAAGAAATAGTTGCGGTGAGTCGTCATATGTCACCACTCCACTATTTTGTGTCAGGAAGTGTGACATACCTCAGACTAAATATTGTGAGATCTCTGTAAAACGGTCTGCAAGTGTGACACCATCTGTCAAATTAGAGTTGATCGGAGTCTGCTCATGTGGCGCCAGCTTTAGATGTTCAAGTGTAATTTTCCATTTAGATCACCCTAAATTTACCTTAAATGCATGGGTATTGTAGAAAATAACCCTTAAGTGTTACTTAAGTGTTTTTATAGGTAAAACAAGACAACCTTTATGATTTCCCTTAAGTATATATTTTTTATTTTAATACTCACAGGGCTTGAAATTAACACGTGAAGTGCCAAATGCGGGTACATTTTCTGTTTGGCTGGTGAATTTCTGGAAAATGTTTCCACTCTGGCGGGTGGTTTTTGCTGTCTATCAGTTTATGTCAGTTTGTAAAATATATGTAAACAGTTTTGTCCTTAAGTGGGCTCTGTATGCCAACATTACAGTCCGTAACGAAAACACTGTGTCCACTGGTGCGTGGTTCGCGAATGTGGATTTTTGCTTTTAATCCAGAATTTAAATGATGATTCATTCTTTGTGGCAATTCTGTAGCAAATGTTTATTGAATCAACACTGTTTGTATACTTTGGGCATTTGAAAATAAAGTTGGCATTTTTCCAACTGTAATCATGCATATATGAGATGACATCATTGCTTGTGTACTGAAAGCTAATAGAAGAAAATAATGTGAATCACCCTGAAGTGACAGCTCTCTGGCATGGTGAGTGGGGCTGAGTGGATTTCTAACATGCCAGTAGGCATGTACCTTTAGCAGTACATCTCGATGCAAGATGAAAGTAATGTACAGGAGTGTTCATGCTATCGGGATGAAGGGAAAACCACTTTTGGTTTTTCAGTGGATGTGCAAGTAAGTTTTAATTACCCACAACCACACATTCAAATTCTCTGGTAACGATTTGGGCTGGGTAACGTTAAAAAATTGTATATATCGGTTCCTAAACAATACATTTTTTGATGCCAATTTTATGAAATCAATTTTAACAAGATTACAAACATTACACAGTACCTCAAAAAAACTTTGGTTTTATTTTTTTCAGTTTGTTGACTTTACAGACTCAAAGAGCCCTCTGGTCTCATCATGCCGGGGTATCTGGTCTCATCATGACAGGTTCGGCATGGGCAGAGGCTATAACATTAATGTATAGAGGGAAAAAAAACAAGAGAGCTAAACTGTTAATTCAGCCAACCCTAAGGATAAGCACGGTTTAACAAGATAACTAGTTTAATGTATGCTAAACTTGATCAATTACTGTCAACATTAAAGCATTTTTAGCATCAATTTAGCTATCTATCTATAGCCATACATCCAAACAATATCTAACGTTACTGTAACGTAGTTCAAGGGCAAGGAAGAGGCGAGAACCGGCTTGTCAATATAAATAATATTTTAATGATAAACTTAAAAGACACAAACACACATATGACGGACATGTCCTTAAATTATCTATCTCTCCCCGCACCACCGTCTACCATCGGCCTTTATCCCTCTCGGAGGCTTGATATTATATTATTTTTGAGGATTGTACCTCAGATTTAAATGGAAATTCGTCCTTGTATCCTCCTAAAAATAAGTTTGAAAAAATATTCATGCTGTAATCAAAAACGACTGTAATTGGTTCATCCTGACAAGTGGAGAGAAAAGAAACAGTTTCCATGTGACAACACTGTTTATGTGTTGCTTCAAAAGAGGTTGGACAATAATTTACACATGAATATGAATAAATTGTCAAAATGTTGGTCAGGACATTTCCGATCTTCTGAATGTTTGCAGAGACATGCTGTGTCCATGGTAAGTAGAGTTTTATTATGGTAAAACCTGGCTCATTGTAGATTTATATTATATGCAACACCTTCAAGTCAATCCCTTATGTAAGGAGAAATCACGCTTTAAGTGTTATACTTAAGGGAAAAACTTAAAGTGTTTTATGCAATCGGGTACAGTTGCTAAACCTCTCAGATGCTGAGAATGACTACAACAGGAAAAGAATGAGAGAAAAAAAATTACATTGGGAGATATCAAGCAGAGATAGAGAAGGAAATTGTTTGCTGTTCAGCTGGATGGATTATAAGGGTCAGAATATTGCTATCTCTGTCCACTGGTACACAGCGACCAATGTCCTTTCCATTAGTAGCAGATATGCTTTCAATGAGAGATCAGCAGAGTGAAATTCTCTCCATCCGGCTTCCTTATATCATTCTACTCTCAGTACCAGGCCAAGTGCCAGCCATGGCAGTGCTGTCAGCCATAGTAATACCGGTTTGCTGGGCTAAATCTTATCTAATGAGGGTCAGTGATTGTGCATCTTCCAGAGGTGAATGGAATGAGAGGTACGAATAGCATATTTATCAGGCTCATCTTTACTCTGGGCAGCGGCAGCCTTCACGCCTGCCACTGCAGCAGGCATTTTGAGGGTGTGTTCACACATGGCAGGTTTGGTTCGATTAAAATGAACTCTGGTGCAATTGCTCTGTTAGTGCATTTCATTTGAACAAGTATGAACGCTGCCATCCGAACTTTGGTGCTCACCAAAGAAGCGGACCGAGACCAGCTGAATAGTGGGTCTCGGTCCACTTCCAAATGAACTCAGGTGCGGTTCAATTGATATATGAATGCAATATGGACCAACAACATCTAAACAGACCAAAAACAGGAAGTAATTTGCCTTATACTGACCTCAAGTATACCTGGTTCTTCTCATCATAGGAGCTATGTTGCCCATTATAGTTTGGAACAGGCATCGGAACCGCCGTCAGCCGTCCTTGCAGCAATTATTTGTTTGTGTGTACAACGGAGGAATTCCTGTTGCTGTTTTGACTCCTTTATGCATTTTATTATCTCTTCGTTTGTTCTCAGCTGGTACAATTACTAGCATAAATACATATATAAATCCAATGAGCACTTTTAGCCCAGCAGCCAGCATTGTTTTGGATGTTCGGCAAGTTTCATCATCTGCAAAATATACATCATGAAAGCTGTCCAATCAGGTTATAACTTTTTTCCTGATGCCTTTTGTTTCGTATCTTTAGGTTTGGTGTTAAAAATGTCAGTGTGAATGCTAAGAGAACCAGGACTAAATGTATCGTTTTCTTTTTTGGTCCGGACCAAGAGGACCAAGAGAACCAAACTACAAGTGTGATCACACCCTGAGATTTAGTTATGGAGGCTGAGGAGAAAGGGCATATGAGGCCAGAGTGAGCAAGAGGTGCCTTATTAACCATTTTCTTGAATAATATATAATGGTTGCAAATGCAGACTGCGTAATATGTGTATAGGTAGTGGTCGTACTATAAACAGTACAGACAGATGCAAAAATTAATTAATTGTGAAGCAGGTTTTCTGGTCTTAGATGGTTTAAGCTGGTCTCATTGCCTGGTATAGCTGACAAATGCCCAAAACCACTCTAAAACCAGCAAACCACAAAATAAATGACCAAACACTGACTAAATGGATCTGTGTCTATGCACCTGATTCCAGAGCTTTAATATATGCCCACTGTAATTATATGAGTCAGATGTTGAATTCATTTTTGCAACAGATGGTTTTCTGATAAAACCACATACCTGTCTGTGCTTGTGCTTCTCAACTCAAATTGATGAAACTTGCTTTTGATGTACCGCAGCTCTTAGTTGAGGTGAAAGTTCCTTTTAAGTTCATGGCTGGTATTCTTAGAGACACTGATGAGCAGTTATGAATCAATAAGTAATTTAATAAATAATGAACACCCTCCTCTGCCATCTCTGAAACATTTCACCACTCTGTCATGATGCTAATGGATATTAGCAGACCTAAAAGGTTTTCCTCTTGAAGATCTGCAGGGGTAAAACATGCCGTGTGGCATTCTGTGTTCCTCAAATAAACAAGCGCTGCTTCTTTAAGAGCAAGGGATGTGAAATTGCATCTGCCTAATTTTAAATAATTTCCTTCCTGTAATGTTTAATATATCTCAATTAAAATAAATGTACTGTATCTTATTCACCTCTGCAATCAATTTTAAACTTTTATAGATTTAAAAGTTTAAATTGCTTTCTGTTGAATTAGAGTCTCTGCATCCTAAAATAACTGAAATGGACCTGGCAGACAGTAAAAGGTAGGAGGAGTTTGCATACATCTTTGAAATAATTTAATTCCTATTTAGAAGTCTTCCTATTTCTTCCTCACTCATTCTTCTCTCTCTTTCTCTCTCTCTTTCTTGGTTCATTTCAATTCATTATTTGCATAAGCAGTAAATGTTCATTGTTACGAATGTGTTGTTCTGGGTGTAGCAGAAAAAGATCGATGTTTCTCAATTCTTCTTGTGCCATCAACATTTGTTCATATGGGCATGTAAAGCATTAATTTGTCTCCATTGTCTTTGGTTTATGTTCAACAGCAGCCATACCTGGCCTCATTTGCATAATGAGATCCCATTTAGCAATATTTTGAATCTTTGAGCAGACAAAATGTGTGCCTGAAATTCATATAAAAGGCATATTCTACAACAGCAGATATAAAATATGCATGTGCATGTGTTCTAGTGACACTTGTTATGCAAAGAGGAGATGATAAAATTATCAGCATTGGAAATTTCTGTCCTAATCTTGAAAGTTCCCAAAAGTTTTAGTCATGGAACATTATTCAAATATTTCTTAGATCCAATACATTTTGCCTTTGGTGGCATTTACTTGTTTTAGATTCACTTTAATATACTTCACTAGGTTGACTCTAGTTTTGCACTCTGACCCAGGCAATTGTCACTATAACACAGTTCAGTCCAGTTTTTTAAGTTTAGTTTTTCCATGTAAGGACTAACATCTAGGTTCATCTCAAATATATATTACTTCTTTATTCTAATGTTCCTTTTTTCAGTATATAAATTACCTAGCTAATTTCAAAGTAGGGAAGTCTTGTATTACTGGAGTCCCCTCAACCATTTATGGATTCCCTCCAGAAATCCTGATGCATATGAGGTGGTTTCCAGGCCAACAGAATGTGAGCATGCTGGCGCGTATTGTGATGCTTCCATGCGTGAGTAAGCAGAGGCCCTCGCTGTATCTCCAAGAACTGTAGAAGAGCTCCTCGAGTCCTTTTATGGCTCACACATATCCACCATTATCTAACTTACTCTTTGACATCTACTAGAGACGTACAAGACTAGGTGTAACTTATCATGTCTACAGACATTTTCATTTGAATAGGGCTTAATTAATAACCGTAACATATTTTGAGTTCCATGGACAAATTTAAATTTATGCCTGGTGGCTTGTGCTCAGTGGGCTGAGATTCCATATTTAACTATCTTACCAATGCAGACGTTCAAATCAGTAGTGTTCCCTCTTTCATCATCCGCCTGCTAAAACACATAATGTCAGTTCTCTTTCAAGAGAGATGTAAGAAGGGAAGAGAATAAGGGCTTCGTGGAGATGATCTGGAATTTTGAGTATTGTTGTTGCTCACTCATGCATATGGTTCATTTCACTGAGGCTTGTCAAATGATGCGATACAACTTGAAAATTTTATTTAACCATTATCTGTACAGTACATTATCAGCTTTGACTCTATCAAGTACTGTAATTACACACTTGGATTTAAAAGAGGGTGTGAGTCTGTGTATTCATGTGTAAAAATTATTTACCAACTTTTGCCTTTGGTCAATAGCTACATGTTGTGAAACATTGAACCCTCAAGAAACACTCACAGAAAAGTCTGTATTGCTGACATAGAGATAAATCTTATGAAGATTCTAATGAATAGTTAGAAATTTTAAGCATGTTTTGACACTTGCATATGAAATCTTTTTGTCTTTCGTATAGGAAGTGAACCAGTTCAGTATTCAGAGAGGCTCATTTAGGCGATTCATTAGATCTCTTTTGCATGCTCATTAATGGGACCAATTGGTCTCTGAGAGCCCCAGCAGTATGCAAAGACAGGCCAAGGTCAAATGCAGAGAAAGTATACATAATAGACCTGATACTGGATGAAATGGGATCATTTTCACACATTTATATTAAAATATCACTATGATCAGAGACATGGGATGTTTGTTATTGTAGAACTTAAATCTTAGTTCTTGAATAAATTGTAGTGACTAAATGTGTAAATCTGTGGCTTAAACATTTGCAACGTAGGCCATGGCAGGACATAATATAACTTGTTCTAATACTTAGCATAGATTGAGAAATTTTTAAAACTTATGTACAGGAAGATGTTTCTTTGACCCCAACAGTATTTGGACTTCATAATGTGTGAATTTCATTGCATACAAAAAGTGGCTTCTGTAAACGCATGATTCTGGACTACACTTTTCTGAACCATTTTGCAATTACTTATAACCAACTTTTCCCAAGATGATTTTTAGTGGATATATCAAGTCAGTTTACACAGGTGCCCTAGTGCACAATAATCCCCTCCTAATATTTTTTTTTTTTTTTTTTTTTTTTTTGCCTTTAAGGCACAAATGAAGACATTTTACTCACTCAGCCTAGCAATTTGGCTTTTTCTCTGTTTACAGTGGAGCTCATTCCTTGTATCATCAGGACACATATTTTCTGTTCATTTATTGTTATGGATGACACATTCTTCAACAACATAATCACAAAACCATTGTAGCCCATCTTTTATTAGATTCACTTTTAACATTTCTTTATTTTTTAAAAGTTCCTTTTTAACACTTATACTATATTTCAGTTCACAAACTCCTCTTGCTTGATGAAGGACCTCTTCTACCTTTTTGTTTTTCTTGTGTATCTGCACCTGACGTCAGTGTCACATGAAATCAGGTATAGTCAAATCCACTTAAAGATGACACAGAGTTGCTTTCTATCAAAAAATCAAATGGAAAGTGTGTCTGTAAGGGCTGTGGTTGGGGAAAAAAAGGATGTGGTTGGTATCATAATGGGTAAATCCACATCCCTCCCTGTTGGTTCTGCGGTGAAGAGCAGATTCATGTTGATAACAGTAGTAATTGGATTATATTCCTTTTTCACATCTCTGCCAACGACTGTCTTCCTGCTGATCGGAAGAGCCTGCCATACCCATTGTATGAGTCACCTGCTCAAATGTTCCTGGATCATTCTATATCTAGGCAATTCCTCAGAAATGTCACCCATATGTGGAACAAAAACCCTTTTAAAGTGTTCAAACAGGTCTGTATTTCACTGCAGGAAAGTTCTATAATTGATTTGAGCAAATCACAATGTATATCCAACTCACATGAGGTGTGAGCAAATGCTAAAACAGTATCTTCAGCCAGCCATATTTCATGGTTTCAAAAGATGGATTAAATGATGCTTAAATTACAATTCAAGTGATATACAGGCATTCTTTGGACAGCCAACCCTTCTACATTCTGTGGGTATTATTGTTTTGAATTGTGCATTACAATTCATTTGAATTCATGTTTGTACTAGGGATACACTGTTCTGATACTGATGTTTTTTGATGGATTGGGTATCGGTCCAACAAGCCTGATCCAAATCTGATGCCATGTGTTAGTCATGCTCGTTACTGTCAAGCTCCAGAAATGACAAAAGAACCATGAAGGCACCATTAAAGTAGTCCATATGACTCATGCATTTTAGTCAAATCCACTTGAAGGCATGAGATAGCTCTGTGAAGCGCAAAAGGCTGTGTTTAATAAGTAAACATACAACTCTGGAGAAAGAGACCACTCTAAATGTTAAATTGCTCTGAATTTACTATTTATAGATATGTGCTTGAGTAAAATGAAAATTTTAGTTTTATTCTATAAACTACCAACAACATTCCTCCCAAATTCGTAATGCAAATATTGTCATTTAGAGCATTTATTTGCATAAAATGACAACTGGTCAAAATAACAAAAAAGATGCAGTGTTTTCAGACCTCATTACATTTAGGATTATATATGCAAAATGGTTCAAAATACTGGTTCAGTTGCATTTCACTGCAAATGTCATGTTCGTAGCACTGAAACATCTCACTCCATTTCTGTTTCCGACTCTTATTCTTTCATACATGTCTGCACTATTTACCTCCATTTTCTCTCTATATTGGATAATAACTGGATAATCACTTTTCTCCTTTCATAATTCCATAAATCTCTCCAGCCACCCCCCCTTTGACTGTCTTTTCCTTTCCTTTTCTCATTCTCTTTTCTTTTTCCTAGCTGGAACCCTATTAACCTAATAAAAGAGAAAATAGAAGCAGATGATCTGGGTGTGACTGTGTCTTCTCTTCCCCCGGGGCGAGGAGGTTAGACCTAATCTCGACCAAATGAGCACCTTGCCTTGCAGCTGCGATCTTCATTGCCGTCTTTGCGGCTGTTGCATGCAGCAGGTTAGATTTAATCACCACCCCGTGCCCATCACCCTCATGTGAGTCACGTCTGGCTAAATTAAACTAAGGAAGGTGCTGAGCTAGCTGCACTCTCTCTCGCTCAGCCCCGCCGAGGCCCAGCACTCAGCCAACATATACGTGACCGCACTGCCAGACAGATCTCTGTTCTCTCTTTCTGCCTCTCTGTCTCTCTGTCTTTCTCAGTGGTCTGTTTTCTTCGCCTCAGCAATACATGTCATAGAATGATTAATAGTTTTTTTATTGCCCTTCTTGTTACCCCAAAGAATTCTGTTTCATTTTCAAGGTGTTGTGATGATTTACGTACAAAGCTCTTTTTAAAGCCTGGTGCACTCTGTTAGATTTTGGCCATGATTCTGCCATCCGAGACAAATTTCGGGAATCCTGAAGGATTTCTGTCATCATAGGGCAAAATCGGAACTCTTACAATGAGACACTCTTATAGAGTGACATGTTCTGGCAGTCAGAAATTTAGCATAGCAGCCATAGAGTGTGACTGCTGTTACGACGGCCAGATGAGAAATTCCGCTCCTCTTTCACACCTAAATTCACTTGGAAAAAAACCTGCTCTGTGTTTGCACCACCATAGCAACATTTGTGCCCAGTTACTCTACTCAAGCCCTTTCAATGTTTTTTCTTCTTTTCATTTTATACATTTACATTTATGCATTTGGCAGACGCTTTTATCCAAAAGGGACTTACAGTGAAATTATTACAGGGACAATCCCTCCGGAGCAACCTGGAGTTAAGTGCCTTGCTCAAGGACACAATGGTGGTGGCTGTGGGGATCGAATCAGCGATCTTCTGATTAACAGTTATGTGCTTTAGCCCACTATGCCACCACCACTCTTTATGTAAAATGTTTAAATAATAAATTAGCAGAAAATACTGAGAAAAATTTACCACCACAGCAATATGAAAGCATTATTCCCTGAATTAAATAAATACAGACCTAACACAATTCAAATAAATAAATGATTTTCTTAACACATTTTTTTTTACATGTATCATACATTTTCTTTACAACATTATTTGAATTACTATTTTACTTTTAATTAATTTACTTTAAACATCTATATACTAGTCCATACTAATCCAAATCAGCAGATACAGTTGAATACAATTATAGAAAAATATGTCATGTTTGTGAATTGTCCATAGGGAATTTGCAAGCACAATATATTATCAGTCTATAAGAATTTTCAACATTTTGTGTGGCCAAAAGGTTACTATTCTAAAAGAGGAGAAAGACATACTATAACCCATGTTTTCCCCAATGTGAACAGAGAATTTTGTCATTTTTCAGGCCACAAGTATTTTTATTTCCACAATGAATATTTGCTTGTGGTGGCTAATTATTGCTGTAGTCTACCCCCTGCACTCATGTTCATCCTCAACATCTGTAATTTTTTTTGTATTTGTTATCAGGCTTATTATAGGCCTATTTGACAAAATCCATCTTTCTGTTCATATGTGCTCATGATGGAGTGGTATTGGAGCAATGGAAATGCTGATGTCCTGACTTTCAGAAATAAAAAAAATAAAAAAAGCTCCTCTGTGGCAGGCAAATCTCACTGTTTCTTTTCTATTTCGCAAAGCCCCTGTAACGTGAGTCACGTTCACTGATCAGGATGACTGGGACCACTACGATGTATGGGGTCAGCTACGATGTGTATCGTACAGACATAATGTCACACAGTGTGCAATGTGCTCATATCGTACAGTCTGACAATCAACAATCCTATAGGACTGTAAAAATCCAACAGTGTATAGCGGAATTAAGGAGACACTCTCCCACAAACACACCCTAACACAGCAGCAGCACAGATCATCTCTTGTTAGCCTCTCTTGTATCCCCCTGAGGGATGCCCAGTTTGATTGTCAGAATTATTGTCTGTTTTCTCTCACATTCACGCATGGGCATTTGAGCTCTGTAGCATGGCAGTAGAGGTAGGGTAAGGGTAAGTGTAAGATAGCCTGAATAAAACATCAGCAGGGAAAGGAACAGCATCAACAGCATTTTCGGTCCAGACCACCATCCATTCATTCACACGGCACACATATGATTGTCTGTCCTTTCCATTCGCTCTCCTTGTGAACTACAATCTCTGACAAAAAAAAGGAGTAGGGGGCCTACCCTACGGAACATTTTATCCATCTGCATTGTTTTTCTTATTGTTTTTCCTGTGCAGATATGTACTAGCTATACATTTTTGGACATTGTGATGCATCTTGCTGTTTTTGTATTTTTTTTTTTATTTTCACCACCTTTAAGAAGCTGTGAAAAGATCTTGAAGTTTTAAAAACAAGACACCTGTGTTTTGTTCCATACATTTTGCTGTTTATAGCTGTTTTTAATGCAAGAATGCATGCTGTCTGAACAATATTGTTTATTTATTTGATATTTATTTAGTTGATTAATCAATCTGATATTTCACATATTTTGTAGTGGTCTCTTTCAAACAATGTGCAAATTAAAGTATGTTATGTAGGCTACAAAAAAAAAGTCAAATCTCTTGACAGCACCTTGACCACGGACCTATAAATGTAATATATATATTTTTTAATGCTTTGCCCTTTTATTCTTTTTTCGTTGTAGCTTGCTCCAAGTTTTTTCACAGAGAAGGGATTTTTACTGTGGCAAATTGACGTCATTGATGAAGATTCTGAATTGTTACATTATTGTTTTCGGTACTGATTAAAATCAGTTCCTCTTCTGTCTCTCACTCGATGTTGTATCGATGTAGTGACATTAGGGGTGGCTCTTGAGAGCCCCAAAACACCTCATGTCTTTGAGAAAAGGCCAACGAGAATTGGCGATTGGAATTTGCATGCCAATCCCCTGGACATACGGGTATAAAGGGGAGCTGGAATGCAGAGTTCATTCAGATATTTTCTTCAGAGCCGAGCGGTTGTGTATCAGTGAGCTGAATTCCACTGCTGTTCCATTCACCTCTTTGAGAACTGTTTGCTGTTGGATATACTGTGCATTCCAGCAGCTTTCTCTCCATCTGCATGCTCAGTGCAGAGTATGCCCCTGGGCTCTTCGACGGTCACGATCGCTGCCTCACATGTGTGGGTCATGATCACGTTGAGGAAGCATTTGTGGATGGTTCATGTTCTCACTGAGAGAACATGACCATGGCAATGTTGTGGTTGCAGCTTTCCATCTTTGGGTTAAGTGCTCCACAGGTGTCTGTTACCCTGGTAACCTCCTGTGATGCATCTTCCACAGCAAGTCTCCATTTGATAGACCCATGTCTCCCTTGGGCAGAGCTCTCTCTGCCCCGGTCACTGTGTTTTTAGAGCTTCTCCCCTAAGAAAGGTAGGACGTACCACCATGCCCCTTCCATGTGTGGCCTTGAGCCCATGTGACGTATTTGCCACGTGTTTACCCCCCCCCCCCCCCTTGGGATAAGGTGTTGTCTCCGCGGGGTCTTTTCCCCCTGAAAGAATAAGAAAGGAAAAGATTGCCTTCCCGGTGCATTTTATGAGCATTTAAAGGCCCCAGCTGAATCTAATACTCAATGGAGAGAAAACTTAGAGAGAAAAGGCCACGGCTGGCTCCTAGATACGTCTCATTCCCCCCAGGGATATGGGGAACTATACAACATTTTTTGGGGCATCTTGAGAGGCTACTTGCAAGTCCGAGGGCATTTGTTCTGATGCTCGCAGTAGCCATCTTACACTTGCACTGGCAGTTCACTTAACACAGTTCAGCCATTGTGGCTTTCCATATAGGGACCCCTAGTGTCATTACATCAACACAACGTCGAATGAGTGACAGATGGGGAATGTCTCGGTTACTGACATAACCTCTGTTCCCTGATGGAGGGAATGAGACATTTTATCTCTCTTGCCCCAGGCTGTACTACCCGCTGGAATGTCCGGGACCTAGTCTCGGCAGCTCAGCTGCATTCCAGCTCCCTTTTATACCCATATGTCCGGGTGAGTGGCATGCAAATTCCAATCGTCAATTCTCAATGGCCTATTCTTAAAGATATGAAGTGTTTTGGGGCTCTCACCCCTAGTGTCACTACATCAACACAATGTCTCGTTCCCTCCATCAGGGAACCGAGGTTGTGACAGTAACCGAGACGTTTTAGCAATAGCAGCACTTAAAATGAGCTCTGAAACTGAGATTGCGTAAAATAAATAAATAAATAAATAAATTGTCTGCATTTTCAAAAGAAGTTTATACTGCTGCCTAATTTTTCCTGTCTGCCTTTTCCCACTCCATATTAATGAGGACACATCTTCTCTTTTAATGGTACAATAGCTTTTTTTTCCCTCTGCACTGGGAGTCAAAGCTGAGACAAACTCATGCAACACTTGATCCTTGTGCTGCTTGATGCTCTGTGATCGCTGCAGTATGGTTTAAAGCTCTCTGGCTTAATCATGAGGATAGCTTGAAAATTACACATATTGTAGTATTTATTGACAGAGGCAAATGGCTTTTTCTGTTAAAAATGTTAGAATGGAAGGAACACAAGCCGTTTCGAAGTACACTCCCCTCTGATGCAGTTTTTAATTGTGCAGCTCTTTTTTTTCTCACTTTGTCTCTCTCATGAATATTGTTAAACCCAAGGACATGCTTTGAAAAAAGTCATGTGAAAGAGAGCAATTATATTTTAATGATTCTTTTTAAACTGTCTCATTTGTTTTTCTGCCTGCTGACTCTAGCACTTCTGAATGTAGCCTGTCGAGAGCAAGCGTGAGATTTATTTTCTTTTTTTTTTTCCTGAAACTTCTGCAGAGCATTTTCTGTGCTGTAAATTAACTAAATGATTGAAAAGGTCAGTCTTGTTCATGGGGATTCTGTGTCAGGTTTGAATGTGTGGGGTTTGCTCTTAATAGCTTTGGCTGTTTTGTTTTTTTCTCCTGCATTATTTCTAAGCCTTGTCTTCCCGATGTGCTCTACACTCATTTTTATTTTAAAAGAGTATTAGCTTCTATTTACTTATTTCTTCAAGTGGCATGCATCAATCTTTTACCCACACTGTCAGATGGAACTCTTCTACTCTTGGCCATCACTTTCACAAGATCCCTGTCATAAAATGTCTTTTTTTTAATATGTACAATAATATGCAAAGAATGTGAACCTTATCTTTTTTTACTTGATAGCATATATATATTTTCCTTTATCTTATTGGCGGCTGGTCAATAGGGGGCGCTGGGGCGCTACCACCTCAAGTTATCCAGAGAAGAAGGTGACTTAAACATGTTTAAGATAAGTTAACTATATATTGCAAAATAATTATTAAATAAAATTATATATTCATACTATGTGTCTGGTAGTCATGTTAGCATTTATATAAAAAAAAAAAATTATGAAAAATTGTATTTGGTTAATTTCTGTGTGAATACATAGTCTATACTTCCTGTGTGCAGGACGCTGGCCAAATGAGTATGTATGTAGTACCTTAAACTTTTGGCAAGCAGGTGACCTGAGGCTGCTTTCTAATTTGTTGCTTCAGTTTTTCCATGGGATGCAGATCTCTGCGCACGGACACTCCCTTTTTTGTTGGTAGGATATCAATATTGTTTTTTATTTTTTTCACCTCACGTGGTTGGACGATGCTCGACCGCCTTCAATGACACTCTTTCCTACAGCTTGTTAGTTGACCGGTATTGCAGGAGATCCCTGTTGAAATTGAACCGCCAAGTTTCTGGTTGGCGCAGCATTTCTTACAAATGAAAGAAAATTCAGTTTTATCTTTAAAAAAAAAAAAAAAAACTTTCACATGGCCTTCACCTGAAGAAACAAAAAAGGATAAAGGAGCTGGACCAGATCTACTCGATTTACAAATTCAGCAGCATTCAAGTGATCGAGTATGAGCTTACACCTGGGGATTCTCCACCTTTGGTTAGCGTTGGTTAGCTGCGGTGTTAGCAATGTCTTTTATTGTTCCCTTTCAAAAAGCTACACTTATGATGCTGCGCTGGAAAAGCGCTTTGGGAACAGCTTTAGGTGTGACCAGCTGTGAATATATGCACAACACGTCAATGAACATTGACCGGAATTTATAGCCTCTGCAGGTCTAATCATTGGATGCACCTGGGGCAGGGCTATAAATAGATGCGTCACCAGGAGCATTGTCAGGTATTTTGTCTGAAGAGCAGTCCTGGGGCATCCCAATGCATCAGTGAAGCGCAGCATCTCATTCCGATTTTATCTTTGTGCAGGATAATCTGGAATAATGTTAAACATTGTAACAGGCACCTCTTTGCAACCTGAACTTTTTCAGAACGTTAAAGATGTGTGACACCTGAGCTAAAAACAATGTAGGCACAGCGCAATGAATAAAACAGAACGCAGGTGTCTCGACATGTGTTTTTGAGAAATAAAGTTATTTTTAACTTGACACAGTGTCTAAAAATATGCCGGTCTCGTGTGAGATACTGAAGAAACAGAGAGACGATGTGCAGCAGCAAGGAAGTTCGTCCTGTGCTTTACATAGGAAAACAATGAAAAACATAGCAGACACACTCAATAACACCTTCAGTGTGAACGGCCCCTAACTCATGGGCAAAACAAGTTCAGAAGTCCTGTATATGTTTTCATAAATTACCCGAACCCAAAGTCCATCTTGGAAAAACTGACCTGAAACCGTCAGATATCTAATGTGATCTACTCTAAGAGCGCTGACAACAGTGTATTCGCATGAGCACACAGAACATCATGTCATCCCTCAAGCATTTTATACAGATCTCTCCTACTGGGGCGGGGCCCCCAACATCCGGGGCCCCATGCAGTTGCGTGGTGGTTAAAACCACTACTGGTTTTATCACCTGTCAAATGGCTATTAAACAATTACATTCAGGCCCCATTACTGACGTTGTGATTTTCAGTTTGTTTGCGCCCCGCCAAACGTGGTGTTTTGAGCACCAGCCGCCACTGCTTTGTCTGTCTGTCTTAATCTTTCTCTGTCTCTGCCTGTCTCTCTCCATCCCTCCTTCTCTTGCCTGAATGCTCGGCAAGAACGTTTTGGCTTTATCAGAGGCTAGATCGCTCTATAATCTCAAGGAGAAGAGCTAATACTATTTCCCCTGTGACCTTTAGCTTTTCCCTCTCCACGCAGTCCAGACTGTGACAGCATCTTGGCCTGTCTTCAATTTATTCCCCATCTTCAGAATCAGTCCACTGACTCTATCTGCTCTGAATGAAGGCTCTGATAAAGACTGAATCCCTTTTAAAATACGGAGGTTTGACAGTTATTCTGGATAGGACTTCCTACCCACTTACTTGCTGCACTCCCAAAGATACAAACCTTCTTTTGTATACAGAATTAGGTTCTTAGGAATTAGGACTCTTAACTACGGTTGGGTGGTACAGTATATAAAAAAATCACAGAATATTGGCTTTGAATTTTCTGGCAATATTAAATTAAGTATTGTGTATAGCAATTATTTAATGGTCTTTTTAATTGGGCTTTAAGTTCCCTTTAGCATGTGGTAATATACTACTTTCATTATCATTTGTTCTATCATGAATATTTGAGCTTCAATTAGCTGTCCCTGCCCCTTTCAGTAGCAAAAATTCAGTGAAAGTCAGTGTTCAATTCATTTGATTCAGATGAATGAGCTCAAACTGTTTCAATTAATCTAATCAGAACTGATTTAAAAAATTCATGAAATTCTCTGCATTGGCTGTTTTTATTAAATGTATGGCTGTGGATGCCCTTATAAGCCATTTTAGAGCACACGTATCTGCATAAATAATCATACATAAGACACATAAATAACAATACATGATATTTATATTGAATATCACCAAGTCCTACTCCTAATTGCACAGTAGAATTATCTTGTACCAGATTTTTTTTTTTTTGCCAACAGTATCTTAAAAGTTTTTCTCCCCTCATTTTGTAATCCTACTTTCTTTGTCTGTGCTACAGTCTAATTAATTCTTTTTATTGCCTTATTTTCCTGCACATAACTTTTATGGTCATATTAGCTGCTGTGGTTTAGTTTGTCTGGTAAGAAAAATAAGGGTAAAGTAATTTCATTAAAAGTTTATGAACTGTTTTAATTCATGGAACACAATATGTACGGCGTTCTGTGAAATGCAGCATCTGAAAAAGTTAAACCCATTTCAAGGACGTTATAAACCAGAGTATAATTGCACCCATTCTGCACGAATCACTAATAAAATCGTCTAGGTTACGTATTTAATCTCAGTTCCCGGATGGAGGGAATGAGACGTTGTGTCGAAGAAGCAACACTAGGGGTCTCTTTTGAGCGCTGAATATGCCTCTGATCTATGAAAAGAGGCCAATGAGAAGTTGGCAGACAGGATTTGCATACCCCGCCCCCAGAATTACGGATATAAAAGGGCGGAAATACGTCGAGTTCATTCAGGATTTTTCTGAGGATCCGGAAATGGTCCGGCCACCACAGTGGCTCGGCTCAGTGACGTGGCCGGGAGGACACAACATCTCGTTCCCTCCATCAGGGAAAGGAGGTTACATACGTAACCTAGACATTCCCCGTCTGTCGCTCACTTCGACGATGTGTCAAAGAAGCGACACTAGGGGTCCAATTGAAATCACGCCATGCGCTGAGCTGTGTACGTGTTCTGCTGACACAGGAGCGGGCAGGTATTTTACGTGCAAAGGCGACCAGCTGTGTTAGACTGCACGTACCCTTCCCCAGTGCCCCATAAAAGTCATCAGAATCCTTCTGGTTACCCCAAACAGGGGAACAAGGCAACGCTTGCCAACACGGGAATGGGCCAAGCCTAGCCGGGCCTCTTTTCTCTCTATGTTTCTCTGCATAGAGTAAGAAACATCTGGGGCCCTTACACGCATCGAGGGAAGGCGGTCTTACCCAGTTTCCTATTCTATCAGGGTGAAAAGACACTGCAGAGACCACACCTGCCTGGAAGGGGGAGGTAGAGTGGTGAATACATCACATGGGTTTTTACAACATGTGGAAGGTGGCGCGGTGGTAGTTCCAGCCTCAAGGAGGGGGAAGTTGCTACAACACGGTGACCAGAGGGCATCTGGGACTGCCAAAGGGAGACGCGGGTCCACTCGTAAGGGGACCGTACCGTGGAAAATAAGTGTTTTTGCATGAGCATTTTGAACGGGAGTTTGTGCAATGCCCGGTTGAAAACTCACAAGTACAAGATCGATCGTAAGCCGCAGCCTTTCTTGGGTACGATGAAGCAAGGGCTGTAAAACCCTTCTTCATGTCGGTTGCAGGGACAGGCTCTATCGTGTCTTTGAGTAAGAGAGTAACGATTTCTGCGTGCAGGGATTTGGCATGCTCGCCATGTACTGCGGTAAAGCGGACACCCGCGAAGGGGGGGCGGGGGCCTGGCAAACTGAATAGCGTAACCGAGTCGGATGGTCCAGGCCAGCCAGCGTGACGGGTTGGGAAGTGAAAGCTACGCATCCAAGCTCTGTGCTAGGGGCACCAAGGTTACGATTATTTTTGACGTACCCGGCCGGGCTTCGCAGCGGGGCTGAGCAGGAAGTACGGCGTCAGGAGGCGAGGACGCATCCCAAGGCTCTGGTGCTGAGAAAATTCTCGAAGCACTTACCTTGCTTCGCACACCCGGCAGGGGGCGAGTTAGTGACTGAGGAGGAGGTCCGGTGGAAGTGTCCTCTAGACTCGTCAGAACTGGCTGGCTGGGAACAGTGAGACCAGTGAGTGCCGTGAGAACAGCATTTGCGGGCCAGGTGACCCAGAGAAAAAGGAAATAGCTTTTTTTACTGAGATTGTGGGTACCGCAGCCCCGTCTAGGGGCAAATTAAATAAATTCAACAAAAGATTCTACTCGAGTGGTCTGCTTACCAGCTCCGGAGCTAGCATCTTGATCCCTGGGTTGATCGTCTCTGGAGTGCCTTCCGGGTTCTCGAGGGGGTCCGTGAGACGGGGGGTGTCTGCTTCCTGCAGTTTGCTCGACGCATGGGCTGGGAGCTGGGCCCTGGTTGAGGAGGAGCAGGGGGTTTCTTAGCCGCAGGAGGTCCTCAGCGAGCAGATGGGGCATGGCCCATGGCGGCAGGTTTGCTGCGGGGCAGGATGTCTGAGATGGCCTCCATCTGCTTCTTCACATTGGAGAACTGCTGGGCAAAGTCCTCGACGGTGTCGCCGAAGAGGCCGAACTGGGAGACATGGGCGTTGAGGAAGCTTACTTTGTCGGTCTCACGCATCTCGACCAAGATCAGCCACAGATGACGTTCCTGGACCACAAGTGTGGCCATCGCCTGCCCGAGTGACTGCGCTGTGACCTTTGTGGCTCTGAGGGTGAGGTCGGTCACTGAGTGCAGTTCCTGCAGCACGTCGGGATCAGGGCTACCAGATCTTTCAGTTTCTTGGCCTGGTGGACTTGCAGGAGGGCCATGGCATGCAGGAAGAAGCGGCATGTCCGTCAGTGCTGTAGGCTTTAGCTGTCAGTGAAGACGTTGTCCTACAGGCCTTGGAGGGGAGCAAAGGGCGACCCCACTAGGTGGTAGGGTTCCCGGGCAAGAATGTCAGACATCTGCGCATCAGCCTCAGCCTGAGCATACTGGCCTGAAGGCGGCAGCCCAGGGGAGTCATCCGCGTCAGACACCGCGCTCTCCGATGCAGTGGCAAGCTCATCCACCTCGAGCTCAAGAGGATAGGCAGGCTGGCTGTGAGGCGAGCCGCTGTTGCCTCGAGCACGGACAGGAGTCAACGAGCATGCTGGGGGGCAGGTGGTCCGAGGGGGCGTACCTGGCGGTGCTGCACCCGCTGCCGTCCCCAGATCGCCTCCATCGCCAGCCGCATCGTCCTCAATACCGTGGGAAGAAGGAGCAAAGCGTTGCCATGGTCATGCTCTCACAGTGAGAACATTAACCATCCACAAATGCTGCCTCCGTGTTATCGCTGCCAAGATACACGAGACAACGCCTGTGGCCGTCTGAAGCGGAGAGCACTCTACCGCATCCAGGATATAGACAGGGGCGGAAAGGCCATCTTTAAAAAGATGCGTCCTGAAAAGGAAGTTCAACGCCGCTGTGTACTGCTCTTTTAGAGGAAAATACTCTTTTATGAGAAAATCACTCTTTTAATAAACTCTTTTAAGTTTCTGCTCTGTCAAAGCGCCCAGGGGCAAACGCAGCTGACTGCATGCATGACCATCAGCTCCGAAGAAAATTTCTGAATGAAATCGATGCATTTCCCCGCTTATATACCCATATGTCCGGGGGCGGGGTATGAAAATACTGTCTGCCAACTTCTCATTGGCCTTTTTTCATAGATCAGAGGTATATTCAACGCTCAACAGAGACCCCTAGTGTCCCTTCTTCGACACAACGTCTCGTTCCCTCCATCAGGGAACGGAGATTACAAACATAACCTAGGCGATTTTATTAGTGATTGGTGCAGAATGGGTGCAATTATACTCTGGTTTATAACGTCCTTGAAATGTGTTTAACTTTTTTAGATGCTGCATTTCACAGGACGCTGTACATATGCAACACAATGTCGAAGTGAGCGACAGACGGGGAATCACGATGTTGTCTGTAGTGGCTTATATATAAAAGGAAACCAAAGTTAAAAACACACAGACAGGAGAGTAATTTAGCCAGGGAAAGAAGACAAAAAAGACATCAGAAGTCTGAAGTGGAGAAAAAAATATTTTATAATTTTCAAAGCCTGCTTTTTTTTTTTTTGCAGAAACATAAATACACACTCACTCACATCCCACAAATGCACACACACAGCTCATTCATTACAGTCACCCATCTGTCATGGTTGGCAGCAGAGGCACTGTGATGGCACGCACTGGGGCCCATTACAAAGTTCTCCGGAAGCTTCTCCATAATATGTGTCGCCTATGAAGGCAGTGCAAAACAGCTCAGGTTTATTTATGCATCGCTGAGTTTTAAGAGAGAGACATGTGGACAGATCTCACTCCGGTTCATTCCTACTGCCATCTGTGGTCATGACGCACATCCCGCACGTGGCCCAACAGAACAATTTGCATGAGGTTAAAGGTGTTGTGACTACAGATGTTGTTCTAAATATTAGATCATGAATTTATATGAGTTTTGCATTTTAGTCCTCCAATTTGCCTCCAATCATACATATATATATATATATATATATATATATATATATATATATACACACACACACACACTACCATTCAAAGGTTTTGAAACACTTGCTCATTCTTTATTATAATTTTAGAATAAAGAATGAGCTTTTTAGTAAAGTCATCAAAACTATGGAATAACAAATGGAACTATGGGAATTATGTTGTGACTAAACAAAATCCCAAATAAATCAAAACTGTTATATTTTAGCATCTTTAAAGTTGTCACCCTTTGCCTAGAATTTGCAGACATGTACTCTTGACATTTTCTCAACAAACTTCTTGAGGTACAATATTTGTGCATCATTATACATCATTATTTATACGAATTTGTTGAATTGAATTTATTTTATGCTGATTTCAATAATTACAGTAATGAGAGAGGGATTTGTTTTGCATTACAGTGAGATTTGTTTTTTTTTTACTTTATCCATTATGTTTAGTTCTGCCCATTCAAGAGATTTCTCATGACATCTAATTGTCTTTCTTTTGATTTCGGAGTGAGACATGACCTGGACATTTCCATACAATAATTTGATCTCATCACTCCTTCAGGTGATTCTTGTATCAGTATCCCAAGAGATGCATATGAGCTTATGCAAGTTCTCTTGCCAGAATTTTATTAAAATTGCATTAATGTCTGACCCTTGAAAAATTGTATAAAGAGATGAATATCCCAAGTTAACCTCAAATCATATAGTCAAAGATTTATTTCTGTGTATCTCCCAAGTGGCATTCGGATGTTTTTTAGGGAGAATTCCTCTTCTCTTTCTGTTTGAGTGTCTGTGTTAGGCTTTTTTTCTGCCCCAGTTGTTTCTGCTCTCATTCTGTGTGTGTGTGTGCCTGACAGTCTGTATATTCCTCAAGAGCCGAACTCAGAGTGAGTCTGATCTCTTTCTGACTGTTTAGGTCTGTGAACATTTCCATGAATCATCAAAGATGACGTTTGCTTACGATCGTAACCAACAACAGCCGTAAAATACAAGGCTTCCGTTTTCACAGGGATAGATAAGACCTGTGAATGAACGGTTAATTATTTCTCATGGTACGTCTGTCATGCACTGTAAATCAGACAAAATATTACCAGAGCTATATTTAATTATGTTGTATCCCCTGGCAACTTCACAAAGAGCATGAAGTCCACTGAAATGGAGGCCAATAGACAACTTAGTCATGAACCAGCATCGACTAATTAAAATGCCATTTAAAGCTTGAGTTGTTTTTTTTTTCTGTTACAATACTTTCTCCTGTTTCAGCTTAATATGAAATAACAGCTATAAGTCATTTGTATGTTGATTACCAAGAGAATTATAAACACTGTTGCTCTGTGGCACCATCAAAACATTGCTCTGATTGTTTGAGCATTTTGACTAACCTGACACAGCAACTCGGTGCCACCAATGCCATACGTTTGGGAAGGGGCTACCTGTTTGCCGACCAATGACAGATAGAGGGAGGGTTCAGGAAACCTATTTAGTGATGCTGGTGGTGAATAAATTACACATATTGGATTGAATTCACATTCTTCTTTAATTATCAAAAATAGTTTATAACTCATATTTTGATGAAGGGAGGGAAGCTGTAATTAATATTTTTCATTGTTATCTGTTTAAGATTAACAGGTTAATATCAACCTCTGTCTCTGTCAGCATCTCTCTCTTTCTTTCTATTTCTCTGTCCTGTTTTTCAAGAATACTGTACACAGATGTGGGGAATTTCGTAGTCTATTACTTGATAGGTATTCCTTTCAGTGTTAGAGATAATGTTATCTGAAGCTAATCAACAACACTTTCAGCAAGCATTATGCTGGCCTGCCTGGTTTAGTGAGTTCTTTTTAAATGCTGTGGGGTCAGCATTTGCTATAAACTAATATAGGAAACATATGTGTTTATGTGGGTGTCTAGCAGAGGTTTAGGTTAAAGAAAAATGTATGCTGCTTATGATAAGTTTTAAGTTTAGGAGTGAATAGTTAGGAGAAACGATTGCCCCAAAAGTTCACACAGCCCCATTATGGAGTGTGTGACTTCTGTACGTGCTACGGTAAATTCATGAATTAAAATGGTCTCTGTTTACTTTTTTTCATAAATGCATGTTCCTGGTCTTATTGTACATGATACAACAGTGCATATTATAAAGAAAAAAATAATAATAATTTGTAGTCTTTAATGAAGTATACAAACTTATGAATCAACCTTCCTTTTCAGCTGATGCCTCCAACCATCCGGTTCCATTCCGGTATGAAATGTCCAATATTCTGTCTTCATAAACCATTCAACTTCTGATGGATTAAATCAAGTCCCAACCTACATTTATTTATTTTGAAAATTCTGTATAACTCTGAAATAGGCTAAATCAGATGAGATCTCAAAGTTAAAATATGATCAAAGGTCTAATTTTAAGAGGTTTATAAAGGGATACAGAAGTTCACCCGAAAATTATAATTACCTCATCATTTACTCACCCTTATGCTATGTCTCAAATTTGTACTGTATGCCTGTTTATTTTGCTGAACATAAACAAAGAATAAAAAGATAATAAAAGATAAATTATTTGTTTTTGTACATACAATGCAAGTCATTGTGGTCCAAAACTTTCATAGGCCCTGAATAGGACAGCTTGGTCTCATGAAATTTACGTGAACATAAAACGTTCAGTTCAAATTTTACATGCTGTATATTACATTTGGCAGCAGGTTTCAAATGAAATTTCCAGCTGGGGGTGCCAAAAGCAAGTAAAATGGTGTCATATCCAGATGCGACTTTAAGATTAATTTTAGAAAGAAAATAAATAAATAAAACATACCTTCCTAACCTAAAACTTTTGCCTGGACCTAACCTATAGTGTTTTAAAATATACAGTTTATGAGAAGTAAAAAAAAGGCATCCTTACCTTATCAATGCTTAACTCTAAGCATTAGTTTTTTTAAATGCAGAAGCGAAATGAAAAAGCAAATTTTCTGAAGCAACCACCTCAATTTGTGTCGCTTTGTGTAGTATGATTCTGTAATGTCATGTCAGCATGAGTTCATAGCTGAACTTGAACCAAAGTCTTCCAATTTTAAGTCCAACGCTCTGTCAGGTGAGCTACAACACAAGCTATTTGTGTTGGAAAAAGTGTAGATATGTAAGTGAGTCTGTAATATAAGTATTAAAATGTATTGTTTTTCAAAAGATGCGTTTGCGTAAACGTGTATGGATATCAAAAAATAGCAGGGTCTGAGTAACAGAGAGAAAAATAAGTATTTATCAAAGTCATAATCAGCCATTAAAGTCATGATTTGAGTGAAAGTGAATAAAACACAGAGTTGTTGTAGCGTGTCGTGTTAATTTCTCCTGGAAACTGCAGGGTATTGTACTCTGAGATATGTCTCTGCAACAAGAACAATTTCTGCAAAATGTATATAGAGTCACGTTTTCACTATGAGACCAGGTTGGAAAAGGACATAAAGGCAGAATAAAAGCATGCACATCTGCTGTACATTGCTCTGATTATCCGTAAAGCACAAGTGTGAACAAGCTTCGATCCAATCAATTTTGCAGTTACATCTTGCAGTTGCAGTCTCTAGGCTAAGCTTAAAATCTAAAATCTGATCATGATCGCCAAGGAGACTGCTGACTTTTTTTATTTTGGGCTATTCGCATCCAAAATCAATTGGATTGCATCTGAAGACATGGATTAAACCACAGAAGTCATATGGATTATTTTTATGCTGCCTTTATATGCTATTTGGAGCGTCACCATTTTGGTGACCTTTCATTTGTATTGTGTAGACCTACAGAGCAGAGATATTTTTCTAAAAATCTTTGTATTCTGCAGAAGAAAGAAAGGTATATACTGTATATCAGGGATGGCATGAGGGTGAGTAAAAGATTAGATATTTTAATTTTTTGGTGAACCATTTCTTTAGAGATATTCTGTCCTCAGAACATATAAAGTTTGGCTCAAAATGTTCAGTCATCCTACTAAGAGAGAGAGAGAGAGACAGACAGACAGAGAGAGAGAGAGAGAGAGAGAGAGAGAGACAGACAGAGAGAGAGAGAGAGAGTATATGTTTGTTTTTGTGCAATAAGGGTTGACTAAGAGGGCACTAGCTTGTGAATATCATATCCACAGAGCAAAAGATGGCAGAGCTACAGCCAAAGAGAAGGACCAGTGTAAAATCATCTGGTAACTGCCTTTGTCCAGCCATACAATGGCTGCTATGAGAGAGTCATTACGGCTCGATAGGCAGGGCGTCTCTAGTGTGTGTTTCACTGTGTGTGTATATCCTTACACCCCTTTTGTTCCCCTGTGGTTAAATCGCTCGATCTTTTAGATAAAAGGTCAGCCAATCCTCTCACCATGTCTGTCTTTATTGCTGGAGAGAACCTGGAACATGTCAGTCATTTATATTCCTTACTTTTTATTCTTATTGTGAAATAACACCCATCTCCTCTAAAAATATGAATGACATTTTGACTTTCGATTTACATTTACGCATTTGGCAGACGCTTTTATGCAAAGCGACTTACAGTGCACTTATTACAGGTGCAATCCCCCCAGAGCAACCTGGAGTTAAGTACCTTGCTCAAGGATACAATGATGGTGGCTGTGGGGATTGAACCAGCAACCTTCTGAATAACAGTTATGTGCTTTAGCCCACTACGCCACCACCACTCACTGCACAATGGGCCAAGGTGCCTCGGTAGATAATAAAGACCAAAAAGACCAAATAAAGGCAAAAACTAAAAGAACTATTAAAAAACTATAGACAGGCACATTGCGTAAATGTGACTGTTATCCAGTATAGTAATATTTTTGTCTGTTTGGAAAAAAAAAGCATAGTAGAAAAATGAAAACTACAAAATGAAAATTTTGAAACAAATTATGGGGCCCTATAATTGTCATCATGTGAAAATGTGTGAAAAATGTGCGGACGGATTCCAGTCATAAAATTGTAATTAATAAATAAAAAAATATAAAAATGTACAAATGAATGCACAATTAATCAAAATAAAATTGTGATATGTCCTAGTGTGATTATTAAACTGCAAAAGGCTGAGATTTAACAAAATACAAATATACAAATATACAGTCTGCATATGCCGCTCACTTCAAAGTGAATGTGTGAAGCTTATTCCTCATGCATTGAAAAAACCTCATTATAAGCATCAAGCACACTCTGTGTGTGTAGTAGATGACAGGGAGCAGAGTGCCCATTCACTTTAAAGCAAACAGCACATGCAGACAATATGTCCATATACTTAAATTGCATCCTTTTTCGGTTTAATAAGCACACTAGGACATGTAGTGAACTGCTTATCCGGAGGTAAGAAGCTGTCAACAAAAAAAATTCAAACTGATAGGTCTTTAATCAGTTTTCTCCCAAAATAAAAGTTAAACTTAACTAGATGCATGAAATGAAAGAAATTGCTAAAGAAATATATTACTAATGGATAGTAAAATGTAATATTCAATGTAATAATAAAACAATAATGACAAAAATGACAACAATAGTAATAACGTCATGGTTACTGTTGTAACCTCCGTTCCCTGATGGAGGGAACGAGACATCATTCTTGAGATCCTCGTGTACCTCTGAATTTGAGAAAAGGCAAATGAGAAATTGTCAGACAGAATTTGCATGTCCCGCCCACAGACATATGGGTATAAAGGGAAGCTGGCGTGCGTCTGTCAGTTCGATTTTTTTTTTTCTTCTGAGCCCAGCGGTTGTGGAGCAGCAATCTGAGTCTTACTACTGTTCCACTCACCTCTATCAGAGGATTGCTGTTGGATCTATGGCACGCTACCAGTGGCTTTCTCCCTCACTGAAATATAAAAATGTACAAATGAATGCACAATTAATCAAATTAAAATTGTGATATGTCCTAGTGTGATTATTAAACTGCAAAAGGCTGAGATTTAACAAAATACAAATATACAAATATACAGTCGGCATATGCCGCTCACTTCAAAGTGAATGTGTGAAGCTTATTCCCGTTCCATGATGGAGGGAACGAGACATCATTCTTGAGAGCCTTGTGTACCTCTGAACTTGAGAAAAGGCAAATAAGAAATTGTCAGACAGAATTTGCATGTCCCGCCCACAGACATATGGGTATAAAGGGAAGCTTGCGTGCGTCTGTCGGTTCGATTTTTTTCTTCTGAGCCCAGCGGTTGTGCAGCAGCAATCTGAGTCTTACTACTGTTCCACTCACCTCTATCAGAGGATTGCTGTTGGATCTATGGCGCGCTACCAGTGGCTTTCTCCCTCACTGAAATGTAGTGACACAAAGTGTCCCATTTAAAAACGCCATGCACTAGACTGTGTTACGTGAACTGCTGACACAGTTGCAAGCAAGCTACTTCTGCATGGTAGAATCAACTGCATCGACCACAGATAACCCTCCCTAACACCCTCTGAAAAAGGTGTCATATACAGACCTTAGGTTCCCATCACCCCTAAGGGGGGAACAGGTGACATGAATATCATGGGAGCAATCCGACCAGCCGCGGCCTTTTCTCTCTATGTTTCTTGTCATAGGGCATAAAGCGGGGGTTATCTTAACGCTATGAATTGCATCGGGGAATTCAATCTTTTTCATTCCTATTCTTTAAAGGGGAAAAGATCATGTGGAGATCACATCTTGCCCAGACTGGGGGGAGGTAACATGTGACCAAAATATCACATGGGTTGTCAAGCTACACTTGGAAGTGGAACGGTGGCAGGTCCTACCTGGTGAGGGAGGAGCTGTACAAACACAGCGACCGGGGACATAGGGACCTCCCAAGGGAGATGCGGGTCCACCAACGGGGGACCGTACCTCAGAAAATTAATCACAGGGAGTTGCCTGAAGAGTGAATTAGGACTGTGGCTAACCTGGGAGAGAGAGCGCACTGGATCACTTTGGTGAAGGACTTTAAGTGCACACAGAACACCCGGTCGGCTGTTCCATATTACCGAGTTCTACGGAATCAACCCTGAGATTGTAGATTCTCGCAAAGGTATTGGGTGTCGCCCAGCCTGCTGCTCTGCAGATGTCTGCTTAGGGAGGTGCTGTTTGCCAGTGCCCACGAGGATGCCACACTTCTTATCGCGTGTGCTCAGTTAGGAGACAGTGTTCCCTTTTGGCTGTCCACCAAAGCAGATAAGAGCCGCTCAGAACATCTAGAGCTCTGCGTGAGGTCCAAATAGATGTGCAAAGCACATACCATACACAGCAACGAAAGCTGGGTCTGCCTCCTCCTGTGGCAGCTTGCTTTCAGGTTCACGACCTGGTCTCTGAAGGGGATCATAGGAACCTAGGGCATGTAGCCCAGTTACGGTCTAAGGATGATGCAAGTTTTTGCCAGACCAAACTCCAGGCAAGTGTCGCTGACAGAGAACACTTGTAGGTCCCCAATCCTCTTGATGGAAGCTAGTGCTATCAGGAGGACTGTCTTCAAGGAGAGGGCCTTGAGCTCAACTGAGTCAAGCAGCTCAAAGGGGGCTCTCTTAAGGCCTGAGAGGACCACTGAGAGATCCCAGGAGGGGAACAGGCTTGGCCAGGGAGGATTCAGCCTCCAGGTACCTCTAAGGAACCTGATAATCAAGTCATGCTTACCCAAGAACTTGCCTTCCAATGCGTCATGGTGGGCAGTGATAGCAGCTACATACACCTTTAAGGTGGAGGGGGACAGCCTCCCCTCCATACTCTCTTGCAGGAATGAAAGCACTGACTGAACTGCACATCTCTGCGGGTCTTCAGACAGGGAAGAACACCAATTTGCGAACAAGCGACACTTTAGGGCGTAAAGCTGCCTGGTAGAGGGAGCTCTGGCTTGGTTGATCATGTCTATGACTATAGGTGGTTGGTCACTCAGATCTTCCGTATCCCGTCCAGGGGCCAGACGTGGAGGTTCCAGAGGTCTGGGCGCTGATGCTGGAGGGTGCTTTGTTCCTGGGAAAGAAGGTCCTTCCTCAGGGGAATTTGCCAGGGATGTGCTGTCACGAGGAGAGTGAGATCCAAGAACCAAGTCCAAGTGGGCCAGGAAGGAGCCACTAAGGTGACTTGTTCCTCGTCCTCCCTGACCTTGCACAGCACCTGTGCAAGAATGCTCACTGGGGGAAATGCATACTTGCGTAGCTGTGTGCCAGTGCATCTGTCCCAAGAGGTGCCTCTGTTAGGGAGTACCAGAGCGGGCAGTGGGAATTATCTTGGGAGGCAGAGAGATCTACTTGTGCCATGCCTAACCGGCCCCAAATCAACTGGAACACCTGGGGGTGGAGCCTCCACTCTCTGCTGAGCGAGATCTGTCACGACAGAACGTCCGCTGACTTGTGGTTGCCTGGGATATGAATGGCGTGCAGCGACCTGAGTTGCTGCTGACTTCAAAGGAGGAGATGGCTGGCAAGTTGTGACATATGACGAGAGCACACGCCACCTTGGTGATTTATTTACGCTACCGTTTCGGTGCTTCTGAACGGATCAAGACGTGCTTGCCCCGAATCATCGGTAGAAACCTCCGTGGGGCAAGGAATACCGCCAACAACTCTAGGCAGTTGATGTGCCAATGCAGCCAGGGCCCTGTCCAGGAGCCAGCGGCTGTGTGTCCGTTGCACACGGTGCCCCAACCCAGTTGAGAGGTGCCTGTGGTGACCACGACACATCTGGACACCTGCTGTAGGGGGACTCCAGTCCTTAGAAAACAGAGTTCTGTCCAAGGGTTGAAAATCTGACTGCAGAAAGGGATGATTAACACACGGTATGTGCCGCGGCACCATGCCCATCTCAGGACTTGAGTCTGAAGCCAGTGCTGAAGTGGTCTCATATGCATCAACCTGAGCGGCGTGAAAGCGGCCAAAGATGCCATATGCCCCAGGAGCCTCTGGAACTGTTTTAGAGGATCCGCTCTGCCGGGCTTGAAGAGTAGCAAGGCACCTTAGCACCAACTGTGTGCACTCATTCTTGAGGCATGCTGTTATTGAGAATGAGTGTAACTCTATGCCGAGAAAAGAGATGCTCTGAACCAGGGAGAGCTTCCACTTTTCCCAGTTGAACTGAAGCCCTAGTTTGGTGACCTTGGTGAAGACGTGAGGGGACAGGCAGAAGGGAAGAACCTTGTACTGAAATGTCTGACCGTACAATGCGAACCGTAGGAAGGGTTGATGTCGAGGCAGAATTGAAACGTGGAAGTATGCGTCCTTCAGGTCTACCGCTGCGAACCAATCTGATGCCAAAAGCAGGTTCAAATCTGTTTCTGCGTAAGCATTTTGAATGGTAGTTTGTGTAAAGCCTGGTTGAGAATTCGCAAGTCCAAGATTGGCCGCAACCCACTGCCTTTTTTGGGTATGATGAAGTAAGAGCTGTAGATAGCCTTCTTCATCTCGGCTGGAGGGACAGGCTGTATCGCATCCTTGAGTAGCAGAGTTCTAATCTCTGCCCTTAAGGTGCTGGCCTTTTTGCCACGCATGGTAGTGGAGCGAATACCGCTGAAACGAGGCGGGAGCCTGGCGAATTGAATCGCGTAGCCGAGCCATATTGTCCTGGTCACGATGGGTTGGACTGCGAAAGCCATGCGTCCAAGCTCTGTGCAAGGGGCACTAAGGGGACGATAGTTTTTGACGTACGTGGGGCTTTACAGCGTGGAGAGGAGGTAATAATGCATCAGGAGTCAAAAGCTCGTCCCGAGGCTTGTGTGCTGAGAAAAGACTCAAAGCACTTAAATCGCTCCACGCATCCAGCAGGGGGTGGGTTAGAGACTGAGGAGGAGGTACAGTGAAGACGTCCTTGGATCTCGTCAGCGCCGACCTGTCAGTGATGGGCAGTCGCGGGTTCGGAGGTGAAGTAACTGCGTCCGGTGAGCCGGGATTGTGCTTTTTTGTGCCGGGTGCCATGAGAACGGCGCGCACCGGCTAGATGACCTCAGGAGTGCTTAGGAGCCTTCCGGGTCCTAGAGGAATTTCTGGAGATGTGGGCTGGGGCTGAGAGCTGAGCCCTGGTTGAGTCAGAGCTGCCTGTTGCCTGGATGCAGGGGAATGCCCTCGGCAGGCAGATGGGGCGTGGACCATGCTGGGGCCATAGGTGACGTTCCTGGACCACGAGGGTGGCCATTGCGCTGTGACCTTTGGCTCTGAGAGCGAGGTCAGTGGTAGAGCGCAGTTCCCGCAGCACATCGGGGACAGGACTACCCAAGTGCAGATCTTTAAGTGCCTTGGCTTGGTGGACTTGCAGGAGAGCCATGGTATGCAGGGTGGAGGCGGCCTGCATACCATGGCTCTCCTGCAAGTCCACCTTTCGAAAATTTTCCAGTCCAGCCTCGCACTCACAGCGGCCCGGGAAAGCATTGCAGACATCTGTGCGTCAGCCTCAGACTGGGCAAGCTGACCAATAGGTGGCAGCCCAGATGAGTCATTAGCACCAGACACCGTTGTGACGCTCTCCAATGCAGTGGCTACGAATGAGACAACGGACTGGCTGTGTGGCGAGACAGTCTTGCATCGGACCCGGATGAAAGCAGACGAGCGTGCTGGGGAAGCGAGTGGTTCATGGGAATTTACCTTTGCGTGAGTGAGTGGAACAGTAGTGCTGCTGCACAACCGCTCGCCTCTGAAGAAAAAATCTGACTGACAGACGCACACCCGCTTCCTTTTATACCCGTATGTCCATGGGCGAGACATGCAAATTCTGTCTGCCAATTTCTCATTGGCCTTTTCCCCCCCGTGTCATTACATTCGACACAACATCAAGTGAGTGAGAGAAGGGGAACAGCATTATATTTAAGAAATATTTCACAATCAAGAGTAATTTTGTGCTGAGTAAAAGTTGTTATCATTGCATTAATACTGTGATGCTCTGTTGTGCAGCTCAAAAAAAATTAGAAAAAAAAATACTGTGCTGTGAGGATCTGTATTGAGGCACTTCATTTAATACAAATTTAACAATACAATGGTATGTTGAAAAGTAGTTCTTCTGTTGTCATTTGATTATAGTTCTATAAATGTATTTTATTAGAAAACCTTTTGATGATTAAATGTAATTAAACTTAAAAACTGAAGTTGGAAAAAATTTAACATAAAAAAATAAATAAATAATGATTTCATAGGGTTCTAGGCATAATAAAGGCCTTGTCTCTTTTTTTGTAAAGCTAACAGGCATTAATTTCTTCACAGCCACGAACCATGATTTGCTACTTGCTGAGTTGCTGACAATGAAAGGACATTCTCATTCTACAGAGCATTTGATTGGACAACAATCTGTGCAGTGCAGCTTTAGTCATCAATATTTTATGTCTGTTTTCAGCACGAGAACATAAAACATATATTTTTTTTTTCATAGGGTATACTATTGATTATGTGGTTGCTATTCTTTCAAGAATAATAACCATCTTTTTGTCCTCTTAGCATGTTTAGTACTCCAACAAATTTTGTTACTTTTGCAATAATGGAATCCATTATTTAAAGCTATTTATCAGAGAGCGTCCATGTCTTTCAATGCTTTAAGGTCCATTCATGTTTAAAAGGCATTCATTCATTTCACAGTGAGAAAATGGAGCAGTGTATAATCAACTCAGGATGAAAAGATTTTGAAGGACAGAGATGGAGTGGAAAGAGCGGCGCTGTCTCTATAGTTGGAGGTTTTTTTGAGAGGGATGTAGAGTCAGATATGGGACACAGAAAGTGATTGTGGCAGGTGAGGAGAGGCTCTCTCAGCCCAAATCACAGCTGAAGAGCCTCTGCCACATTCACTCTGCCCACCTGTCTGCTGCCGAGACGGGAGGAAAACCATGGTGACATCTCACAAATACATACACGCACACATGCCTGTCAGTGATGGAGTAAACATGACATGCCTTCCCCATCTCAAATACACAAATTTGTGTATAGAAAAGCAGGGAAGCGAATATCAGATCCTTTACATGTATTTATATCACATAGACACACATACTGTTGAAGTCAGAAGTTTACACACACTTAGATTGAAGTCATTAAAATTATTTTTTTTAACCATTCTGCAGATATAATATTAGCAAACTTTAGTTTTGGCAAGTCATTTAGGACATCTACATTGTGCATGACATGAGTAATTTTTCCAACAGTTGTTTACAGACAGATTGCTTTTACTTTTATTTGACTATATCACCATTCCAGCGGGTCAGACGTTTACATACACTAAGTTAACTGTGCCTTTAAGCAGCTTGGAAATTCCAGAAAATTATGTCAAGCTTTTAGACAATTAGCCAATTAGCTTCTGATAGGAGGTGTACTGAATTGGAGGTGTACCTATAGATGCATTTTAAGGCTTAAGTGGCCTACCGCCTGCAGTGGTAGACACGATCACTCAGGCCAAGACTGTCCCCCTCCAACTAGAAGGTGTATCTTGCCGCTATATCGGCACATCATGATGCAGTTGATAGTAAGTATTTAGGGAAACATGACTTGTCAGATTCCTGAGAGGTGCGAGGAGGTTAAACCCCCCACCCCAGACCGTGCTTCGTTCCCTCGTGGGACCTCTCTGTGGTCCTTTGGGGCCTACGGGGAGCCCCATTTGAGCCCCTTGAGTTAAAGGCGCTCTCCTTGAATTCTGCCCACCTGACGGCACTCACCTCCATCAAGAGGTTAGGGGACATGCAGGAGTTCTCTGTCAGCAAACCGTGCCTGGAGTTCGGTCCGGGTTACTCTCACGTCATCCTGAGACCCAGACTTGGGCTATGTGCCCAAGGTTCCCACAACTCCGTTCAGTGATCAGGTGGTGAATCTGCAAGTGCTGCCCCAGGAGGTGGCAGACCCAGCCTTGGCATGGCTGTGTCCGGTGCATGCTTTGCACATCTATTTGGATCACACGCAGAGCTTTAGAAGCTCAGAGCAGCTCTTTGTCTGCTTTGCTGTCTCCAAACAGAGGATCGCCCACTGGGTCATTGATGCCATCGCTATGGCATATCATGCCCAGGATGTGCCCGCCCCCTGCGGGGCTGTGTGTCCATTCTACCAGGGGTGTAGCGGCCTCCTGGGCTCTGACCAATGTCGCCTCTCTAGCAGACATTTGTAGAGCAACACCTTTGCGAGGTTTTACAACCTCTGGGTTGAGCCGGTTTCGTCCCGTGTGTTGTCGGATTCAAACAGGTAAGTCTCGGGACAGGTGGCCGGGTGTACTTCTTGCACATAGTGACTTTCCCCTCCCTTGAGGCAAATTTCCTCTTGCCAATTTTAATTGGCCTTTTCTCAAAAATCAGAAATGTCTTCATTGACACAACGTCTCGTTCCCTCCATCAGGGAACAGAGGTTGCAACAGTAACCAGGACTTTTTTTTATCAATTTTAGTACACTTGAAAAATAGGTTTCCAGCTAATGCTTTGAAAGGAATAGAGTACCCATAATTGAAAATTCTGCCATTAAAACATGCGACCTTGGTTACATCAGCGGAGAAGTGGTTTCAGAGACACAAAAACATATTGCATTTTGAGGAACTACAACATTATCAAAACTTACTTTTTTTATTGGAATGATTTGCATTGATGAATTGTAACTAGGCCTGTCATGATTATGAAATTTGTCTGATGATTAATTGTCAAACAAATAATTGTGTGTCCTTGGTAGCTCAGTGAGTAAAGACACTGACTACCAGCCCTGGAGTCGCAAGTTCGAATCCAGCTAGGTCTTCTAAGCAACCAAATTGGCCCAGTTGCTAGGGAGGGTAGAGTCACATGGGGAAAAATACTCATGTCACTATAATATGGTTTGCTCACGGTGGGGCTTTCTAAACAGCACTGTGACAGCAGTGGAGTCATTCAGGTACCTGGGCACTCTCATCTCACACTACCTGAAGTGGGAGACACACATTGACTCCATTGTGAATAAGGCCCATCAGAGGTTGTACTTCCTTCACCAGCTGATGAAGTTCAACCTGCCACAGGTGCTGTTGATACAGTTCTATTCAGCAGTCATTGAGTCTGTCCTCTGCACTTCAATAACTATCTGGTTTGGTGCAGCTACGAAATCAGACATCAGAAAAGGACAGTTCGGACTGCTGAGCAGATTATTGGTTGCCCCCTGCCCTCACTTCAAGAACTATACACTTCCAGAGTGAGGAAAAGGCTGTAAAAATCACTCTGGACCCTACTCACCGAGCCCGCTACCTTTTTGAACTGTTGCCCTCTGGCCAACGCTTCAGAGCTCTGAGGACCACAACTAGGGCTGCACAATTAATAGAAATTAAATCGAAACCACGATTTGACCTTTCGTGACCTTTCGCGATTATTAAATTGCAAAGGCTGCGATTTATTTAAATAAATAAGTAGTCTGCTCCCTTCAAAGTTTATTTGCATTGCTCAGTCCAGTCTATATTAAATTAGAGCATTGTTACAGTGTTTTCAGAGCGGTTCTGTGCTCCAAAACTCCCGCTCATACTTAGAGTAACAGAAGTGCTCTGAGTTTGGTTCCATTTGCTTATGTGCGCTAAACACTTTATTTACACTAAACTGGCGTGTCCTGCATGAAGCGTTTACTATTATCTGCGGTAGCAGCATCTAAGTCTCCGCAAGGCACATTTATCATTGCAGACGCTTTTTTCCAAAGCGCATTTTAGTGACTTACAGAGCCCTTATTACAGGGACAATTCCCCCGGAGCAACCTGGAATTAAGTGCTCAAGGGCACAATGGTGGTGGCTGTGGGATTCGAACCAGCGACCTTCTGATTAGCAGCCCTGTGCTCTAGCCACTACGCCACCACCACCTACTTGTTACTAATAATATCGCAGAATACAAGATGGGGTATAATTCAAACATCTTTATTAAACGATTGCTGAGCAAACAGAATTAAGAGCAACACCTGTATAGTCCAGAAACATCTCTTCATTCTCCTGTCATTTGTTTACCTCACGAGAGAGCGTGTCGCCCTTATTACACTCCCCATGGAAACAAGTGAAAGCGGAACTAATGTTACCAACATCCAACTAAATGAAAAGGAAAGAACATATAATAAATCTATATCAAATATTTAGTTACTATAATATAATACATTGCTAAATTAAATAGATTTGCACTATATATATATATATATATATATATATATATATATATATATATATATATAAATATTTTATTATCTATGTCTTGCTGCTGTTTTTTGTATTGTTGTGCACTGGAAGCTCCTGTCACTAAGACAAATTCCTTGTATGTGTAAGCATACTTGGCAATAAAGCTGATTCTGATGTTAAGTTGTCCATGGATGCCACAGATAATAGTGTGAAGTCTCCATGGTAATGTGCTCAACAATCCATGTGATAAGATGCGTGGATGTGGAGGCAACTGAGATTTGTCCTCCGCAACCTGGATTGAGTGTAGTTACTACGTCATGCATAGGGAATTGGGCATTCCAAATTTGGGAGAAAAAGGGGAGAATGTTTTCCTTAAATAGTCATGTTTACATATTTAACTTCAAATATATTTCTAAAGAAAATCTAATAATAAAATAGGTATATACTGTAAGATTTCCTTTTAAGGCTTTAAAAACTAATGAACAACATGAAAAGTATTGTTTTAAACAACAAAATATTTCTAAAAAATATGTCTCTCTTTTTGGTCAACTTTAATTTGTCAATTTTACATTTACACTGTCATTGTTGGAACTAAAAAAAGATTCATATAGGGCTATATTTTTTATTAAACGTTATTTTAACGCTCTTTGATTAAACCTATGGGCCTTATTTATTGTGAAGCACAAGAAGTATTTCTCACTCCACAGAAATAAAGTGTGCATCTCTTCCTCTGTGTCAGTGCATGTTATTAACACTGCGTGTTTAAACCTGCTATGACCAGGAATATTACGTGATAGTTAAAATGAAAGTGAAACCCGAGTGCTTTGCATTCACAATTAAAGTTGATACTTATTTGTTTATATTTTTGCCGAGTTTGGCACAAGCCTCTAATGATGGTGCACATGAAATGCTTGAGAAACACTTCACGCAGTCCGGAGCTGGTGTTGCTTAGTGACCCTCGAAGTTCATCTGTATGACACACAAACACCGTTCATGGCATTTATACACTGTTAACCCTTACTGTAGGGTAAATAGCTGTAAATTACTTTAATATAATCATACAGTATTTATCTGTAATATGCTTTGCATCATGGGTAATTTCTGCAATGTCACTCATTAATAACAGTTAATTATTTTTTACTAATAATACAGTAAAAAACTGTAAATAAATACAGCAAATTAATGTAGATGTATATCGGCAGGAATCCCACAACATATTTTCCTAAGAGATGTACGTCTTTCTGTGTTCATACACCTTTATTTTAGTTTTTATTCATAAATACCAGTAATTATTTGCATTTACACAGACATAGGCAGACTCTGTTTGATCTCTGAATAATTCTAGAGGAAAAATGCGCTTTCTGTGTTCACTTGATCTGCCAACAACTTCTTCAATCTGTATACAGTTTTTGTTACCTTTTCAATTGCTGTAAATGTTGTGTATAGTTCATACAAAAATTAAAATTCTCTTTATTTACTCATGCCATCCCAGATGTGCTTTACTTTCTTTCTTCAGCTGAACACAAAAAAATCCAAAAAATATTTTTAGAAGAATATTTCAGCTCTGTAGGTCCTCACAATGCAAGTAAATGGCGGTAAGAAATTTGAAGCTCCAAAAAAGAACACAAAGGCAGGATAAAATATTCCATACGACTCCAGTCTCTTCCCTTTTATGTACCACTGAAGAAAGACATCCATGTTAAAGGAACATTAGGCTAAAGTAAATACAGTAATGATGGTAATCTACCCTGTACTGGAATAGGTGCTCCACAGGTCAGGACTCCTACGTGGACTCCCCCTGTGTGTATCGTCCGCGGTACGGTCCCCTTATGAAGTGGACCCGCGTCTCCCTTAGGCAGTCCCAGCTGCCCTCCAGTCACCATGTTGTAGCAACTCCCCCCTCCTTGAGACTGAATCTACCACAGCGCCAGTTTCCACATGTTGCCTAAAAACCCATGTGATGTATTTGCCACCTTTACCTCCCCCTTTCAGGCAAGTGTGGCCTCTGCAGGGTCTTTTCCTCCTGAAAGAATAGGAAACTGGGTAAGACCCCCTTCCCTCGATGCGTGTAAGGGCCCCGGCCGTTCTTGCTCTATGCAGAGAAACATAGAGAGAAAAGAGGCCCAGCCAGGCTTGGCCTGTTCCCAGGTTGGCAAGCGTTGCCTTGTTCCCCTACCTAGGGTAACCAGAAGGATTCCAACGACTTTTTTGGTGCATTGGGGAAGGGTACGTGCAGTTTGACACAGCTGGTCGCCTTTGCACGTAAAATACCTGCCCGCTCCTGTGTCAGCAGAACACATACACGGCTCAGCGCATGGCGTGATTTAAATTGGACCCCTAGTGTCGCTTCTGCGACACAACGTCGAAGTGAGCAACAGACGGGGAACGTCTAGGTTACGTATGTAACCTCTGTTCCCTGATGGAGGGAATGAGACGTTGCGTCCTCCTGGCAACGCCGCTGAGCTGAGCCACTGTTGGGGCTGGACTATTTCCGGCTCCTCAGAAAATTCCTGAATGTACTCGACGTATTTCCCCACTTTTATACCCGTATGTCTGGGGTGGGGTATGCAAATCCTGTCTGCCAACTTCTCATTGGCATTTTTTCATAGATCAGATGCATATTCGGCGCTCAAGAGAGACCCCTAGTGTCGCTTCTTCGACAAAACGTCGAAGTGAGCGACAGACGGGGAATGTATTTTATTAGTGTTTAATGTGTGATTAGATGAGTTCATACACTGTGTGAACTGTGGTGAATGGCTGTTTATTATTAATGTAACATTTCATGTGAATTATTGGAGTTACAATTTGAAATGATGCTGGAATGATTACATTATTTTAATGTACTGTTATATTTAGTGTTACATATGGTTAACTGTAAAGTTAAATGTGTATTCAATGTTTTTAATGAGTAGTTACATGAATTCATATATTTTTAGTTTGTTATTTACATTTTTTTTACTAATACTAATTTACTATATATATGAAGAATATATATTCACACAACAGTTAGTTCCGGTTCTCAAATCTGATTGGACGAGAGACGTTCCATGAGCACTGATGGTCTGACACCTTCAGCACAAGGGCGCTTGACTGTGTGTGTATCATTCCGCTTGTGTTTTTGCAATTCTAAACTAAAGTGTAAGAGCAGTGCCTATGTATTAAGAGATACTGTAGGCTATGTGTCTCTCTATACATCTATTTTTTTTACATTACATATGTTAGCCAGCAGGTGGTGGCAAAAGATAATTTTTATGTGTGTAATATGAGCCAGTTAGGTGACGTGAAGTGAATCTGCTTCAGCTAGTGTTTACATACAACAGCACTCTGTGATCGCTCGTATTACTACTACACTACTAATTCTAGGAAATAGCTTTAAATGAGCAATTCAGCATTACGGCTCATCACAGCTGAGAGACACAATAGACTGATTGATTACAGAACTCAAGGTGCTTACCTCTTACCGGAGTTTCCACATTGGAGAAGACGTGCTGTTTAAAATTGCAGTTTCAGACACTTGAAAGACACTTGTGCTCCGGCTACTGCGAAATAGAGGGGAATACCCCAATTGAACGGCTATTTTACAACTGACACAGCTGATCTTCAGAAAGCTGACAGCATCTCTGCTTGGATGTGGCAACAGGTGATCACACACGCTCTCTCTCTCTCTCTCTCTCTCTCTCTCTCTCTCGCTCTCTCTCTCTCTCTCTGTCTCTCTCTCAATAATAATAAAAAAAAATATTAAAATACGGTTATATATTGCAGTAACCCATTTTTTTACTGTATATGATAATTACAGGTACTTACTGTGCAATTTATTATTTGAATATTTACAGTAATATACAGCCACAAATTACAGTAATCGGTAAACAACTATAAACAGACATTGCAGTAGCTTATTGAACCAGGCTTTTACAATCTAGCTGGTGTTATATTTATTGCGTTAATATGGGTACATTTTTACTTCATGTTGCCTTTATGTTTGGATAGATATTTCTGATTAATAGTTTTTATTGATTCATACAATTAACAAAGAAAACCAAAACATATATTCACAGAATCAACATTTATTCCCCACTATTACCCCTCCACCTCTCAAACCCCAACCCCATTCTGACCCTCAACAATCATCCCTGTGGTCACACATGATACACACATGCACACAAACACACACATACACAAATATATAATAGTCACACACATTTAAAACTATACTTCTCTACCCACTGCCCCTCCACGAGAGCCCTCCAAGAATGCCAAATAGCTTGTTTTGATAGGTATTTAAAGTGGTATGAATAAAAGTAAAATCGCCTTGCCCTAGACAGATCTGTGTCAGACAACAAATTTGAGCTCTTGCTGTAATTCAGTATTTGGCTGTTTGTAACTTGTCATTCTCTCTCACGCGACAGTGTAAATGGTGTCATAAAGTTTCAAATTACATATTTTTCCCTTTTGCCATCCAAAGATGCATGTGCAGACTCGGAGCCATTAGTCTCCGCTGCAAGCACTGGCAAGCATTTAAAGCTTGAACTTCCCTTAATCACTTGTGTATCTAGTAGTGTAGTCAACACATATCTTACATTTTTCACCACTTTCTTAAGAATAATCCACTTTTAATATATATATTTATTTGCCACTTTTTTATTGATTGAGACATTAAAGGGTAGGGATGTGCAAAACTGCATATTTTTCTACTGGGTTGTGGGTTGCCTGAACGAGTCAACTGTTTGATCTTAAGGAGTCCCTGTATAAGAATGCTGGTTTCTGGTTCACCTGAACCAGATCGGATACATGACTCTGAATTTTAAATTTCACAGCTTTAAAACATCTGTATGGCCAGCAGCCATATTCTAGACATGCCCTCCTGCGTTTATTTTGAATATACCAATTTAATAAAGAGATAAACAGCTCTACATGTCTCACATATCAATCGAATCCTCAAGGTTAGCTTGCATTGTGCAAGCACTGAACAGCTGCATTCTGACTGATTTAATTGCTACATATACATTCATACTCAAAATACATTGCTTTTCCAAATGTTCTTTACCACTCACATTAGGGCTACACAATTAATCGAATTAAAACCGAAACCGCGATATGACCTTGTGCGATTATTAAATTGCAAAGGGCTGCAATTTAATTAAATAAATAAATAAATAGTCTGCTCCCTTCAAAGTTTATTTGCGCTGCTCTGTCCAGTGTATATTAAGTTAGAGCATTGTTATAGTGTTTTCAGAGCGGTTCTGTGCTCCAGAACTCCCTCTCATGCTTAGAGTAACAGAAGTGCTCTGAGTTTGGTTCTGTTTGCTTACGTGCGCTAAACGATTTATTTACACTAAACTGGTGCATCCTGCGTGAAGCGTTTTTTATTATTATCTGCGGTAGCAGCATCTCAGTCTCCACAAGGCACAAGTATCATAATAATATCGCAGAATACAAGATGGGGTATAATTCAAACATCTTTGTTAAATGATTACTGAGCAAACTGCATTAAGAGCAACACCTGTAGAGTCCAGGAACATCTCTTCATTCTCCTGTCATTTGTTTACCTCACGAGAGAGCATGAGGTAAACATATTACACTCCCCATGAAAACAAGTGAAAGCGGAACTAATATTACCAACATCCAACTAAATGAAAAGGAAGGAACATACATATAATAAATCTATATCAAATATTTAGTTACTATAATGTAATGCATTGCTAAATTAAATATATTAAAATAATGAATAAAAATAATTAAATGAAATGGTGAAATCTAACCAAAATTTTCACTTTAAGTTTAATTACACCAATGGGTTATCAGTTCAACTTCAGTTTGACATTAAGCCTCATTCTTTAGAACTATCTTGTATACAGTAAAGAATAGTTTGTATAAGCCTACTAGATTTTAAGGCCTAGAATAAAGAGTAACATTTATATTTTAATATAATGTATACTGAATTATTGACTGACAGCAAAAACTAGGCAACAACTATGGTTTTACCAATGGGGAAATTTAGTTAACAGTAACATTGAGCAGAAAGTTTACATATAACCAGTTTTGACAGCTGATGATAAAAGTTAAATGATCAGCATCGATTGATGAGATGTAAAAAAAATTGGAGATCAGATGTTAAAATTCTAATCAGAGCATCCCTAATATACAGTTCACTGTTTAAAAAACTAATGTTGATGATTAGTGGGCTGAGATCCTGTCACAAAATGGACAAAAACAGGTACACGGTGGATGGTAACATTTGGATATGGAGAAGATTTTGTTTCAGTGTTTATATATTTATTTGTTTGTGGTTGAACTGAAAAAAGGTCTCGGTTGGTTCTTTTTAAGAGGGTTCAAGTGTGAAAACCCAAGAAGCCTTTTTTCAGTTGAACATGTGGAAAACATTACCATCATAATCGCAGTTCAAATCGCAATCACAATATTTTTCAAAATAATCGTAATATGACTTTTTGTCCAAATCGTGCAGCCCTAGCTAACATATGCTTTTATGGAGAAATACAAGATTTTTTTACATGAAAGAGGCTTGTGTTTTTGTGAGCAGATGGTGCATTTTAATTGTATGTCCTCGTTTAACATTTTAAAGTGTATGAGAGGGAATTCAGCTCATTGAACAGTATTTAAATTTCAGCTAAGGGGCGACTATGAGACTTCTTCTATGAGCCCTGGTTTCAAAGAAGAATTCAGCATGTGCTATTGCACATACACACTCACAAACAGGCACAAATGTAGCAGACTTGCATAGAAGTTACACAATCAACAGTTTTTAAACCTGTCAGACAAATGAGTCCTATACTTTACATGCTTGATAATGAGAAAGAGAAGCTAAACATGTTCTTGTTTATATAACTAATATGACTGAATATATAACTGTACAAATCAAAGACCAGCTATCAAGATAGTTGTACTGTTTACAGTATTTCAAAACGCAGGTGTAATGCTTTTCAGGGAGAATTTAGATTTGTTCATGTTCCAAACTTTACAGCGCATTTAGTTCTAAAGAAATAATTTGCATAACAGATATGTAGTGATTTGTTGTCTTGTATGAAATGGTGTTTAGCATTACACCTGTGGCCTTTCCACATTAATGTTTTTTCACAGACCACATTAATCCATCAATACAATTCCTTATTCCAGACACAACAAAGCTCTTCCACTGAACACTAATGTTGATCTTTATCTTGACTTTATGTGTATGTGTGTGTGGAATCTTACACTTGTGGTCATCCATTATTCAGTGAGATGTATTGACTACCTGCCACCTGTCAGGCCCACCGTCACACAGCTGACTTTGAATGCAAACAGAGTCAGGTGTTTGTAGGCATGTGTTTTCTGTTCAAGTGTAAGTTGGCCCATGTGAATGTAGTTCTTTTGGCCTTGGACACACAAATTATGTGTTTGTGTATTCTTTGTGAGTTGCAATGACGTGGGAGGTCATTGGAATTCATCAAGCGTGTTTGGTCACTTTCCTTTCATTAATATTTGTTTCCAAATGAAGAGTTTTTCCAAATAGGCTTCATTCTTTTTCTAAAATAAAAGCATATGCTTTAGGAATATTAATGTCAGTGTCAGACTAATTTACAGCATGCACTTTACATATTTGTGGCAACAGTATGTGGACATTTCGAACCACATTATCTATTCATACGTTTTTTCAGATGAACTAATTTTGAAGTGGAAAGCACAGAAAGATAATTAGAGAAAGATTGTTTCAGATCAAAGGTATGTCTTGATTTATTTTACATTACAGTGTCAAAGAAATATGTGCTGTAGCTGCTGAATTTGTCAATCCTGGTTAACATTGCTTTTGATTAGGATGTGATCTTGGGGAATTTAATTTAAGCAAGGATGTGCAAGGAGTTTAGTGTCTCGGTCTGTGTGAATTAAAAGCAAAGATGAAGTTGACCAAACAAATACTATTATAACAAACCTAATCGCAAAATATTTGTGCATAACTTGTTTTTGTGACATACATGATTGATACTGTACCTTGAAAAAAGTCCCATAGACTTGCATTTAAAGATGGACCTGAGTTCGGGACTCGACAGTTGCTGTTCTTTCGGCTCTGACGCACTTGCCACAGTTCTTGCGTTTCAAATGCCAATGCGATTACTTCACACGCATGATTTAAAGTTCAATAAAGTACTTAAATATTCATAATTTTTTAACCAAAAGCAATCGTGTTGCTTTAGAATGGATGACGTTTATGCTGACTATGATTTGAATTAAGATGAGCTAAGATTTTTTTCTTCAAATGTGTTCTGGTGAAGAAAGAAAGTCATACACATGAGATATCATTAGGGCGAGTAAATAATGAGTTGATTTTCACTTTTGGCAGAACTATCCCTATAAGGAGTTACTTCCCTGTGAATACATACATACACTGTCTCTAATAACTCACAAAAAGTATTATTTTGCACTGCTGAAATAACGACGTTCGTCTTTAATTTACCACATTATAAAACATGACGGCTTGGCACAGGAAGGTCCCACCACTTACTTCCTCCCCTGTCCATGTGACATCCTCCTCTTGGGTCTCAGCATGCAGTTGCAGCCTCTTTTTATATCATTTAAACACTTCATTTAAACATTACATCCATGTAACAGGATTATGAATACAACTTGCCTGTCTCTGGCATGTCAGTTCCCAGTTGAGCTTCCATCAGCACGGTGATATACTGGGAGGCACAAGCAGTTTGTATGTGGGAATGTGAAGGAACCCCTGCTAGTGAGGTTTTAACTCTGACAGGCAAAGCCTGGAGCCAGTCTTGATGCAGAAGGCTCAAAGAACAGAACGTTTGACTACTTACTCATTGTTTAGAGTTGTTTCAGAAGTGTAAAGTAGACTCATCCTCATTCTGTTCACATGATTGATTCATTGTTCGGTTTTTAGGCCAGCAACATGCTTTTGCAAGTATGCAAATGAAGATTCATAATGCATACCAACATTGCCTACTTTCTGCCATATTTCATAATTACACATGCAACTGAGCATGTGCATCTAGTAGTGTTTGCGTTTACATACTTACATTGAGAATGTTTTGAGCCTCTGTTTGTGTGATGCTGTGTATTTTCTAAATGATTTACAATAATTCTAAATCATTAAGGTAAAAAAGAATATTATGTTTCCATCTGGGAAACAAGACACAATTTAGTCTCGTTATTACAAAATGTGCAGATGTCAGAAAACTGAAAAGCTACAGCTTAACTTTCATAAAGTCAACTGTAGTTAATTTAAAACGTGTGACCATGTTTCATGCTGAGCTTTCTGAGGCTCTGCAGGCCCACCGGTTGCCCACCTGGGAGATTAGAGGGCCTTATTCTCCATTTAGTCCTTTAACACCTGATTTCTCTGGCAAGCAGAAACTTGCTTGCGAGAGGACAGATGGGCTGAGCACTTTAGTGAAAAAAATATGCTGTATAAATTGTTTTGAGCACTGCAGCTAAGCAGAAGCCTTATAAAGACCTTTTCGAATCCCCAGCGTCTAGACAGTGGCATTTTAGGACAAGAAAATACTCAAAACAAACAGAGAAAGAAAATGTCCTTTGCTGAAGTCAGGAAAGCTTTATTCTTGTCTGACAGTAACTGGGGATTAGTTATGGTCAACTAGTCGTCCAACAACCGACTAGTCGATATGTGAGGTTGACTAGTTTATCTATTTTTTTCTTCTTCATATATTTACCATGCTGACAGCATGCCATGCTTTAGCAAGCCTGATCTCATGAAAAAGTCTGACCATAGTGACATTTTTGCTAAATTTTTCATGGCTCATCAAATGTACACAGGGAGTAAAAATTATTTCCCAAAATGTAGGTATTGCAACATGTTTTATTAGACATATACTCAATACAATCCTGTTCCGTAAACACAGTTTTGTATTTTATGGGAGTGACAACTGCATTCTACAACCAAAATTACTCCTGGACAATTCAGGTAGTTATAACTGCATTTATATACATTCCATGTCGACAGAAGCCAACTAGTTTTTAATGACGTGATCAATAGTGCTTGCGAGATTTGTCCATCCTCTCCTGGGTGCAAATCACACAAACAGAGGTATTTTCCAGTCTGTCTCTTTCCACTGTAGTTTCTCTTATCAGCCCTGCGGTCCCGGGTTATCCCATATATTACAGTCCAGACAGAGAGGGAATTTGTGCTGTTTAACAGCAGCAGCTAAACAAAGAACAGATGATAATTCGTCTCTGGTGGATAATCTCTTTGCTTAAAAATAGAAAATACAAAATGGGCTAAACTGGTGGCATTCATGTTTCTTGTTCACATGTGCGAGGCACAGTAGCGTTGCTTAAGTTTTCACTTGTTAATCACAGTAACTGCAGGAGCAATTCCTGTATTTTGAAAATAAAATTTAGGGGTTTTCTCTCCCACATTTAAATGCAGTTGTCAATCCCGAAACTTGTGGTGTGTACGTTGCCTATGAAACCAAGATGGACTTAGCTGTCAGGTAGTTTGCACTGTAAAAGCCTCTCGCAAGTTGTCTTGCACTGTATTTGTACAAGTTAAAAATTGGCCAAAGAAGTATTTAGTGACACCTGAATTATGTTCCATTCTGTTCCATTGTGTTCCGTTTTTGAATGTAAGAATGCATTTTATGTAAACGGCTCCAAGAAACAGGATCAGGATGATCTGAAACCTTCTTAATTTAGCATTGCTACCTTATGCCTGTTGGTAGACTACTCGTTCAGGCACCTCACCTAGTCGTCATTGAAAATATATAGTTTGGCACACTCCTTACGGCTACAATTGAAAGGTTTCAGCTGGTGTCATGAAATACTTATCTGAGGAAAGGGAATATTGGGGGCTGATGCTTTTATCCTTCATAGATCGTACTAAGTCAGCACTGGACATCTGTAGGCAAAGCAAGAGAAATCTCGATCCGTTGTGAGTTACTTTTGCCAGTCTTTGTTTGTGTGATACAGATGCTGCCACTGTAATTCACATGTCTTGCTCAGTGTGTTTATACATTTACATCTCATGTGTTTAGAGATATGGAGGACCCGCAAGCTACGCACCTCTCGATATAAAGAGGTTTGTAGGGTGGATGTAATCCACAACCATTGAGTTGTAAATGCCTTTGTCTACTATATTTACTTTGACACCTCTATTTTAGTGTTTTACACACAGATTCCCTAATGTGTTGATTGCAAGCTACATTTATTTAAAAATGTGTGTAATTGAGTCTATTGTCAATGTTGCTATTTTGCATAACAGAAAAGCCAAAAAAATAGATTCAAACATCACATACTTTTGTGCATAAACAGCTGAGTGACATTTCGTTTCTTCACAGAAATTGTCTGACTCTGCATTGCAGATTTGTACAACCTCAGCTGAAGAAGAAAGGGTCATTTGGATATTTTGACACTAAAAAACACACCACATCAAATTGTTGTGCATCTTTCACATATCACCAGAATGACAGTTAATCCCAGTTTACCTCATGAGATCATCAAGATTGTTTTATTCAGAGTGAAAATGGCATTATTTTGGCTGTAGTGTCTCAGAATGTGGGCTTTTGTGGATAACTGGCTAGAGTAGACATGCACATCTGTTCATACACACACATGGGCATCCATATTTACAGGGTGAAACCAAGGGGTCAGAGTTTTTCTACACCATTTTGGGGGTAAAAAGCTTCTCCATTAGCAATCATTCAAAAGTAACCATGTATTCAGACAATTTTCTTAAATTGTTTTTATTATTATTGTTTTTTGCAATCAACATATACTGTATATCACAAATATTTAATTATGTTATAGTATTATAACTCTGATATAACTCTGGTAAATAATTATATTATTTCTGAGGGCTATTAAAAGCATGAAATGGACTTCCAGGGGCTAAATGTGCCAGCTAATGCCTGATTCACACACCCTTTGAGCAGGGCGTTAGCCACATGGTCAGGATGGGCTTTCACATTGGCCACATCTCTAATTCTGCAAGACAGAGCTGCAGCCATGCACAGAAAAAGAAGTTGTCTCTGGGTTCTTATGGCAAATAAAAGCCAATTATTTCTTTAAAAGCCATACTTGTTTTTTTTTTTTTTCTTTTCTGAGAGGTTATTAGTTAATGACTAAAACAAATTTGGTCTACACGAAATGGTATTTACATGAGAAGGACCAAATTTACTTCACAATGGTAAATAATTTACGTAGATCCCCAACCCACACAGTATTGGGTGATTAAATCATATGCTTTCAGAACAGAAACTGTTCTCTGAGTCCCTGTCCCTTGTTAAATAATTACAAATAAATAATGGCATTTATTTGTCAAAGCACCTGACAAAGCCTTGTTAGATAGACTATTTTTTGGACCCGAAGGCATGACATGAAATTAATTGAAACATTAACTTGCACAAAACAAAACAAAAAAGTTACTGCTTCCCACACATTTTCCTTGCTACTAAATCCTTGTATAATAAATGTTAAGAATTGTGCTCTACTTCATAATTATTAACCTCCACAATCAGTTGGGTATCATCATTTTGTGGCCTTGAAAATCTGAATGCCAGGCAGTCACATGCAATTGTTTATGTTTATCAGCGTGCTTGGTCGTGATTGGTTAATGTTGTAAAACCTATACTATACCCATACATATACATAAACTGGGAAAAGTCCTGCACTTTATAAATTTGTTCCTTTATTTAGTTATTTTGTGTTTGCTTGTGTGCAGACCTGTAAATTGCAGTGCATTGTAGACTAAGTTTAAATATTTGTAATTTGCTTCTGTGTCTTTTCTATAATCTCTTGATTCATTTAGTTTTCTACTACACCCAGTGCCGCAGAGTTCAGTGTGAGCTGTGTGGCACAAATAGGCTCAACACTGAAACTCACTGCTGTGTCTGGGACTCTTTTGGGAAGCTACACCTCGCAACTGGCAATGTGCAGGCTATAACTTTTTAATATGGACACAGAAATGAAAACACGCTCCTCACAACCTGCTTACGGAGTATATGTGAATCCGGCCTAAGCATCTGTCATTGAGATAAATGGGAATGCTAACAGACAGGTCTCTTCAGGTATTATCGATCTTGGATCAAATTGATGCATACAGTATGAGCATGCACATGCAAATAGTCACTCAGGCAGTGCACCCTTTCCCTGGGACTGATGTGTTGGCCATCAGCTGTGGTGTTTGTAGAACAGTTTAGTCGCTATGTCTATGTTTACTTCACGTGCCTTAATGCTGAGTCCCAAAAGTTTTACTAGATCAGATTTGTTTACCTTGACTGTCCACATTCATGTTTATAGTAGAAGTATTTCAGTGTACATGCATTGTTTCTGTGAAAGGACAAGTATGCACACATTTGCAAATACAATAACAGCCCTTGCATTAACCACAGGTGCACGCAGGCAACAACAAATATTTAAAATGAAGAAAACAGATGAACAAGAGCACATTAATAATAATAATAATAATAATAATAATAATAATAATAATTATTATTATTATTATTATTATTATTTGTCCAAGTAAGGCACATCTTGCACTCTGTAAATGTGACAGTGAACTGCAACTGTGGAGTGATATTTGATGTTAAAACACATGCATTATAATGTAAACAAATCCCACTGGGATCACATGGCCACATGTATAGGGAATCTTATAGATAGACGACTACATATAAAGTCAACTTGAAATCAAAATTGACACTATTTACTGTCTTAATGCATATTCCTGGTCTTATTATGCATGATTTTATTATTGTATTGTTATATTATTATACATTTTTTGCATGTAAATAACCTTAAAAAGGCATTAGCAATACTGTACTCCAATTGCCATACCAATAAAGCTAAATTGAACTGAATTGCATTACATTGAACTGAGAGAGAGAAGAGAGAGTAAAGAGGGAGAGAGAGATACTGAGACCTAAAGTATCTGTAGCCTAACATGATTAGCCCAGACTGCATTGACAGGTTAGTGGTCTCACGTGTTTTATGCGGTCATCAGAGCTGTGATTATCAGCATTGCAGGACCACAGAATACATTCACACTGCAGAAATGTTTATTAAACATAAATCTGCTTTTAGCAGTGTAAACACACAAACTATAATGTATCCAAAACGAATTGGGACACTCCTTTAACACATTTGCAGTGTTAAACACCTTTAAAAATTAGACTACTCCAAAACTGAAATGTTATCCTTGACAAATCTCTCTTCAGATTCATCATGAAACAGCATGTTATTGCAAAGGAATAAAACGGTTGTATTTGTAAACCTTTTAACAAAAGTTATAACTTGCTCCGCCTCTGAAATGACTTTCCTTTTCGGCTGATGTCATCAAGCAAACATCTCTAGAGTAGTCTGGAGTAGTCTAATTTTTAAAGGTGTTTAACACTGCAAATGTGTTAAAGGAGTGTCCCAATTCGATTAGGATACATTATATATTGTGTGTTTACACTGCTAAAAGCAGATTTATGTTTACTAAACATTTCTGCAGTGCGAATGTATTCTGTGGTCCTGCAATGCTGATAATCACAGCTCTGATGACCCCGTAAAACATGTGAGACCACTAACCTGTCAATGCAGTCTGGGCTAATCATGTTAGGCTACAGATACTTTAGGTCTCCGTATCTTTCTCTCTCCCTATTTTTCTCCCTTCTCTCTCTAAGTTCAATTTAATGCAATTCAGTTCAATTTAGCTTTATTGGTATGGCAATTGGAGTACAGTATTGCTAATGCCTTTTAAGGTTATTTATATGCAAAATGGTTTAAATAATATAACAATAAAATATAAATACAACAAAAGGTATTAATGAAAAAAGGGAAAAAACAAGGAAAATATATAAATCCTAAGAATTATAGAAATAGAAAGACATATACACAAACTATTAATATAAAAAATAAAAATAAAAAATAATAAAAAAATGCTCTCTCTTTACATCTTTTGCATTCTGCTTGAACTAAATCTAACTAGTCGTTGTGTATATATAACGGTAGTTCTATTTTCGAGGATGTCTGTCCTTTCCGTCTCCTTCCTGTGCTCACGAGGATCTGCCACGTTGCCTTGTTTATCCTCTTCTCCCGTGCAAACAGGGCAGATAATTGTATTAATGTGCACCACATTAATCACATGAATCACCAATGCAACCAGGTGAAAAATCGTGGCAGGGGCCGTATGCAGCTGCTGCAGAGTGCTACAGCCTGACCACTGTGTGTGGATCAGTTCAAACAGTGACTCTTTTACTGAGCCATTAAATATAATTTCTAACTCAAGTCTACTGTATCTTCACCACACTTTGGCTGCTTTTCTTTTGTAACTCACCTAACTGTGACCTGGCTTTTGATTTTCTGTTGCAAATTGATCCATGCCATCATCTAAAATGACATGAGACACAATAAGTGTGCTTGATGTGTTTGAATTGCATTGAGACTTGGATCTTGATGACTTTTACCAAATGTTCTGCATTAATGATATTTTCTGCAATTATGGATTATGTATCGGAAGCTTATTTACAATTTTATGCAACCAAACTTATCAGTATACAGTTTTTGAAGCAGGTAGACTTTTTGAAATCTAAAACTAGCTAATATCATACTGTATATTATCCCTTTAGTAAAATGAATGGGTGAATTTTCTGATTAATTGTGATATACATATGAACAGTTCTGACATTCATTTTTAAAACTCCAAGATTGTTCATTCATTGAACTGCATAGTTTGGGCCATGCTGTTAATTAATAAAATTATGCTTTTGTAATATTCCAAGTTATAAAGTTCCCAGTGTAATTTACAACATTAGCTGAGACAGAATTTCTTTCATATGTAAGCAGAATGGACATTGTAACTGAAATATACCCAAATGAATCAGCTTGTATAAAAATATAAAAAAGATTAAAACTGAGAGACTTGTTAATCAGAATTGATTTAAATATATGTATATATTTCTGTATATGCTATTTTCGGCGATAGATTTTCAATGTCATATGTCTGACAACTACTGATAGAAAATATGTATCGGAAAGGTTTAGCTCACAATGTTCCTTTCAGCTTTCGTTCAGTTCTACCTCTACTGAACACTATGCTATACAGGTGACACAGTCGAGAAGTTTTGATTTGAAAATAAGCATGCAGTCTGTCCATCACGAAAACATGGGATATGAGATTATACACTGCATTTTCTCACATTGCAGAGGTACAGTATATGGCTACAACAATAATTTTTTTAAAGGCCAGTGTGGCCACAGAATATCTTCCAGAAAGTGTTGTGATATTTAACAATGAATTTGCATGTACTGCAGACTAAAAGAGCCATATAATTTTGCATATTCTTGCATTAGCACCAATGTCAGCATAAGAAGACTCAGACTCATATGGCAAGATGTGTGTTGTGGGGTTCTGGTGACATGTGGTAAGACAAATGTGTGGGCTAGTGATTAAGTGAGTTGAGTTGGAGAGGATTAGAGCTCAAATATTTTCCTGTTAGCAAGGGGTCAATTATTATTAAATATTTGAATTCAAATATTTTAACTGTTAGCAAGGGGTCAGACGAGGTTAACGATAGAATTGCGTCTTTTTGTAGAGACTTTTCTTTTCTCATTCATTACACATCATCAGGTGTTTTTAAACCTGCCTCAACGCTGGCATAAAGTGTCTAATGAACAGTCATGTTTATTTTCTAATTAAGGTTCATAATCCAGAACACTGTCATAAACTGTGGCTGTAATTGTTTTGTTCCACCCATTATGAAGTGGTAATTGAGGGCCACTGGGGTGAAGAATTTTGAGCTGTTTACTTTTCAGAGTGCCAAGCCCCAGACCATCACTTTTTATGTAACCTGTTGTCCCAGGAACACAAACATGCCTATGATGTGCTTGTATGCTGTGTGCAAACATATACGTTTGTACATCCATACACAATAATAGGTGATTCACACAGAATCTGTGATGAAAATGTCCTGGTCCATTTTTACACCAAAATCAAAAGAAACAAGTAAGAAATTATATTTAGCATTTAGATTCACATTGTGACATTATTGTCATGACAGTTAAGCACATTTACCCCCAAACCCTTATTAACGCATCAGGAAAATAAATAGTCATTATATTAATTAAATAGTCACAATGTGATATATATATATATATATATATATATATATATATATATATATACACATACACTCACCTAAAGGATTATTAGGAACACCTGTTCAATTTTTCATTAATGCAATTATCTAATCAACCAATCACATGGCAGTTGCTTCAATGCATTTAGGGGTGTGGTCCTGGTCAAGACAATCTCCTGAACTCCAAACTGAATGTCAGAATTGGAAAGAAAGGTGATTTAAGCAATTTTGAGCGTGGCATGGTTGTTGGTGCCAGACGGGCCGGTCTGAGTATTTCACAATCTGCTCAGTTACTGGGATTTTCACGCACAACCATTTCTAGGGTTTACAAAGAATGGTGTGAAAAGGGAAAAACATCCAGTATGCGGCAGTCCTGTGGGCGAAAATGCCTTGTTGATGCTAGAGGTCAGAGGAGAATGGGCCGACTGATTCAAGCTGATAGAAGAGCAACTTTGACTGAAATAACCACTCGTTACAACCGAGGTATGCAGCAAAGCATTTGTGAAGCCACAACACGCACAACCTTGAGGTGGATGGGCTACAACAGCAGAAGACCCCACCGGGTACCACTCATCTCCACTACAAATAGGAAAAAGAGGCTACAATTTGCAAGAGCTCACCAAAATTGGACAGTTGAAGACTGGAAAAATGTTGCCTGGTCTGATGAGTCTCGATTTCTGTTGAGACATTCAGATGGTAGAGTCAGAATTTGGCGTAAACAGAATGAGAACATGGATCCATCATGTCTTGTTACCACTGTGCAGGCTGGTGGTGGTGGTGTAATGGTGTGGGGGATGTTTTCTTGGCACACTTTAGGCCCCTTAGTGCCAATTGGGCATTGTTTAAATGCCACGGCCTACCTGAGCATTGTTTCTGACCATGTCCATCCCTTTATGGCCACCATGTACCCATCCTCTGATGGCTACATCCAGCAGGATAATGCACCATGTCACAAAGCTCGAATCATTTCAAATTGGTTTCTTGAACATGACAATGAGTTCACTGTACTAAAATGGCCCCCACAGTCACCAGATCTCAACCCAATAGAGCATCTTTGGGATGTGGTGGAACGGGAGCTTCGTGCCCTGGATGTGCATCCCACAAATCTCCATCAACTGCAAGATGCTATCCTATCAATATGGGCCAACATTTCTAAAGAATGCTTTCAGCACCTTGTTGAATCAATGACACGTAGAATTAAGGCAGTTCTGAAGGCGAAAGGGGGTCAAACACAGTATTAGTATGGTGTTCCTAATAATCCTTTAGGTGAGTGTGTATATATATATATACTGTATATTATTACATTGTGAAATTTTGTTTCATCATTGTAGTACTCCGTTAGTACTGGCTTTCATTTTTGTATTATTTGGAATAATAAATCATGGTTCAACAGCATATGTTTTAATGTAGTACAGAAAGAAAGGAAAAAAACTCTGTTACGGTAATGAGAATTGGGTGTAAAATGTGTTTAATTGTATTATTCCGACAGCAGTATTCCATTATAGTTTATTTTGTTTTGCATGTAATGCATGCGTGAAAGTCCAAAAGTGATCATTACACGAGTCATTTAACCTTAAATGTCAGTATTTTTCTTCCTCACATTTTCTTTTAAGTATTAACACACACACACACACACACACACACACACACACACACACACACACACACAACAAAAACATAATAATGATAATACAGAGGCCTGTAAAGTATTATTTGTAATTTCCTGTAGATATAATTAAACAGTTATTATTAAATAAATTTCCTTATACACTCAATTTATGCATATACCAAAAAAATATACTTCACAGTAATGCATGAGCATATTGACGTGACATCACTTTATGATCACACAACCTTTATGACAAAAAACACATTTACTTTCAGAGAATGTGCTGCGCTGTGGTATGCGCAAAAGCCAGCAAAATGTTCTATTTATAAATCTTGAAAAAGTTAAACTGCTGTTTATTTACCAGAGCCAACATTTCATTTTTCTTTCATTAAAGTTTTATTTTTCAGTTGACATGGCTTCATTTCACCCGAGTCAAGCAGTGATGAAAGGGGAGAACAGAGATATAACACTTTTATGTTTCTGCTTTATTTAGACATTTCAGTTATCTGTGCACATCAAATACAGTATATATTTTCATGTTCATTCATGTATTTAAGTTCATAAAACCCAGACTATGGTATGACATGAGTATGGTATGGTATGACCCATTATAATAATAATAAAAAAAGCACTATAATGTCAATTTACAGTTTATTTTTTATGTATATATACTAATGTTGGTCAATAAACAACAAATAAGATTACGAAGCACAGACTTTATTCACATCGCCAGACTACAATGTAAACATTAGTCATAAACACTGCCTCAGTTGCTTTTGCTTTTTGCGTGTTCTTCATGAGTAAAGCAGCTCTTACATTCATACAGACGTGATCATCACAGACATTTTGTATTTAATCAGACCACAAAACAACACAAAAACATTTGAAACTTCTGAATGAGAGATGTGTATGGTGATGTTCCAGTGAGATTGGCCGGTGTTGTGGATCAACTGGGGATTGTGACATTTGGACATGTATGTGTGCACGTGAATAATTTTAATTGCCTTTTCAGCAGATTTGTTCAATGTGAATTGCCAAGGAGCAAAGAAAAGACATTTTGCACATTATGCAAAATGTAGGCTATATATATTTACTGCTATATATGTATAATATACTGTATATATTCATTAATTCATTTAAAATGACTTATTGAGCTGTTTACATCGCTTTGCGATTGTCCAAGAGAATGATGGATTGATTATTTAACAACCTGAATACTGAGACCTGAAATTCACGATCTGAAATCCACCACTTGAATAAAAAAACTTGAATTTCAACCTGAATAATTGTAGGTGAATTCACACAAAATATTTTCAAATATTTAAAATTAACAGCCAAAATGTTCGATAACTTTTTTCAAGATCATGAATTCGGAGGCTTTTTCAAATTCATGTTCTGGTGATATAAAAATTACGAATTGTTAGGTTGAAAATGACGGACGTTTTCTTGAAAGTTTTAATGAGAATCATTCTAATGATCAAAGTAGAGCTCGACAATATGCAAACATAACTAAAACTGTAGGTTGGTTGTTTGCTGTTCTCGGATCCCACAGTGCATTTACGTAACTTGTTTTCTTGCAAGCAGAAATTGTGTTTTGTGGCCTTGGCATGCTGCACTGTTTTCCCAATTGAGCTCCATTGTGAACGAGAGCTCTCCATCCCAGACGGGCGGCATAGCCCCTCTCACAGGCAGCCATGCAGGTTACCCTACGACCCTGCCAGCAAACTCATCAGCCAGCATTAGACAGGGTTTAGTTGGATAAGAAATACACATACATAAAATGGTGTTGTAAACCTCTACACGCAACATTCCACAAATTCATTTTTTGCTTAATTGGCTGCTTTCTGCTGCTGTGCTGAGAGATTGGTATTTTTCACTGATTCACTCTCTGTCATTCTTTTTCCCCAATGTTTCTCTGTCTCCCACCCTCCCTTCTCACTCTGACAATCTGTGAGCTGAATACCAATGGTAGAATTGTTAGATGTCAGCGTCACTCTTCTTGTCTTAAATTATTCTATCCACACATAGACACCTGGTGCTGAATAGATTCTTTCGTCATTGGGTTGTGTTGGTAAAAGTTTGAGTACCTAAATTTGCCGTGCCTGCCTGTCTTATCCTCTCAGATCTGCTTGGTCCCCATCATCCCATTTAGTGATTGTTTTGAAATATATTCCCTCACTGTACATTTGTCCTGCCTATCCAACCCGATATCACGCCAAGGCGTGAAATAGACACGCTGGTCCACTAGCGGATGCGTGTCGGTGTCACGCTTTGTCTCCTCTAGGCGTGTACATGACACGCGCGCGTCTAGGTAGAATACCGGCAGGAGGCAATCATTTCCTCAACGCCAACAACTCTCCGCGCACCAAAGAGTAAGCGATATATCGCGTTCTCCAGTTCCGGTTAGCAGGATATATATTTTTTTATATAAATATATTTTTTAAATATATATATATATATATATATATATATATATATATATATATACACATATATATATATATATATATATATATATATATATATATATTTATTTATTTACATCAGCATAAGATACTCGACAGCCCACACACACATATAACAACGTTAGGCTACAGCAACGTTAGGATTTGTTCATGAAAGCAGCACTATAATGAACAAACATGTCCTGAACTAGTATGTGTAGTAACCCTTTATTGTCACATAGTCACAAGTGAAAGTAAGCAGCGAAATTGGCCATCATCCTGCCCGTGCGAACGTACAATACGACAACGGTATCGCTTACTCTTTGGTGCGCGGAGAGTTGTTGGCGTTGAGGAAATGATTGCTCCCTGCCGGTATTGCAACAACACGCGCGCGTGTCATGTACACGCCTAGAGGAGGCAAAGCGTGACACCGACACGCATCCGCTAGTGGACCAGCGTGTCTATTTCACGCCTTGGCGTGATACCGGGTTGGCCTATCAGTTTTGTACTCTGCAGGGCAAGCAATAGCTGTGGAAATGTTGTTTTGATGTGCAATTTATTTGGATAATCTTATATGGTACGCTCAGGAAGTGTCATTATCAAATCTCTTTGTGGCTCAACCAATAATACTACATTTTTAAATTTCTTGAAGGAAATGTGAGTGGTCCTTGCCTTTGCAAAACTCTATGTAATGATGCTAGGTTTGCAAGGGAGGTTTCCAGGACCTTGCTAAATGGTTGCTTTGGTGTTCTGGGTGGTTGCTGGGACATTGCTAGGTGGTTACTCACTGGTCCAAGGCAAACAAGCTCATCCTCAAGTCTATATGATATCCTTTTATATATATAGTAGTATATAAAAGGCATAATTTGTACCATTTGCAGGTTTTTTAGGGGGCGTTTTCACACCTGGCTCATTCGGAGCATTTGTTTCAGAACCTGGTGAGTTTTCTCCCTTGGTTCGGTTAGTTTAGGCATGTGTTAACACGGCAATTGTACTCGGGTCCACTTTAAATATTTGGTCCATTTGCAAGCAACCTCTGGAGTGTGGTGAGCATGCAGCCTCATCCAAAAAAAAAAAAAAACATGAATGTGCCTGATGGGTCTTTAGAGAAGAATTCTGTAGCATTTCACTCTAATTCATCATCAAAACGCAGATTTAGCCTTTTGGCTAAACTTTTGTTTAAAATGGGAGTTGTTTAATAATTTAGTAAGATCTCTTCTCTCTTTCATATTGCAGCTGAACACAGGTAGAAGGGCTTCTTTTTGAAAGATAAAAAAATATCTTTACTTGGCTTCACTCTGCTGTTTACATGTATGTGTGTGTGTGTGTGTGTGTGTTTTTGTGTGTGTGTGTGTGTGTGTGTGCTTGTGCATGTGCGCAAGAGAGAGAGAGCGCACAGTGACCGTGAGAACAGGCAATATTCAAAACAGAAATAATGCAAAAAACTAATGACGGATAAAAAAAAAAAATTATAATTCAAATCCAACAGAGAGATAATGTGTGTTTACAGTGCAACTTCTGACTGGAATGCACATTCTGTGCCATGCAGCGACACTTAGCATAAGTGTGACATAAACAGTACTTGAAAATTTGTACCAGTTGACACATTTTTACAGGTATATCATTCTAAGATTTAAATTCCAGAACAGCGCATAAACATTCTGGCCATTTAGGGGACAGTTTGCACAAGTTACTTTTATGAACAGTTTTGGTCCTGTTTGAAATGTTGCCTTGTGAATGTGAATATCTGAAAACGTCCTTAGTTGCATATTGTGAAATTTGGTTGCATATGTTAGTAATTTACTTGCATTGTAGAAAGTTGCTGCATAAACATCGATCTAGGGATCTTGAAGATCATGATGCATTGAAAAATCTTTATTTTTCCCAGTCCTACTGATGACTCACAGTGCATTCAAGTCATTTCATCAGTATGTACATTCTCTGGGAATCAAAGTGACCTTGGTGTTTCATCAGTGACCTGGTTTTGCTTTTCCCATGCTCTTCCATTTGAACTACAGGAACACAGTAGTAATAGTGAGATTTGTTTTAGCAAGCACCACTAATGATATAAAAATAAAGGGAAAAAATAGATACATTATTAATACTTATGTACATACACAAAGTTGCATAAAGAAATGCATAGCACATAGGTCAATAAATAAATCTATAGGTTGCCAGATCAATAAATATGGATGGATGAACAGACAGGGTTGAAATATTTTTCTGTATACAGTATCTCAGTCATTTTTTGGCACTCAGGAGTTTCCGTTATTGAGGGAGAAAGCTGTGTTTATGTATGGCAGTTTGTAGGGAAGCCGACCTGCTCACTCTTTTAAGAGGCCCTGAAGCGTGAAGTGCTGCTAAATTACATATCATTTGCTCGTCTTTTCATTGGGCCTAAATGGTGCTGTAATGAACCTTTGCCACCATCTCTCGATCTTTCAGAGCCTTCTGATATTGAGAATAGTCAGTGATTGTATGTGTCTGTGTGTGTGTTTGGCACTGAAAAAATGCCTGAAATTGGCCTCTTTTAGTCACAGTCTGAAAGCTCTGACTAAAACTACTAATTTGTGCCAATTTTTTATTTAACAATGCCATAAAGGTACAGGTTTCTACCTGAAGTCTGGTGCAAGCTGTGCAGATTGTTTTTTTCCTTTACTATTGTTGTGTACATTGTGACTCAAATGACATCCAACATGACCATGTGTGAAATCGACATGAAAGTTATTGTTCCCTGAAATCAACCCCATTAATCCAAATTACTGACAAGCGTCATGTCCCATCAGACATTTTGTATCAATTCAAGTGGTAACTTATTTCCCTCTAGCACTATGGTTAGTGCATTGTGCGAGCAACCTCTGAGACATGGGTTCTGGCTCTGTGGAAACCAGGAAGTAATTGCGTTGAATTTTCGAATTTCAACTAATTTAATCTAATTTAATAAGGCAGAGACTGATTTTAGTAGCAAAACTTCAAGCCGTCGGTGAGCATGTCACATTAAATAAAAAGACTACCAATTTTGCCCTACAATGAAATAAATACTGCAAATGTATCTCAGACGGCACATTTGTGGCCATAGTCTTGCTATGTGCACCACTCACCATGCCAAAAAAAGAGTTAGAGAACTTTGTTGGTCTCTGTTGCAGTGTTAAAGTGTCTGATTGCCTCACATTAAGAGGTTTTTGGTCTACACACCCCTGCAGAAACAATTAAGCTCGTCAAGTGAACAACCTTTGATGTATTTGTTTATGAAGTGTTTACAGTGGAATAAGGATGACACACAGCCCAAAAGGGTGGGCTAGAACACACAAACACAACACTTGCAACACTCAAATATTCTGTCTTTGAGCAAAGGAGCAAACAAGGCCAACGAGTACATAAACACATTTTGCATCAGACTTTCTTTGTCAAAGCTAAAGAAAACTTTGTTTGGTCTATGGATTTGTTGTCAAATTTTATAGAGAGATTCAGGAAGCTGTGTACATTAGGAGGCTTGTGGTTTCCGTAAGTGACTGTGAATGTTTGTTGTGAACGCATTGATAGAGGAACCTCTAGAGGAATTTAATGTAACTCTACACACTCCATTTTGGGCATTATGCTAAAGGCTCTGTCTGATTCATGTCATGATAGTATAGACTGAATAGACTGACAGACATTGAGTTTATTTGTATTGTGGTACCATGGTGCAGTGATGTTATCAAATGGTAATGCCTTTTGTAACAGGTTCTTTAACTCTCTTGTGAAATGAGGAGGTGGTAGCCAGATGAATGTCCACCTTCTCTCATCTTTATTGCACAAGTCACTTTTCAGTGTCACAGTAAATCTCATACACACAGCAAGCGTGTGTGTCACTCCTCTCCTCCAATGTGGATCTCAACTCCCCTTTATCACTCTGTCGCCTCTCACTGCCACACAGAACAGCTGTTATTAAAATTGCCGACACGTGTAAGTCCTTACCGCTCTCATCTCCCAGTCTTGCTCTCCATTCACAAATCAGCACTCGACCACGCCACCACCTCCACATATCCCCATCGCATGACTCATCTGGCCTGCCCCTACTCCCTCCCCCATTTCTAGAGAGGAAGTATGTGACAGCCATCTGCACCCCGGTCTGTGGACCACCTCGACCTTAAACAGTTGAAGAGCCAGATACCAACATTTGATTCCACGCGTTGGTATCCTTCATGCGATGGAGCCACTGGAGTGTGGTGTGCTCCGAACAGAGGGTGAAAGCCCATCCCAGGAAGTAATACCAAAGGCTAAAGACTGCCCTCTTGATGGCCAAACATTCCTTCTCAATGGTGCTGTACCTCGACTCTGTCACCGAGAGATTCCGGCTGATGTACAGCTCTGAACACACCTCCCCCTCGACCACCTGGGACAATATGTCCCCCAACCCCCTGTCCAACATGTCATGTAAAAGTGGTCCGCCACAAAGTGAAGCTTTCACTTGAGTGAAAGCCCATCCACTGGACCGGATCTGGCTCTCCCTTTTTAGTAAGATCAGTCAGCGGAATGGTGACAATAGAATAGTCACACAATACTAAGGTGATAGCCAGCCAGCCCCAGGAACATTCTCACATAATTTTTGGTCTTGGGCAAGTCACAATCATTGCGGTCTTTTCAATTTGAGGGTGCACCTGCCTATGTTCCAAGTGGAAGCCCAGATAATGTAATTCCACCCACCCCGCCTGCCACAGCGATCTCAGGACAGCCCTCAGCTGTTACAAGCGCCTCTGCCAATCATTACTGTTAATGATGTCATCCAGATAGGCAGCGGCATATGCCACTTGTGGGCGTAGTATTCTGTCCATGAGCCGCTGAAACGTATCTGGGTCCCCAAACAAACTTAACAAAAGGGTCACAAATTGGTGTAAACCAAACAGAGAGAAAAAAAAATTAAAGGGATCTGCCAATATCCATTTGTCAAATCCAGTGTCGAATAAAAGTGAGCTGCGCCTAACCGATCTTGTTCATCAATACGAGGCATCGTATACATGTCAAATTTAGACACCACATTTCTTTTCAAAAATCCACGCAGAACCAAACCGACCCATCAACCTTAGGTACAAGAACCACTGGGCTGGATCAGTCACTGATGCATTCCTCTATTTCTCCCATATCTAGCATGGCCCAAAGTTCTTCCCGTACCACTTGTTTCTTGTGTTCGGATTATCTATAGGGGCGGGTGTGTACCATTACCCGTGGGGTCTTCTCAATGTGGTTTTATATGTGATTTGTGCGACCAGGCAGAGGCAAAAACATGTTGGAAAATTCCCTTTGTAATTTGGCCACATACTTGATTTGGGACTGTGAGAGTTGGTCTTCACAAGGGACCGGGTTGACTTGATTTTGTGTTTGAGATTCACCTCTGGTCAAAGCTCCTCCTCTCTCCAATATTTTAAGAGATTGAGGTGATACACCTGCCATGCTACACCTCTATTTGTTCGTTTGATTTCATAGTTGATGTCCCCAACTCGCCGTGTGACCACAATGGGCCCTTAGTAATGAGTAATTTGGAGCTCAATGTGAGTAGTAATACAAGTACTTTATCTCCCAGTGCGAACTCCCAACAGCTGAGTACCCCTATTATACAGTCGGGACTGGCGTTCTTGAGGCTATAGCAAATGCTCCTGGTGTGTGGAGTTTTGATCTCAGGTCAAGAGTATGTACTGAATATAATTTTTTGTCTGTGAAGTTTCCTCCTCCCAATTAGTCTTTAGGACATCCAATATGTCAGGTGGCCGACGTCCATGCAGTAATTAAAATTGGAACAATTCTGTGGAGGCTTGCGGGACCTTGTAAACTGCAAATAATAGGGGCGTGAGCCACTTATCCCAATTCCGAGTATCATTGTGAATTAATTTATGAGTCATGTTCTTAAGTATTTTATTAAATTGTTCAACCAGTCCGTCTGTCTGAGGATGGTGCACATTGGTCCAAATTGATTTCATCCCCAGTAATTCTAAAATTTTGTGTAGGGGAGTGCGAGATATGAAAATAGTGCACTGGTCAGTGAAGAACTCTTTCATGATCCCCACTTGAGAGATAATTTTGAAGAGTGCCTCTGCAACATACTGAGCTGAGATGTTGCGAAGAGGCACTGCTTCTAGATATTGCGTTGCATAATAATAATGGTACCATCTAATAGTATATATGTGTCAGCATGCTAGAATTCTCTACACTGCTTCAAAAAGCACCACGGCTACAAAATAATAAAGTTAAAAAAGATGGATGGATGGATGGGTAGATAGATAGATAGATAGATAGATAGATAGATAGATGTAAGTATTTTGTTTGACATGTTTAAAGGAACCTTTTGTTTTATGCTGTCTCTTTATCCCTCCTATGGCACCTTGCCCCATATCCAAACACCTCTGAAACATTTATGTTAAAAGGACATTGCCCTTAAGTGATGGGAGCATGTTTGTCAGCTGACCCACTTTTGCTTGATTATAAATTAAAATTTAATGATGGTGTCTGAAATTGTCAATTAAAAATGCATGAAAAGCCATGGCCAGGGCAGAGAGGCCAATCACAGTGTCATCTCTGGCCTCCTACAGGAAACTATAATGCACTGGGCCTCTTTCCACTGATCTTTGCTTGTGTCTTTATTTGATCACATTATCATTGGTTCTAAGAAAAAAAGACAAGTGCGGTATGAATAGCTTCCTTTGATGACTATTAAATGTAATGAAGTGTCGTACCACTTTCATCAACAACCATTTAAAATATACTCTAAAAGAGTGTGTGTTTCCTCTATTGGAGCAGGCACAGTGACATTGATCGTCTTTTTAAAGACACGTCTTTTTAAAGATGCCTTTCCATCTCTGTGCCGTTCCTGGATGCGGTCGTTAGCTCTCCACCTCTGACGGTCACGATCACTCGCTCACGTGCCTGGGCTATAAGCGCATTGAAGAAGCAATGCGAGAGCGTATCCATGGCAAAGTTGTGGTCACGGCTTTCATTCTTTCGAAGGAAAACCCCTTTGGTTGTCCCCCTCACGGCTCCTCCTACCTACTGTTTCGAGACCGATTCGGTTGACACTGGAGGCGATTCGGGGGTTTCAATGGGTAGGGTTCTGCCAGGTAAATTCCCCACGGAGTGCCCTCTCCCCGGAATGCTCATTTGCTTTCGTCCAACACTGGGATGAGACAGGCTTGCCTCACCGCCAGCCTTATGTCTCTGCTGCCTTCGGGTGTGGCAGCCCATTCTGAGGCCAATGTGGAGTTGGCCACCATGCTTTCAAGGGCTGCTGCAAGTGTTGGGCTTAAGTCCATCCCCAAGCACTCACGGCTTGACGACTGGGTTTTGGATTCGGTGCGCCCCTCGCAGCCACGCCCCCCTACAGTCGCGTTCTTCCCGTAAGTGCATGATGAGCTGACGCAATCGCGGAGGGCATCTTTTTACTGCCCGAACCCGGTCATTTGGCTCGTCCGCTCTCACTACCCTCGATAGGGGGATGGCTATGGGTTATGCCGTGACAACCCAAGTGGACAAAGCAATCGCGGCACACCTGTGCCAGCTGAGAAGCCTCAACCTGCACTCCCTTCCCGAGCCTGTAGTGTGACGTCGTCCCTGATGACAAAAACCCTACAGCGCTGCTGGGCAGGCCGCTTCTGCCCTTCATGCCATGGCCCTCTCACAGGACCATCAGGCCAAAGCTCTGAAAGAGTTACACGAGGATAGTTCTGATCCCGGTGTGTTACAAGAACTGCGCTTGGCAAGCGGTCTCGCCCTCCGAGTGATGAAGGTCACAGCGGAAGCCATCGGGCAGACTATGTGCACACTTGTGGTCCAGGAGTGCCACCTATGGCTGAACCAGGTTCGAGATGAGGGAGGCAGACAAGGGCATTCCTCAATGCCCCCATCTCCCAGGCCGGCCTCTTCAGCGACACCGTATAGAAAATCGCCCAGCAGTTCTCGGCGGTGAAGCAACAGACAGAGGCCATACAGCGCATCTTGCCCCGGCATGGTTCAAAAGTGCGCACCCTGTTTGTTCGCATAGGCCGTTCCCCTGCGGCAACCCAAGCGCAACTTGCTGCGCCCCAGCTCGAGCTTACTACTCGCCCATGGCGTAGAGCCCCCTGCAACAGAGCGATGCCCACCACTTCTCGGCTGGCCGCCAAGACCCCTAAAAGGGCTCCCAAGCAGCCCAGAGATGGGTGCCATGAGGCTGAACCCTTATAGACCGCACCTCTTTCCCTCATGGGACCTCTCCGTGGTCCTCTCTGGCCTACGGAGAGCACCCTTCAAGCTCCTCAAGTCAGTTGAGTTAAAGGCAGGCTCTCTGAAGACTGCAAGCATTCTTTGTCAGTGAAGAGTGCCTAGAGTTCGGTCCAGAAGACTCTCAGGTGATCCTGAGACCCTGACCAGGCTATGTGCCCAAAGTTCTCACAACCCCCTTCAGGGATCAAGTTGTGAGCCTACAAGCACTGCCCCGACCACTTGTCACTTCATCAAAACATCTCGTTCCCTCCATCAGGGAATGGAGGTTATGACAGTAACCGAGACGACACATGACATGAAATGTGTTTTTTAAAGAAATTATTTTTTATTTATTAATTCTCAAAACATTGAAATAAATGGCGAAAATTGTTTACTCCTTTTTGTTACCCCATTGGTAATTGTATTTATTTATTTATCTTCAAAAACGTTGTTAGATTTCTCTGCAGATAAAACTTAATTTTGTGTCAATGTAAATGTATCTTGTTTAAAAGTTATTTCTACTGGAAAACAAGACAGAAATATTGAGTTAGAAAATTTATTTTTTTGTTAAATACAGTTTCAAGGTCAGATTACCCACCATTGGCAGGCGACATGTTAGTTTAGTACCCTGTCTATAGCCATACTTAATGGCCAAGTTTGGGCTCTACATATGGGGCTGCTGAGGTAGGAGTTAAACTGCAAGTGGAATCAGCATGCGTGAGAGGAGATGCCTCCTCTAACCAGCAGCACTGCACCGAGACAGCAGCCTCAACCGCACCAGAATAACAATGCGATTTTCTCAAGGCAAGGAAAAGAGCTCGAGTTGAGAAGAATCATATCCTGTTGACCTTGCTGTAGGAGTTCTGATATGTTTTATCTATCATTGATTTTTCTGTCCTTCTGTTGCTTTTTTCTACCCGTCCTCTCTCTCTCTCTCTCTCTCTCTCTCTCTCTCTCTCTCTCTCTCTACATCTTTACAAAATGAAATTCATCACAGCTTACAAACGAAACTATCAGAATTTGGATTACACTTCATCTAAAAGTGCAAGAAAGAGAATGAATGGAAGAAAGAAAGAGAGAGAAGCCTGAGAAGATTGATTCACAAGCAGCCCAAAGTTTGAAATGGAGTGAATAAGGGAGTGCTAAAGAATCTGTTCACATTTTCTGTTCTTCTTTTTCTTTCGACGACACAACCGCACACTGTTCAAAAACCTAGTTAGCTGCTGCACTGTCTACTGCCTACATAGGCAACTCACTTCTAAGGCATCATCCAAACTGAAATGTAACCTTAGAAGTGACTGATTTGGAATGTGCTATATTGGCAGCAACTCTGTGTGTCATCAAACTGGCAAACCTTAAACAACTTGACTCAACTTATTTTAACAGAGTTTGGACTCTTAGCAACACAATACTGTAATAAGCATAAACATATATGGTATGTATAAATATATGGTAAAATAGTCGATGTTGCAATATAATAAACAATTGTTTAATTAATACTTTTGAATGAATAAGTAAATCAATTTTTTTCTCATTTTGCCCACCTTTTTTTATTTACTTTTTCGCTAAGTTCCCAAACTATTCCATATTCAAACAGCAAAACGCTCAAGGGGGACTTTCATAAACATTTCACTAGGGACGTAGTTATTGTCTGTTCATTACAATAGGACCCCTTCATGCACAATTTCACTGCAGTGTGTCAGATATTATCAAGATGATACCTCGTCTCTCGACTTTTCGATCTCACAATGGATTGATATGTGTGAGGATCATGTGATGAGGATTTATTCCAGGGTAAACCTCTCTATGGAGTTTAGCTGATATTCCTGTAAGACAGACAGCGGTCATGACCATGTCATCTGAAGCTTTGGTCCATATGGGTAAAGAGTGTGCAAGTCTACACAAAAGCCCAAGAGATCCAATGTGTCAGTCAGTTACAAGATGGCCCGATGGTATGGGACCAGTGTGAGAGAGTTTCAGGCCAATTGACAGAACTATCACAGCATTGTCACATTGTTTTTTGAGCATATACAATACATGTGTATTTTATGCCTTGCAAACTTAAACATCTTGCTTTCTGTACATTGTTGTCGCAATTTCTGCTGGTCCCACCAAGATAAAGCTATCTAGCTGGTTAACATGAGAGATTTTGTAAGAATTGTGATAATGATTTGTGATAACATTTGAAATGTTAGACCTAGTTAAAATGGGTTGAAGATTACAAATGAATCAGTTTTGCCATGTGCCAGTGTTTTCCTGCGAAAGTGTGTTAATAATTTCTTAGCTTTCACAAGTTGCATTAAACCTTATAAATTAAGTACACATATAAACTACTTGGGTGATTGGGCCAGCAAAAAATAAATACATAAATACAAACTTATGTTGAGCCCTTTTGATGTCCGTTGGCTGTAACAGGTATATGCTGTTGAAACAGAGAAAGAGAAATGACAGAGCTGAAATGTTGTAATAGCCCTGAATTAATATTCAAATCTTGTATCAAGTGGACAGAGTGACAGTTTGGTCATATTAGTTGTTGTCGTATAGTCTGTGATAACAGGATTCATGATATCTGGTATGGACTCCTAAAACACAAGCTTTAGCTTTTGTCTTCAAATCGAATGATTTGTCACTGAGTCTGCAATAGATAAGCTTAATAACAGTTGCTCAGATATTTGCAAGCTGTCAAGGACAGACAAGCTCTGAGGCAAGAGAAAAACGTCTGTTTGTTGCATAACGTGTTCTCTCATTATGTCCTTAATTTAGCCATTAACGTGTTGCTTGGCTTATGCAATCACTTGAATGCATCTGTAGCCAACAGACTAATTACCATTGTGCGTGTGTGTTGATTTCCTTTGTTTATTTATTTATTTTTACTTTCAGATCCAATATTTTGCTGATTTGTTTTTTACATTTTATACAGGTTGTTTAAAAATGTAGATGAAAGCTTATGCAACAATTTGGGCTTTGTGTTTAGCCGCATCTGTCGTCACCTTTTCCTTTTCTTCTTGTTTTATTTGAAATTTGTCATGTTTTAAAATATATAGCTTAATTGCACTGCATATAGACTTTTAACAGAATTCTTTTCACTTTGTAAAGTTTTGTTATGCACTTGCTTTTGTTTATTCTTTTTTTTTCTTCCAACACAATTTTGTTGTCGTTGATAATCACACCTATTGTGGGAAGAAAAAGTTGTATTTGTTTTCCACCTTTCAATTTAAGATATGTTTAAGTAACCACCAGCCACACAACAAACTATAGACAACACTTCTAAATCATGTTATATGTTTTTGGAAGACAGAATAAGCAAAAAAAAAAATGTTATGAGGACTTCATCTGAGTACGTGGCACAGCCGCAGAGGAACGTAGATACCTATGTGTTTAATTTGGGCCACCAGAAACGATTCCGAACCAATTGAGTAGTGCAATTTTCTTCGGGGTGTCCTGAGCTTAGAGAAGTGTGAACCGACTGAATGACATGGGACCGAAGGGAGATGGCACATAGGAGTGATTATCAGGACACTGAGGGGGAAATGGTTCAGAACATTGAGCCTCTGCAATCTCTTCCATGATGTTCCAGCGAACGGGAGCTATGATGACAGATAGGTGTAGAATGGAAGTAGGTGTCTCAGAGTGAACGGAATCAGCGTATATACGGGAAAAAGCATCTGCTTTGACATTCTTGGAGCCTGGGTGATAAGAAACAGGGAATTGAAATTGAGAAGAACAGTGCCCTTCTGGCTTGATGTGGATTGAGTTGTTTGGTGCCCTGTATGTATTCTAGATTTTTATGATCGTTAGAACCACAAATGGATGCTTAGCTCCCTCTAGCCAGTGTCTCCATTCCTTGAAAGCCACCTTCATGGCCAGTAACTCACTGTTTCCCACATCATAGTTGCATTCAGTGGCTAAAAGTTTCCTGGAAAAGAATGCACAAGGGAACAGTTTAGCAGGTGAACCATGATGCTGAGCGAGAACGGCTCCCACACCTGTGTCTGACGCATTGACCTCAACCACAAAGGGAAGTGAAGTATTAGGATGCTAGAGTATTGGAGCGCTGGGGAAGTGTGCTTTGAGGTCTGCAAATGCCTGATCGGGAGTTTTCAGAGAATGTGGAGTAAAGAGGTGATGGGTTCAACTTGAATTTGTGGATGAACCATCTGTAGAAGTTTGCAAATCCTTGGAAACATTGTAATTCCTTCACAGATTTTGGAGTAGGACATTCCACCACCGCTTGGGTCCTTGCAGAGTCCATATGAGTGCCCTCTTCACTCAGTATGTATTTTAAGAAGGAAATAGTGGGGACATGGAACACACATTTTTCTGCTTTCACAAACTCTGCCAGACGTTGAAGTATCATGCGTGCATGTTCTCTGTGTGCTTCTAGAGAAGTGGAATAAATGAGAATATCGTCTATGTAGACCACAGCAAATTTTTTGATGATATCTTTGAATATCTCATTCATAAACGCTTGGAATACAGAACGTGAGTTGGAAAGCCAGAAGGTTATGACCTGATATTCATAGTGTCCCATATTGGTTATGAATGCTGTCTTCCACTCATCTCCCTCACGGATGCGAATCAAGATATAGGCACTGCACAAGTCCAACTTGGTGAATACTTTAACCTCTCTCATTTGTTCAAGAGCTGCGGGTACCAATGGCAATGGATAATTTAATTTTACTGTAATGTCAATGAGCTTAGGGTAATCGATGGACAGGCATAGACTGCATCCCTCTTTTCAATGAAGAAAAAGGTAGAGGGTCAGATGAAGACTAGGCGCAGAGCCTCCTCCACATTGCCTTGGTTTCTGGAAAAGACATAGGATATACGCAGATTTTGGGAGGATGTGTACCAGGGAGAAGATCAATGGCGCAATCTTGAGGGCGATGTGGAGGTATTTCAGTGGCTTTCTTTTTGCTGAACACATAACTCAGGTCTCGATACTCATCAGGAACATTGGCTGGGAGGTCTTCACACTCTCTGTGCAGGTTTATAGAGAGACTGCATACAGGGCAAGGAGTTTTCATACATGCTGCATAACAAGAAGGACTCTCTGAATTATATCTCCCTCTCTTCAAGATATTATGGAGTTATGAGTGACCAGCCAGGGAAATCCAATGATGAGAGGGTCTTTAGAAGAGTTGGTGACATATAGCTGAAAAGTTTTGTAGTGTAGAGGTCCTACTTGTAACGACACAGTAACGGTGCCTGATTCTAATGGGCATAAATAAATTAAAGCTTTCAAGCAGAGAATAGAGTTAACAAAACGTACTATCCTCCATCATGGCTGAGTCCAGGGCACATAACGCGGCAGGTTCTGTGCAGGGAGGGGCTCGCTGCCGACTGCCAGGGGCGGGGGATACCCCTTCTGTTCCCCGAGAACGCAGCGGGGTGTTCCATCCGCCAGGGGCTGGAGGACTGCCTCTGAGTCACCTGGGGAGGCACGGCTGTTGTCCATTAGAGGGTGGAGGAGTGGCCGAGGACAAAGCTACGGCGTATCGGAGAACTGGCAAGTGTTTTTTTTTCATCTCTCTCTCTTCTCTCTCTCTCCCACTGCCACTTCACGTTGGCCTTTTCCCACTCTTTTAAAATTGACAGTGTATTTTTGGGGGGTACTACACTGTTACAGGAAGTACACCCTCCTCCAACTATTTTACTTATTTTTTTTCTCTCCCCCTGTCCCCTCCCAGATTCAGGAAGGCGGGGATGACCTGCCGGCAGACAGGGCTTAGGGAACGCCCTCTCCCAGGGAAGGGGGGGGGGGGGGGGGGGGGGGTATATGTCATGCTAGGGGCTTCTCAGCCTGAAAGAACGAGGGAGGAATGTGACAGGGATAAAGGCTGACTGCGGATGGTGGTGCGAGAGAGAGAGATTGTTTATGGGTAGCTGACCGTCATGTGTGTTTGTGTCTTTTGTTTAAGTTTCTCATTAAACTATTATTTATATTGTCAAGCCAGTTCTCGCCGCCTCCTTTCCCTTATTCCCTTTACAGTCCATTTAGTCTAACCACTTCCACTTTTCCTTGATGGTTCTGTAGCCACTTTATTTATTTTTTTTTACTTTTTCCTACACTGTTTGTAGGTTCGGTGTGCTGCCAACAGCGGAGACACATTTTGTTTCACTCATCGAGTGGACCATCTGCACCTTGTTTATTGACCATGGCGTGGTTTTGCACACAGCCATTTCTTTTTACACAATTCGAAAGTCGTGTGAACAAATTATACTGCTATCGCTGTTACTAATAACTTTAAAACTAGGGGTATAATGTTGTGTGTTGGAAATCCAGTCACGCTGGTATTGATGATTCTCCCTGACCAATCAGTGATCTGCAGGATGTCACATTTAGTATCGGCTTGGCTCGCTTGTAACTTCAACCGAGGTGGTATTAAAAAAAGGTACCAGGTACTCTCCACAGTGCAAAACCCCAAAAAAGCAAGCAGAGTTGAGTTGAGTCGAGTTGTACCGTGCAGTGGAAAAGCTCCAAATGAAATTCCCTGCTGAAACAGGGTCAATTAGAGTTGTAAATGTAGCAGACTGCCTATTATAGCTTATTGTCACCAGTAAAGAGAGATGAGTGTTAACGATATTGAGAGATTGGGGATAGTGGGATTGTTATTCCACACATTAGTAGCCCATTCCTGTGCACTTCCACACAACAAATTAATGACAAAAGCTACCTTGGCTTGTTCGGAGGGAAAAGCATGAGCCACCTAAGTGAAGTAGAGAGAATGCTGGAGCATGAAACCACTACAGCATCCCGGGGTGCCATCAAACTTCTCTAGTAACGCAATGAATTGGTAAACATGGGCGGAAGGGAGCGCTGTGTGAGGTGTTGGAAGCAAAACCTGGAGGACTGGGCATCACAGGTGCTTGTGATGCGTTTGGTTGGTGGAGAATGCAAAGCACTTCGTCCATAACGGTAGACAGCCAGGTGAGCTGTTGGTGATGCTCACCTAACATGGCTGCTTGTGTAGCAAGTTTGGTCTGCACCGCCTCCTCTGCTAGATCTGTCGGTGGCAAATTCTTCCATAATGAGGGAGACTCATCAGGCTCATTAAGATCCATGTGCAGTATTTATTATGCAGTAAGCAGATCAGGGTCATAAACAGGCAGATGGTCCAGTACACAGTAATCAGTTCAACTAGGCAAACAAATCCAAAACTTCAGACACAGAGAATAAACAGGAAATGGGATGCAAGGTAATACACAGGGTGACAGATCACGCAAGTAAATAATGCTCAGTAATGTTCGTTGACGAGACAAGACTTTGCAAATGTAGAGTCCAGGACTATTTATAGTGATCTTAATGAGTCATGGCTGGCAGGTGTGTGGAGAGTTCAGAATTCGGGTGAGGGTTCCCTCTGCTGGTGCAATGGGGAATGGCGGATGTGTGACACCATTATTCTCCCTCATTTGCATTTCTAATTGGAGCATTCAAATGGCATAATTTCCAGGTACTTGCAGAGTACTGTCAATTTTCAATATTTTATGGAAATTAGAAAGTTAGCCAATCTAACTTAATAAATGCCACAAGACTGCATTCTAAAATTGATGCTATGCAGCATCTTCAATTGCTCACTTTTATTGATATGTGCACTCAGGACTCCAGCTGAAACCTTGACAACGGTTAATGTTTCCTTATATTCTGGGAACTTGGCAAGTCGTTGGTTTGTGGCAGGATGGAGGTGGAGTTGGCCAGATATGGGAAGCTGGAAGGAGAGAATGAAAATAAAGAAGCAGTTTTCAATTAATGACTTGAGAGTAGTTTAGAAAGTTTAAATGCCCTTTATGATTCTAGGAAGCATCTACGACAAGTATTGTCTGACTGTAATGAGGCTGTTGCCTTTGTGTTCTCACTAATGAAGCAGTAAGATTCCTCTATGTCAGAACTGATCAGTGCTTTGTTGTTTCTACTGTTGCTTCTGCTAAGTCTCAAACGATGAAGATATTCATTCCTTTAGAGTCTGGTTTTATTTATTTTTGGACCCAAAATGTACTGAAGGCAACAAAAATTGATGAGTCATCGTATTCAGGGGCATATTCAATTTTTTGCCACATTTTTTTTGCTCTCTTGAATGATTACATTCCCTCCCCTTACCACATGCCACTGACTAACAATAGTAAGGTGGAAATCATAGAAATCAAACCCTTCAATAGTTCCTGCCCCAACTTCCTGTTTCAATAGGAAATATGTCAACACATGAAAGATAATTGCATCAGACCATTTCAAGAGATCCATAGCTTTTGTGATCCATTAAGATTTAATTTCAAAAATAAGTACTACAGTGAATCAGGTCCAGGATTCTAACATAGGATCAAGCAAGATGACATTAATGCATGACTGATGCATCACTTACATACTATACTTAATGGATAAGACAGACGTTTTAATATCAGTTTGTTCTATTAAACTCTATATGATTTTTAGATGAAGTTCTGTTTCTTATTCAAAATCTGCCAAATATGAATCAATATTCATATCAGTGGGTGACATCCATGTTTCCATTAATGTAATGTTAACTTGTTTTCAAAGCTCTTTTTTAAAGGCCATTGTGGCATTTCTAATGGTAGTTTAAAAATTAAATGCATATTGATCTTTGCAACAACAAAAAAAAGGAAGGAAGGAAGGTGGCAAGACTCCCACCATGTTCTTCCTTCTTGCTGAAAACCGACAAAACAATTATCAGGCAGATGCAGCAGCTCAGCACAATCAACACTTTCTAAAAATGGAACAATTACCACTTGGTTTAGCAAATATTTGTGTGCATTTTTATTTATGTCAGCTTTTTTGTCTTCTGTAATATTTTGCCAACTCAGACTCATTTGGTATTTGTTGCTACTTTTTTTGTTACTAGTTACTAGAAAAATGCAACATATATTTTTTAAACCAATTAGAAATAGTTTTTTGTTTTGTTTTGTTTTAAAGAGATAAGCATTGTCACATCATTATTCAATAGTTTAAAGTATTTGTTTCTGTCATCATTGTCTCTTTAGTGCAGAGGTCTAAACACCATTACCGGGAGTAAAGTATTGTTAACCTCCTAACAGCAGAGTTTTTGTTACTGTTTTTCCACAGAAGGCAAACACATTGAGCAAAAGAGTTGGACACAACAAACAGAATATCTAATTTTAAAGAAGTATGGGTCTGTCAATGTACCTGCGTTCTGCTTTGTTCATGACGTTTTGTCTATCTTTTTTAGTGCAAGGACGTGTTCGGTTTGAAGTCCCCAAGTTTTTTACAGAAAATAAGTGGATGCTTGGATGGTTTCATATGACTGTAACTGTAGCAATATATTTTATGTAGATACTTCTAGATTTTACAATATTGAAAGTTTTGACTCTTGGATGTGCCACTTTCAAAGCCACTGAAAATTACCAATATGCACACACCTGTGACCTCACATCTGCTGATTCTATTAATTTGCCAGGTTTCTTGGTTTCTTTGCAACCATACATTACCAACATTTGGCAAACGAAGATTTATATTATTCCGAATATTGTTATTAATATATTTGTGTCTTTTATCATATTGCTGTCTCCAACATTTATAGATGCATTAGACCATTCAAGAGAGTGTGTTGCAGAGGTCAAATATTCTTGTATTGCTATGCACTACTAAACTAAGTAAATATAATATACATTTTCTTATGATATATCCAGGGATACCACACAAATAAACATTTTATGATCATTTATGTGTACTGAAGCCATCTTTAAGTTTGCATTTCTGCACACTAACAAACTTAAAATCAACTCATCCTCTTATTTATAGTGCCGTTTTGATTTTTGCAGCAGCACTTGATCAATGGAAATTAAATTGCTCATCTAGCCAGACAGTCAATAGTCTCCAAAGCCAGCACTAAATGTCAGGTCCCCCATTCATATTTACTGTGAATCAATGGAGAGTGTGAAAGAATGATGGAGTCCAAAATGGCACGTCAGTTTATCTACAGGCAATTGTGATGCTTCTTGCTTTTGTGTAGGAGTTATCCTTTCCCTCTGATCCAGGGTCAGGATCAGCCTACTCAAAGTGTGCCAGTGATAGTAATGGTACAACACATTCTACAACAGTGCTTACAGATAAGTATTATAATGCAGTTCATTTCACATAGCTTTAAGTCAGAGAAGCAGTGTAACAGTTACTGTATGACATTTTTTTTATGTATTATAGATTGCTCAATTCAATTTGAAGGAATTTTGTTACGAAATTAAATTGCAGGAATCTTATATATATATATATATATATATATATATATATATATATATATATATATATATATATATATATATATATTAAAAAAAATTACAAAAATGAAATAATGTGTGTGTATATATATATATATATATATATATATATATATATATATATATATATATATATATATTGAGCGCTCCAGCATTGGTTCTCATACAGGATGTGCAGGTTCGAATCTTACTTGTGTTATGTTCCAGTCCCATTTCCCCATAATATCCTGCCTTTGTGAGGTTTATGTGTAAAAACCCTCTTTAACATTTTTTGCTAGTAAATTGATCTTGTTTTAAGATTAGATATTTATACTGGAAAACAAGACAAAAATACTGATAAAAATACTGAAAATGTTTTTGTAGTGTTCCAACCTCCCAAGACCTTGCCTTCTGCTCAAGTGTGATTTGTGACTCAGTCAACTGAAGGCATTTTGAGTACCGAATGAATCAAATTTAGTAACCTTTCTTATATTCTTTGACATCAGTCAGTATCATGACAACATTTGTTTGTTTGAATTGTCATGTAGCCAATATCTTTTTGCTTTTAGTGACCATATAAAAGATTTATGGGTGATATGAAACTTATTTTCTTTGTCTGGAATGTATAGGACTGTATTACCTGCTACAGTGCCATGACACAGGTGAGATTAATACTTGTCATTGTGACTGGGCTAAGACTGTGAGCTCATTGGCAGTTAATAAGATCTGTGTCAATAGCTTCTCAATGTGTTGACGGTGTGCATCATGTGACACTGATTCCATTATCCGTGCTACTTCCTTTCCCATGCATCATATTGCAGCGTCATCGTTGCTGATTACGATGGCCATCAGCATGAAAAATGACTAATCAAAATCAGAATGGTGTTGAAACATTCCCCCAGCAAAATCGGTTAGCGTTTACAGGCGGGCGTGGTGCCAGTGATGAGCACTGGTTCAGTCTCATTCAGAGTGATTTATCTGGGTGTATATCTGATCTGATGCTGCTCTGCATTCAGGCCCGTGCTCTTTAATGTGGTTTGATTGGCTCTGCAGGTGATAGATTAACTCTCCATTCTGACCAGAACTGTACGTATTGTTATCTGTGCCTTTGTTGTCTGTCTCTCTCTCCACACCAATGAGGTGCTTTACCTCAAAGTCAAAGACACTTTTGCAACTTTTCCAAATCTCAGTCAGGGTAGACCAAATATTTAAGTTTTTGCAACTTAAATTGTGTGTTGTTTCAAATGAAAACCTATTGTGTGGCTTCAGAGGACTTGCAATATGGGTTATTTTTATGATACATTAAAGGGATAGTTTAACCAAAAATGTAAATTCTCTGATCATGTACTCACCCTCTTGCCATCCCAGATGTTTATGACTTTCTTTTTTCTGCAGAACACAAACTTAGATATGTAGAAGAATATCTTAGCTCCATAGGTCCATACAATGCAAGAAAATCATGACCAAAGCTTTGGAGCTCCAAAAAGAACATAAAGGCAGCATAAAAGTAATCCATACAGCTCCAGTGGTTAAATCCATGTCTTCTGAAGCGATATGATATGTGTGGGTGAAATATTGAATCAATTCTTAAGTCCTTTTTCACTATAAATAAATATCCCCTTTCACTTCCACATTCATTAGTTTTTTTGTCGATTTGCATTTGTCATTTATATCGCCACCTACATGTCAGGGTGGAAAACTTAGTGGAAAAAATTACTTAAATATTATTTTATTTTTTCATACCCAAACCTATAATATGGCTTCTGAAGAGATGGATTTAACCACTGCAGTCTTATGGATTGCTTTTATGCTGCCTTTATGTGCTTCATTTTTGGTTGAACTATTCCTTTATATATGCATTTCAGATATATACTTAAAATATTTTTTTATGATACATTTAATGAACCACGATTTTCATTAAATCATCTTTTGTGTTATGGATAAGAAAATAACACCATGTGGATTTGTAATGTTTTGAGGGAAAATTAGTAAAGTATGTAAATTATGACAGAATTTTTGGTTAACTATTACTTTAAATCAGTCATAACTTTATCATTCAAAAAATACTGGGTGATCACAACTGAATTTATTCCAAAGTGATTGTATGATATAAGCCATCAGTGATTGATCTACCCCCCCACGGCTTTTGATATAGACTTATAACTGGCTTTTAATTTGACAATATACATCACAGCTAAGGAAATTTTTCAGACTCCATACACCCAAATGAGAGTAAATCCTCTACTTTTTCTGTACTGATCAATAGGAATATTTCCCATATTTCAACATTGATCTTATCAAAGGTCTTAGACAATGTCTCCTCTCATTGTATCTCTCTTAAGGCTTTACACTCTTCTCTTGAAAGATTTCTCCCCCATGGATTTGGAAATATCTGTAACCTTGAGCAACAATCATACTCTAGAGACTTGTAAAAGGCTCTTTGCTTTGATTTCACGCCTGCACTGAGCCCTAGCAATTTGCTGATATGTAATTCCAACAGACACTTTAGCCAGTAAAAGAACACAGTGTCTTTTGTTGCCCCTGCAGGATTGCTGTGACCCACTAATGGACCCTTGTGCATTTTTTGCACCCATTTCTCTAACAAGCTGTTAACATGATGTACATGATTAAAAAAAAATGAATATATATATATATATATATATATATATATATATATATATATATGTGTGTGTGTAAATAACTACTACAGGGCTCCAGACTGTAACAAAATTATTGCATTTTGCGACCAACAGTGCAATTAAACTTTGCAAGACTACAAAGTTGGCCGACTCTCTGATTTTGCACTGTTATTTTGCGCATGAGAAATATCAAATGGCAAACCTGTATCAGTCAGTGTGGCTTTGTACCAGGAACAGACAGAAATGGTAAGGCTTTCAATCCACTTATATCAATATATCAGGGTAGTAAGGGAATACAATTTAATTTTGGTATGTGTTTTTCTTATGAAAAATAGCATGATTTGTTTTATTGTTACTATCCATGTAATCATGGTTGTACTTTTACCTTTGGTTACTATGATATTATTGCAAATACCACAGTAAAAACTATGGATACAAAGGAACTTTCCGTTTGTAAAGTATTTTCTATTGCTCTCTGATTGTAGAAAAATACTATATTTGTCTTCAGAGAACTGTATTATAATCAGCAAAATCACGATCAAAAGAAACCATGATAGAAAACTAATTCACGCCGTGTCCTAACCAGATGCGATACTGCAACACGCGATAAAAGGTATCTTTTCAATGTTAATCAGAGTTTTTGTCATAACCAGCCAAGACAGGGCATTCTATATTTGGAATGTTTTCTATTTTCTGCGACGTCACACTGACCAGACCAGTCAAAAATTGGTCTAAAATTGGTCCTTCTCATAATAGTATATTAAAACTGGGGTGACACTAACTGGTTCAAAACTACTTTATTTTCACAGAGGATGTGACAGACCTATGAAATGTTGTGTTTGAGGTCTCATTTTCTTCAACTGGAGCTCTGTCAGGGACACACAGAGACAAGCATTCATACACACAGGCACATTTTGACTTTCTCTCTGCTTCCCTGTCACATGGAGATCGACAAAATAACAACAGACTACGACGTGAGTGCGCAAACATTAAAAATGGTAACAGACTGAATTTTGATGTGATTCCTAAAGTAACTTTGCCATGTGTATGTGTGTGATTGTTTACTATCCCCATAAGGTTTGTTGTAGAAAGTGTATGGCCATATGCAGTTTCATTGGGAAAATGAGGTAAAGTATGTTCAATAAACAGACTTTTTCATGTGACTGTTGTAACATCTGCTTTTATTGTTATTTATAATCAATTTTAGTGTAGGCATATCGTGGTATCTCGTCAGGTCTGGTTGGAGCATAATATTTATATATATATATATATATTTAACTCAGCAAAAAAATAAATGTCCTCTCAATTTCAACTGCTTTTATTTTTATCAAACTTAACATGTGTAAATAATTGTATAAACATAAAAAGATTCAACAACTTACGACATAAACTGAACAAGTTTCACAGGCATGTGACAAACAGAAATGGGTGAATCTGTACCTGAACAAAGTGGGGTCAAAATCAAAAGTAACTTGTGTGTGGCCACCATCTGCATTAAGTACTTCAGTGCATCTACTCCTCATGGACTGCACCAGATTTGCCAGTTCTTGCTGTGAGCTGTTACTCCACTCTTCCACCAAGACACTCGCAAGTATCAGTAAATGTCTGCAAGACACAGACATTTCTAGTGTGAATAGCCCTAGCCCTCATCCTCTGGTCCAACAGGTGTCAGACGTGCTCAATGGGATTGAGATTCGGGCCCTTCACTGGCCATGGCAGAACACTGACATTCCTGTCTTGCAGGAAATCATGCACAGAACGAGCAGTATGGCTGGTAGTATTATCATGCTGGAGGGTCATGTCAGGATGAGCCTGCAGGAAGGGTACCACATGAGGGAGGAGGATGTCTTCCCTGAAATACACAGCGTTGAGATTGCATGCAATGACAACAAGCTCAGTCCGTTGATGCTGTGAAACTCCGCCCCAGATCATGACGGGCCCTCCACCTCCAAATTTATCCCACTCCAGAGTACAGGCCTTCAACAATAAACGCGTGACTGACCATCACCCCTTGTGAGACAAAACATTGACTCGTCAGTGAAGAGCACTTTTTGCCAGTCCTGTCTGGCCTAGCGATGTTGTTGCCGTGATGTCTAATAAGGACCTGACTTACAATAGGCCAACGAACCTTCAGTCCTATTGCGGACAGTCTGAGCACTGATTGAGGGATTGTGTGTTCCTGGAGTAACTTGGGCAGTTGTTGTTGGCATCCTGTACCTGTCCTGCAGATGTGATATTTGGATGTTCCGATCCTGTGCAGGTGTTGTTACATATGTTCTGCCACTGCGAGGACAATCAGCTATCCTTCGTGTCTCCCTGTAGTCTTAGGTGCCTCACTGTACGGACATTGCAATTTATTGCCCTAGCAACATCTGCAGTCCACATGCCTCCATGCAGTATGCGTAAGGCACGTTCACGCAGATGAGCAGAGACCCTGGGTATCTTTCTTTTGGTGTTTTTCAGAGTCAGTAGAAAGGTCTCTTTAGTTTCATAAGTTTTTATAACTGTGACCATAATTTCCTACAGTCTGAAAGCTGTTTGTGACTTAACGACAGTTCCACAGGTGCATGTTCATTAATTGTTTATGGTTCATTAACCCTCTGTGTCTGAGGGTGTTTTGGGCACTAGAGAAATTTTGACATGACTTGACATTTGTGCTTTTTTCAGTTGTTTAAAAACATATTAATGGCTAAAGTCTGATAACAGCAGTGTATGAATGGTGTGCTCTGCTGGTGGGTGTGATCACATTACAGATAATTAGATAGACCAGTAAAACTGAACATCGCTTTGTTTCAAACAGATTGCATTGCAGGAGAATATTTGTTTTAAATTTTAATTGGTTTATTAAAAAGTAGACATTTTAAGCTTTCTTTAGACATATGTTTCATGTTTTTGTGATAAGTATTCGTGGAGTTTCAGTTCATTTTAGTGACGTGTTTCTGAAATATGCTCGTGAACACAGAGACAGCTGAAAGCTCACTCTTTTTATTTTCTTTATTTTACAAAAGCACAATGTTTCATTGTTATTATGAGTGTACACAAATAAAAGTAGACCCTTTATAGTCTCTAATGATGGTCTTACACGTATCTGTATACCCAAAAATGACGGCGTATTTTAAGTTGTTTCTGCTGTAATGACCAAAATATCCAGCAGGACACGCCGGCACGTCCGTCGACCCCAGAGGGTTAAATGTAACTAAAACTAGCTTATTAGGACATATTTCAAATGTCAATACTCTGAATCCTGGCTGGCAAGTCTGGAACCAGCCCCACTAGTAAAATATGCACATGTTTATATAAAATAGCATGTCAACTAATGTAAGTAAACTAAATGTCTTACTCCTCCGAAATTGTATATTCATATATATCATATATTTATGTAAAAAATCCATCAGGACACGCCGGCACGTCCGTCGACCCTAGAGGGTTAAACAAGCATGGAAAACGCTGTTTAAACCCTTTACAATAAAGATCTGTAAAGTTATTTTTATTTTTACAAAATTATCTTCAAAGTTCAGTGTCCTAAAAAAGGGACGTTTCTTTTTTTTGCTGAGTTTATATATAATAACAGTGCAGAATGACACAGCAATTGCACAGCAATTTAGGAAATTTGTTGCCAAGAACAGTGTTCAGATATACAGTTTAGCAGTCATTATGCAAAAATATTACACTGCGGAATGCCGTAAATTGACCATTCAGAATCAAATATTCCAGAGACCTCTGTAATACACTGATATAGCAATTTGAATGAATGGCAAAAGAACATTATTTCCATTTGAGCCAATAGCTTGACTTAAAAAATGCCTTTTTTACAGCTTTAGGACCTCATCATTGAGTTTCAATGTGTTTTTTTCTGCTCAGTATTAATGATAGAATTACTGCATGGTGGAAAAACTAAACTGATCATTTGGTGCAACATTTGAGTCTTCAGTATGCATCTGTTCGTCATAAACTCAATGTTCATTTCCAATTAAAGTATGATAGCACGTCTCTTCGGAATATCATCAAAGGATTTTAAATTCATCCTGACAATGCGACAAGGTGCTCTAACTCACTCGCATAATTCCTGCTCTCTCTTCCATTGTGCAGCAGAGATCACATGGGTCGTACTCTGTAAAAGAGAGAGAAAAAACTACAGCGAGTTAGAAAGTCTGACTGCGCGGCACACTGAGTTTTCTGCCTCTATTTTCTGCTCCGTTGCTTCTGAGTGACCTGTGGCCCATGTCTAGGCAGAAGAAGTGTTCACATAGCCCAGACTCCTTTTCTCTAAGAATGTAAAAGGTCAGCACACCTTCTGCTCAAGGGCTGGGCTCCCTGCTGATGTGGCCGCTTGCTCGGCAGTGTTTCGTAGGTGATCTACCCACTGGATTACTGTGTGATGACTCGGGGGTCAGGGGTATAGAATGAGGCAGGAGCAGAGAGTAGATTTTCTTTTGTAGTGGAGATGAGATGGTCTTAGCCTTTCTTGATAGACTTTCATACTGACTGTGATGTTATCTTCTAATGAATTTGGGAGGCAGAATATGTGGAGGGAACTAGAGATGTACAAAACGACATATTTTCAAAATCAACTGGTTGTGGGTTGCGGGTTGCTTGAAACAACTTGTTGACTGATTGGTCTTAAAGCTGATGTGTGTAATTGCTTTGGTGTTGAAATTATTTCTTGTATCTCATATCATTAATATGCATAGTCAAATAGAGTAAGTAATCTGTAGGTTGATTCCACCTAAAGTGTAACACCAAAAAAAGTTAGTATTTGGTAGAAATAGGGGACCTATTATCAAACTGTAGGCCAACGGCAGAAAAGCAGATAGAGTTGTAAACAGATAAAAGCTTGTTACAAGTTATGGCTCTCTAAGAATTTGCTCCACACAGTAGTGTTGGCATAAAATAGCTTCTCTTTGATGTGATGGTAGTAATGGATGACAGAATGATCTGTTCATTTGAGGAAATTTCTCTATTTGGCTGAAAACAGGAATCGCAGATCCTGGATGTTGATGAAAGGGTGACCAGGGCCGTGTTGATGGATGGCCTTTTTTACACTGTGCTATGATGTTTTTGAAACACTGTGTTGCAGCATTACAGCCATATAATGGGGTTGTAAATTCAGCTTTATATTGTGGACATCTGCAGAGCTAGGTGCTTAACCATTATTGAAACTTCTTTTTAAGTGTGTAGACATGTTGACTTCCGTCTACATTTACATAGAAAGTTGATGTCAATTTAGTACATTTTTTTATTTTTTTATGATCAACATTAAGAGTTTAGGTTACAAGTTATATGAATATACAGTGGCCCCAAAAAGTATTTGATTTCTTCATCAACACTAAAAATGCTATAAATGTATTTTCATTGTCTCGTTTCACTGTGTACTGTACTAACTGTATATGGTTGAATGACAATAAAAACCACTTGGCACTACTTTTCAAAATAAAAGACATAAGCACAAAACATGAACACATCTAGCCATTCTCTGTTGACCTCTCTCATCAACAAGACATTTCTGTCCACAGAACTGCCGCTCACTGGATGTTTTTTTTTTTTTTTTTGGCTCCATTTGGATTAAATTCTAGAAGCTGTTGTGAATGAAAATCCCAGGAGATCAGCAGTTACAGAAATACATAAACCAGCCCATCTGGCACCAACAAATATGCCACACTCCAAATTACTGAGATAAAAAAAATGTCCCTTTCTGATGGTTGATGTGAACATTAACTGAAGCTCCTGACCCATATCTGCCTGATTTTATGCACTGCACTGCTGCCACACTATTGGCTGATTAGATAAATGCATGGATGATTGTTGGTGCCAAACGGGCTGGTTTGAGTATTTCTGTAACTAATATACACTCACCTAAAGGATTATTAGGAACACCTGTTCAATTTCTCATTAATGCAATTATCTAATCAACCAATCACATGGCAGTTGCTTCAATGCATTTAGGGTCCTGGTCAAGACAATCTCCTGAACTCCAAACTGAATGTCATAATGGGAAAGAAAGGTGATTTAAGCAATTTTGAGCGTGGCATGGTTGTTGGTGCCAGACGGGCCGGTCTGAGTATTTCACAATCTGCTCAGTTACTGGGATTTTCACGCACAACCATTTCTAGGGTTTACAAAGAATGGTGTGAAAAGGGAAAAACATCCAGTATGCGGCAGTCCTGTGGGCGAAAATGCCTTGTTGATGCTAGAGGTCAGAGGAGAATGGGCCGACTGATTCAAGCTGATAGAAGAGCAACTTTGACTGAAATAACCAATCGTTACAACCGAGGTATGCAGCAAAGCATTTGTGAAGCCACAACATGCACAACCTTGAGGCGGATGGGCTACAACAGCAGAAGACCTCACCAGGTACCACTCATCTCCACTACAAATAGGAAAAAGAGGCTACAATTTGCAAGAGCTCACCAAAATTGGACAGTTGAAGACTGGAAAAATGTTGCCTGGTCTGATGAGTCTCGATTTCTGTTGAGACATTCAGATGGTAGAGTCAGAATTTGGCGTAAACAGAATGAGAACATGGATCCATCATGCCTTGTTACCACTGTGCAGGCTGGTGGTGGTGGTGTAATGGTGTGGGGGATGTTTTCTTGGCACACTTTAGGCCCCTTAGTGCCAATTGGTCATCGTTTAAATGCCACGGCCTACCTGAGCATTGTTTCTGACCGTGTCCATCCCTTTATGGCCACCATGTACCCATCCTCTGATGGCTACTTCCAGCAGGATAATGCACCATGTCACAAAGCTCGAATCATTTCAAATTGGTTTCTTGAACATGACAATGAGTTCACTGTACTAAAATGGCCCCCACAGTCACCAGATCTCAACCCAATAGAGCATCTTTGGGATGTGGTGGAACGGGAGCTTCGTGCCCTGGATGTGCATCCCACAAATCTCCATCAACTGCAAGATGCTATCCTATCAATATGGGCCAACATTTCTAAAGAATGCTTTCAGCACCTTGTTGAATCAATGCCACATAGAATTAAGGCAGTTCTGAAGGGGAAAGGGGGTCAAACACAGTATTAGTATGGTGTTCCTAATAATCCTTTAGGTGAGTGTATATATATATATATATATATATATATATATATATATATATATATATATATAAATAAGAGCTTCCTGTAGCTTCATGTAGTCTTGTCGGCTCTTCTCATGCACCTTACAGTCTAGCTGATCCCATAAAAGCTCAATGGTATTAAGATCCATAACAATCTTTTCCAATTATCTGATTGTGACAAGGTTCAATATGGGAAGGGAAAAGAAGGACACGGTGACAGTTCTCTCTCCACTCAGGTAGGGGCCTTTATTGTGCCAGCAAGGTATTTTTTATAATACAGAAAAGTAAACAATCAAGACTCTAAATGTGCACAGCTTGCTTGGATGCCAACACTAGACTGGCGTGTGTCTCCCTCACTGGCGATGTTGTGGCCCTTTATGCCGCTCTCCCCATACTCACTGAAATTAGAGACAGGTGTTAGACATAATTTAGCTCAGGTGCAAGCGCCCTTACCGCTTTCTCCCTTCGGACGGGCGCTTGACCACGCCCCCGCTGCCACACTGATGTCTAATGTTTGTGTTTCTTTGCCCTCTCTAACCTTTTCTTTTTGTTTTCTCTGAAACTGGTGTTGAGTGGGTAGAATTCAATTAAGCTGTCAGCTGAGGACATGTGAGGCATCTATTTCTCAAACTAGAGACTCTGATGTACTTATCCTCTTGTTTAGTTGTACATCTGGCCTTCCACATCTCTTTCTGTCCTTGTTAGAGCCAGTTGTCCTTTGTCTTTGAAGATTGTAATGTACAACTTTTTTTGGCAATTTCAAGCATTGTATAGCCTTCATTCCACATAACAATTATTGACTGATGAGTTTCTAGAGAAAGCTGTTTCTTTTTTCCATTTTTGACCTACAGTAATATTGACCTTAAGACATTTCAGTCTATTGCGTACTGTGGCAACTCAAACACAAAGACAACGTTAAGCTTAATTTAACGAACCAAATAGCTTTCAACTGTGCTTGATATAATGGCAAGTGATTTTCTAGGGCCAGATTTGAAATTTAGCTTGATTACTCAAGGATAAGTTGTTGGAGTGATGGCTGCTGGAAATGGGGCCTGTCTAGATTTGATAAAAATGACTTTATTCAAATAGTGATGGTGTTGTTTTATTTATTTTTTTTACATCAGTATTGTCCTGACTATACTTTGTGATCAGTTGAATGCCGCTTTGGTGAATTAAAGTAGCAATTTCCTTCCAAAACTGCAAGACCTGTACATTATTCCAAACTTTTGGCCACCAGTGTATATATATATATATATATATATATATATATACACATATATATATATATATATATATATATATATATATATATACATACATACATATTAGAGGTGCACCAATACAAATTTATCGGCCAATACCATGTACCGATACGAGTAGTTTTGTTTTTGTAAACGTATGCCATTCGATATGCATTTGAAATCTTGACATTGACAATATTTACATTTTCAGTAATTTAAACTGACAGTTCAGGACTGTTTTAATAGGGTGTAGTTTACCTTTAAAAGTATCCCAGCTAACATGTATACATTTTTCATGCTTGTTAATTTATGCACATTGTTCTGTACATTCACAGAGAGGACAGTGCAGCTTTAGTATTGAATGATTGTTCTGTCTTTGTTGTGTTGAGCCTGACTGAGTTCGACGTCTGATTGATTTATTCTGTTATGTTATTAGGCTGAACTAAAGTGACAGACAGTAACTCCCATCACTTTTTACATCTTCGTCTTTACATGTTACAAATTATTTTTGTAGTTGTGATGTTTCTGGTGTGAGTGTGCCTTAAGTGCCCTTTTTGAGGCTATAGTATAGGGGGAAGTATGAACTTAAAGTTGCTGTGACGGTGACTGCTGTGCCTCATCATCTTGCCTCAACAGTTCTTCTAATCCCAGGGGTGGTCGTCAGGTTTTTGGGAAGAGGAAATTGCTCTTACTCCACGCAGATGAAGAATTCGATAACACATAGAATTAATTCTCCACAACTCACCTTTGATCGCCATGACATCCACATATTTGGCCAGAAAGACAGGAAGCACAGCTCACAATGATTACTGACACATTTGTTGATGCATGTGGCATCTTGGCTGGAAATGAAAAAGTCACAGAAAGAAAGAAAGAAAGAAAGAAAGAAAGAAAGAAAGAAGCACATTTCTAAAATTACATTGATAACCAAAAACCATTGATTTTTGCATTGATCAATCATGTAAACACAATAATTGTATGGCTTAAAACTCTTTTTTTTAGTTTATCAATGGCTTTATTTGCTGCATAATTTGTGATCAGTTATGTTGGCATATTGGGACGTAACTTGTGCCCTGGGATTCAACATGACCAAAATGCAGATATCTTCCTGATATATCCCATTTTCTCAGTTCACTTTAATGTGTGCTCATATTTTACACAGTCATTTCTGCCTCATTTTTTATCAGGGTATCAGAGTATTAGCTATTACCAGCCCTTCGCTTCTCATAATACTTTCAGCAATATGATGAAAGAGCTTCAATTGCTCTGGAACGTCTTGTTGCCTTATTTCATTTTAAACCATTTTCCTAAAGCCAGGCATTTTGGTATCAAATTGGACTTACAGATAAGGTAACCTTGGACAATCTTTGGAACTGAGGTTAATTTACTACCAGTCGCTTTTGGCGAACACTATTCAGCAAGGTTTCAATATTTCACATTTCACTTCAACTCATCTTCACTGCAGGTTTAATAGTTTTACAGCTTTTGTTGCTGCTGGAAATTGTAGCTTAAGCTGCTAGTTGTGTTTTTAAACATGGAAGTAAAAAGCTACCATGTTCTAAAACACCGCTACCAGCTTAAAAGGATAGTTCACCTCAAAACGTCATGGTTACTGTTGTAACCTCCATTCTTCAAGGGGAGGAACGAGACCTTGTGTCGAGTGAAGTGACACAAGGGGTCTTCCTGGGACACCAAACGTACCTCTGAACCTAAGAAAAGGCCAATGTCAAGTTGGCAGACAGAATTTGCATGCCCCGCCCCGGACATACGGGTATAAAGGGAAGCGGGACAGCGAGTGCCAGTCAGGATTTTGCACTGAGGAGCCGAAAATAAGGTATGGCCGTTTACAGTGTTAGGTCTAGTGCTGTGGCAGGAAGTACACAATGTCTCGTTCCTTCCCTCGGGGAATGGAGGTTACAACAGTAACCATGACGTTCCCCTTCTGTCACTCACTCAACGTTGTGTCGAGTGAAGTGACACAAGGGGTCCCAAATAAAAAATGCCACGCACTGACCGTGTTACGTGGACTGCCGAGACAGGCTACTGCATGCTAGAGGCAACTGTGTCGGCTGCACGTAGCCCCCCAAAGAGGTGTCAAATACAGACCTTAGGTTCCCCGCACCCGGGGGGGAACAGGCGATATATGACTAGCCTGGGAGCAAGCCCGGCAGCGGCTTCTTTTCTTTCACTATGTCTCTCACATAAGACATGAAGCAGCTGGGGCTATCTTAACGGTATGAAATACGTCGGGTAAGGTGGTCTTTCCCGATCCTATTCTTTCAGGGGAGAAAAGACCCTGCAGAGGCCACATCCTGCTCAGTCTAAGCAAATACACCACAAGCCGAATGTCGGAAATGGTGTGGTGGTAGGTCTAGCCTAATGAGGGGGTACTCTACAACCACGGCAACCGGGTTAGCAAGGCTGCCCAAGGGAAACGCGGGTCCGCCGACAGGGTGACCGTACCGCGAGAAATACATCACGGGGAGTTTGCCTGAAAAGGGAACTAAGCCCGTGGAGCCAGACACCTCTACAGAGCACCTGTGACTCGTAGTGGGTCTGGCCGTGAATTGTTCCGCTGAATTCGCCGGCCAGAAGGTTAGGGAGGAGAACATCCAGGGAGCGACGCTTAGTGGCTAACCTGGGATAGAAGGCACGCTGGATCATCTTGATGATTGGCGCTGTGTGCAAGCGGAATACCCGGTCGGTTGTGCCGCGTTACCGAGTTCTACTGGCTCGGACCTGACAAAACACAGGACGAGACCGACTCAACCCTGAGCGAAAGATATTGGGTGTTGCCCATCCACTGCTCTGCAGATATCTGCTAAGGAGGTGCCATGGGCCAGTGCCCACGAGGATGCCACACTTCTCGTAGAGTGTGCTTGAACCCGGAAGGGGGCGGGCACGGCCTGGGTGTGATAAGCTAAGGAAACAGCATCAATGACCCAGTAAGCTAACCTCTGTTTGGAGACAGCGTTCCCTTTCCGCCATCCGCTGAAGCAGACAAAGAGCTGCTCAGAACATCTAGAGCTCTGCGTATGGTCCAAATATATATGCAAAGCATGTACCGGACACAGAAACGAGAAGGCTGTGTCTGCCTCGCACTGGGGCAGCTTGCTTGCAGGCTCATGACCTGGTCCCTGAAGGAGGTCGTAGGAACCTTGGGCACATAGCCCTGTCGCGACCTCAGGATAACGTGAGAATGTGCCGGACCGAACTCCAGGCAGATGTCGCTGACAGAGAACGCATGCAGGTCCCCAACCCTCTTGACGGAGGCTATTGCAATCAGAAGGGCCGTCTTCAGGGAGAGGGTTTCAGATAAACAAATGCATTGTGCAAGAACTAAAACTAAATCAAGCGGCTCGAGGGGGGGTCTCTGAAGGCCTGAGAGGACCACAGAGAGATCCCAGGAGGGGAACAGGCTAGGCCGGGGAGGGTTCAGTCTCCAGGTCCTTCCTCAGGGGAATTTTCCAGGGAGGTGATGTTGCGAGGAGCGTAAGATCCGAAAGCCAGGCCCAGGTGGGCCAGTAAGGGGCCACCAGGATGACATATTTCTCATCCTCCCTGATCTTGCACAGCACCGGTGCAAGAAGGCTCACTGGGGGAAATGCATACTTGTGCAGCCCCCGGGGCCAGCTGTGTGGCAGCTGGAGCTCCAGGAGGAGCTCCTGTCAGGGAGTACCAGAGCGGGCAGTGGGAGTTGTCTTGGAAGGCAAAAAGATCTATCTGTGCCTTGCCGAATTGGTCCCATATCAGCTGGACCACCTGGGTGTGGAGCCTCCACTCTCTGCTGGGCGAAACCTGCTGCGACAGCTCGTCCAATGTCATGTTGCAGTTGCCAGGAATGTGAGTGGCGTAGCCAGTGCTGAAGCGGTCTCATGTGCATCAACCCGAGTGGTGCAGCTGCGGCTGAGGATGGCATATGCCCCAGCAGCCTCTGGAATTATTTAAGAGGAACCGCTGTGCCGGGCTCGAAGAGAGCGAGGCACCTGAGCACTGTCTGAGCGCGCTCATTGGTGAGACGCGCTGTCATTGAAACTGAGTCTAACTCTATGCTGAGAAAAGAGATGCTCTGAACCAGGATGAGCTTGCTCTTTTCCCAGTTGACCTGAAGTCCTAGACGGCTGAGGTGCCTGAGCACCTGGTCCCTGTGAGCGCACAGTAACTCTCAAGATTGAGCCAGGATGAGCCAGTTGTCAAGTTAGTTGAGTATGCGGATGCCCATTTCCCTTAAAGAGCTGCCTCTGCGATCTTCGTGAAGACGCGAGGGGACAGGAACAGGCCGATGGGGAGGGCCTTGTACTGATACGCCTGGCCGTCTAACGCAAACTGTAAGAAGGGTCGGTGTCGAGGCAGAATGGAGACGTGGAATTATGTGTCCTTCAGGTCTACCGCCGTGAACCAATCTAGCTGTCGAACGCAGGTAAGAATCTGTTTCTGCGTGGGCATTTTGAACGGGAGTCTGTGTAAGGCCCGATTGAGAATTCGCAGGTCCAAGATTGGTCGCAACCCACCACTTTATTTGGGTATGATGAAGTAAGGGCTGTAGAAACCCTACTCCATCTCGGCTGGAGGGACGGGCTCTATCGCATCATTGAGGAGCAGGGTCGTGATCTTTGCTCGTAAGGCGCTGTCAGCTTTCTCACCGCGCACAGAAGTGGAGTGAACACTGCTGAAACGAGGCAGGAGCCAGGCGAATTTAATCGCGTAGCCGAGTTGGATGGTCCTAGCCAGCCAGCGCGTCGGATTTGGAAGTGAAAGCCACGCATCCAAACTCCGCGCAAGAGGCACTAACGGGACGATCGATTTTGACATACTGGGCGACCGCAAGGTTGCCATGGCTATGTTCTCACACTGAGAACCTGATCGATTCGTAAAACACTGCCTGCATGTGATCTCAGCCCAGGCACACGAGGCAGCTTTTATGACTGTCCGAAGTGGAGAGAAATCAACCTCATCCAGGAACTACACAGAGGCAGAAAGACATCTTTAAAAAGACGCATCCTGAAAAGGACGTTCAACGCCTGCTGTGTATTGCTCTTTTATCAGTGGGAACTCAAACTCTTGAGGTAATAAACTCTTTATAGGAGGAGAAACACTCTCTCAGGCAATGAAAGCGCTGTCTAAGCGACCAGGGGCGTAGACTACACAGCATGCAGAGAGAGAGAACGCCTGCTGGAAACGCGCTGTAGATTCAACAGCAGTTCTTATTGTCAGTAGAGGTGAGGGATTCAGTGGTGAACTCAGCTTGCTGTTGCACAGCCGTTCGGCTCCGAAGAAAAATTCTGACTGGCACTCGCTGCCCCGCTTCCCTTTATACCCGTATGTCCTTGGCGGGGCATGCAAATTCTGTCTGCCAACATGACATTGGCCATTTCTCAGGTTCCGAGGTACGTTTGGCGTCCCAGGAAGACCCCTTGTGTCACTTCATTTGACACAACATCGAGTGAGTGAAAGAAGGGGAATGAAAATTCTCTCATCATTTATTCACACTCATGCCATCCCAGATATGACTTTCTTTCTTCTGCTGAACACAAACAAAGATTTTAGAAAAATATTTCAGCTCTGTTGGTCCATACAAGTGAATGGTGGCCAGAACTTAGAAGCTCAAAAAGACACAAAGGCAACATAAAAGTATTCTCTCTGACTCCAGTTGTTAAATTCATGTTTTCAGAAGCAATATGTTAGGTGTGAGTGAAAAAAAAAAGAATAATTAAGTCTTTTTTTTTCTATTTCTTTTTACTATAAATGTACATTTTCATTTATACATTCTTGTGGATTAGTGATTCACATCCTTCATGCATAACAACTCCTACTAGGGAGGGAGGATAATTTAGAGTTAAACATGACTTAAATGTTGATTTGTTTCCCAGCAAATCACTTTTGAAAACCTTTTACCTTAAAAATTTGCCGGTAACCGAAATGTTGGTCGATAAATAAGCTTGCATTTTCAGTTGTGTAGTTATATTTTCTTTTCGTTTATATGGGTTCGGAAGAACATGAGGGTGAGTAAATAATGACAGAGCTTTCATTTTGTGTGAACTGTCACTTTAAGTTGAATTTTCCAGTTCAATTTCATCATAGGATATTTTACTACAGCTGATTTCCCCTGGCCATTGTCAATGTCCTGACAGTTGGTGTTGTCCTTTGTGACTTGTCAACCTATAACAGGATGCAGTGTAAATACTCTTCAGACCACGTCTCACTTGGCTGACCGTCTGTCTGCTCATTTTACTTTCAATGCTCCAGATCCCTAAAGAGACATCTCAATCTGTCATGTCACAGCACACGGGTGTATCTGCTGCACATATATGTTCTTCTGTATACAGACAATCCCAGATGACAGCGTGCATGACAGTTGGAGCTTGTTCTTGTGACTGCCTGAAATTGTTGGTCCTGGATGTCTTTACACAATAAAGTCCTGCCTTACAGAGGTAAAGCAGTTCTGGAACATCTCAAAAACTGCAGTAGTTAACCATTAAAGGCACAGTTCATCCAAAAACGAAAATTATATTATAATTTACTCACCTTCATGTGTTCCAAATCCGTATGACTTATTTTCTTCCATGGAACACATAAAGGGGATGATAGGCAGAATGACAGTCTCAGTCACCCTTTACTTTCATTACATTTTCCCCTACAATAAAAGTGAGCGGACTGATGCTAACATTTTGCCTGACATGAGCTTTTGTGTTATGCATAAGAAAGAACGCCACACAGGTTTGGAACAACAAGGGGTGCGTAAATAATGATTGCATTTTAATTTTGGGGTAAACTATACCTTTAATAATTCTCAAGGATGGTTTTACAGTTTTCCATTGGCTAAAAGAAGGTAAATTTGGTAACAAAAACCCTTGATGTAGGGCAGACATACCCACATCCCTGTCTGGGCATCCAAATAACTTCACTTCAGATGGAAAAGGGACCGTTTTCCCCAATCCCGAATGGCAATGATTGTGCACAGTGCTCATGTTTTGACTTCCTCAGGTGTGAACGAGTGCCACAAAACACTATTTGTGTTTTTATATGGTTTCACTTATACCTGAGGCTGCACCCTTCAAATAGCTCCCATTCATCAGCGCCCCTCTGTGTGCTGGTGTAATGTCAGAGACTTGTTGTGAAACGATTTTACGCACTGCAAAAGCAAATGGAAAGCCAGAGGGCAGAGCTGCTATATTTAACCAGAGAGCAGAGAACGAGCCAGCCTGTTTACTAAATTGTGTTGCATGAAGTCGTTTCGAGTGTCTGCAGACGGAGCTTTAATTGGGGTGTGCTGTGTTGTTCATTTGATGTCATTTCTATCTAATGTGTCTTGCACAATGTATTTGTTTATCTGATTTTTTTTGTTTGTTTGTATTTATTTGTGTATTATTAGTTTTTCAAGTGGTCCTTCCCGTGCATATCAAAACAAGTTGGCGATATACAGTATCAGAGCCAATGGTGTTCGTTTGTAGGTTACTAGGTCAGTTAGATTATTTTAAAAAATATTATATAAAATGTAGAATAGATAACGTATCCCTTCCCCTTTCTAAAATGTGTTGCGTAAGTTGACAAATTTTGCCCTGTAACTATTGCCACCGATATCTCAACTATTTCTCTATAACCCTATTGCTACTTTTTTGTAAAAATTCATTTGAATCAAAATACCATTTTGTTATTATTTATGTCACTTTACCAATATTCAATAAAGGAAACATTATTATTATTATTGTATTTTTTTTTTTTTCTTGATCCTCTGTGAAAAAAATTATAATTTTTTTTAAAGCAAAGTGGTGCCTTTAGTTCCATTGTACCCTACTAATAGCCTATCTTTTGGCAATATTAAAAGAGCATTATAAGAGTTGGGAGTTTTATATAATGCAATTGTTTTGAAAAAAAATTATAATTTCATAATTTTCTGCATTAAAGTGTTAATAAATAACCGCAGCTCTATGTCAACTTTTGTTGTTGTGGCAGTTTGACTTGATACAGTTATTTTTCTCAACATTCTATATCTAGCTTCCATTGGTTTTTATTTATTCATTTTAATTCAGTATTTGAAAACAATGGCTCTTTTGCTCCGGTGACAAAAGATACAATTTTGCTTATCAGAGTGTCTATTTGCACTTGGTGTAAATAGCACCTGTCACACAGCACAGTATTTTCACCCCAGTAGTCTGGTGGAAATACAGAAATTGAAGAGAAACCGTAACTCTTAGTATCGCTGTGCTGGCTTGGGGTGTTACGAAGGTGAGATTATGATTCTTTCGTGTGGACAACATGGGATCAATTCCCATGTAAATTCAACCTAGTTTGAATTTTCCCATCCAGTTTCCTGTCTGCTCTCTTAATATTTCCTTTAATACTGCTTATAGTAAATAATACAACTTAATATAAAGATTGATTTCCTTGAAGTAATTTGGTCACAGCAATGCTTAGGTAGTTGAGAGAATGGATTGATCGACGTAAAATTAACTATGGTTTTGCTATAGTAAAATTGTAGTATTTGTATTGTGGGTGTTGGCAGAAGCCATGGTATTAATGCAATTATCAATGGTGTTATTACAGTAATATGGTGTTGCTATATTAACCATGTTTAATTTCATGGTAAAAATAATAAGGTTGTTAGTGATGGTCATGGTGATACTATGGTTACTGTAGTTAATTCATGGCAAATATTTTGGAAGGGAAGGTTGGGGTTAGGTTTAGGGGTTGGTTTATGTCCAATGTTTAGCTTTACAGACCATATTCCTGCTTAATACACCATAGCTCTATTGCGTTATAATACTGTTGTTGCTTTGTTATAGCGTGAATCTCTATGTTTGCACATGGATTTCCTTCACTCTCACACAAAACTGGACGCGCTCTCAAATGTACATTGCTTTATGAAATCTCCCTGCTTCCGCTCAGAGAGTGCATGTGCACACTCAAAACGTGTCCTGTTCACTTTGTGCAAATATTTACACTGTATGCAAGACAAGTTGTAACCTAAAATCTTGTTGAATGTCCATGTTATTTGTCCACTACCCTTTTACCCAACACTTCGACGCACAATTCTAACCAGCTTAATGGAGGGTTTTCAATATGTGAATAGCACAACTCCGGCACCCAGTATTAAAGGATATATACTCATAAGTGAGGGAAAGGTGTATTAAATGATTAATTCACCATCATGTCCTTCGTCTTCTCCAGGGGCACATGGGTGACATTACTCACTGAGGGCAAGAGCAGTGAAGACACAAGGAGAAAAGAGTGCCAGACTATTTTCCATTTGTTTCCTCTCTAGCAAGATGTGATTAGATTAATTCAAGTAGTGTGTTAGGAGGGATGTGTGTCGCAGCAGGCCTTGTCATAAAGATGAGCCGTTTTCGCTCCTTCATTCATTGATCTGCTCAACACCTGCTGTCACCTCAACCAGCCTTGCATTTAGACGGCCATGCTGCTCTGCTCTCTCTCTCTCTGTCGCTCTCTTAAACTGAATGATCGACCCAGTGGAACAGATTAAATCCTTTTAGACAGATGTTGGCTATACACCTGTGCAATGCTTTCATTCATTTATTTCTCTTTCTCTATTTGCACCCCTTATTAATTGCACGCTCTGTTTCACCGTGGCTCTAGGCCCATTCCCTTGGTCAAGGTCAGTTTCTTGAGAGTGTGACCTCCGCCCCCTCCCTCTCTTTCCTTTTTGCTTCTCATTTTCTTCAAAGATGTTGAAAGGATTTAATACAGCAGATTTAATAGCAGTACTGTATGTTGCTCATATGCCATAATGAGTGTTGACAGATCATCTGATTCATTTTGCACTCCAAAAATTGCAAAAGCTAGCTTGCTTCTACACAGAGTCTACTGTATTCAGTATTTTGTTTTGCTTGAATTAAAACGCAACCGCATACAGTAGGCGGATCTTCGGTGCACAATAAAACCTTTAGGTTGTTTTGGAAAAGTGGAACAGCAAGAGTGTTGTTTCTTCAGCCCCTCATGGTGCAACAGAACTGTCCGAGCAGTCATCCACAATCTCATCTGTGTGAAATTTGTTGGACTTCACTCTGTGTGCACTCAAGTGTGTGTTCGTCACCGCAGCGAGTCATTCAGTAAACAGTCTGGGCTAAAGGCTTAATTAAGGAGAGAGCTGAAGTCTATCACGGTAGGCACAGATAGGCAGACAGAATAAGAATTCATTTAAATGCCGCGGTTTGGATAAAAGGACATCATTACTGAGCTTTGCATGTACACCTGCCACGGACTGCGAGAAGCATCACCTCAGCTTGCCACTATTTTGTGAATCTGTAACGTAGTGAAATGAAGCTGGAGTCCTCTGGCACTTTCCACGGATGAAGAGGATCTGTGGAGATGAGCTGGCCCTTCCGTGGTTTTTAAACTTGTTCATGCTTTCTGTTCATCTTTGTACTCACATTTACCTTGCATGCTCTCTTCTCTCTTTCTGTTTAGTTATTGAACCCATAATCTACACTTATGTAATATATAATTTTTTACCAAAAGTAAACTTATAATTTTAGTCAGTGTTTCTTGCACCCAAAATATCCTTGGCTGTATCAATTGCATTAGTTTGGGGTGGGAATATTTGTTTGGGTGACAAATGAAAGATTGAGGGAGTATTTAATAAACATGTCTGAATTTTATAAATTGCATTTGGTGACTTAAGTAACACAGAAATTACACACTTAACCTTTTAGACCTCTATTTGTAAATTATTTGTAAATTACCTCTGTTTTGATTGAATAACTTTTTTTTTTTTTTTTTTTTGCATGGTTCATTTTATATACATATTGCAAGCTTGTTAAAATCAATAAGTTTACAAAATTGTTCCTAAAATACAAATGGAAATCTGACCATGTAATCTCCAGAGAATTATAAAAAAAGCCCTTATACAGTAATCTCAAACCACTGTGGTTGATGCATCCTGAACAGCGTAGAGAAAAGTAACAGGTGTGACGTGAAAATACCTTTTATGCGCTGCTTTAGAAGATGTTGGACAATAATTTACATGTGAATAATGATACTGAGAATTTCTGATAGTCATTTAAATTAAAAGAAAAACATGCTGGTTGGGACATTTTCGATTTTATGAAAGTTGGTAGGGACATGTCCCTATCATCCCTACATAAATCTACGCTTATACATATGCTAGTTTTGTGCATGATTGTGACTTCATAAATGAGATTTCTAAATGATGTATAGGTTCCATAAATAGGCTTGACTTACATTGTAAATGTTACTTTTACATTTATTTTACAATATTTCAATATAGCCCCTTTAATGTCTCCTTTTCTATCTCTCTTTCTATGTAATATTGTGAATGACATTCATTCATTCAACATTATTTCACAAATGTATCCCATAACATGATGCAAAGGGGTTGTAGGATGATTTTGTTGCAAAAAACGTTGTTTGTCAATAAAAGACATTTTAAACAAAGTCTCCTTGAGGACAAAAGAAGCAGTGAACGTGCAAACAAACAAACACAATGATATATCATCTCATATGTCCATCACTTCTTCCCTGGAGGTGCTCTGTTTATGCGTATGGAGCAGAAACATGTCCATTCACCCAAGTGTTTGGCTTTGTATGTGATGTTTTGTCCATATAGTGTTGACTATGGCCGCAAGCAACAGTAGGAAAGACTAGACTAGACTGTTTCTGAAATGATCTCTCAGTTTATGAGAATAAATATTTTCCAGTCATCAGCAGACTACATACATTGCTTTCTCCATAGATGCCTTACTTTCAATTCAATAATTGCTTTCAAATAAATTTTTTCCTTAAGCCATAAGACACGTCAGGCCATGCATTACACATTGATTTTACCATGGTTAAAGGATGATTAAAATTGACTAGTTTGTCAGTCGTCTGAGTGACTAGTTAAGTAATCAGTCTTAAGGAAGCCCTGCACATTCAGCCACAATCACATGTGTTCCTTTACTATTCATACTATTTGCATTCTTACAGCAGAAATTTGCTAGATTTTGTAGATACAGTATGTAGAGTTGTCACATTAAAATATAAATCAACTATTATCAAATATTTTTCCATATTATATTTCACATATTTTTACTTATCCAATCAGATTTTAAAGCCTAAAATCTAAATTGTAGAACACACTTTTTTTATAGAGCATTATTCATCATTATGTAAGCTGACACGCAGTCCATCTGATCATTCTATCAACTGTACGAGAAGTAGCGTTTTCCTTCCTCCCCACTGTCCGGCTGACCGCTAACCCTGTACTCATGTGAGTAGGGTTATGGAGGCTTTCCAGTATGCTAACTAGACTTCAAACAGCCAGGCTTCCTTTTGAAGAAACAAGGAGAGACCCAGACACTCACGGTCATTATGTGAGGAATCTCAGAAGAGAAAATAACTTAAATTGAAAGGAACACAAAGAGTTGTATTTTTTTCTGTCGCTGTTGTTGTGCTCTGGAGAACATCAAAAAATGGCTTCAGGGATGCAATTATTTTAAATAAATTTTGGTCTTGGGAAATTACTTTTGTGTTGCTCGCTGAGGTTGACAGGAGAAGGCAGAGGATAGGGCACAGAGCATTGCACACTGCACAAAAACGTCATGGTTACTGTTGTAACCTCCGTTCCCCGAGTGAAGGAACGAGACGTTGTGTCGAATGAAGTGACACAAGGGGTCTTCCTGGGACGCCAAACGTACCTCTGAACCTGAGAAAATGCCAATGTCAAGTTGGCAGTCAGGATTTTGCACTGAGGAGCCGAAAATAAGGTACGGACGTTTACAGAGGTAGGTCTAGTGCTGTGGCAGGAGGGACACAACATCTCGTTCCTTCCATCGGGGAATGGAGGTTACAACAGTAACCATGACGTTCCCCTTCTGTCACTCACTCGACGTTGTGTCGAATTAAGTGACACAAGGAGTCCCATATAAAAATGCCATGCACTGAACTGACCGTGAACTGTTGAGACAGGTGCAAGCAGGCTACTGCATGCTAGAGTCACCTGTGTCGGCTGCACGTAGCCCTCCCTAACGCCCCCAAAGAGATGTCACATACAGACCTTATGTTCCCCTCACCCCTGAGGGGGGGGGGAAAGGTGGTACATGACTAGCATGGGAGCAAGCCCAGCAGCCGCGACCTTCTCTCTCTCTATGTCTCTCACATAGGACGTGAAGCAGCTGGGGCTATCTTAACGTTATGAAATGCGTCGGGGAAGGCAATCTTTCCCGGTCCTATTCTTTCAGGAGGAAAAGACCCTGCGAAAATACACCACGAGGGTTGTGAAGCTGTATGTGGGAAATGGCGCTGTGGTAGGTCCAGCCTAATGAGGGGGGACTCTACAAGCACGGCGACCAGGGCAGCGGGGCTGTCCAAAGGAAATGCGGGTCCTCCGACAGCGGGCCGTGCCGCAGGGGAATACATCACAGGAGTTTGCCTGAAAAGGGTACTAAGCCGTGGAGCCCGACCCCAGTACAGAGCATCTGTGTCACGTAGTGGGTCTGGATGCGAATTGCTCTGCTGAATTCCCAGGCCAGAAGGCTAGGGAGGAGAACATCCAGTGAGCGATGGTTAGTGGCTAACCTGGGATAGAAGGCTCACTGGATCAACTTGGTGAAGGGCGCTGTGTGCAAGCGGAAAACCCAGTCGGTTGTGCCACATTACAGAGTTCTACCGGGTTGGACCTGACAAAACACGGGACGAGACCGACTCAACTCTGAGATTGTAAAATCTAGCAAAGATATTGGGTGTTGCCCAGCCCGCTGCTCTGCAGATGTCTGCTAAGGAGGTGCCATGGGCCAGTGCCCACGAGGATGCCACACTTCTTGTAGAGTGTGCTCGAATCTGCAAGGGGGCGGTCATGGCCTGGGTGTGATTAGCTAAAGAAATAGCATAAACGACCCAGTGAGCTAAACTCTGTTTGGAGACGGCGTTCCCTTTCCGCCGTCCGCTGAAGCAGACAAATATCTAAAGCTCTGCATGTGGTCCAAATAGATACACAAAGCACATACAATAAACATACTGAACAGCAACAAAAGGGCTGGGTCTGCCTCCTCCCAGGGCAGCACTTGCAGGTTCACGAGCTGGTCCCTGAAGGGGGTTGTAGGAACCTTGGGCACGTAGACCGGTCGCGACCTCAGGATAACGTGAGAATGTGCTGGAACGAACTCCAGGCAGGTGTCACTGACAGAGAACGCTTGCAGGTCCCCAACCCTGTTGATGGAGGCTAATGCGATCAGGACGGCCGTCTTCAGGGAGAGGGCCTTGAGCTCATCTGAATCAAGCGGCTCGATGACCATCGAGATATCCCAGGAGGGGAATAGGCTAGGCCGGGGTGGGTTCAGTAATCAAGTCGTGCTTACCTATTGACTTGCCTCGTGGTGGGCTGCGATAGCAGCTACATACACCCTCCAGCCTCTCCTGCAGGAATCTAAGCACTGACCAAACTGTGCACCTCTGTGGTTCTTCAACTTGGGAAGAACACCAATCCACGAACAAGCGCCACTTTAGGGCTTAAAGTTGTCTGGTGGAGGGAGCTCTGTTTTGGTTGATCGTGTCTATGACTGCAGGTGGTAGATCCACTAGATTAACTGCATCATGTCCAGGGGCCAGACATGGAGGTTCCAGAGGTCCTTCCTCAGGGGAAATTTCCAGGGAGGTGCTGTCGCGAGGAGTGTAAGATCCGAAAGCCAGGCCCGGGTGGGCCAGTAAGGGGCCACCAGGATGACCTGTTCCTCGTCCTCCCTGATCTTGCTCAGCACCGGTGCAAGAAGGCTCAGTGGGGGAAAAGGGTACTTGCGCAGCCCCCGGGGCCAGCTGTGTGCCAGCGCGTCTGTCCCGAGTGGAGCTCCTGTCAGGGAGTACCAGAGCGGGCAGTGGGAGTTTTCTTAGGAGGCAAAGAGGTCTAACTGTGCCTTGCCAAATTGGTCCCATATCAGCTGGACCACCTGGGGGTGGAGCCTCCACTCTCTGCTAGGTGAAACCTGCCATGACAGCGTGTCCGCCGTCGTGTTGTGGTTGCCAGGGATGTGAGTGGCGCGCAGTGACCTGAGTCGCGGCTGACTCCAAAGGAGGAGATGGCGGGCGAGATATGACATGACGAGAGTGCACGCCGCCTTGGCGATTTATTAGTTTATGTGATTTTAGAGCAGACGAGTGGAGGGGTCGGTTACGGGCAGTAAAAGGTGCCCTCCATGACGGAGTCAGCTCGTCATGCACTTCTGGGAAGAACTGTACCATGGGTGGGGGTGTGGCTGTGTGTGGCGCCTGGAGCTGAGGTACCAGTCGTCAAGCCGCGAAGGCTGTGGGGAGGACGGAGGGTTCCAGTCCAAGCCCACGCTCATGGCAGACCGGGCAAGCATGTCGGCCATCTGCTTGTCCACCTCAGACTGGGCGGGCTGGCCCGAAGGAGCCAGCCCAGTCAAGTCTTCTGTGTCAGATGACTGGACGCTCTCTGTCATCATCCAAGTCCAGGGGCTCAAGGGAGAATGCCGCCTGGCTGTGAGGCGAGCCGCACTCATCCCGAGCTCGGATGGAAGCGAGCGAGCGTGTCGGGGGCGGGTGGTTCATGGGGGCAGGGTCGTCCTCAATCCCGTGGGAAGAAATGGGGGGGGGGGGGGGGGGGGGGGGCGGCTGAAGTGGCATTTACCTTGAGGAAGAAGAGCTGTGACCGTAACGCTGCCATGGTCATGTTCTCGCAATGAGTACACAACGTCGAGTGAGTGATAGAAGGGGAACCAGTGCCACACTTATACACAAAATACAGCTGTTGAAACAGTGCCTAGAAGAAAAAATTGAATCTTATCTTTTTACATATTCTCAGTGAAAATCCCTTGTACACAGAAAGATGAAAGATGTTTGATATTTCTCTCATATTTATATCCGTAAACACTTGATCTCTTCAAAGAAATAGAGGACCAACTTTCTCTTAATGCCCATGGTTTTAAAATTAAATGTTCAACAAGCACATATGAGTGTGGAGTTTTAGTGTCCGCATACCTTTGGTCATAAAGTGTATATTAGTGACATGCAGTATGTAGCCAATTATTTCACTGTTTTGCTTTTAGCTTTCCATGTGATTTCAGTCTGCCCTTTCATTTGCACATAGACTGCTGTATATTGGAAAATATGGTCATTATGTTAAAAATGGTCGAGTGCTTTTCAATTTTTTGTGCCATTGAGAACATGGTGGATCAGTATTTGCTCTAGAGCAGACACACCAGATGTTGCCTTGTTCGATAAATGATAGTTGCATCCACGTGGTTCCTGTGTGGTTTCAGTGTGTGTATTTATTCACATATTTTTATTTTTATTTTGTATGTGCTGGGCCAGAGAGAAGCAACAATTAAATTTGATCAACATTAAGCTTGAGCGAGAAGTTAGTCAAGGCTAATGGTCATATTGGCCAATTGGTGGTCTGGCAACCTCAGGACTATGACAAATCAGATGTCCTTAGAAAGAGCCAGGGGTGAAATGCATATTGCATTGTATTAGTAGACCTAGATAGCAGTCAGGGCTATTCCTTGTGCTCCACATTGTGTCAGTTACTTAATTCAAAGTCAAATGATCTAATTCATCACATTTGACATCATTAAATTGTTGGCAACAAAAAGTATTTGGACACTGAAGCCAGTAGAAACAATAGATATATTATTTAAATTATGACAAAGAATTTGTCACTTTCTTGTTGTCAACTTGGAACATGTCAATATTTAATGTGATGAACTCCACTTGTGATTATATTGCTAGGACACTTAAACTTGAGGTGAATTGACTTCATACATCCACTGATCCAATGACCTCGGGACCAGTTTATTAAATGCAATCACAAAAAAAGAATATTAAAGTAAGCTCTAAACAAAAGGTGTTTCATCATTTGTCTAGCACTATGAAATATACTATGAAGTTTTTTTAAGGTCAAATATACAGTATATTGGCATTATACTGTATCTGCCATAGGCCACCTTTATATCAGTTTCATTACCGGACTTTCAAAAACCCATATTGGTTGACCACTGTAAGGCACCAGTCACTTTCTCTCTGTTCCCCTTTTCTTCTGTCTAGTTCACAGCATTAAGTTTGCAAGATTTGCTCTTCCAGCCTTGTACATATTAGAGTGAAAGTCTGTCCATTTCTCTTAAGTAAGCACATTAATGCCTGCACTGAGCATTATCCTTGAGTCCTCTTCGACCTGGGCAAACACATTAATTTCTCCAGTGTTGGGCAGTTTGTTGACCCGAGCCCCTATTTACAGTCTTCCATTGAGCGAAGGTCCGACACATCCATCAATATGAGAATCTGGGTCTTATTGACAGATCTGAATAAATGGTTGGCTAATGCAGGGACCCCTATTGTTTACCCACGAGCCTCGACAGTGCCTGACAGCAGTAGTCATCACAGATTCCTATGATGCAATAATTTACACTCTACAGCAGTTGGGCAGATTTATTGAAATTTTGCCATTTCTCAGAGAGTCTATTTGGATGTGCACTGGACTCAAGATCTTCTCATATTCAGTCAACATGAGAAATTACGCCACATTCGCCTGAAAAGGGAGGTCTTATCAATTTGAGAGGCAATGGTTTGGTTTACCAACTTATTATTGACATTAACTTCCATTTACTCATAGGCATGAATCAAATTTCTATACGCGAAAGGCCCCTGGGATCAGAGGATAAATTGCAGTGCATTGTCAATAGGGATATGCAAAGCGACATATTTTTTAAATTGACAAGTTGGTGTGTTGCCTGATGACTTGTCGAATAAGATGCATTCTCGCCTAACAGATGGAAAGAACATTCTGGGGCTTGAAATGTGTTTTTTAAAGGTGGCCTTTTTTTACCTACATTGTCTTAAAAAATGCAATGTTTGATGTGATATGCTCAAAAAAGGTGTGTTCTTGCATTTAAAAACAGCTAGATGAAGAGCAGCAGAATGGAAAAGAATGCAGGAGTCTCGAGACATGCTTTTAAACAGCCTGTTGTCATGAAATGTATGTGGGTATTGCTATGTTTTGCAAAACTTAACTTACGTGGTGTATTAAACATTTGGCTGCAGTTTGAAAGTGAAATGTCCAGCTGAGATGAGCCTATGAAAGTGGATTTGGAGGATATAATGAGTAATACGTATGTTCCTTATCAAAAATTGACACTAAACCTAACCAATAATGTTTTCAAATATAAATGAGATAATACAAAAGACAACCTAACCCAACAAACCCCTAAACCCAACCGAGTGGTTTAAAATGCAAACGTTTTAAAAGCTGTTTTTTTTTCTGAAGCAACTAGCCTACCAATGACTAAACCCAACCAATGCATAAGCAAATTAAAAGCACATTTTATGAAGCAAGCACGTCTTTCCGTGTCGCTTCCATGACACTGTGGTGCCATGTTTCAGTTTACGTTCTTGAGCAGTCTTGAACCTGGTCTGTTCAAAGTCCAGTCCTCTACCATGTGAACTACTGTGCAAGCTAATCACATCCAAATAAGTGCATAGAAGTAGGAGGGTCTATAATGCAAGTGTAAAAAATATCTAATTTTTCAAACAATGTGTTAAAATAAAAGTGTCTACATCATAAAATAGCACCTTATTATTTGTGTGAATGGTAATAAAACAGTTATTGTAGGGCCTCTAGTGTTCATTTCATCTAGATTCTGCAGTGATTTGTAACTGAAGACACCTATAATGAGTTTTTGCAAAAATGTATAAAGAGTCACATTTTCATTATGAGACCAGGTTGTTTTTTTAAAGTTGGACAAAATCATGTTTGTCAACACAATAATTATTGAAATCCAACTAATCAACTAGTTCAGGGGCGGGACCGTCCCCAGTCGGCATTCAAAGGATGTAAATTAGTAGAGGGGGGGGCGTTAGGTTACAAATGGGGGGCGTTTATCAGTCATGTTAATCAAATCTATCGTCAAGTTCCTGTTTGCATTATAATGTGTATCTAGACTCCATTATATGGGTTTGTATGCATTTGTACCATGGTTAATTTGATTCGGAAGTCTAGCGATGCATCTGGAGTATCTGGTTTAGCACCATCAAAGACACAAGCGAAGTTACAACCTCCGCTAATGCACCTCTATGGCTCTGTAAGTGGATACGGCTCAATGGACAAAGCAGTACGAGTGCAAAGCAGGTGCATTTTTTCTCACAGACTCTTAAACTCTTTTCTCAAGCTCTTAAGCGCGCAACTCTGTTCTGAGATGTACAGCGCGAGACTCAGAAATCATGTGAATTCAGCACAGAATTCTACATGACAACCCTTGAATTTACTATTGTAACGCTAACTGTTATTTCGGCAGAAATAGATTCATCATACATTATATCACTACTTCAGCTCTATAAATTTTGTCATAGGCTACATTACGGTAGTGAGGTAATATAATACATTTTTGTTACAACTATAAAATGTAATTGTTTACGTGTATTTAAATTAGGTCCACAGTTTATAACTACAAAAATGCCAAAATTTGTTGAATAGAAATTATGTTACATCTAACCAGGGTAGTGAAGATCCATGCTTCCATGTGCCTACTATGGTCTTGTTACAAATACCACTGTTAAAACTATAAAAAATTAAGTAGGGGGGTGTTCATCAAAAAAAGGTTGAGAAACACTGGACTAGTTAGTTGTTTGACCACTAGTCAAACATCGTGATTCATCCCTAATAAAAATGTCTTGACTAATTGTCAATGCCTCAGGATACATTTTCTCGGCATAATTTCCAATATCCACAGTGAAAAGAAATAACTTATTCATACTTGTGTGAGAAAGGGCAACAGCAGATATTTTTTGCATGCGCCTGCATTTCTATGCTCTGTGGGGAGTCGAGGATCCTACGTCCTGCACCTTTTGCTCTGGTTCCTTCCCCAGGGCCTGTCTGTCTGTTCCCCTTTAATCAAATCTATTATAGTGGCCTTGTTTGAAGTGCAAAGACCAGCTCTCTTCAATGGGCAGATGGCATGGAAGGTTCTGGTGAACCAGAGGCAAAAAGGACCCTATCTTTCCATGGGACTGTGAGCTGGAGGGGGGTCCTGCTGCACCTGCTGGCTGTGTAATGTCCAAACAGCAGGAAGACTGATCCTCAGCTTCACTTCAGCAGCTGTTCTGCCGCATCATAATTAAAGCCCATTGTGTGTGCCAGGCCACCAGCTGTAATTACATTTACATGCCAGTCTGAGTGGTGGAACCGAGAAAGAGTAGTCTCTTTGTCGTGTCAATTTGTGTGTTCCAGGAGAACATCGAGGTTCAGTTACCTCTGGTGTCTCTCTTTTCTTTCCTCTTAAAGGTTAAGTTCACACAGCAGCAGAACACATATGTAAGTCCTGTTTTAGAGTGTCATGTCAACAGAGTGGCGCTAAAAGTGAGTTGTATTTTTATTTGGAAATTATGTAATACAGTGAATAGGTGAACTTTCCAAATTTTGATTTTCTGTGTGATCATGGTGTAAGAATTTATTTTTTTTGCTGGTGCTGGAAGCTGCTTTATGAACAGGAAAATTCTCGAGTCACACTTGTTAATAAATACTGTTGTCAAGCACTGACTATGTGAAGACAGCCAAGATAAAATTACAGAAAGTGAAAGGAACAGGGCCACAGCGGCATGGCTGTCTGAAAACAAGGCCGTCTGAGGTGACAGCAGATCAATGGACTGTCTAGGGAAAGAGAAAAATTTGAGCTCAAAAACTCACACAACCCTGGCAGTAGAATCCGGGCACCTTAATCATGAAGTCTCAAGGCCGGCCCCTCTGCAAAATCTAAATTGGGCACTGCAATGAACTGTCGTTATTGTAATCAGGATAGGTGGAGGGGTGCAATTGTTTAGTTGGTAAGCACATCACTACCAGGGATTCACAAAGCACAGCCAGGGCCTTCTGGGAAATTTCTTAAGTAAATGAGTCTTCATATTTATTTAGTAACCGCAAGAAAGGAACGCTTAAACTGACCCCAAAAGTACACTAGCATAAATCACATTCTTGATATAAAAAAAAAAAAAGATTTATTTGTTAGTTGTGATTTCTAAGGCTGACATGTCTATGTTATTTAAAGTATTATTTCTAATAATTGGGGCTAAACATTTTAATAAACCCCTAAACTTAGCCGCAAAACTCATCCCACACTGTATCCCACAATGATAAACTGGCAAAATATCTCATAGACTTGCATTGACGAAGGGACCCAAGCCATATCTAGAGACCAGAATACTATAGTCTTGGGAGTGGGCACTTTTGAAACTGCATAGCAACATGCTAAAAACCACTCTGAACACCTTAGCGACTGCATTGCCACTTGTTAAAAAAATAAAAATTAATACTGGTAACACCTATGTGACTACATATTAACATGCTAAAAACCACTCTGAACATCTTAGCGACTGCATAGCAACATGCTAAAAACAACTCTAAACACCTTAGTGACTGCATAACAACATACTAAAACAGTCAGTACACCTTAACAACTGCGTAGCATGCCTTAGCAACCACCCAAAACTACTTTTACACTACCAATGTTCTTCAATAAATGTAAAAATAAATAAAAAAAATACATCTTTGTTGGTCTTTGTTGGCTGTGCTATCTGTATTGTGCATTCATTGTATATGCAGTTGCAAATAAATCAGACTGAATGACAATGTATTAATGCAAATCTCTTATATAACAAACCCCTCAAGGAAAAGAAAAGTGTTCTTTAGAAAGGTATTATCAGTTTGTCAGTGCGAAGAGAGCAGTTGTTGATAACATGACATGCCTTTAGCATCCTGATGATGATCATGATTATGATGTCATAATATTATGGTTTATGACACACTGTTTCTTTTTAATGCCTTTGTTTTGATTAATGGTGTTGATGCTACTATGAACAACTATAAGTGTAAAAAAGAAAAAGAATGTAATGTAAACAATTACTGGCTTTTTTATTCTTCTGCTTATATTACATTTGAAATTGTGAACACTTCTCCCCAAAGCACAAACATCAATCCCTGATGGAAAGTTCTCTCGGTGGGGGCTTATTAAAGCAAAGTTGTTTCCCTTCCACCATTATTCCTTTGTTGAATGGGATATATAATTATACTTAAAGACAAATTATTTTCCATGTAGCCTTGGAGCTGTAGTTGTTACTGTGCTTGCAAGGCAGCGCTGTACTGATATTCCTCAAACATTTTATTTTTATCCTCCTAATTTTTCTTCCATATCTTAGTTTTTTTCAGCAATTAATTCAGCTTGAAGCATATAGACTCCTTTCAAACTTTGTAGATAATGTATTGTAGATAAACTTTATGCTATTTAAGATTAATGTTTGGGTATCTACTATGTTAACATAGAAAAACAATAATAAATAAATAAAAATAAAAAAAACAACACAGCCGCTAAAACTTTACTTTGGTACTAAAGTGTATGGACATTAAAACTGTTGTTTATTTGGGGTAATTAAATAAATAGATACTGAATCACTAACACTGATTTCTTTTTCTCTTCTTTTCTAGGTGAGTAAAAACTGAATGAAACATCATGAAGCATCACATGGTACCCTTTATTCAGTTTTTCATTCAGTGTTTTTCTTTCTTTCTTTCTATCTTTTCTCTTTCTGTCTTTCTTTTTTTGTGCTGTTGAACTGTGATAGAGAGTGGGAGAGGAAGTTATTCTGTGACGATAATCTGCTCTTTTCCTGCTTAACACTTTGCTCCCTGCTTACAGTATTGTTTATGTCAATAAGTATGCCAATGCATCATGCTGAAGCACATTGGCTGAATGGGGAGGAGTTGTATTGTATGCCCCCTGTGTGTAGGCCTTCTTTGTGTTTCTGTAGTAAGTTGGTTCAGTTGTGGATTTTTGTGTACATGAGTTGTGTACATGATTGTTTAGATGAATGTGTGTGGATTTGTATGGATGTGTGTGTGGCAGGGCTAGGTAAAGTGTTAATAATTCTTCACCAACAACGTGTAAGCAGGAAGAATTGTGTTTTTCACTTTCTGTATTGCGTGATCGCAGTGATTGATTCAGAGAGTGTGCTTGCCTTTATATACCATGCTGTTAACTGTGAATAGACTTATTAATGTGCCATGAAGTGGATAAAACATTCACAGAATGCTACCACATTGGGCAGATGAAATGGCTTGTGTCTTTAAAAGGCCTCTCACCCTCTTGCCCCTCAGGGAGTAGAAAAAGAAAAGGAAGAAGGGATAACAAGGGATGACCAGTGTGAAATGACTGTTAATGAAGTCAGCATCAGAGGGAAGAATTAATTCAAGTGAAGGAAACTAAGAGTTGACCTGGCCAGACTCCTTCTCATTCAGGCTTTTGGTCATTTGTGCATTCTTTTACTTCTTACTTTGTCTTTTCTTAAAGCAAGGGCCAAATTTGTTTTACTTACTATATAATTACGCCATGCTGTATTCAGCATTATGCTGTATTCAGCATATATTTGATAAAAACTAAATGAAATGGGAAATGAAAACAATCAATGCTTTACCTACTGAATGTATTATTAGGTTAATTGTATTGAATGCCATAGTAAACACATATCAGTCATATATTACCCACATATAGAAACTAAATGTAGCAAACTCCTTTATAATAATAATAATAATAATAATAATAAGTGTTAAAATAGTCAGTTCACAAGTCAAAGACATCTTAACTGAGGCATTACTGAAAGACCACTGTGTGTATAAATTATTGTCATGTATAGCAATGCGATGAGAGTGAATGGTGACTGAGGTCTACATCTTATTTGTACTAATGGGTTGAATGGGCTTGGAACAAATGAGAATGAGTAAATTATGACAGATACAAATTTTGGGGTGAACTATCCTTTTTAACAAGATACGTGACCCCAGGTTGCTCCTGGGGAACTGTTCATGTTGTGAAAAAGTACTGCAAGTTTTAATAAAACGTTTCTGCCAAATAAATAAATCTAAATGTGTGTACCTTCAATTGGCAAAGCCATCTTAGTTAAAGCAACATATTGTGCCAGAGCTGTAATGTACCTTTTAGGATGACTTTCTGTCAAAGTCTGGAGACCAAATAGACATTCCCAGTAAATTTTGGAGTTTGAAGGCTGAGCATTTCTGTTTTCGTATCTCAAAACAGTCTTGGTTGGTATGCTTTGGTTTGGATAAGAGTTCTTTCCATGAACACTCCCCAACCACAGAGAGCTAATTTGGGGTGGGGGCCTGCAATGACATGGCAGGCTAAAAGCTGGTTTCTCTCTCTCTTCTCCTTCCATGACCACACTCTAAATGCAGGATGCCCATGGTCCAGTGATGGGCTGGCAAGTAAGCTCACATTACCCAGAACTGAAGCTCCCTCAATGGATTTGTTGTGGGCTCTTGGGCTGTTAGGAACCCGCAATAAGCTTTTATTTTATCTGGAACAGATCAGCCATGCCTTTTGACAGAGGAAAAGAACGACTTGATCATCTATATATTTGGTGGTGGAGTTTTAGGGGGCTTGAGGATGCCATGCACCAGGGGGCAGGAAGGTACAGTACTGGAGGTCCATGCTGTGTGTGTGTGTGTGTGTGTGTATGTGTGTGTGTGTGTGTGTGTGTGTGTTCTGCCCTTGTGGCTTAATTAGAGTGCAAGGCTGTTGGGAAGAATGATGGATGATCAGATGGCGGGTGCAACAATGCAAACTCAAATCCCTTCACACACACACACACACACACACACACACACACACCAACAAAACACAATCATGGAGGTCTACAGCTCACATAGAAATCATGATTTTGTTTTTGAAATATGTATTTCCATCTATCTTGTCAGTAAATATAACCTTTAATGTAACTTTAAATGTAACTTAACCTTTAAGAGGAAAGAAAAGAGAGACACTGGAGCTAACTGATCATCATTGTTCTCCTGGAACACACAAATTGACACGACAAAGAGAGTACTCTTTTGCAGTTCCACCACACAGACTGGCATGTAAATGTAGTAAAACTAAAAGTATTAATTCACAAGTTTGTTTGCCCATATAATTTTAATATATAATTTTATGATTAAACTTATTTGGCTTGCTGTCTATGGTGGAGCGGCTTGAGGAAGTCCCCCCATGGACTATTAATAGATGATAACGTGATTTAAGATGCCTAGGGTAAAGGTGGAGGTGCAGCTGAGACCAAAGAGAGGTAAACAGCTGTTTATATACTCTGGCTGTTAATTGAAAGATTGACTTGCTGCTCCCGAACTTCATATGTGACAACACACACAAAATAGTTGGCCTAGCCATTGAAGCACGGGCCATAGACATATTTAGCTTTGGTGCTCATGCGGGATTTGTAGGTTTGAATCCTGTCTCCATCATGTCTTGAGTCCTTTCTTCATCTCTTTCCCATTTTCCTCCCCTTCTAAATTATTTCTGTTAGTAAAAAGTGGCTTCCAAACAAGCATAACCTGCTAGACTTCCTTGATCAGATTTACTAGATTCACTAGGTAATTCTACACTCAAGACAAAGTCAGAGGTGGGAATATTGAGCTTACTTCACAAAATGCATATGTTTGTTTGAAAACAGCTGATAAAATCAAAGAATAAGGTATCATTCTATATTGCAATATAATTGTATTAAAGTTGCCTTAATTTACCAGAATCATGTTAAAATTACGTTGTAGCCACCATCTTGGAAATTACATCAAATGGCGCTTTTCACTGATGTCTGGTGTCGATTAATCTGTCTTGACATAGTGCTCTATTTCAGTGGACACTTTCAAGAAGGAGGTGGGAGAAATGTAAGCGCAGCGTAGTTCTGTCGGGAAGACTTACAGCTGTACAACATCACACATTTATCTAGGTAACTCCTAGCCAATCATGTGTCAGCCATCGCTTTATAAATCTTCTTACAAATGATCATGTTGCTGTTTAAGTGTGCCAACATGGCAACATCTTTCTATAGCTCACAACGTCTGACGTCGAATAAGATTCGCTCCCCGACGAACTAACATCCAGCCCAGGACATGGATTTAGTCATAGCTCCTTACCTTTTATCTAGGATCAGCCGCTCCTCGCCGCAACATGCATCTGCAATTTCCTTATTCTCAGTGGGATCGCCGCTTCATCTCAAATTTCTGCTCTGCATCAGACCTACATGGCGTGAACAATTAGCCAATCCGCATCTTCTTTTATATCTCAGTCACGTAGGAGACCTCTCTCAGTCGAACCACTGCATCTACCACAATCGTAACGCGCCACCCGATGCTAGAAGTAGCGTGCTCCTTATCAAGTCTATCAAAACCATCGCCTCAAGGCAGCAGCTGATTCTCATCTGAAATAAGTTAAGTTATCCTTCCATAAGTTATCATATCCACCAAATGCATTTACAGGATGGTTTACAGGTCTTAGGCTTTCTGTTGCCAATGTTGTCTGTTCATCATATGCCTCATCTGCATCAATATCAAAATCAAAAGCCAATATTTAATTCCATTAGAGCATTCAGCTCTCATAGTTCATGGCTGGCGATTAGACATTTACAGCATGATGAGCATGCTATAAGGGTAACTCAGTTAAGGATCGCAATGCAGGATTCATTCACCATGTTGCATGCCCGAGTGTATCTCGATCGGGGAATCAAGATCTATTATTCATGCATGTCCTGATCCACAATAATTATCGTACAGTGTCTTAATGTATTTTTACTTCATATGTCTACTTCTACTTCTCAAAATAAGGAAGCACCAATGTTGTTGCGCACCTCTGACACCTATCAGTAGGCTCCACTCATTTTGTTTCCATATTTCAACAGTTCATTTCATTACCAGCACTATGCATTTTGCTGCCTTATATGATCAAGTCATACAGGGACGTGATTCCTATTCCACAGTATGTTTAAGTTGTATTACTCTTTCAGGCATCCTTACAGTGCAGACATTTTTATTATATGCTCTCTGTAATTCATTTATTATTTTATCACTGTTTGCTTGTTTCAATCAATGGGGACTTTCTAAGCTTTGAGGCTTTACCAATGTTCCAAATTTCAAAGCTCATTACGAGTTTAACATCTATGTCAGCCTAGCTACATTATATTTTTATTTTATTTTGCAGCAGGTAAGTGAGATTCATTCACTCTTAGATAAAACCATGCCGGAATAGCATTTCTTGGGAAGCAGATACCGAATACTTATAAAACTGAAGCTTTACATGTCATGGACCATGCATTGTGCTGCTGGTTTTACAGGCTTTATATGGAGCTTAATCTTCAATAATCACATCTTTTACATCTACATACTTCAACCCTATCATGGCTGGACAAGGCTCCTTCCTCTCCAAAGTAAACATCTAGATGCTTCCAAAAGTCATATCCATTCACCCCACTGCTCATTTCAGCATCATCTGTCAAATTGTACTTCATTGTCCAGCTCACAAATAAGTGTAGTTCAAGTCAAGTCAAGTGGTTTTTATTTTGTTCAACATTATACAGGTAGTACAGTACACAGTGAAACGAGACAACGTTTCTCCAGGACCATGGTGCTACATAAAACAACGTAGACAAGACAAACACAGAACCACATGAGACTACACAGACTAAATAACATACCTATATAAAGTGCACATGCAAACGTGTGCAAAAAGTACGGGACAGTACAATAAATTACTAAAAATTAACAGAACAATAGGCACAGTGAGAGACCAGTGCAAAAAGATGACAGTTTCTAAAAATGCCAAATGGAAACATAACATACCATGAGATAGTTATTGAGGTAGCAGCCAGGTATAACGTGACAATAATTAAAGTGCAACTCAAGACACGTGTGTGTGTGTCAGTCCAGACTCTGAGTATTGATGAGTCTGATGGCTTGGGGGAAGAAGATGTTACACAGTCTGGCCGAGAGGGCCCGAATGCTTCAGTACCTCTTGCCAGACGGCAAGAGGGTGAAGAGTTTGTGTGAGGGTGTGTGTGGGGTCATCCACAATGCTGGTTGCTTTGAGGATGCAGTGTTTTTTGTAAATGTCCTTGATGGAGGGAAGAGAGACCCCGATGATCTTTCAGCTGTCCTCACTATCCTCTGCAGGGCTTTGCGGTCTGAAACGGTGCAAGTCCCAAACCAGGCAGTGATGCAGCTGCTCAGGATGCTCACAATAGTCCCTCTATAGAATGTAGTGAGGATGGGGGGTGGGAGATGTGCTTTCCTCAGCCTTCGAAGAAAGTAGAGACGCTGCTGTGCTTACTTGGTAATAGAGCTTGTGTTGAGGGATCAGGTGAGGTTCTCCGCCAGGTGAACACCAATGAATTTGTGCTCTTGACGATCTCCACAGAGGAGCCGTCGATGTTCAGTGGAGAGCAGTCACTCTGTGTTCTCCTAAAGTCAACAACCATCTCTTTTGTTTTGTCCACATTCAGAGACAGGTTGTTGGCTCTACACCAGTCTGTTATCCGCTGCACCTCCTCTCTGTATGCTGACTCGTCGTTGTTGCTGATGAGACCCACCACGGTCGTGTCATCGGCGAACTTCATGATGTGGTTCAAGCTGTGCATTCCTGCACAGTTGTGAGTCAGCAGAGTGAATAGCAGTGGACTGAGCACACAGCCCTGGGGGGCCCCAGTGCTCAGTGTGATGGTGGTGGAGATGCTGTTCCCGTTCTGGACTGACTGAGGTCTCCCAGTCAGGAAGTCCAGGATCCAGTTGCAGAAAGATGTGTCCAGGCCCAGCAGGTTCAGTTTTCCAATCAGGTGCTGAGGAATGATTGTGCTGAATGCTGAGCTGAAGTCTATGAACAGCATTTGAACGTATGAGTCCTTTTTATCTTGGTGGGTGACGAGCCTCTCGAAGCACTTCATGATGATGGGTGTCAGTGCGACAGGACGGTAGTCATTGAGGCAGGACACTGAAGATTTCTTTGGCATGGGGATGATGGTGGTGGCCTTGAAGCACATTGGAACGATGGCACTGCTCAGAGAGATGTTGAAGATGTCGGTAAGAACATATGTCAGCTGGTCTGCACAGCCTCTGAGCACTCTGACAGGAATTTTGTCTGGTCCAGCAGCATCCCGTCGGTTGACTCTACATAGAGTTTTCCTCATATCAGCCATGGTAAGACAGAGCACCTTGTCGATGGGAGGAGGGGTGGTCTTCCTCACCACCACATCGTTCTGTGCTTCAAACCTAGTGTAGAAGTCATTCAGCACATCTGGAAGGGAGGCATCTTTGTCACTGGGAACTGATGTTGTTCTGTAGTTGGTGATGGCCTGGATGCCCTGCCACATGCGCCACATGTCGCCACTGTTCTGGAAGTGACTGTGTATTCTCTGGGCGTGTGCGCGCTTTGCCTCTCTGATGGCCCGGGACAGTTTGGCCCTCGCTGTTCTTAGGGCAGCCTTGTCGCCTGCACTGAAGTCAGAGTCTCGGGTCCTTAGCAGTGCACGCACCTCCGCAGTCATCCATGGCTTCTGGTTGGAGCTTGTGGTGATGGTCTTGGAGAAGGTGACATCATCAATGCACTTGCTGATGTAGCTGGTCACTGATGCTGTGTATTCCTCCAAGTTGGGAGAGTTGCCATATGTTGCAGCCTCCCTGAACATGTGCTAGTATGTACACTCAAAACAGTCCTGAAGAGCAGAGTTGGCTCCTGCTGGCCAGGTTTTCACCTGCTTCTGGAGCGGTTTTGTGCATCTGTCGAGCGGTCTGTATGCTGGAATTAGCATAACAGAGATGTTGTCTGAGTAGCCGAGGTGGGGGCAGGGCTCCGCCAGGTACGCACCTGGGATGTTTGTGTAAACAAGATCAAGCGTGTTCGCCCCTCTCATTGCAAATTGCACATACTGATGGAATTTAGGGAGCACTGTCTTGAGATTAGCATGGTTGAAATCTCGGCCGACAATAAACAGTCTGTTAGGGTGAGCATTCTGCAGCTCGCTCATAGCCCCATACATTTCACAGAGCGCTTCCTTAGCGTTAGCGCTGGGGGGAAAGTAAACACTGGTTATAACAACAGTGGTGAATTCCCGTGGTAAATAAAAAGGTCTTCATCTAACAGTCACAAGCTCCACCAGAGATGAGCAGTAACTAGAGACTATCATAGATTTATTACACCAATCCGTGTTGATGTAAACACACAAGCCACCATCGTGAGTCTTACCACACAGTGCTGCATTTCTGTCGGCACGAAACGAGGCGAGCCCGTCTAGCTGAATGGCTGCGTCCGGAACTCTGACGCTGAGCCACGTCTCCTTGAAAACAAAGACGCAGCATTCTCTAAGCTCATGCTGCGTAGTTTGCTGTAGTCGTATGTAGTCCAGTTTATTGTCCAGTGAGCAAACATTTGACAGCAGGATAGACAGGAGAGCCAGCTGCTAGGGTTTGTTTTGGCATGGACCCCCGCCCTCTTGCCGCGCTTTCACTTCCTCGCACACCATTTACGACGTCGCCTCCCCTGGCCACCGGCATCAGGCGACACCGAGGACTGGAGGCCTGGTCACCGCAGCAAGCTGAGTTTGCGTAGCAACTCCTGTAGATAATCATGCAGCTTGGTTGTTGCAGGAATCTTATATTTTAGCAGTGTCTGGCAATGGTAGACACAAACACCGGTTGCTCCGATGTCCATGTGCCATAAAAGTCGGGCTAAGTGACAAAAATAGCACAATTTTGGATCCGGAGTGGCCGCTGCGTGCTACCGCGCTGCCATCTTGGATCACAGTTGTAGTCTGCACATCTAAATCTCTGTCGCAATATTCATGCCGGATAATTGCAATATTTTAAGCTCCCATCCATATGCACCTGCTCCTATTCTCTGCTCCTCTATTCCCATGTCACAAATTTTCTCTCAAACTGGGCATTCCTTCTCCAGTGGAAAAAACATAGCCCTTCTACATCTCTCATTTTCTGGCATTGTGCTCTATTTCCCCCAGATGCAAGCTTACCCACCTCTCTATAAATTAGACAGATCATTAGTTCACATTTCCTTCCTCCTGCACAGTTTCAGTCTCCATATGCAATCTCCTGTCCCTTTGGGTCACCTTAATTCGCCATGTGCATCATTCATCAAGGCGCTCCATCTCTCGACTCCTCACGCTAGCCATTTCGTTGATAACACTCTGACAGCGTAAATTTGGTCCTTTTGCTCCTAATCCCCGGAACTGAATTTCCATTTTCCATAACAAAACCCTTAAACCTCAGACGGCATGTCCTTTTTCATGGATATGTGTGCCCTCCAAAGGTATTAAGGTTACTGTAAAGGAAAATAATTCGCAAGCCAGAAACGACTAGACACATTTTTCACTCATGCCCAGCTCCCTTCATTCGCATCTTCGAAATTCACCCCATCATCGTCACTAGCGTGCAAATGTATCACCGTCCTTCTCTAGGCTCCTTATCCCCTACTGAGACATTTATCATGGCAAAGTACCAACTGAACCCCATTCTTTCAACTGAGCACATTCCCAGGTTTTCTAAATTCAATCACTACTCTCTAGCTCGTTTCAGTAGGTCAATCGACTATATCCCTCCACCAGCATACTTCTCGTCCCCTGCCCACATCTTTAGGACCTTCTACCGGACTAAGCCCCTCACACCTCCACCTTTTAGACTCACGCAGTCCATGCTCATTCCCCCTTTTTTCTCAAACACTCCAAAACAGACCACTCGGTAGCATAACAATATCTACAATTTCCAACTCCTCCTGCCTCGACACCTCCACATCTGCACACTAGTTCAAAATTCGCATCTGACCCCTCAGATAATGCAGTCCCCTCCCCTAGTCTCAGGGGCACTCATTCAGATTGTGTGTGGCCACAGCGGCTGCTCATCAAGGACTATTTGAATCCACAATCAAAACTCTTGGCCGCTGGTCACCCTTATCGTAGGTCCTCATTTTATGTTGTTTATGTTTTGGCAAAGATTCTGCACAACTATGGGTGCCTTGTTGGAGTGCTCAAAATCAAACTCATTGTCTCTCAACAAGGGCTATCCTCCAGCAAAGATATCACTCACACTATGCCCCTCTATCATAAGAGCCATCAGTAAACGCAAGCGCAGTTTATCTTAGGTAACTCCTAGCCAATCATGTGTCTGCCATCGCTTTATAAGCCTGCTTACAGTCTATCACATTGCAGTTTCAGTGTGATAACATGGCAACCTCCTCCACCTCACCACAACAAGTTGAGTGCCATACCGGTGGGGGTAGGCTCCTCGCCCTTCTCCGGCAGGATCTGAAGGTTCTGAGTACAAACTCTTTGGACCATCAGATGGGGCTTACGCCAAAGAGAGACATTACATTTCTGTTTCAGATTCATCAAAATAAATGTCATCTTAAACTTTACTCAAGTCTGCGAGTCTTCCTGATAGAACTTAAAGTTCCAATATGTCTGGAACAAACCAGAAGATTTGCTAACAATTAACATTACTATGCTGGTTGACAAGCTAGACCAACACCAAACCATCACTATCTAACATAAACCAGCTTTGATCAGCATGAAAATTCAGTTATTTTTGCAGGTTTTTTGTCAGGTATTTTGCTGGTATTTGCAGGTATATCCTGTTGTTGAATAATTGAAATTCTCAAAAGACACACTTGCTGGCAAGTTCGCCCATTGTTAGCTCGTTAGCATGCCTAACACACTTGTTTGGAGTGACATCACAATGGTTGTTGGGCACTGTTGCAACCATGTCAAAGATTTCAGAAATTACCTTTCAGAGCATCTTATTGCATCAGCACTGACCTGTGTAATATCGGTTGATGAATGAGGTGATATAGGTCCCTGTCAATCTGCAATTCGACATATGATCCTCCTTCATTTCTGGCAGCCTTTGTTTAATATGGCTGATGCCTTTGTCTCATTGACCTTGCTGATGCAGACAGGGTTCTGAATCACACATGTAATTACTGTGTGTAATTGTTCAAGCCCTCTTAGTTTTTTTGTGCTGAATGGCACCACTTTGACTCTGCTAGCGCTTGCTAATTAGTGGCGAGCAAAGGGCATGAATCAGGCTGTTTATCAGAATTAAAGACTTGATCAGTGTTGTCCACAGTGACAGAGGGCTTCCTTGTAAGTTGGCCTCCTCCTCTGACTTGTGTAATATTGTTTAATTTGTAACTGGCTGCTTTAAGTTTGGAAAACCATGGCATTTTTTTATTTTCTTCAGCTATATGAAGCTCTGTTTGGAATACATTTCTAAAGTTCTGCTGACTAAATACTGCACAGTGTTCAGTAAATACTGCCAACTATTACTTTTTTAAATACTGTAGTACATGAATCTGTATGATTTATGCAATACACATTTCAAACAAAATATGGTATATTGTTGGCTGATGACCTCATTACGTGCATGTGTAGTACCACAAGTGGTGTCCAGTTATCATCCCAGCAGAAAAATATCGTTATTTTGTATTATTTTTAATCCGATTTTGCATATAAAAATGTCTTACTTCTTGGCAGTCCTATTAAATACAGAGTCAAGACAGATCTTAATTGCAGCTGATATTACTTGCAGCTCATTCTTCACACCGGAAATGAAAAGTTAAGTCGAAATGTTTATGTGCCCTGCAAACATACTGTATATTTCAGGTATAGGAGTAGTGTGGTAGTATGCTGTTTTGTTCTTGGCCTTGGAGTAAATGGGCATTAATTTACATTCTGATTCATTATCAAAGGAAATGAAACTGACCCATCCATCCATCCATCCATCCATCTTCAACTGCTTATTCGAAGTCGGTTTGCGGGGGCAGCAGCTCCAGCAGGGGGCCCAAACTTCCCTATCCCAAGCCACTTTAACCAGCTCTGACTGGGGGACCCCGAGGCTTTCCCAGGTCAGTGTGGTGATATAATCTCTCCACCTAGTCCTGCGTCTTCCCCGAGACCTCCTCCCAGCTGGACGTGCCTGAAACACCTCCATAGGGAGGCGCCCAGGGGGCATCCTTACCAGATGCCCAAACCACCTCAACTGACTCCTTTCCACGCAAAGGAGCAGCGGTTCTACTCCGAGCTCCTCACGGATGACTGAGCTCCTCACCCTATCTCTAAGGGAGAAGCCCGCCCCCTTCTGAGGAAGCCCATTTCGGCCGCTTGTACTCGCGACCTAGTTCTTTCGGTCATGACCCAACCTTCGTGACCATAGGCTCAGCTCTCTTTTCGTGACAACGGTGTGATAGAGTGAGTGCAATACCGCCCCCGCTGCCCCGATTCTCCGGCCAACCTCCCGCTCCATTGTCCCCTCACTCGTGAACAAGACCCCGAGGTACTTGAACTCCATCACTTGGGGCAATACCTCCTTCACTACCCAGAGTACGCACTCCATCGGTTTCCTGCTGAGAAACTGGCCCAATTGAAAGTAATTAAGCTAGCCAATTTAAATGATCATTCATTACTGTGAGATTTTATTTAAATTATATAACTAGTTTCTGAGACCAATCAGGGTTTGCCTTCACCATTCCATATCTCCATATGGTTAGGGCAAAATGCTACACACATTACACATTACAGAAAACACGCACGCACACATACACTTACACTACACATAACCCACTCTCTCACACACACACATTGGTTTTTCTATCATTTTGTTGACTTTCAATTAATGCCTTTCTAGATTATCATATGTGCATGCTTATTAAAGGAATATTTTGGGTTCAATCCAAGTTAATCTCAATCAACAGCATTTGTGGCATAATGTTGATTAACACAAAAATAAATTTTGACTCGTCCTCCTTTTTAAAAAAAAAAAGCAAAACTGGAGGTTACAGTAAGGCACTTACAATGGAAGTGAATGTGGCCAATTTTTGGAGGGTTTAAAAGCAGAAATTGTAAGCCTATAATTTTACAGAATAACTTACATTATTCTGTAAAACATTTTGTAATGTTAAATTAGTTATAACTTCCATTGTAAGTGCCTCACTGTTACCCAGATTTTTGCTTTTTTAAAGAAAAGGAGGGATGACATGAAATTAATTTTTGTGATAATCAATAATATGCTACAAATGCTGTCAATTGAGCTTAACTTGTATTGAACCCAGATCATTGCTTAAGCCTTTTTATTGTTTTATTCTTTTGAGCAAGGCTGGGTGGTCCACAAAATAGAGGTGATTTTTATTGTTTTAGTCTGATCAAAATTTAACTTGTCAGGATAATTTCCAAAGCTCTTGTTTTCTGAGCAAGTCTGAATGGTACCCTCCATACTTTATAGATCTTCCTGCAAAAAGCAGGAGTTCCTTAACAGATAATCTCCATTATGTGCCGCTGATCCTCTCAGGGAATTCTGGCAATTTTCTGATGCCCATTATTCATGGCTCCAAAAGCTGTCTGCTTTGCAAAGGATACCATGCCTCTTTTTTAAACAATAGGCTTCTATCTCTCTCTCTCTCTAGCAGTGAAGGCTGATGAAATGGCTTGGGAAAAAATATTGTTTTCTCTCCAATTGATGAGCACAAGTATTTTGCGGATTCAATAAAGCCTTCTGTTGTCTCAGAGGAGAGGGAAAAAAAGTAAGGCAACAGCTGAACTTCTCAAGATTTTCCTGGACATTTATATGTTAGCCAAATTTCCAGTCTCTCTTTTCATTTCTCTTTGTGTTTCTGAATCAATATTTTCATATTTCATCTTCTTGATAAATAGTAAACAGGCTTGTATCTGTGCTGAATGGGAAGAGCAGTGTGTTCAGTCTGTAGAGGTGTCATATACAGAAATGAAGTATGTTTGTCAGAGCAGCAAGAAACCAACATCAGCTTTTCCACACATATACACACACAGGGTCTGTTAGCCATAGCCCACATCACAAGAAATAATTTGAAGTGCTGAGTAACCACAAGTCCACAAGTCGCTATCCTTATATCAGATCAAATAACACTTAGCCTATTTAGTTATCCCAGCTCATCATCCTCCTCAAACACACACATGACAGTTTTGCAATGCACCTAATATATAAGTAAATCTAAAAATAAACAAAGATGAGTATTAGGGGTGCCATGATCGATCGGCCACTGATCTAAATTGGACGATCTTCTTCTTAAGTTGGTGATCGGCAATCAGTCGTTTGTGCCCAGAATCAGGGTCAATCTTTTCACACATACACTGCTACTCTAATGAATGAGTGCTTTCTCAGCCCTTAAAGCATGACAGTGTGGCCTCTGGAGGGTGAATTGTTGGCAATTCTAAGTATTCACAAATGTAAACTTTCAGACATGCTGTTATTCAGATGAATATGCTGTTTTTTTTTGTTTTTGTTTTTTTAAACGTGTACAACTTATGTTTGCATGAATATTAAGTTTCCCATTTTCTACAGTCATTACAGTAGTAATTCTGACTCACTGCACTGCGAGCACAGAGAGGCTAAAGAGACTGCAAACAGGTATTATAACTAATTAAACAACAAATAAACATGCGTATACAACTCTGAGTATATGTGATGTAATGTGAGTCGTGACAATTAGACATTGTGCGACAGAGTCTGTTTGAGTGATCATGAACCCTTTCTGATTCACTCCCTTCAAAATGCTCACTTGCTGTGTCAATCAAACATGTGCGCTCTCCAGGTGCTCTCAATATCTCATCAGTCACTCATCTCAGACTATTCAGCGAGGATCCCAATTTAAATCAGGTTAATGTTGGTCACATTACCACTAATCACAGCAATCACATTTTAATCATAACAGCACTGCATCTTCTTCACACATTTGCTTAATAATTGGTGATTTGTGTTACAGCAAAATGCCAAAGACAGTAAACAAATTATAGATATTAATGATTTCTCACTGGAGCAGTTTTAGAGCTTGCAATGGATATATCTTTCTTATTTTTAAATGTATCTCTGCTGTGTGTGATGTTCTCATGGTTTTTACTGCTTACAAGTATGTCACAATGACCTTTTTGACATTGACAGTAGAACTAGTCATAACTGTTTCAAAACAAATAAATGTTAGCAATTCACAATTAATGTAATTTAAATGTAATTTTGAAATTTCATAAAAAGGTTTCATTTGGGCTCCATTTGACAACCATTTTTTTTGTGTGTGTGTGTGTGTGTTATTATTTGTGAATCTCTTTCCATTTGTCTGTTAATTAGAAACCATTCTAACCCCATAATAACTAATGTTGACTAATACAACTTTTGAGTTTAAAAATGTAATAGTATATGTTGCAAATAACATTAAGTTAAATTGTTCATGTTAACTACAGTAATGTTGTTAAATAATGTTAGCAAATGGAACCTTTTTATAAAGTGTTTCCGTAATTTAACTCTGTGGTGCGTAAACATATAACTGCTCAATATAACTCGCAAAAGTGTGGCATAGGGCACTTTTTCAAAAATCGGTATCAGATGATCTTCGTTTTATAAAATCGGAGATCGGTATCGGCCTCAAATTTCCTGATCTGTGCACCACTAATGAGTATGGGCAACAATGAGAATGACAAAACAAAAGCTAGTTTGTTTTTGGAGTTGTGTAGGAGCAGCTAGTTTGTATGCTCCAGAAATATTTAGCCTCGGTGCTAATGTTGGAAATGCATGTTTGATGGTGTCCCCTTTCTCTCACTAATAACTTCCTTTTAAATCATTTCAGTGATTGTTACTAACATTGCTACCATGTCAGAAATGTCTGGTCTGGTCAAAATTATGTTCTAGTCATTCAGGGATAAAATTGCACATTGTGCAATAAACAAAGCTAGTACAGTGCTGAAAGAAAGTGGTTTTCAGAAGCATACAGTTTGACTAATGGATTTCTCCTCTAATCAACCTATAATGTAAACAGCTTTTATAATAACTCTACATATTGTTTTTTTTATAAACATCTTTATTGCTACCAAGTTAGCTCTTACTATTTATTTTTTTCTTCAATAACAGTTTTTACATGGCTCTTTCTAATACTTTATTTTGACTGGTCAATCACAGCATTCTTCAGTCAAATATGTTTTGTATAAAGACCACTACACTGTATAATTGGCTGTTGTCCCAGTCAACCAATTTCTACATAGCTGTGCTAGTTTATTGTCTATTTCTTTGCATTGAATTTATCTCATTGTATGCATTTCAATTTAATGTCCATTAATTAGTGCTAGGTATCGATACAGATTTCCCATTTTGGTTCAATTGAGATTCATAAGCTCTCAATTCTTTTCTTTTCTGATTTCAAATTAATTTGGGTATATTTCAGATATAATGCCCATTTTTCTTACAATGGAAATAAATGATCTCAGCTAATGCTGTAAATTATACAAGAAACCCTTTACCTTGGTACACTGTGAATATATTAATTAAAAAAAATAAATAAAATAACAACAGGTCCCAAACTATTCAGTTCAATTGCTATTTATTGAATATATGTCATATTCAATACAACCATAACTTTGGTGAACTTTAAAGTGCAAGTAAAATATTTTAAGGGATTTTAAGAATCAGTATTGTGATTGTTCAAGTGAAGATCATGATTAATCAGAAATTGATTTTTAACAAGCTCTATCTACTATTTATATATTTTTTGCTAATTAGCCATGCAATGAGAAGGATAATATACAGTCAGCCGTCATTATCACAAAATAATCATTATTTTGCAGTAATGATCATTTAACAGTATTCTATCCCTTACTAATTTTTCTTTTTAGAGAGATAATATCAGGTTCATGCCTGTGTACCATTTTGTATGATCAAAAAATTATTTTGAGGCCAAAACTTGAAAACCAATGAAGTCTATAGAATGTAACACATATCATTATCCACATAAAAATCAATGCAGACATCAGGCTCCTTGAAAGTCTGATATTGCATAGAGTTATTTTGACTTCAGCGGCAGGGACCCTCAGAAAGAGGTCAGCGGGTTCCATATTCTTTCTATCTCAGAGACAAATAACCATGATTATGGTAGGACACACTCCCACACTCATACTGTGTTCAGTTTCACAGAAGGCCACAGTCTCTAGTGTCTCAGGGCTGTTAACTAGTAGTTCAGATGAGATTCACATCCCCAACACAAAATGCCACATCGAATACAGATAACCAACAGTGTGTGTATATTTATAGCAAACTCCATTTTATAAGAACAAATAAAACCGTAGTCTCTGGGAGTAAAAGTGAAATAAATTCAGTGGCTAGATCTGGCACGTTTACTGTGCTTCTATATTGCATTAATATGTCCTTCAATCCATCTTGAAAGAGACCCAGATGTAAAACAGATGGAATCATAATGAAGATCAAAGCGAGTGTGGTTGAACAAGATGGCGTAGTCGGGGTGTGTGTGTGGTTGGATGGTCATTTGTTTTGGAGACAGGGTACTCGCTGGTTGAAATGCAGAAGTGTGTGCTTTAGTGGCTTACTTTATTAGTTCCTGCTGCAGTTGCATGCCAGATGGGTGAAATTGACCACAACTTTTTTTTTTTTTTTTTTAATTAAACAGTATATTTTTAGCTGACACTGTAGAATAACTCTTAAATGAGCTTTTCCCATTTAAGTTAAGTTTCTCTTCTATGTGTCATAATTTTCATGTTTGACTCACTTTGAATAACAGATAATAAAAAAAATATATATTCTTTAAAGTTTGGCCGTGTTCAGTTGAGACATATTCCAGTTTAATAATGTGGCACAATGTCACCAAACAGAATTGCAAAAATAACGACTGTTTTCATATAGGTTTACGGATAGGGCCACTCAAACAAACAGCAATGTTGAAAGCATAGTTGTCTTACATAGTAAAGGAATAGTTCACTCAAAAAATTTAAATTCTCTCATTTTATGATGGCTATATGTGCTTTTTGGAGCTTCAAATTTTTACACCCATAAATTTGCTTTGTATGGACCTACAGAGTTGAATTCATCCAAAAATATTTGTTTGTGTTCTGCTGAAGATGGAAAGTCCTACACATCTGGGTTAGCAAGAAGGTCAGTAAATGATGAGAGAATTAACGTTTTTGGGTGAACGATCCCTTTAAATATGAGAATATACAAGTAGAGAAGTCAACATTCATTTTGCATAAGATGAACTCGGTCAGGCCTATGTACTGATCAGTAAGATGTAGAGTTCTGGAAAGAGACAACATTTATTAGTTCTCTAAGCCTCTAAGTGTGTTCGTTCTGGGATATGGCCATTTGACATGGCCGCATTGCATTGTGGGGGATGCTGTCGGTGCCCTTTAGCAGATCGATACACCAGAATGAAGTCAGGAGGAATAACCATCAGTGGGAGGGAAATGGTGAGACAGTCTGGAAAGTCACACACTGAAGGGTTACAGCAGAAATGAGATTGAAATGGTTTTGTATTGATGTTGTAAAATTAATGCCTAGATGTGAGCTGACCATTGACCGCAACCCATTACAGGTGCCAAACCTAATTTAGGTGTTGCATATTGTAATGTGCACATAAACAAGTCATCCAAGTCATCCATTTCCCATACACCATTTTAGTAAACCAGCAGGGTTGTTGCTGTTGTTTCTTAGACTGGGCGATTGTGGCACGGTGGAGGGCGGGACCGGCGCGTGATTAAGCACGCCCGGTCCCGTATCAGGCTAATTGAGCCGTCAAGAGGGATAAAGGCCACTCGCAGACGGCGATCGGGAGAGAGAGCTTAATCAGCAGACATGTCTGTTGTCCTATGTGTTTGTTTTAAGTTCTTCATTAAATTATTATTTATATTGACAAGCCGGTTTCTCGCCTCTTCCTTGCCCATGAAAATTATCTTCTTTACAGCGATATATCAAATATTCATAATATATTGCTCACAACATAAAAATAAGCAAAATAAAGAATATTACTATAATTTGTGCTTATTATTTGCAATAATCTCCAGTATGTGAGACCATTGTAATAACATATCTCATTTTAATTTATATTGTAAAAAAAAAACAAACAAACAAACAAAAAAACTTAAAAGTTTGCTTAATTTTTTGTGAATTATTTCAAAATGTAAATTTTAATAAAATTAAAAAATTAAAAACCTAAAAAAATCATATTTGCTACCGTATACAGACAATATTACCGTTTCTTACTAACTATTGTTATATTTGTTATATCTGATAAGTTTATTATTTTTTATTTATTTTATTTTTTTATGGCGATGCTGATATCTCGAGAGCAGGTTGGGTGATTGCCGATACACAAAATACAATTTAACAACAGAAAATCAGGTGAACACAAAATAAAAAAAGTGAAACACATTTATTTTAGATAATATTTAATTAGTATTATAATTTATTGTACTATAATTTGCTTAAACTTGAAAACAACAACAACAGCAAAAAACAGCAAAAAACAACAACATGAAAATAGAAATTGTTTATTATCCATTGACAAATCTGTTGGTAGTTTTTGGAACTGACACAAGGAAAAGTTAATCGGAAAACACTGTGATCGGCCGATGCCGTTAAATCGCAAAATGACAACAAATAAGCCGATTTATCAGCCTGCGGTGCGTTTCTCATACAACAATGTAACACTGCTGAACCACCATTATATGATGAATTGTTTGAGAAACTAACTAGCTAGTCACAATTGTTTCCCGAAACCCTAGTAACTATGTCACACATTCATCATTCAAACCACGTTGGTTCAACAATGTGGAGCTGTCGTTAATGACGTTACTCAGAGGGTAGAGTAATAATTTCTGCAGAGATCAAATGGATTTCAAATTGTAAAAGCTCATTTACATGGACAGAAATCCCTTTATTAAAACAACTTGAGACATGAACTAGACATTTACATTTATATGCACTTTGTAAATGGCGTACTCTTTACTACAGTATACAAGCGGTTTGGTAAGTAAGCAGCTATACAGCAACATTATTTTTCTACGACGCTGCTGTAAATAGCGAACATGACATCTTTGGACTACTTCTGTTCTGTTCTGTTCTCCGTTGTTTCGCTTTATTTTGACATACCTCTCTGTTTCTGGTGTTTGTTTTCATCACGACCTCTCGCAGCATTGAGCTGCAATAGTGAAGTTTCCCTTTTACCTCACTTTACCACACTTGAGCACATAAATATGCACACTTTTCAAAAACCAATAAGAACACCACTTTTATTAATATACATGGAGTGAAAGATATAAACTGGGTCTGTCAAATAGGGCTCTGGTGAAGCTGTGTGGCGCTGCATGGCAACAAACATGATTTTCAACTTGCTTTTCAGTGACAAAGAAGTTAAAACCCTTCACAATTTGAATTTAAATACAAAATATAATATCCCATTTGATGACCAAAAATACTCTGTCATTTCTAAGCATGTATTTTGAGTTAATGCTTTCCTAATACATTGGGAATTCATCCACTAGATTAGCATGTAGAAATGAGCACATAATAGGTGATACTTGTGACTTTGTGCATCACAGTAGCATTGGAATGCCAGATCAAATGTAAGCAATTATTATGTGAATCATGTCATACAATGTCATTTCTTCATTATCAACTACCAGAATAATGTCATTGATAAACTATATACTGTAAGTGTGATTAATATATGGAATTAAATACAAACCTTTATTGTTTTGCAGTGCCGATGAACCACCATCACATACATTATAACAGTCAAGTAACTAAAGCCTGCTATGTAAAGATTTTCTCATTACACAAAATAATAGTCATGACAATATAAGCCAAACATGACACAAAACACATCCTTTATTTAAATCCTCAGACAATTCTATAGAGAGACCTTACTTCTCATTTTTCCCGAGCCACAGCATGAAAACTATATAAAAAACAGCATGAAAGCAGCTTATTTTAAAACCAAAAACCCATTAACAGATGAATACAATAATTTGATAATCAAATTAAGCTGTGCCCTATTACTATCACAAATCATTGATGAAACACCCACATTTAGCTAGTTAATTTAGATGATTATTAGCCACCAAGATGTTTCTATCCATTCCTCAGGTACATCAGTTGCAGGTGTATTAATGACTCCAACAATGGCAACTTTACAAAGAATCCCACAGCTTGAGCACAAAATACGAGGCATAATTCAGGTAATGTATATAAATACCTGCATGAGGTCAGATTTCTCCCCACTTGACTCTCTATCTGATGTCAACATCATAAGAAAATTCTGGATTCCAAGAACCATGATCCTTGAATTGTTGTAGGTTGCAGAGGGCCACAAGAAGAATCTACACCTTAAGTCCAGAAGTGCAGTTCTTAGCTGAGGTGGCTTTATTGTGCTGTGGGAAGTTTTATGGAGGTGGTTGGTGATGGCCTGTGGCTCAGCATTTCTTAGGTCAGCAAGGCTGTGAAAGCAGTAACACCTTTGCCATTAGAGCTTATGAACACCATGCTGACTTTCCCCAAAACTCCTCAAAAATAAAAAAAAAGTGTTCAACTTCCTGAGGAGGAAGAGGGGGTCATGGTGGTGCTGATGATGATGAAGATGCTGAACCCACATCAAGGCATCATGCAGGAGCATATTGTAAGTCAGAGAACATTTAATACAGAACACGTTTGGTTAATTATTTTCATTTTTAAATACAGTTTTTTGGCTGCATTTTCTAATATTTGATCTGACCCCCTCCCCGCAAACATTAATGGAAGTTGCCCCCGGGCGGTGGGGTATGTGGGGATGAGGGCATAGTCATGTTCTGTCTGCTGGAGAGGGAGAGCGGTAAGGCTCGTCACCTGGTCTGTCATTATCATTAACACCTGTCTCTCATTATAGTGATGGCAGAGGCAGACCTGAAAAGGCAGACAAGCGCCTCAGTTGGGAGAAAGAGAGAGACCAGAGAGAGACTGTGTGTGTGTGTGTGTGTGTGTGTGTGTGTGTGTGTGTGTGTGTGTGTGTGTGTGTGTGTGTGAGAGACACATTATTGTCTCGTTTGTGTGTGATTACTTGGTCACTGAGAGCCCTTTTGTTTGAGCTTTGTGAACGACACTGAAGAGTAATAAAATACTCACGTTGACTGTTTCCACTGCCTCCTGACTCATCCATTTGTCCTGAAAATGTGTAATCTGTTACACTATGCTTCTACCACAGGTGGAGGGCTGTAGTTCCAACTCCACAACTTTGCGATGCTGTTTCCGAATGTACGTTGGAACTCCAGTTTCGGGAAACACCAAATCGTTGAACTATGTTGGTGGGGTGGGGTGGAATAATAGGATTCAAACAGTGTTACTATGAATGCAAACTTTAATACAGGGAAAAATACACTCTATTAGCATAACATACATTATATATATATATATATATATATATATATATATATATATATATATATTGCACCTTCACTAGCAACTGACACATAAGTGCCAGCTTTAAATGTCATACATTCTGCTTCTCACAGATCTTGACCTGGACGAATGTATGAGAATTTTTTGTGCAAATATTCTGTAAATTTGCAGTTTCGTTTGGTCATTGTTTCCACTTAGCTGTCATTTGTTGCTACTGTCAAGCAAATGTTTGATACCGAACACAATAGCGCTTTGCGCAGTCACTCAGAGATTGAAAGGCAGAAAATTGGCCAGTAGTTGCTGCAAGCCTATTATAATCGACCAATTTGTGTGCAATAATCCTGGACTTATGAATAGGGGTTAAAGCAATGCAAATATGCGCGCACACACAATGAAGTATTAGACCAGATACACATCATAATGCAACTAAAGCCGAATCCCGGACATTTTCGCAAATTTAGAAATCCTGGCTGGATGCTTTTTTAAGGTCCGAAAAAGTAGACATGTCCAGAAAAAAGAGGAAATATGGCCACCCCACCATAATGCCTCTAGAAAATGGGCAACTTAATATTCATGCACGTGTAATTCTTACTCATTTTTAAAAACAAACTTGCAGATTCATCTGAATAACAGCATGTCTGAAAGTTTACATTTGTGAATACTTAGAATTGCCAACAATTCACTCTCCAGAGGCCACACTGTCATGCATCAAGGGCTGAGAAAGTGCTCATTCATTAGAGTAGCAGTGTATGTGTGATTTCCCTGTGTGCTGCAAAAAAGATCGGCCCTGATTCCAGGCACGATCGGCCGATCACATAAATCAAAGATCAACCGATTTAGATCGGTGGCTGATTGATCGGTGCACTCTTAACATAAACACACACACACACACACACACACACACACACACACACACACACACACAGACACACAAAAACATTTTATGCCATTTCAGAAATATATACTGAAAATGCTCAAAAGGCTAAAATATTTTACGATATGTATATTTTGACAAGCTATAACAAGCTATTTCATAGTTGCTTCTCTCCAATGAAATATTAAGACTTAATTTAATTATATGGAAGATAATTTCATTTTCAGCTGGTTTTATATTTCATATTGTTTATATTTCATATTATATTTCATATTGTGGTTATGGAGATGTATTTTATTATGAACTTGACAGACTCTTTTTACCAAGAGCACTGTCTTTCAAGAAGAGTTGTCCACATTTATTTTAGCTTGAGGGAAAGCTGGGTCTTGTGCTAATTTTCTGCTCTGGATATGTTTCGGTTGTGGTGAAAGACCTTTATGGCTAGCACCTTTATGGCTCAATAGAGAGCTCTGGGAATCCATCTGTAAGTGAACATTAAATTCAAAAGCATCCATGTTCCTCTGGAACCACACTGGAGTCACAGCCACAAGAGACACCCACAGCCGAAGAGACTTCAAAATTAGGCAACTTTTGAGAAGATGTGACTGGGTGGACAAAGAAATGGTTGGAAAGATAAAAAATAACAAAAAAAAACCAATGTAATTATCAAGTAATTATTGGATTCAAGACTCACCTTCATCACAGATATTGATGTATGATTATACAACAGTTAGTTCTGCTCCTCTATTCTAAATGTACAAATGTCATTCGAAGATTTCTTCTTGTTTTGAAATTGCAAATATTAAAGTAATTTCATTCTTGTTATCATTCTCATTGCACTTTTGTGCCAAGTATCACCACACTGTGATAACAATGATTTACATGGATTATATTGATTATATTAAGAACAGCTAAATATTTTACTTTTCTTTGATGACCTGCCAATCTCTCCATTCTGGGAAACTGAGAAGGAAATGATAAATCTAATGAGTTAACATGCAGACAGAGAGAGTTGTTAATGCTAATCAGATGGATGAAGGATTTGATTAGCCTTCATTAGTGGACTGGGATGGTGATAAACAGTGAGTCTCAGGAGGAAGCCAGCAGGCCAGTAGATGGAAGTTGAGGGTTTGATTTGATGAAGGCAAATAACTTTTTTGAACGTTTGAATTGTGTCTTTAACCCTCTGGGGTCGACGTATGTGCCGGCACATCCTGCTGGATATTATTCGTCATTAAAGCGGAAACAACATAAAATACTCCATAACTTTGGGGCATACAGATAAGTGTAATACATCATTAGAGACTATAAAGGGTCTACTTTTATTTGTGTACACTCACAATAACAACAAAACATTGTGCTTTTGTAAAATAAAGAAAATTAAAAGGGTGTGCTTTCAGCAGTCTCTGGGTTTACAAGCATATTTCTGAAACACGTCACAAAAATGTATATCAATTGGATGCACCTGTAGCAGGGCTATAAATAGATGCGTCACAGGTGCATCGTCAGGTGTTTTGTCTGAAGAGCAGTCCTGGGGCATCCCAGTTCGGTAATGAAGCACAGCATCTTGTTCCACTTTTATCAGGGAACAGGGGTTACAGTTAAGTAACCCGAGACATTCCCTGTCAAAAAGCTACACTTTGATGCTGCACTGATTTAGCGCTTTGGGAATGAGAATACCCACGCCGCTGCACTGTGGATGTCCGGACCCCTTACAGTTGTGTAGTTGTGCTCACAAGAGCGCGAGAGGTCTCAGACATGAGCTTGTGATGTTGACTCAAGGACATAAGAGCCCGAATTGGCATGAACATCCAAACTATAAAATCTTATGAATGTGTGCGGAGAGTACCAGCCTACCGCATCACAAACATGTTGCAGAGGGACACCTCTAGCAAGGCTTTAGAGGATGTGACCCCTCTGGTAGAGTGAGCCAGGGCAATAGCATCCCTCACCCAACGTGACATTGACTGCTTGGTGTTAGCCGCTCCTTGTTGCGGCCCCCATGGCAAACGGATAGTTGCCCTGACTTATGCCACTGGCTAGTGAGGTAGACATAAGTCTGAAGTCTTTCCTGCTCCGGTGTTGTAAACACCGGGGAGCAGAAGGTTTTGAGAGTGACCGGATGTACGGTCAAGAAGGAACCTTAGGCTTAGGATGAGGGTGCAATATTGCTTTTAGCCATTGGGCAAAATCTAAGCAAGCTGGCAAGACAGAGCCTGCTGATCCCCAATTCTTTTTAGAGAAGTAATTGCCATAAGAAAAACCATCTTGAGTGTCAGAAGTTTATCAGACGCAGACTCTAGAGGTTCAAAGGGGGTCTCAACCAGACCCTCAAGGACTATTGCTAAGTCCCATGAAGGAATCCTGGTCCTAGCAGGAGGTCTCAGTTGCATGGCTCCACGAATGAAGCGAGCGAGCAGAGGATGTCTCCCCAACGGCACCCCGTCAATCAAGGCATGGCAAGCCAATAGAGCGTAAACCCTGAGAGTGGCGGGCATGTGCCTGCTGACAATTTTTCCGGCAGAAAGTCCAGAACTAAAGCAATCTAGCAATTAACTGGAATCTGCATTATGTGCACTGCACCATCTTTCAAAGACACCCCATTTATTGGCGTAACTTCTTCTAGTAGAGGGAGCCTCTGCACTTGGTCTCAATAACTTCAGGTGAAAGCCCAGTATCCCTCAGTTGGTACCCTTCAGGGGCCAAACATGAAGGATCCACAGATCGGGCTGGGGATGAAATATTGTCCCCTGCGCCTGAGACAGAAGGTCCCTACTGTCCAGAATTGCACAAGGTGAGCCGTTGAGGAGTGACATTATCTCCAAGAACCATACCCTGTTCGGCCAGCGCGGCACTTTCAGTAAGAGGCAGGAACCTTGCTGGTGAACTCTAGCCAAGACTCCCTGGAACCGAGAAATCGCATCCAGACAAAGGGGGGCTGGGTGACTCAGAGAGAAGTAGAGGGGACATTGCGCTGTCTGTTGAGAGGGGAAGAGGTCCACTTCTGCCCTGTAAAATCTCAACCAGTTTGTTCCACTACCTCGGGTTGGAGTTTCCACTCCCCGTCTGTATTTTCTGACTGTACATTAAATCTGCTCCCACATTCAGGCATCCAGGGATATAAGCTGCTCTGATTGACAGGAGCTTGCCCTGGTCCCAAAGGAGAATCTGCCATGCCAATCTGTTCAGCTGGCGTGAACGTAGACCTTTTTGATGGTTTATGTAAGAGACTACCGCTGTGATGTCCACATGCACCAAGACATGGCAGACTCTGGAGGAAGTATTTTAGGTCCAGAAATACAGCCATCAACTCGAGACAGTTAATGTAACAATCGAGCTGACAATTTAGTTGGGTTGTTACTTTTAGTTTGTTACTCCCCAACACTGCTTGTGCTTAAATTTCTAAAGTAAAATAAATAAATAAATGCACCTATAATCAACAGGTGGTTTTGCTACGAGGAAAACAACTTAACTTTGTCACCATAAATTACTTTAAAACTTGCCGATCATCACCACACAAGAATGGCAATAAATCCACAACATCATTCTGCCATTTACAGCAGTTCATCAAATTGCATGTGAAGGGTAAACTTGGGACACAGGAAACTTATGAGTCTTATGAGTCCAGTGGCATCTGGCGGATCACCAGATAGCATTTCCATGCCCAGAGTATTATTGATACATTTAATAGCTGCACGATCATGTTAAGTATAATTTTGTTTTCATACTTAGTACATTTGTTTGAGTCCATTTGGTGCCCTCTTGTAGAAATTTTTTTTTTTAAAAGATGTTCAGTACAGCCAAGGCAGAACAAGCTTGTACTTTGTGTTTGTGTATGTATCTGTGTCTCCTCATTCCATCATAACAAACAAGCATGAATCCTAATGTACCACTAGTGTATGCATTATGCTTGTCTCACTCCAAGCCTCACGATCAAATACCTCAACTACAATGATGGATGGACTCCATGTTTGTGCATGTTTTGCAATTTCCTGCATGTTTTTCTTAGAGACAAAGGGCAAAGCCTGTTGGTGGAAGTAACCGGTGAAGACAGCAGAGCAGAACTTCTTACACTGAATTTAGCCCTGTCCCCACTTGCTGCTCTGCTAACATGTCTATCTGTGGCAGCTAACGTGCATTTTTGTTCCTTCGTCTGAGTGACAATGCAGTTACAGCAGTGGAAGAGGGTTATTCACACTTTCCGCCAGGATTAGATTGTCTTTTTCTGCCCTGCCAAGTCCCACACCTTTCCATCCTGCATGGACACACATGGTCTTATGTGTGCATCTTGGACAAAATCTTTGTTACTTCCTGTTTCTTTGTTGTGTTGATTCTGTGTTGGTTTCATTTTATTTTTTTCACATGTGCAACTTTCTTTTTTTTCTGTTTTATTTGATGACTCATTGGAATTTAATATCAAGAATACATACACACAAGTAAGACATGATAGGACAGTATAGAACCAACAGGAAACAGTGGCACTTAAGTGCCACCACAACATGACTGAGCTTGTGCACTGACCACCAGGCTTCAGCATGTCTCTGACCACGTTCTACAGTTTTTTAAGCCTTTTTATTTTCCTTGATGTCATTCACTGGGAAGTTTTTGTTTTCTTGTTTGTTTTTAAAAAAATAAATAAATAAATAACTCTGACCCTGAATTGGCTTTCACACTGACATTTTGCATTGACAAAGAAACCTAAAATCATTATTTTTTTATGACTTCAGGTAACTAGACTGATGGCAGTGTTCATTTTAAAACACTTTTGTTTTGCTATTGTTTTTTGATTATGTTTTATAAATTTTGTTTTCATAGAAATGTTTACTAGGATTAAAATTATATGAAAATTGCATTTTAGTTCACAATGAAGTGAAAAATGACAAAAACAAACCAAGCATTAACCAATTATTAAAACATTTAAAGTTGGTCAAATGTATCAAGATGTATTCATTTAATCACACAAACTGCACAACCATCTCGGGACAAAGCAACGCTCCCCGACATGACTTCGCCTTCTCCCCCTGCCGCGAGGCCTCACCTCCAGGTGTGTCAAACTTGAACGTCCACGTTAGTGCCCTTCGCCCGCAGCTTGGACGAATGGCTTACGCTTTCCAACCCATTGCGGTGTCTGGCCAGGACCATCCGACTCGGCTACGTGATTCAGTTCGCCAGGCTTCAGCGGTGTCCGCTTCACCACGGTGCAGGCTGAAAATGCCTCCACCCTGCGTGCGAAGATCTCAACCCTTCTGCGCATAACGCGATAGAGCCTGTCCCTCCAGCTAGCGCATATAAATTGCCAAGGCAGAATTCACTCTTGTCGCATGGAGTTAGCAGCAGCTAAGGTTGCTGCGTGCCACTCATGTTTCAGGCAACCTCAGGGCCACAGTGCACGTGCAGGTAATGCTCAGCGGAGAGTGGAGACTCCACCCTCAGGTGGTCCAGTGCAGAGCACTGGTAGATCTGTTTTCCTCCCGAGAATCCCCCACTACCCACTCTGATACTCTCTGACAGAAGCCCCCCTCGGCACAGATGCACTGGCACACAGCTGGCCCCGGGGGCTGCGCAAGTATGCATTTCCCCCAAGTCCTGTGCAAGGTCAGGGAGGACAAGGAACAAGTCACTATCGTGGCCCCTCAATGACCCACTCAGACTTAGTTCTCGGATCTCACACTCCTCATGACAGTACCTCCCTGGCGGATTCCCCTGAGGAAGGACCTTCTTTTACAGGACAGGGCACACTCTGGCATCAGCGCCCAGACCTCTGGAACTTCCACGTCTGGCCCTTGGACAGGATATGGAAGATCTAAGTGGTTTACCACCAGCCATCATAGACTTGATCATTCAAGCCAGAGCTCCCTCTCTAAGGCAGCTTTATGCCCTAAAGTGGTGCTTATTCACCAATTGGTGTTCTTCCCAATCTGAAGTCCCACAGAGGTGCGCAGTCTGGTCAGTGCTCTCATTCCAGCAGAAGAGACTAAAGGGGCGGCTGTCCCCCTCCATCTTGGAGGTTTATTTAGCTGCCATAGTGGCTCACCACGATGCAGTGAACGGTAAGTTGTTAGGGAAGTGCTACCTGATCATCAGAGGCACCCGGAGGCTGAACCCTCCTAGGCCATGCCTGTTCCATTCATGGAATCTCTCCGTGGTCCTCTCGGTCAAGTCCACAAGTCACGGACCCTGGATGTCCTTCCTCCCTAGCTCTCTGGCTCTGAATTTCTCAGCAAGACCCACTGCAGGCACCGACATGCCTGTATTGGAATAGGTGCTCCACAGGTTCTGATTATCCCGATAATCTCCTGTGATGTATTTTCCGAGAGTTCCCTCTGCCCCCCGGTTGCTGTGTTTGTAGAGCTTCTCCCCGTCGAGGCATGACCTACCACCGAACCAATTCCATATGTGGCTGGTAAGCCCATATGACATATTTTATATGTTAACATCCCCTTCAGGATGTGGTCTCTATGGGTACTTTTCCCCCTGAAAGAATAGGATAGGAAAAGAACGCCTTCCCTGATGTGTGTTATAGCGTTAGATGGCCCAGCCACATCTAACACTCTATGGAGAGAAAACATAGAGAGAGAAAAGGCAGCAGCTAGCGCGGCCTGCTCCCATGCTAGTTACATCACTTCCCCCCCTCAGAGATTTGGGGAACTACATGACGTCTTTTGGGGCGTTGGGGAAGGTTATGTGCAGTCTGATGCACCTGCTATTTTTGCACGCAGCAGCAGCTTGCTTTCATCTGTATTGTGGTGTTTTTATATATGGACCCCTAGAGTCATTACATCAACACAATGTCGAGTGAGTGACAGAAGGGGAACATCTTGTTTACTGTCAAAACTTTCCCTCTTGCCACATCACTGTACTAGCCGCTGAAATGGCTGGGAACTTACTCTCGGCTCCTCAGCTCAAAACCTGTCTGAACAGATGCACGCTGCCCTCCTTTTATACCCGTATGTCTGGGGGAGGGGCATGCAAATTCTGTTCGCCAATTCTCATTCGCCTTTTCTCAAAGATAAGAGGTAACCGAGGCTCTCAAAAGAGACCCCTAGTGTCACTACATCGACACAACATCACGTTCCCTCCATCAGGGAAAGGAGGTTATGACAGTAACCAAGACATTAACCTCATCTATGAAATTACTGACCAAAATGTGTGAGGTGTTATTTGATTATGTTAAAAAAGAATGGATCATGAGGGTGATTACATTTTTTTATTTCAACATTTTTGGCAAAAATATGACAAGAAATAAATAACACTGCAAGATATTGCACTGACAATGTTTTTGAAGAAGAAACTTGAAAAAAACCTTATGATCCAACCTCAAATGATCCAGTTATAGTAGTATGAGGATTTTCCCATCCTAGCTACGTGTTATGAGATGAAAGAGCTGATCCCTGGTAATTGGAAGCACTTTTTAATCACCTATTTTCAAACACATATATATGACATAAACAAGCTATCAAAAGCATAAATATAATTTTACAACTTACATCTGCAATGAAGCGAATGCACTATGGATGTTAAACAGCTGAACTTCTAGAAAGAGGATTGAGAGGATTGCCCTGTGCATGAGCTGCGTGTTATGAGATGAAAGCACTGAACCCTGGTAATATAAAGCACATTTTATTTACCTATTTTCAAAAGTGTCAAATATGTAAATATGAGCTTAATAAGCTATATCAATAACATAAATATAATATTACAAATTAAATCTGCAATGAAGCGAATGCACAATGGAGCTTGACTTCTAGATAGAGAGTGTAAATGGGTGCAAGCCCTTTCTTTTATGTTGTTTGTTGAGGTGTTATCACGAATAAACTCTTCAGTGCATGAGTTTGTGAAGGAGGGAGGCCAAGATGGCGATGGTGTAGGTGGCAGCATGATTCTGCTTTTCAGGGAAATAAAGGTGAAGTGGTGATATAACCTGTTACTTAACTGGTGATAACGTGAACAAATTAAGTGAAAAAGTTATTTGACGTCTCCTTGACATTTTTGTGCAAGGGAAAAAGAGGCAAGAAGAAAGTTAATCGAGCTTTGCTTCACATCATCTTCCAACACGTCTGACACAGTCGATCAGTTTGAGGATGCAGCATCAGCCCCGAGCAGCGCTAGACTGAAACTTCGGAAAGATAAGGAATCACAATGGTTTGACACATGTCCAAAATTTGACAGTGAGGTTGTTGTCGCAACCCTGTCTGATACTCCTCAGAAGCCAGCTGCAAAAAAATCTAAAGCACAGAATCTAGCGGAAATGGGAATGATGATGTCTTGGCAGCTACACGTGAGCTTGCCTTAAAACATGACAAAACTTTCCAAAAGATTTTGGTGATTGAGACTACCACCGAGGCAATTTATTAAGAGTCTGACAGCGAAGGTGCAACGGCTTATTTTAGATGTTGGAGTCCATAAAGAAGCTCTCGATCATCTGGATTCTGTGATCCATGCTCTGAGAGAAGAAAACAAATCACTGAAAGCATGTGTACGGAAATGCAGACGTTACAGTTGGAGATGGTTTCTAAAGTAGCACGGCATTGCGGAAAAAGACAGCGAGGATGTCCGAAATGTGGTTCTCAACATCTTAGAGAAGATTGCCCCTGGAGTTGGAGATGGCCTCCAGGACAGTGTCAATGTCGTGCATCGTCTGGGTCTGAAGTGGGCGGATGGAAAGGCCAGATCGATCATAATTCTCTTCTCACAGCGCCGCATTCACAACATTATTTGGGGTGCTGCTAAAGGTTGCAAATTTCTAAGTGACAATAAACTGCATCTCTCTGAGCATCTGTCTCCTGAGGATAGAGCAGTGATTTTTTGTTTAGTAAAAGAAGTTTAGCTGATCTTATCTTTCTTCAAGAAATTAATTCAGAAAAAACATGTTAAGTTTTAGAAAACACAATGGGGAAACTCAGTTTTCTTTAGCCATGGCAGCAGCCACTCGGCTGGACTGCTATTTTGTTACATCAGTTTAAAGGACTGTATTATAAACTATGTGCTCTACTGAATGCAGATGGGTTATTGCTGTAATCAAACAAGATTGTGCCTTCTTTATAGCTTGTTGTGTATATGGACACAACTCTCGTGCATCCAATAGGGTAATGTTTTCTCACCTAATGGATAAACGTAAAAAATTACACAGAAAATATAATGATGTTATTTTGAGAGGAGATTTTAATGAATGTATGGATGATTACCTGGATAGATACCCCCTTAGACTTGAAGGCAAGATGAATAATGATCTATGGCTTGATCTAATAATGAAATGACTTGAGAAGGGGGAAAAGAATTCTAGGTATTGTTTTGCCCTGGAAAAAAGAAATGGTCAGAGGAAAGCTCTTTCAGAACTTAATATTTATGGTTACTTCCAAAGACCCAAAAGAAATATCAGAATATGTTACAAAATTTTATAGCAATCTTTACACCTCCAATTTTAATTATGACATTTGTGAAAAGTTTTTGATCGTGATTATGGTCAAATTTGTGATGCCGATTTTTCAGTAGATGAAATTAAGTTTTGCAATCAATGAAAAAAGGTAAATCCCCTGGTATCGACAGGCTTTCAGTATAATTTTATCTCCACTTTTGGGAGATTATTAAATTGCCTTTATTTCATATGTATAAGAAATGCATTAGTTAGAGAGATATGACCGCTACTATGAAACAGGGAGTTATCTCCCTTATACCTAAACCAGATAAGGACACTTTTTCAATCGACAATTGGTGACCTATTACTTTGTTAACATTAGACTATAAAATACTATCCCCTGTCTATGATAAAAGATTAAATGCTGGTCTAGATGATATTATCTCAGAATCTCAATCTGGATTCATGAAAGGCCGCCATATATCTAATAACACATGATTAGTATTAGATTTGCTGGATTATTCACATCTGATTCATTCAGATGGGCACATACTCTTGCTTGACTTTCATAAAGCTTTTGATTCCATAGAACACAAATTTATTTTCCATACTCTAGAGTTATTCGGATTTGGGATATCATTTATAGATACTGTAACCATGTTTTATAGATGTATTAACAGCTCTGTGATCATTAACTTTAACACATCCAAAAGATTTGACATATATCATGGAGTCAGACAGGGCTGTCCAATCTCCCAGTTTTATCCATAGAATTACTTTGCCTTAGAATCAACCAAAATTAATGTATGGTAGGGATTTCAATATTTGACAGGGAGATTCAAATTTGCAGTTTACTGATGACGCCACACTTCTTGGAGGATAAAAAAACAGTTACCTAATGCTTTGGAATTGGTTGAACAATTTTCATGCGCTTTGGGTCTAAAACAAAATATTTCTAAAAGTGAGATTATTTCAATTCATGATATAGACGATACATCCTTAGAAGGTATACCAGTTAAAAAAAAAAATTAAATATCTAGGTATTCATATCACTAAAAACCCAGTTACCAGAAATCCTAAAAATTTATCTGACATAATGACTAAAACAAAAATATTTTTAACATCTGGCTTCAGAGGGATCTTTCATTATATGGTAGTTATTTTATCTAAAGTGGAAGGGCTCTCCCACTTCGTATACCCTGCTCTTCCTCTGTATATTAATGATAAAGCTATAAGGGAAATCAACAAAATATTTTTGGATTTCATTTGGAAGAATAGACCTCACAAATAAAAAAGAGATGTACTTTCTAATTCTAGAGGCGGCGGTGGCCTTGATTTTTTGGACTTCGCAGATACTGTAAACACCTTTAAAGTAAACTGGCTAAAAAGATGTCTTGTGAACCCAATGTCATTATGTTTGTTTTTTTTTTATTCCAAATAACATCTCTAACAAAATTGGTGGCCTATCTTTCCTTTTGAAGTGTCATTTTTTGCCTGGTAAGTTACACACTTCCTTATCTATTCTTATTCTTTCATGGAAATTGTGTTTTTTTCCATAGCTTTTCCCCACACAAAGTTTTCCTTTGGAACAATGCTGACATAACTGTTAGAAAGAAGTTCCTTTTCTTTCCTAGATGGTTTAACAATAACTTTAATTGCATTCTATCTGTGTTTGATGATTTTGGTAATTTTTTAACCTATGAATAATTTATGAATCTCCTTAACTTTCCAGTCCCATCAAAGGAATATAATACCTTCATGAAAGCTATCCCAGCAGGTTTAACCCAATTAATTAAAAATCACCTTAAAATCGGTAAAGGTAACAGTATTTATCCGGCTTTACGCTTGGGTGGTATTGATCTTTTAGATCGAAAATGCAACAACAGTCACATTCGGAAAATCTATCAAATGAAGAGAAAAATTACTCCAAGCGGTAAATTCTATCGGGGATCCATTGTAACAAATGTAAACTGGAGAAAGGCCTGGCTTTTACTAAGTAAATTTGGTATATCCAACAAGGATAAGGAAATTCATTTTAAAATCCTTCATAAAATCTATCATGTTAACTCTTCCATTTCTAAATATTCTGATATTGATGAAACTTGCTCATTTTGTGGTTTTGCTGAAGAAACAGCTGCCTATTTATTTTGTGATTGTAGTATAACCAATACATTTTGGATCAACTTATCCTCTTATGTTTTTAGCTCCACAAATGTGACCCATACCTTCATTCTCAAAGAGATTATCTTTTATTATGAGAACCTAAAGTTTTCGTCCCTTAAATATGTTGCTAATTTATTTATCTTGTATGCAAAATTCTCCTTTATGCCTTCCTCTTTTTCTTGCTGAATTTAACTCTTATTTCATCCCTTAGACTTATAAATAACAGAAAAAGTAAATATTTTTGATGCACTATAATGACTTATTCAAAGATAAGATGTAACCTTATCTTTGTGTGTGTGTGTGTGTGTGTGTGTGTGTATTTAATTTCATATTTTGATGTCCACAAATCCATAATATTTATTATCTGTTTCTGTCATTATGATAGTTCATTGTAAAAGTTTCAACCATGCTTCATTTCCCTGATCTCGTATGTATGTATATATAAGTTCTGCAATAAAAAAAATAAAAAAAATAAAAAATAAATAAATAAGTTTGTGAAGGATTTTGGTACTGTAACTTCAGTTGGGGATGAATGGACATGTAGTTCATACACCTAATCTAAATGTGTATCTTGTGAATACGCCATTTCCATAGCAATGTGCTATGTATTGCAAAATCAAGAAGTCTCTAAATAAAACAAAAACAGAAAATGAAGGGTTAAAATAATTTAATACTTTCCTCATTAAATTACATTATTTTAGGAATTTATTTAAAGTTTTCACAAAGCCTTTTATGTAAGTTGAAATATTTACGTCACATTCATTACTGCCAGTGGCACTCTGTCACCACAGTGTCACTCTATCATTGCGTTGGGGCTGTTGTCCTGGTGATGCAAGCAGCCCTACCTCAATGAAGAATTGAGGGTTTGTTCCTTTGCTTAAAACTTTTTTTTCCGATGGGATGGTTGACATTTAAAGTACATCAATGGTCCATATACACAACACGGCCAACAGTAATTGGACACCCTCTTCTAATTAATGGGTTTGGCTAGGTCCCTTAATTCCAGTGAAAGCAAATCTTAATGCTAGTGCGCAATGGCATTCTAGATAATTGTATTCAAATGTTTGAGGAGGGCCCTTTTCCATTCATGCATGACAATGCCTTTGTGCACAAAGTGAGGTCCACAAAGAAATGGTTAACTGAGTCTGATGTGGAAGAACTTGAATGGACAGAACAAAACCTAGACCTGAACCCCACTGAATACCATTGGAATAAATAGTAACGCTAACTATGAGCAAAGACCCATCACCTTACTGCAGTGCCTGACCTCACTGATGCTATTGTGTCTGAATGGTAGCAAACCCGAATTCCATGATCTACCATCTTGTGGAAAGCATTCTTAGAAGAGTGCAAGCTGTTGTACTGTATATGGAGGACAAACACTTTTTTCCTGTGTTTGTTGAAATTAAGTGTTCAACAAACACAGATGGTTGTGGCATCCACATACGTTGGCCGTATAGTCTATTCTGCAAATGCCTTTTTAAAGATAGTCAGTGAATTTTATAATCAATCAAATTTATCATAATAAGTTGCTAGTCTGAATACATCTGATTCTTTGGCCTCTCAGACTTACTCATTGAAGATCAACTTGGGCCAGTTTAGGCTTAAATTTTCTACCCAGGTAGATGTCCTTTACTCGGGTTGAAAATTGCAACATGAAAACATTCATCTTTTCAACCCCTGGGTGGTTTCAGGCTGAGAAATCCAGTGTGAAAATGGCCAAAATGATGACAGGCAGAGCAAGAGGGTTTGAGGGAGGCAGGGAATTGGCTGGCCTCTCCACACTTCCACTGCTGGACTTGATGGATCTGGTGCCTCGGATGATATAACTAATACTAATCTGGCTCTGTCCGAATGCCGTCTGCCTGGCCCTTCAAAATTGGATTTGTCAGAAGGTTTCTTTTTCCTTTTGTTATTTCATTCCTTCACTTCATCATTTGTTCTCTGCCTCTCTTGTGCCTTTCCATTCTTTTAAGAGAAATAAAATCTCTGTGGTAAAATCAATATTGTAGTTTCAATTTGTATTTATTGTAAGTGCGTCTTGCAAACACACACATAAAACATAATCACTAACTCAGTGTGCGTTTGTGTATGCGTAATGTGAAATTGCAACTGTGAAAAATATATGTAGCTCTCAGTAGCTTGAAGCCGATGACTTTGAACATTCGGAACGAAGAATAAAGTATTTTCACACAGCGGGTTCCTTTTTTTAACCCAACACAAACATCGTTCATAAGAAGTGTGCGGATTTTACGATTTCTTCTCTCTGCCTCTTACTCTGCTTCTTACTTTCAGATTTCCATTTAGGTTTTATACATTAAGTAGAATGAGACAGACACAGAAAGAGAGAAAGAATAGAGACGGGGAAGTTATTTTTAACTGGGGCTCAGTCTTGCTCACCCAGTCAGGGGTCTGTGAGGACACAAGACTAGGCTGACAGCACATTACAGGAATGATCCCCCTTTCTACCACCGCTGCTCTTTTCTCATTCCTCTAAATCCTTCTGTCTTTTTATTATCTCTCTCTAGTCAAACACACTAGCTCTGTTCCAAAATCTAGTGAGCTGTCTAATGCTTATATATTGCAGCTGCCTTCTAAGGCAGCATTCTAGTATTTATGGAACCTCCATCAGTGACTGATTTGGAGTGATCTTAATAGGAATCAGTTCCATGTCAGACAAAGGGAGACAATTTATTTCAGTACAGTCGAGGGGAAATTTGGGATGTCTAATAAGCATAAATAGGTGTTAATCACCTGTCAAGAAAATGCTCTGGTCATATTTAAACACCAATACAATAAAATAAGTAATATATATATCAGTACCAAGGGAGTACTACTATGATGTATAAAGATGTATATGTATGTAGTGTAAATATGTATGTATGTATATATATATATATATATATATAATATCTTTAAACAATTGAGTCCTAATGAATCTGTACATGAATCTGAATTAAAATTGTAACCGTAAACTCAACATCACTACTTTAAGCTTATTTTAAATTTCACAACTAAGTAAAGAGAGTTTGTCAATATAAATCTAACAAAAGCACTTCTGTTGCATATTATATATACATTTTATGATTAGTATCCTGCTGAACAGACTTCAAAGTGACTTCAGAGAGACATACATTTCCTTCAACACACATCTTATTGCATTCTGTTGGCATTTAAATATTTTTTTGCTTTTACCCCTCCACTCAAACATACACCACAGAAACTGAAAGCTGTTTTAGTCAGAGCCAGAGTTGTAAACATAAAAATAGTTTAGTTTTTATTTCTATTTATTTTCCATTTGTCAATTTATTTTAGTTTTATTTAAAATTATCCTTATCTAAAGTAATAATAGTATATACTGAGATTTCTTTCTGAATCTTTTTTCTCTATTTGCCGACTGATTTGGGAAAATACATATTGTACAAATGAGTCAACACAGTAGTAATTAGCACTCACTGAGAAGTTACGTCTCACGATTTGACTGCAAATGCTACATCCAAAAACACTGGAAAAGCCCACTGATAATATTAGGTCCATGTAGTCACGGACATGATTTTCTAGTTAATTTGCGGGAAACCACACAATGCAAGGCAGTTCTGCGTGCTGCTCGTGTACCCAAATCCCTGATGTGTCCATGTGCGCCTCACAGCAACTGCTGCAGAAGATTAAAAAAAATAACAATAATGAATTTTTACTCGAGCGGCAGCCGCGTTGGTCTGCAATCGTTAAATACCAACCAAAGAACATTTAATTGAGCTCTTCTTTAACCACAAAAACATAATTTTTTAAATAAAAAAATAATCATTTTGAGTCAGATATTTAACAGAATTGTCCTTCAATAGTGTCAGAGATATAGGCTAAAAAATACATGCATAAGTTACCTGGTGGTTTACTATAAAATTAAAATAAACATTTAAAATAAAAATATCATAACCAACTAAACTAATCTTGTAACGAAGATAGCTTCATACACAAACTCTGTCATCGAATAATAATTCATTTATTTTATTGTCTATAATAATAAACAAAACATTTCACTGCCCAAAATATCATAATATTTTATTGTGCATGGTTGAATATTGTGAATGGTGGACAAATGATGTAAAAGAATGTATTTTAATCAGCTCGTCAATGCTTTGAAAATAGTCGATCATTTATAAATAGGTGCTGTTTAACTGTTTAGAGTTGCTGTCTGCTTTAGCAATAACACTTTTTTCCCTGATTATTTAAAAAGTTACATGGTTAATTCATCAAGTTATTATGGACCAGTACAAGCTGACAACACTGTGTGGACCACAAGAGACTTCAGAAGCCTACATGTATAGATAAATTACGCCTAAAAATACTTAATATCCAATATTACTATTAATGTCCTAAAATAATTTTTTTTTGTAAACTGTGAGACACATGATGTGTGTGACTTGACACAATGAAGTTCTTGATTTTAAGTTTTTAACCACGATGAAACCGCAATGTGAGCACCGTCTTGGCTGCGCAAATGCCACATGCAATTTTACCAGTTGTCAGGTCCTGTGACATATGAAACTGCCTTGTTTAGTTTCTATTACATTGGATACATGCCCGTCTTTATGTTTTTGTCATGCCAGCCATCACGATAGTTGATGTTATACAGTAGTCTCTGTAGTGACATTCAAGTGTATTGGTTGAATGATGAGCGTGCCTGTGCACGTGCGTATGTGTGTGTGCGTTTTTTGCTAAAACACAGTGAAAGAACTCTGGCTACATTTACGACTTCAGGGGCTAATACAGCTGCATGCAGACAGAGATGTCTTCATTAATTTCTGTTTTTATTAATTTTATTTAATTTAATATTAAAACCACCTGCATAATATTGTGTAGGTCTCCTTCGTGCTGCCAAAGCATATAAATAAATATATATTTATATATGATGTATTCTTTCTGTTCAATTTAAATATTTTTTTTTGAAGTTGTGGAAATAAGAAAATCATAATGACCATAATGTTTTGCTTTGAATTTGTGATAATTAGAGGGTGATGTGTGTGTAAATGTAATCTTAATGGTCTTAAAAATGTTCTTTTTTTTTCTATATGCATGTGTGTGTGTGTGTGTGTGTGTGAGTGAATAATGACATACCATTAATTAAATGCCTACTTGTGTTTATAATTACAAAACATTTATCTTGACTGGGATGGGTTAAAACCTGGTATCTTATAGTAGGCAACATATTTAGTTGCTTACCTTTTAAAATAGCCTATGCATCGGGAACGTGCCCATGTTGCCTAACAATGCAGCCTCCGTAGGCAGCTCACTAGAATATGGAACAGTGCAACTCTCTCATGTGCACTTACACATATCTTTGGCTGCTGCTAGTTTTCATAAGGATACTCAAAGTGAGGCTGATTGATGCCTTTTCTTATTTTCACCATTTTCTGTTCTCACTTTTTCCTCCTGTACACCTTGCTGGATATGCATTTGATGAGACTCGTCTATTGCCTCTGGCTATCTTTCTTTTATATGTTTGTGTCTTAGAAATTAAAGGCAGGCCTCACCTTCACTTATTGAGGCAACACCTGTTGTCTGATGCTCTAAATTTCCATCGTTATATCTCCGAGAAACAGTGCCTTAAGTGTGATTCATGCCATTAAGAAAACACAGTTTCACAATGAATAAGACACCCCATGCCTTTCGGCATCATACATTATGTTGCAGCTTTCTAGTAATACCAATTGACATTTAAAAAATACATCCATGCATGATGCTTATACACTTTATACACTTAATGCACAAGCAATCCTAATTTTAACTGCAGCATGCCTGTTTGTGAAATGAATGTCTTCCGAACAGACATTCAAAAATCATAATTTTTTATATGAATCTAACAAGGAAGTCTGTAATACCTGGAAAGATCTATTAATATTTACGATTTAAATGTTGCTTGCAATAAATTTCGTTTTGTCAGGGTACACGGCTATGCTGCATTCCATTCAAGTTGGATGTGGGATATTCCTTCTTGATATCTCCGACCATAAATCTGCTCTACAAAGACAAAAGTAGTGTGGAACTAAGAAAAATTACTTTAAAGTTTTTCCATTGTCCAGCCAAATGTATTATAGGTAGAACACTGTTAGATTTTTTAGTAATGAAATGTATCTACATATAAAAAAATCTTGAGCTCAAACTTGACTTTTGTCAAGTCTCACCGAGGCAAAAGGCAGTAACTTCCACTTTATCAATATTTGGTTGCTGATCTCCATTTACAAAATCATTATAGTAACACCTGTATAAAATCTAGTGATCATTGCATTTATTTTGGATGACTTTAAATTACTTATAGCCATGTACTTATTGCTATCCTGTGCTATGGTTGTATTTTGACGGCATTTTTAATACATTAGACATGACACATACCTCAATAGCAGTAAAGAGTATCTTTAATTGGTGTGCAGCAAAACAGACTGACTGCAGATAGGTGACACTTAATTATATGAATAAGTACAAGATACGCATATTTCTAATGAGTAAACATAATAATTTAATTAATAATGGAATGCAAATATATAACAAATCATGTACAAATTTAAAATGCATGGGATTGGAATAAGAGATAATAAATCATGTACAAGTAAGTGAAATTGGAATCCTGTTAATTTCTTAGTTGTTTCATGGTGTTCTCACTCGTCATCCACCATAACATTGCTCACAGGCAGTGAACACCAGAAAGCCCTCCTGTTTGGAGGCATGAAAGGACATAGATTTGGTTGGGCTCTGGTGCTGGTGGTGGTGCTGTGGCTGGAGTGAGGGACAACTCCATAAGAGCAACAAGTGTGGTGTCAGGTGTGCTGCAGAACAGCTCATCAGAACCAAACGACGGGAAACTAATATCCAGACAACTATCAAGAACTGTCCATGTTTTTGATTTGGGAGCTGGATCACAATCAATATCCCCACAAGTATTTTGAACTGAAATAGAAACTTTTGTAACATTATAAATGCCTTTTCTGTCACTTTTGATCAATATAATGCATTCTTGCTGAATAAGTATTAATTTCTTTCCAAAAAAAAAATAACATTCTTACTGACCCCAAACTTTTGAACGGTAGTTTATAATGTTACAAAAGCTTTCTATTTCAGATAAATGCTGTAATTTTTAACTTTCTGTTCATCAAAGAATCCTGAAAAAAATAGTACACAACTGATTTCAACATTGATAATAATAATAAATGTTTCTTGAGCAGCAAACCAGCATATTAGAGTGATTTCTGAAGGACTTGCCTCGGGGGCATTGATCACCTCAGCACATTACAGTATGAATAGCGCCCTCTGCCTGTGGGTGTGATCAAATTACGGATAATTAGCTGAGCCAGGGGAAACTGTACATTACTTTGTTTCTTACAGATTACATTGCAGGAGAATATTTGTTTTAAATTAAATCATTTGTTTTATTTATAAGCTCACATTTTAAGCTTTCTTTAGACATAATCTTCATGTTTGTGTGATAAGTATTCGCAGAGTTTCAGTTCATTTTTGTGACGTGTTTCAGAAATATGCTCAAGTCGGCTGAAAGCGCATCCTATTTATTGTCTTTATTTTACAAAAGCACAAGGTTTTGTTGTTATTGTGAGTGTGCACAAACAAATGTAGACCCTTCATAGTTTCTAATGATGTCTTACACTTACCTGTATGCCCAAAAATGATGGAGTATTTTAAGTGTCCGGCGTGTCCGTCGACCCCAGAGGGTTAAACGCGATAGTAAAAACACAACAATGTTTGTTTACTACACATTTATTCAGGTATTGTGTGTGTCAGATTGCTTCAATTACAGATGTATGACAGTACACAGGCTACAGTGTCATTTAAACTCGACAAACTTTATTGTAAAAACAAAGGCAGAGCACCGTAACTCCATGCCGGCACAGTAACATAATTTTGACGCACGGCTAAACAAAGGCAGAGAACCCTAATTTGAGTGTTACAAAACAAAGCCAAAGAGCGGTAATTGGAGTTACGGATTCTGCTTTGGTTTCTCCTGGGCTTTTGGAAGTTACTGTTAAGACAACCAATTATTTTCTCGAAAAAACTATGAAATTGACTCAAGATACTTATCCACATGATAAAGGAGGTCTTGAATGTCTCAAAAATATAAATAACTAATTTTCGACCAAAAACAATGTTACTGCCTTTTTCCTTTGCACTGCAGAAATGCATTCCATTCCCAGATATTCGGAACTGGAATGCTCCTGTTAGCTTAGCAGGGGATTGACTCTCAGAAGAGATGTCTCCTAGCAACCCAACTGATAAACAATGCTGCAGCGCTAGCAGTTGTGCTTCAGGTTTACGATTATCAAAAGAGACTATAATGTTTTATACATCTGTTTCTGTAGGTGTTTTTTAAACAAGCTTTAATATCATGTAATGTGGAAAAAAACTCATTTATAAATATTACTTAATAAAGTGGATGTTTATCACTTTGTATATCTGTCGACATGTTTGTGTGACACCGTGCCCTGCATCACGACGAAATCATTGAGAATTTCTGCACGAGCCTACATGTTAATATTCTGACTTCAAGATGCATTCCATTGCACTTTTCCTAGTAGGAACCTTTTAAATCCGAATTTCCAGGTTGAATGGAACACAGCACTTCTTTTCAAAACTGGATCCAACACCGAATGCTCTAACAGCCTAATTTTAGATTAGAAAACTCCTGATGTTGCTATAACAATGCAAAAAGCACTTACCAATTTACTTGAAGTGAAAATCAGTCCTCCTTTCCTGTTTAATTCATCAATCACACGGTCATGCAGAACAACTTCTGTTTTTAAATCCATAAGGATCTCTTTCTCAATGGCAGTGAGGCAGTGATGACAGCCGACTCCTCAGCAAGAGCTCATGTTTTTCGCTCATGGATTATGTACATCACTTAAAGCGTGATTGCGTCACTCAAGGCCAGCTGGAAGGCCTCAACTGGGACATATCCTAAAGATCACACCCACCATGAACAAATAAATCAATCTGATTGGCTGATGAATCTGACAATCTGGCTTTAGTTGCTCATTCATTCAGTGTAGAAGGTCATGTTTGGAATGGAATACTAGCATATTATGTACTTACTATACACTGCACTGTATATACTGCATACTTCCCACTAAGTATGCAATGCAGAATGCAACAATAAATTATTTAAAATAGTATGTGGTAAATTGTTGATGCATAATTACACTACGTTGCTTTATTTCAGCAAGTGGAGACCAATGATAATCTCTGAAATATATACAGTACGTTTTTAATGCAATTTTGCTTAAAAAAATAATAATACAGAATTTAAATACAATCACATAATAGGTCATAAAAAGACAACAAAAATGGTGTCGAATTACTTTCAGTTAATAAATCACATTTATAATAGACTTTCAATTTGTGTGCATTGCATAGGCTTGAGCATTGCATCAAGTATGCTCTATTGCAGTGGTTCCCAAACTTTTTACTGTGGTGTACCCCTCCAGACTTTCAACATCCATTTGAGTACCCCCTCTCTAATGCATAGATAACACTCACACAAGGTATTTTGAAAATATTTATATTTAACCCAATTATCTTATCCCTTATATAAAACATGTTATATTTGTGCATGCTTTACATGTTATATTAATCATATATATTGAATAAATGGCTTACCGATTGAGATGTGTATACTAGATATGATAAAACTGCATAAATTGAAAACTCCCCCCTAACTGGATCTCGGTATGCAAGAATAGCGTTCGGTTCTGTGCTTGGAATTGCTCATAATTGCAGATACGGCATTGCCGGCTGACTATTAGCATTGTGGGCAAGTACCTGTGCAGTTGTGTTGTCAGCTCAAGGTGCTTTTTATGTCACATCTGACACTGTTAGCAATGTTGAGCTCATTTGCTGAAAAAACATCATGCAACAATGTAAAACCAGCTCTCTAGCATGCGAGCAAATGTGAAAATTACTGTTCGTGAACATGGAAGATTATTTGGCCACACCGGATGTCTGACACCTGTCATCAAAGCTTATGAACTTCAAAACTACCTATGCATCTAACCTAAAATAAACTAAAATCGTGGACGAATGACATGTGCGAGTCTGGTAAAACAGTGAAGTATCAATTTTAATTGATATCACTAAGCTACGTCACCTGCAAGGTGCTGGGCTGGCGAAAAAAGTTACTTATGCGATGCATCTGGCATGATGCATAGGAAGATGCTTTTTTTAACCACAAAAGATAGGGTTATTTCATTGCATATTTATCTGACATTTATGACACAACCATTTTGGTGTTTCTATATACTAGAGGGCACATATTTTTATTTTTTTTGCCAGTGAGAAATTCTTGTGTGAAATACTTAAATGTTATTATAGACAGTTTTGAAATCAAAAGATAAATCTCAGAATTGTATTTGTGTACCCCCATTGCCAACTCTACTCTATTGTGTACTGCACATTTTGACAAATATAATAGTGCTATAGTAATCTATGTATTCAGTGCATACATACTACAGAAATCGTATGAGTTGTCTGGTAGTATGCTATTCTAAACCAGATTTATAGTTGCACAGCTTGGAGGAGAACCATACTGGAGAAATATTCACCTGAGCAGACAGCCCATGCAGTACTACAGCTAACACACGCGCACACACACACACACACACACACAAAAAGACTTTTTATCCAAGTTTTAAAGTAGGACTGTAGAGTTGCACTTGGCTGTGTTCTTTAACACCCACTCACTGCTCCTGTCCACACTGATGAGAAGAGAATACCGGTGAAGCTTAGAGAGTTTAGGTAATCCACCCACCATTCACTCACACACACACACACATTCCAGCACAAGAGCCTACACATTGGATGCATTGGCAAGCACTTACACACATTTTGCAGACCCTAGGTTCTCTGCTGTTACAGTATATTGTGAAGATTAATTTTCATTTAGCTCATCTACAGTTTTCATCTTATGTATTTGTAGTTATCTTATTAGTTTAGTCTTGTTATTGGTTGTCATTGTCATGTGTTTGCCCATGTCCATGTATTTAAGCCCTCATGTTTGCCGTTGTCCTAGGTTGATTATTGTTGGTGTAACATCATGTCATTGTTCTTTCAAGTCAAGACGTATATGTCTGTTTTGTTTTCACTTTGGATTTACGGTTTTGTATTTCATGTTATAATAAACTGCACTTGGGTTCTCACTTCATCATCGTCTTCATCTGCCTGTCATTGCCAGATACGTTACATTCCTGTTTTAATTATTTTCTATTTTGATTATTAAATTAATTAACTGCACTCTGTACATTGTAGTGTACATTGCTTAAATATGTGCTTATCTTTAGCCTTATCAGTAACAACTTTTGCATAATTTTTATTGCTGCTTAAAGGGTGAGTTCACCCAAAAATGAAAATCATCTCATCATTTACTCTCCCTCATGCCATCCCAGATGTGCATGACTTTCTTTTTTTCAGTAGAACACAAACAGATTTTTTTAGAAGAATATCTCAGCTCTGTAGGTCCATACAATGCAAGTGGATGGTGATCATCACTGTAAAACTCCTTAAAGCACAGACAGTTGTAGTAAAAGTAAACCAGTGGTTAAATGAATGCCTTCTAAAGTGATATGATTGTTTTTGGCGAGAAACTGATCTATATTTATGTCCTTTTCTCTATAATAGTTTACTTTCGGTCACTCTCCAATGCATGTCCATGAGGCAATCCAGTTCCCGCTGCCTCTTGCGGGACATAAGCTTGTTGGCATCTTCACACCAGAACTGACGCAATAACCGGAATTGCAGTTCAATTTGTTTACTTGAGAATGCTGTTCACCAACTTCATTGGTTTTACATTAACATTTGATTTGAACATGCCAGTGTGCTAATGTCACACAAGAGGCTGTGTGAACTGATTCCCCTCACGAACACGCATTGGAGTGTGACCGGAAGTAAACAATTATAGTGAAAAGAACACATATCGATCTGTTTCTCACCCCAAAAGATCATATCACTTTAGAAGACATTAAACTTTTCATGAGTAGGGTCTCAATTCACCTGCAGTGCCCCCCAGAGTCAGTAATTTGTGCAAGTGACTCTGCACAGCCAGGGGGTTAATGTGGGTGTTTTTTTTTTTTTGTTTTTTGTTTTTTACTGTATATACTATAGTAAACATAGTAAAAAAATTAGTTATTTATGCTGTACTTTATTTGTTTATTTATTTTTTTATACTGTAAATATCTCTAAAGACATAAATGGAAAAATACTGTAGGATTAAGAGTACGGTTTGCCTGTGCACTCTTTGACATCTCAGACTGTGTGTGTGTGACAAACGCTAATGTATACAGATATGGCTGAGTGTATCGGATGATCGTGCTCATTTATGTATGTGTTGAGCTTAAGTATCCCAGTTGTAAACTGTTATCGTGGTGCTTTTGTGATAGTCTGGCTGTCTGTTTCAGAAAACTAACGTATTGTGCTTGAAAAGACTGCACATGCACCTAATTTGCAGATGTGGCTGTGTGCACTGGATGATGGACTGGATGTGATGGCTGTGCATATACTCTATGAGCTATGAACTGTTATTGTGGAACTTTAGTGAAAATTTGGCTGTTTGTAACAAAATAAATGTATCATGTGCTTGAAAAGACAGTTTGAGTAGCTGTTTGTGTGATGAATGACAGCCGCTACTAATGTAAACAAACATGGCTGCCCGTTTCATGTATGATGTGTTGACTGTTCGTGTATATGTAAACTTTTTATGGTTATACTTTGGTGACAAATAGAAATTACAAGTGCTTGACCAGACCAGCTCTGTGTTGGCATGAAAACCAATACTTTTGAATTTGAATCTGGCAGCTTGAAACAGAACTGGCTGTTGCAGAAACCTATATGTGTGACACTCCTCTGCGGGGGCCAAATTTGAACTTTAATTGTAAACTCAGTGATGGTATGTGTGAAAGGGTTAATTTAACCACTGGAATCAAATGGATTACTTTTACTACGATTGTCTGTGCTTTTTGGATCTTTAACCTTTTAAACGCCCGACGGGTCGTCGTCGCCCCGTAACATACTATTGCGCAATAACTTCGCGATATACAAAAACTAAAAAATTTAAAGATATACATATCTTACATCGTTGGAAAGCTGAGACTCTTGTGATTCAAGCGATGTAAACCATTTTAATATACACTTAACACAGCGGGTACAATCTGTGTATTTCTCAGACAACTTACAGAAAAATAAACAAATACAAAATGGCAGAAACTCACCTATAAAGCTCATCTTACTCTACTGATCCACTTCATTCCATCAAAAATGGTTTAGTTACACTGTAAATGGTCCATACAATCCAATTCAACAAAGTATTTGGTCCATAACACATTTATATATCAATAAACACCCACATAGTATGGATGTAGCATTTCGAGCTAACCGACAGAGCTGACACAACTTCGATGCATTCTTTAATGTTTACATGTTCAAAATAGCTTCATCGCAGATATTTTTACGTCAAAATATCCGCTGTTCCCTGAACTTTAGATGGACAGGTCATTTGAGCCAATCGGTGCATGATATAGATGTGACCAGGCATCAATAGCCAAGGAGTGCCAACGATGAAGAATGGTCCCTCCCTCTCTTTGATTGACAGAAAATATACACAGTTACGTGGATCCATGCAAATGACGGTATTTTCTGATAGCCAATGAATTTCTGTAAAGATTGATATGCCGTTTTAGTGGGAGGATTCAACCTGGCACGCGTAAAGTTATTGCGCAATCAACACAGTGACTCATGCGCCCCCGTGCGCAAAAGACCATTGAAAGCGCGTTTGGAGTGAGCGAAGTTTGCCGAAGAAAAATAGCCAAGAAAACCAGCAAAACACACTTCTTATTAGAAGAAGTCATTGAGCAGTGTACTCTGCGTGAAAGTGATGAGTGGGAGGATGATATTTCGGAAGAAGAGAGTGAGGTTTCAACCATTGACTCGGAGGATATGTTTTTGGGTGGTGGAGATGCCACTCTCCACAAGTAAGTGTATGTTGTTATTATATGATACAACATATTTTACTGCATATACGGAGGTAACGTTATGTGTTTGTTTTGATGTGTACTTGCCAGCTTATGTCGTGTGTTATGTCGCGCGTTATGTCGCGCGCGTGTGTATGTGTGTGTGTGCTCATGTGCGCTCATGCACCTCATCCGCGCTCATGCACCGTGTATCTGTGTGTTCATGTACAGGTTTATATATATATATATATATATATATATATATATATATATATATATATATATATATATATATATTATATATACTTATATATATATATAAACCTGTACATGAACACACAGATACTCAGTGCATGAGCGCGCATGAGGTGCATGAGCGCGCATGAGCACACACACACACACTCACATGTAAACATTAAAGAATGCGTCGAAGTTGTGTTAGCTCTGTCGGTTAGCTCGAAATGCTACGTCCATACTACGTTGGTGTTTATCGATATATAAATGTGTTGTGGACCAAACATATATATATATGAGTGTTTTACACATGTTTATCTAAGTGTATGTATAGGCGCTTTCCAAAAAAGGCCACTTGGAGACTCCAAATGACCCTTTGTAACCACAGACACATAAAATGATGCTATTCTTGAACGCTTTACTGTACAGTCATAATTTTGGGCTCTAATGAAAGGTTACACTTAGAGCTAATATATTCCTTATTCAGATTCACTGCCAATTATTGCTGACACATAGTAACTGAAGCATAAACACAGTGGGTTTTTTTCAATTCTTGAAAACAAACTTTCTCCGTTTTTTTTTTTGTATATATATTTTTTTTATATATATTTATAGTGAGTTCTAATATTAAAGTGTTTTAATTCAATAGAACTTGTTTTGTCTCTTTATTTGTAGAAAGTTTGTTTTCAAGAATTGAAAAAAAAAACACTAATGTGTTTATGCCAATAAAAATTATGACTGTACAGTAAAGCATCATTTTATGTGTCTGTGGTTACAAAGGGTCATTTGGAGTCTCCAGGTGGCCTTTTTTGGAAAGCGCCTAAACATACACTTGGATAAACATGTGTAAAAACACTCATTTTCTAATGTATTGTTATCACATTTTATATTGGGTTTGGTAAGGCTTCATGCTGTGATCTAATTGTGTTTTCCAGCTATGTCCTCCCAGCTGTAGTTATCTGCAGGCATATTTTTACAAAAAAAAATGTAGGCGGAATTTTATTTCCCCTTTTTGAGTGTGTTCAAAGTTCTATTACTCAATACAAGTAAGACTTACAGTGATTCTGACTATTCAGGAACAAACCTCAAAGCCTCCCCTTTCAAAAGAGACCAAAAGCATGCATATACTCCAAAGGGTTCAAGAACAGCATGCATTTTAATTTGGGTAGGCTTTTTTAGGCATTTTTGGCAAATATTGCAGGATGCTTAAAAGGTTAAAGTGGATCTCCTTGCATTGTATGGACCTACAGAGCTGAGATATTCTTCAAAAATGTTCCTTGTGTTCTGCTGAAGACAGAAAGTCATACACATCTGGGATTGCGTGAGCGCGAGTAAGTGATGAGAGAAGTTTCATTTTTGGGTGAACTATCTGTTTTATTCTGTAGAGCCATATTTGCTGTAAGGAAGTTTGCTGAAACAAGGTTTGTGAAATCAAAGAAATATTTATGCATCCTTTGGCGACCCCTGAATGAATGCTTGTGAACGATAACATGCTATACCAATAAAAAAACTTCAGAGATCCTCCCATTGCCTCTCACTTCTTCTCTACCTGGTGATGAAAACTTAATGATCTTTAACAATCCAACAGATGTTACAGTATACTGATGTGAACTGAAAAGTCCTACCACTGCACACTTATGCTCCAAATCTGTTCTAATACATTTTCAAACACCATCTCTGCTTGAGTAGATCATGATCAATAAAGGCAGGCACCCATTGAATTACAATAGATTAAATGCCTCTCCCTCTCCACTCACTCTTCATCTATCCATCCATTTATCCCTCTACCTTTCCATTCATCTAATGCTCCGTGAATGTATTGACGCTGATGATGAAATGAGACATTTCATATTACCTGGTTTCTTAGGCTATGTTCAGACTGCAGGCAAATCAGATTTTTTCTCAAATCAGATATTTTCAGGCAGACTGTCTGCACTATTAATTGCAAGGGATCAAATAAGATTTGCGTGTTCAGACATAACCAACCTATTTGTATGGGTTGCTTTGGTAATGAAAAATGTATGTGCATCATCTCACCCTCCAAATAAGCTCCTTGTCCAGTCATGGTGCAGAACTCCTCTGCCGCAAAAGAAAAACTCAGCGAAGATGGAGACTGGTAAATATTGTGATGTTCCATGCTGCCGTCACCGATTTGATGCATCATCCTTGTTTGTCACATTAAGAGTGACGCAAAAGAGCATTTGAAATCCGAATTGAGCAGCCAGAGCATCCGGACAGAGACGCATCTGAAAAAAATCTGATTTTAATCGCATTTGAAACCACCTCCCGATGTCGTTTGAATCAGATTCTGAAAAATCAGATTTCATGTGGTTTTTGCTGTCCAGACTATCAAAAACTCATCTGGATATGCAAAAATCTTATTTTTAGTGGCAGTCTGGACAAGGCCTTAGAGATCCTTGAGTCTGACAGTTGATCCTAACCAGGAAATTAAAGAATAAGTGAAATGAGTGAGACAAGGGCTACGTGGCAAAACCTGATGAGCTACCTACTGCCTGAATAGGTCACAGCTTTCTAAGGCATCATTCTTACTGAAATTAATCCTCTGATTTGGATTTTTAGGTAAAATAATGAACTTAAACTTGCCTAACTTTTGGCACAGCCTTTGTGTTAGGATATGATGCCTTAAAAAGCTGCTAACAGAGGAATCTCACTTGGTTTTAGAACCAAACCAATGTGCAATTTAATGATCCGACAATTTTTATGAGGTACTGCGATAGCTCTCATATGCAAGTGTTCATCTCACAGACCTGCCAAGTGAACTTACAGCTCAACTCGGTGATGAGGTAATTAGCATTTGATAAGGTTATCTATATTCATCTCATGAAGAAATAGAGGGAGATATTGAGAGCGAAAGACGGGCTGATTGAAACATCTTTAATGTCTCAATCAACCATTTTCAGGATGTTCCTGTAAAGATCTGTGAACTTCCTCCACCTGCCTGCTCACATTAAGTAGAAGTCCACGCCTGTCTTCTCCCAGACCTCAGATCTACCAGTCCACTCACTCATCTCACACATAACGCACCGCCATGCATTTTTATAGCTTATTTCCTCATATGAGATGTTACATAAAGACGGATGTTCTTTGCAAGCGGATATTTATAAATGTGGATCTAGGCCATTATATTTCTTTGTTTTTTTATTTTATGGGAAGCACTGAGTGGAGCTGTCAGCCTTTTTTCTCAATTTGCATTTGCAATGTGTCAGTAAATCACTCATTTAGAGTTGGCGACTTGTTGCGCATCGGGTGAGGTATTAGTTGTCTGTAGTAGTCTGTCTCAAGTCCCACTTTAATGAGTTCAGCATTCATGTCAAGGAGAGGAAATCAGATTAAATCAAAGAGGAATAAATATTATTAATTCTTGCTCGGCTCTTTCTTTCTCTAGTTCTGCCTCCTTCCCATCTTCACGGTGAGCATTAAGTCTGTGTCCACGCGTGATCTCTGACACCTGCCGTCTGAATGTTAATTACTTATCATTGCTGGTCTAGTGTTCCGTTTGGCTTTGTTGAGCTGATTGGTTTCCTTGATCCTTTAATTGGGACTTTCTTTTTCCTTTCTCACAGGCCATGATTCAGAAATGTATCACATTTTCTGACACTATTTTCTGTGTCCAAGACAGTGACAGTGTTGAATAGACTTGTAAGGTAGATATGTTCCGTTTTACATTCATTTCTGTCTTTTCACTCTTTCTTCTGTGTTATAAAGTGTATTCATTTACTTGCACATACAATTGTTGAATTGTACACATTTACTGTTGAAGCCCTTTCACTTGTATCAAAACCTTTTAAAGCAAATCTTCAAGCACAGAGTGACACAACAGAGTGTTGCAGGCAGATTTGTGGGCTTCGATAGTAGACTGTTGTGGCACGTGGTGGTTTGTTCTTAGACAATCTTTTGTAAAAATAATAATATGCATTAATCAGAAATTCTATATTAACTTAACAGTACAATTTTACAATAAGGTTTCATTCATTAACATTAGTTAAATAAATTAGTTACATGAACTAACAATGAACAACATTTTTTTCAGCACTTATCAATCTTCAAGTTATAATATTTTTTAATTAAAAGTTGTTTATTTTAATATTTGTAACTGTATTATGAACTAACAATAAACAAATCTCTTATGTTTCTCACAACGTTTAAAGAAAATTTGGGGGTTGACTAGTCTAAAAAGAAAGAAAGAAAGAAAACCCTCAAAAAAATATTGTGTGTTTATGCCACCCATTTAAAATAATTCTAACAGGCAAATCTGATGCTAAATTTAGATGAAAAAGGGGCATTTGTCTGTGATGTGCTTGACTTGCATTGTCACTATTGTAAGCTACATTAAATATAGAACACAACATGCATTTAATAAATCAATGTTAGCGAATACAGGCATATTTATCAAACACAATTTAATGAAAAGTGCAGGACCGATAGCAACACTAAATGGAAATCACTAGGTAAAAGCTACTTAAAATGTTGTATGCTAAAAAAAATTTAAAAAAAAAAAAAACGTGTGTATTTTATGACGTGCGTGAGCCTATGATCTAATCTGACAGCTGTTCAGTTAAAATATTAACCAACAACATTTAAGTTGTAAAAGTATAATAAAACTAATGTGTCTGTGCTAATGTGACATGCACAGAATAAAAGATAGATTAACCTGTTAAGCAGTCGGCAAATAGTTGAAAATTGCCTTGTTGATCAGCAGGGTAAAGAAAATGACTTACCTAGCCTAAAACATTAATTTATTGGATACTTACATTTACATTTACATTTATGCATTTGGCAGACGCTTTTATCCAAAGCTTACTTACTCAAAAGCATACATTTTTGATGAACAAAATTAACGTCCGGTGAAAGACGGGACCAGACTCACCTGAGGTGATTGTCCTACACGTGAAAAAGCCCACTCGGCGGGAAAATAACTTGAAAGCACGCACAGTTTTAAAGAAGACACAAATGTGAAAACATTAATAAAAAATTGCAAGCCAACATTTCAAAAATTCGCGTCCCGCGAGTAATTTCCATAGTTACTTTGCAGGTCTTGCGAGAGGACACTTTCCTGTGCGCGCAACGAGTGAGAGAGGGAAGAAGCGCATGTGGCCTGGGGTGAAATTAAACTTTGTAAACCAGCACATCTGCACCAGATATGTACTTTATATATATATAATTATTATTATTATTAATTCATACAGTAAAATGTTTTGTTCATTATTAGTTCATGATTCTAATGCAAAAAAAATTCAAATCAAAACTTTTTTTTTTTTAACAAGTTAACTTTAAATAAGCTAAAATTAAAGCTATATTTTACGTTACCCCTCTCAAATTAAAATGTATTCAATAATTTTTATATGTAGTGCTTACCTGTATTGAAACCCTACATATATATATATGAAAAGTCCTTTATGATTCTGTTTTGTTGTGAACCAGTTGTCCTCAATTGCTTTGAGTTTGACACTATGCTGCCCTCTCGTCTCTTGTCTCTTTTTTGGTGTTTGATGGAGAGTGCCGTGTCAGTCAGAAAAAGCGCTTGGATTTCCTGTGGGACTTATAAAAGCTCTGCCCTGGCCCACACAAACACACAGCATAGTCGCTAATGTGTGTTTGCTCCTGTCAGTAGTAGACTAGCCCGGAGCAGATGAGGGCTGCTTTAAATATTTAATGCACACAGATCATGCTGTGTCTCCACTATAGAGGCATTACGACCTCTGAGTTCCTTCTCGTCTCACTGGCTGCACACTGTTGTGTGGCTTGTGCTCTGTAGCATGATGTTTTACTTGAGTTTTATGGAGGTTTTACTCTCATGAGGTGTAGACCTCAAACTTCATTTTCTTTTTCAGTTATTTCTCATAAGGTCAGGGCTCTCAATAGTCCTGCTCCCTTTTTAGTTAGGATACTGCAAATTTTCTTTATCTGACATGCATATTTTCGTTTTAAATTATGTATACATTGTGGTAGGATATGTTGTATTGCCTGTATTAAAATAGGTTTAATATTTTAATGCAAAAAACAAATTTTTTATTAAATTTTTTTTTTTTTTTTTAAGGTGAAATGTGACCTAGGCATGTTTTTGTGAGATTCACCCATATATCGGCTGTTTTATGGATATGAACGCAGATCATCCAATCAGATTTTGGAGACATGGAATATCCATGTTATAATTCAAATTCTTCACATAATCTGAAAAGTCACCTTTCGCTGAGCTGTTCACAAAGTACTAGTGGACCTGAGTGAAGCATTTCATTCTCCTGGGATTCTTCTCCCCATCAAAAAGTTGATACAAAGTTTTACTCGTGTCCTGATTTGAAGAGAATATATATTCGAGACATTGTGTTTGATTGTTTTTGTGTGTGTGTGTGTGTGTGAGTGTGCGTGAGTGTGCGCACGCTGTCGGGCTCCTCATTTAGAGCCCAGCTCTGAGGAAGACACCATCCTTCCTCTTCCGCTTTGTCAGTCGTGTCAGAAAGGCGAAGCGCTATGTGTCAGAAATATGCATTGTCTGCCACAAAAATATTAATTTGCCTTCCTCTCTCCAGGCATGTCTGTGAAAGCCACAGTCATCTGCAGGAGAGAAGAGACAAGGGCAGTGGCTCGATCCCACACGTCTGTGATCAGATAGCGCTGAGCACGGTGACTCTCTGACATGACTCAGACACTGGCCATGAAAAATATGAAACATTGGGGTTCCTCCCTCACAATCATAAGCTGTTTACGTGTGTAAGGTGATATGAGTGAACTCAACCCAGGGTCTTTATCTGTCATATCTGAAGGATGAAGGTTTTACATCTGCAGGCAATGTCAACGGATTCAGTGGGCAGCTACATTTGAGGTTTCTCTTTGACCCACCATCTGACCCATAATCATGACCCTTTATCTGCCTCCTCTCTGTGCTACAATGGGGACTGATCTTTCATATCCTTCTTTGTTTGACATTAAACTCTGTAGTGCTAATTGTCTTTTGAGATAAAGGGTTATCTCCCAAAAATGAGAATGTTATCATCAGTTACTTACACTCATGTTATTCCAAACCCCTGAATGTTGTCATGGCTCTCAAGACTGTATGTCCCTAACATTCTCCTGTAGTGGCATTTTATCTTAAATGGATACATCTTTTTTGAGAGTGTTGACTCCCCTTCCCCATGCTATGTACTGCATAATAATAACAAAGCTGTTCAAAGCAAATGAGCATCCAAATTTGAAGATAATTGAGATTTGGGTGGTGTAGTAAGTAGTTTAAGATCTGAGCTGGTAACCAACAGGTTGTAGCTTAAAATATCGTAAGGGGCGATCCGTCAACCATCATCATTGTGTTCTTGAACATGGCATTTGATGCCAGGTTTCTCCGGATGAATATCTGTATATTCAATTCAATTTAGAATGTAAGAACTTTCAAATAGGAGTAGTGTAATACAATTCTGCCTGAAATCAAACTTCCAACTTGGGGTTTTGAACCCTGACTTCAGCAATGTGTGGCTGTATGTTGTCATGCGAAAGTTGTGTCACCCAAGAAAATGCACATAATTAGTGATAAACATTTGTTTGTAAGCAAATAAATGCATAGAAGAGTTAAAGTTTCTACATTACTTGAGCTGTTTAGCATATAATAATAATAGAAAATATGAAAACAAAAGGGAAATGTGATTATTTGTGACACAAATAATGTCATAGTCTTCATGATCCTAGCAATAGGATTGTTTTTCCTTATGCAAAATATGATATCTTATTTTTATTTAATTTTTTTTCAGTTAAATGGAACTGGACATGTTTATGTGAGTTTTACCCATTTATTGTCTATTTAACAGCTTTAAAATAAAATTCATGACTCATAAAATTAAGTTATAACATTAATAATATTATTTAATATTATGGCTAATAAAAAGTACACAATCTCCTCTGTTCATTATCATACACCTGCAAAACAAACTAGCATTGCCAATTGTTTCTTTTTACAGTATGTCAGCTTCTGAGCATGAAACAACACAGACAAATATCTTGCATCTAACTTTAAATAGAACCTAGTATAAGTAAGTATATTTAGATAAAGTAACAGAATAAATAACATATTTAATTCAATAACAGATTAGTAATTAATTAGTGTAAAGCAGCTTAACTTTTCTCTGGGAAAAAAATATGTTTATTTTCACTGCAGTCATGGCTTTATAGTATTTTTTATTTATATATTCATTTGGAAGTAGTAGTTTATTGCTGTGCCTGGTTTTGTATGTATTTTTAGGCCATTGGAATAACTCCTCTGGTTTCCGCCACTGAAATGAACATCTCATAGGATTCTGTGTGTCACCTAGCAGCTGCTAAACACAAGACAGCTTACTCCCCGAAGATGAATGGAACACTACCATTTTCAATATTTATTTTCTTTTCTTATTTGCATTCATCTTATTTTACAGTATGCTATTTATTCAGGCTATGACATTGCACAGAAGTAAATAATGTTCTGGCAAAATAATTTGTTTTCTTCTTAGTGAAGAACCATGCTAAGAGTTATTTGTGCATCTATTGCTTTTTTTCTCTGCCTTTTTTCTGCTTTTCTTTCTATTTGACAAGGCTGGAAGCTTAGCAAATCTATCCATGCTGATGATGTTATTTCTGTAATTACCTGTGGAGGCCAAGCGTCTTTTGTGAGTGGTGGAAAAAAAACGAAAGAAAAAATAACAGGAGTCTCACAGTTCTTATTTTGGTTGGAACTCGTATGTAGCTTTTAAATTTACACTTTCAATAGGGGTCTTTGATTTAGTCCACTCACTCAAAAATTTGAATAAATTAGTGCAGTGAGCTTAGTAATTTTGTCTCTGTCATGGTCTGCTAAGCAGATGCACGGGTATTACACAGAGGGCAGAACCGCCACTTCTTCCTGGGTGATATGAATCATGACAATTACCATTCTGCTGTGCTCAGCAAATAGAGAAGTTATTTGCTTCCATTTGGTTGTTTTATTTATTTATTTATCTATTTATTTATTTATTGACTTTTGAGCATTATTACAGGTTATTCAAGACGTTCGTCAATGCAGAACACTGAATTATTTAGCTGTTACAATAAATGTCAATACTAACTAAACCACAATTAAAAATATACAATTTGAAAACATTACAGTATTGATATATACAAAGTACAAATCTAATACCAAACACCCCATATTACAAAGGTAGTTTCTGAAATCCACAATCATTTAGAAGTCTGCACATATAGGGAACTGATGATCTCCGATATCTCTCAGTTCGACATCTTGGAATTGTCAGTTTCTATGAGTTCCTTGTCTGGCGACCTGTTATTTCTGTCTACGTTGTTCTGTTGATTCTGTTGACCCAAAGTGTTAAACCTCAGGTAGTAATGAATCAATTCAGACTTCAGATGCACAACCTTAATAAGTCCCAAAAGAGATAGCGGTATTTATTGTAATGGCTGTATTAATTACTGTGTACTCTAATTACTGCGAGTTTTAGTGGTATTCAAATATTTGGAGGTCAGAGTTGTGGTCTAGTGGTTGCTATTACTATTCCCAACTGGTTTTGCTTTAGGACCCAGATTTTACATCAGACATTAAGTTGCAATCCAACACAGTACTAGTATTGTTTTGCATGTAAAAGCAAACAAAAATGTTCTTGAAATCAAACATTGAAATATTAATGCAGGAATGAGCTGCATTTTCCAGAAGTATGCAAAATTACTAACATCCTGTAGCATATAGTCTGGATAGGACAATCATCTGTTTTGTAAAGGCATAAACAAGTAGAAGTGTGCTTTACCTTTATTTTGGTATACTAACTATGCATGATTATACAGTTCATTGAATTTTACGATTTGCATTCACTATTGTTTTGTCCTGCTGTCCGTGACCCTATCAAAATCACCTTTGACAAGTAACAGTGTAGGAAAGGGGAACCAAGATTGTTTAGGTCTTTCTGAGAATCAACAGTTTTCGTTCCACTGAGGATAACTGTTGCAGGTCCAATCCAAGTTAAATATTAATAATTGGAATACATTTACCAACTAGCACAATGCATGTAGAGCAGACACAAATACACGCATATATTAAAGGAGAAATATCTATTGTCAGTTGACAAAAGCATTACAAAATGGAATTGCAAAAATAATGAAAAAAAAATAAAGTGTTCAAACAGGTTTCCTTAACACACCCCCTCTGCCATTGGTCAAACAAACAAATAGTCCCAGCACTATCTTAAGCCATTGGTTGAGTCAATTATGATGTGTTGGGTTGGTCAAGATTCTTAGAATTATAATAACTTTTCACAATTCAATCAATTATAATTGGAAAAAATCAAGTCCTTTGCAACATTTTTCCCATATAATATCCCATTTAAATAAAAATAAGTCATGTTATAGAGGAAAAATGGGTTATAATGCCATGGCATGTTGATTTATAGAAAGGCTCCTAGGTGTAACCCCTAACAAATGCAATGTGCCTTGCATTTGAATCAGAAAGTTTAAATGAGAAAACTCTCTTCCTCACTCTGTCTGCATGAACAATAAACCACAACTGACAACAAAGGAAGCATTAGGTTAATCTTTTTATCCAACTCAAAACTTCGTTTTTTTCCTCACCCAGTCTCAGAGATTTCATGGCATCTCCACATATTTTGATTCCATTTCTTTGTTCTCCCCAAATCTGTCATGTTTTCTCTGTTAGTTCACATGACTGGGCAGCTTCAAAGCAGCTAATCCTCTCAATGTGTAGAGGCATTTGAGAGCACCAAAACTGATCCACAAACCTTCTCACTGTAGCACAGGTCTGGATAATAATGGCATGTTTTCCAAATAAGTGGGTTTCTACAGTAATTCTAAAGTAATTTAGCTCCCTTTGGGTATAGCTGTTCTCCATTCTGTCGAAAAGCATTTGTTTTGTGTGAAATGTATGAACTACTTAAGAAGTAGCTGCACTCACTCTCTCTTTCTCTCTATTACATTTCTCTTTATATCTGTTCTCACAAAGCTTTCGGTGTTACAGGCTCAGGTTGTATGCTTGCCATTGAACCTCCAGTCAGTCAACATCTTAACATCAGTGCTTTCTCCAAAATGCAGTTTTTGAAACCACCTTAATTGGTTCTAACTACATACCAAACAAACCAATATTGTTTATTGTGAGTAAAATACAATTTAGAATACCATCACAACACCTTTGTAAATGCATATATGTTCGTAAATAAACATCCAGTCAGTAAGTGAATCAGATTGAATTTGAATTAGTACTGTGTAGTACAGCAAGGACAACATAAAAGAAAGACAAATTGTCAATATATTGTCTTTGCATTATTTTGCATCCTTTTTTACTTATCAAATTCAATTCAAACTGACAGCAAGCTCACAATATATGATATACTGTATAATTTCTATGGCAATGGTGCTGATTCAGCTGTGGCTCTGCCCCACAGCTGAATAGCTGTACAGGAAACATCTATATTGATTTAATTCCTTAGCTGGTGTGAATCTACATGCCATGCAAAGCAGAGTTCACAGATATCTATCTTGAAAGGCACTGACAATTCGCCATTTTCATTTTGTCAAGGAAATTGAGAAGCTGAAAGAGGAGGCAGAAAGCATTCTGGGAGCTGTGCTTGTTTTGTCCAGAGCAAAGTCAGTTGTTTGGAGGTTTGATTATCAGGCTCACTATGGGAAAGTGGGAGTGTTCTTGGCTTATGCCAATTACTCAGCACACTGTTTGAATGTAATGAACCAGGAAGAGAGGTTATCTTGTGATGTTTGAATTGAGCTTCTGTTTGCTGGCTGAGCATTCAGGCTTGATTAGATTAGGACTTCCTGTTGGTTTATGCTCAATGCACTCCCCATGGAGGTTATATCAGTGCAGTCTGACTTTACGAGTCGAGAGAAGGTGCTCAGGTGGATTGCACGTTTGGCTGACTAACTGATGGAGCACAACACAAAGCCAAGGGCAGATTGGCCTTTAACACACAAACACACTGAGAAAAGCAAATATTCAGAGCAAATAAATAGTTTTTTTCTAAAATGTACACTTCCTTTCTCTTTCTGTCGGGGCGGCTATGGCTCAGGTTGTAGAGCGGGTTGGCCACTAATCGCAGGGTTGGTGGTTCGATTTCTGGCACACATGACTCCACATGTAACTAGTAGAGAAAGTGTCCTTTGGCAAGACACTGAACCCCAAGTTGCTCACAAGTGCTGACCATTTATTAAATGGCCATTCTGGGATGGAATTTCTGTTTGTGTTTTGGCCTGTGTGATCCCACACACTGCCCATTTCCCAATAGTATTTTGACACAACAGGTTGCCAGATTTGAAACAAGTTAGTGGGCAAACACAGCACGCTGCAGCCATGGAAGCCAGCAATACATCTAGCTAACATTGACAGAGTTATAAAAAATCTACATGAGCTGGTTTATAATTTGCAAACAATAAAAATATTGCAAACTTACACATTAGCTGATCAAATTACAGTGTAAGGCTCGTTGCATGCCATTGTCAGTTTTCCCATTCCTGTTGCATGTCTTCAACCTGGCAACCCAAGCTTCGAGTATTGGAAGGAAGGGGTGGGGGAGACAACTCTCTCCAATATTTTGAATTTGAAATTCAGTACCCATTTTAAGTACTTGATGACAATGTTACATATTGCTCCATTAAATATATTTAGCAGCATTTAATTTCTTAGGGCTGTCTATTGTTATCACTATCTAGTGGTAATTTCTGGATTAATATGGGCAGGTTGTAAAGGTTTTCAATTTGATTAAATACTATGTATCAAAAATAAAAATAATTTTTTTGTAATTTTATTTAATTTTGGAGTCATGAACATGCAGTGCAAGTTATTGTAGTTATATTTTTAGTTTAGTTTAGGGTAATGTTTTCATTTAATTTTCATTTTAATTTAGGGTAACAACACGGGGCACATTTCTGGTGTAATTTATTTAAAATTTTGTGGGACCTCAGAGTGCAATAACAGTAGGCAGAGGTGGCTGTACCTGCAGGTCTGGTCAGACACTGTAAATCTCTCTGTCAGGCACCACAGAATAAACCCATCAATCTCACTCACAGAGTATTGAAATGGGAGATTGTCACACCACGGCAAAAACAAAATAAATCAATGCATCGTAATGGCCACTTTGGGGAAAGGCCACATCTTTCTCTGGGCCTGGGTAGGGGCATAGCCATGTACCACTGGATTAAGAATGTGTTCATAATGTATTTGAACAAACCCCTAAGTATTACACTTTGGGTCATAACTTGTCTCAAACATGTGTACTACGAGCTTGTTGAGAATAGGTGTTCAATTTATTTTGTAAGTGATCAAACTTGCGGTTTTCAGCTGAAGCGCAACAAAAATAGGCTCCAAAAAATATAAAAATGTACTTTGAAGTAGGGACACGGAACATATCTAAGGACCAGAATATCATAAATTTGAGGGTGGGGTCTAATAATTTTTCCCAGCTTATACATTTGCATCTGTCTGCTTCACATTGTAAAAGATTCAAAGTATGAGAGATGCTGGCTGAAGGGAATTTCTGTAGAGACAAGCAGCAATGTAATGCATTTTCCACTGTGCTTGCATGGTATCAGTCCCACTTGTCATCGCAAATCCGAAACAGCAGATTTAACCAGATTGCATTGTATTGCATTCATAGCAACTGTAAATAATACTTGAGTGTAAACAGTAGAACACAGTACTCTTTTTTTTATGTGGACTTAGGAGCAGTTCATTTGTCTGCAGCCTTGCTCAGAAAACCACTTTCACACCAACCAAATGAACTGGATTGTGGTCTGCGCCTCTAGTGAGTAAGAAAATAAAGCTTGAATAACTTAAACCAGTCTAAGGTGGTTTGCTGATGGTCTTGTCGGTCTCCCAGCTTTGCCAATCAGGTGTTTAGTTTGTATGGCTGGGTGCCAGCCATTCTTACAGCCTGACCAACTGTCCAAAACACCTTTAAAACCATTAAAACAGACCAGCCTAACAAGCTTGATGGGCAATCAGCTAGTAACTTTAAGTTGTCTGAATCTTTTGTAGAAGCTTGTGTATGTGTGTGTGTGTGAGAACATGTATTTATCACTTTATGGGTGTAACGTCACGCCAGCAGAGGGAGCCCTCTCCCGAGTTTTGACTGTGTACCGCTCCCTCTGCTTCTCTGTTTGTCTGTTATTTAAGCATGGCCTGTTCATCAGGCCAGTGCGAAGTATTGCCAGTTTCACCTGCCTTACTGAGCGTTTATCATTGTCATATTCTTGCCTGCTTTGTGAATGACCATTGCCTGCTTTACCTTGTTACTGCCTCTTGGATTACCCCTTTACTTTGTCACTTTGGATTGGACTGCCTATTTGTGTTTGAACTCTGCCTGCCTAAAGTTATTGATACCTGCCTGCCGACTTTAACCTGTTTACTGTGGATTTTAATAAACATCTGCAAATGGATTCAGCCTCAGCCTCCGCGTTGTTACAGAATACTTCGCCAACGATGACTCCAGCAGAAGTTTCTGATCTACAGCAAACATTTGCTTATCAAAGTGACGTCCTCAGGAAATATCAAGAACAACTGAGTAGACTACAAGCTACTAACGAATATCTTACTCAATATCTCCATTCGTTACCACCACCAACACCCAAGAAGGTAAGCTTTGCCTTTCCAGATAAATTTGACGGCTCTGCAGACCGATGTAAGGGATTTTTATGTCAAGTTGAGCTCTTTTTCAAACACCAGAGTGAAGAATTTGAATCTGAAGAGAAAAAAAGCGCTTTTCTAATGTCTCTATTATCTGGCAAAGCTATTGACTGGGCCGCAGCTGTTTGGGAAACAGATCCCTTGATTAAATCCTCATCTGTTTACTTCGTTCAACAGATTAAAGAAGTGTTTGAATATCCAGCAGGGGGTATGGATATTTCAACTCCGCTATTACAACTCAAACAAGGCCGACGTTCGGCGGCTGATTACGCAATTGAGTTTAGAACGATCGCTGCTCAGAGTGGATGGAATGATGTTGCGCTCAAGGCCATGTTCCAACAGAGTTTGAATATTGAACTACAAACAGAACTCACCTGCAGAGGAGAAAACTGTTCATTTTCCGAATTTGTGACGCTCGCTATCAAAATCGATAACCTCATGCGCAACAGCCCCGCTAAATCCAGGACACTCCCACAAAGAATTGCTTTACCTAATTTAGCTTCCCACGTATCCAATTCTCCTTCAACCATTGCTCAATCCAGTCAGGAACCCATGCAGCTAGGAACTACCAAACTCTCTGTTGAAGAAAAATCCCGACGTTTGAATCACAATTTATGTTTCTACTGTGGGAATGCAGGCCACGTCAACACCGTGTGTCCTCTCAAAGCCCGAAAATCTGTTAAAACTACTAGCCTGGTGAGTGTTAACAACATCCCTCCTCTCATCACCAAGTTCTTCACAATCAGTGTCAAGATTACTTTTAAGACGAACCCTGTTGATTTCACAGCATTGATCGATTCCGGTTCCGCTTTAAATCTAATCCATCAAGACATTGTTAAGAAATTTAACATCCCTACACAACCCTGTAACCCCCCTCTGAAAATTAATGCTATTAACAACAAACCCATCGGAGAGGGCATCAACTTACAAACGCTGCCAATACAACTCCAAGTAGGACCTTTTCATTCAGAAATCATTTCATTTTATGTGATTGATTCCCCACGCCATGAAGTCATCCTGGGATATCCCTGGCTAGCAGTCCACGACCCAGTCATGTCTTGGCAGCAAGGCCAAATCAAGCAATGGTCACCGTTTTGCAAAACACACTGTCTAAACGCCACAGATATCAAGCCATGTTTGACCACAAGCATTGAAAGTCCCGATTCAAAACCTGTGTCTTACCCATCTTGCTACCAAGAATACCAAGAAGTCTTTAGCAAGACCAAGGCAACCCTTCTTCCACCTCATCGTCCCTGGGATTGCGCCATTGACCTCTTGCCCAATGCAATGCCCCCCAAGAGTAAGATCTATCCGTTATCGCATCCCGAAGCTCTAGCTATGGAAGAATATATTGAAGAAGCGCTCAGTTCTGGTTTTATTCGTCCATCCAGTTCACCAGCGGCCGCAGGCTTCTTTTTCGTAGAAAAGAAGGATGGAGGATTACGGCCTTGTATAGACTATCGAGGTTTGAACAATGTCACAGTTAAGTTCAGCTACCCTCTACCGTAAGTACCTTCAGCTCTCGAACTACTCCGTGAAGCCACCATCTACACCAAACTGGACCTCAGGAGCGCTTACAACCTCATTAGAATCCGAGAAGGGGATGAATGGAAAACAGCCTTTTTGACCTCTAGGGGGCACTACGAATATCAGGTCATGCCATACGGATTAGCCAATGCACCAGCAGTCTTCCAGTCATTTATTAATGAGATCTTCAAGGACATCCTCAACAAGTACGTTATTGCCTACATTGATGACATCCTCATTTATTCAAAATCTGAAGAAGAACATCATGAACATGTTAAAATTGTGCTATCCAGACTGTTTGAGAACCAGCTCTACGTTAAGACTGAAAAGTGTGAGTTCCATGTTAGGCAAACTTCGTTTCTGGGGTATAACATCAGTCACCAGGGTGTTGAAATGGACAACTCAAAAGTTACAGCAGTCACTGAATGGCCTCAACCAACTACAGTCAAAGAACTACAGCGCTTCTTAGGATTTGCCAACTTTTATCGGCGCTTCATTTGCAATTACAGCACCATAGCAGCCCCTCTAACATCCCTGCTGAAAGGCAAGCCTTCAAAATTAAAATGGACAGAAGATGCCACTAAAGCTTTTTCTAAACTCAAGAACAGCTTCACGTCAGCACCCATCCTAAAACATCCGGATCCAAATCTACCATTTGTAGTTGAGGTTGATGCTTCAGATAATGGAATTGGGGCAGTACTCTCACAGCGTCACGGTCAACCAGGCAAGCTCTACCCATGTGCATATTTTTCTAGGAAACTCACTGATGCCGAACGTAACTATGACGTTGGCAACAAGGAACTTCTCTCCATGAAAGCTGCAATGGAGGAATGGAGGCACTGGCTGGAGGGTTCCACTCACCCCTTCCAAATCATAACCGACCACAAGAACCTTGAATATGTCAGGAGCGCCAAGAGACTCAATTCTCGTCAAGAACGTTGGTCATTATTCTTTACTAGGTTTCAATTCACCGTAACATACAGACCGGGAAGCAAAAACAGTAAGGCAGACGCCCTATCCAGACTCCATAGCCATCCCCAAACCGAATACAAACCTGAACCCATTCTACCACCTTCTATAATCATTGCACCTATCACATGGGATCTGATGGAAGAAATCCAAAGGGGACAACAAGAAGAACCAACACCACCCAGTTGTCCACCCAACAAGCATTATGTTCCTAGAAACCTTCTTGCTAGAGTCATCCATTGGGTCCATACATCACTCAGCTCAGGACATCCAGGTATCACGCGTACCCTCAACCTAACTCAAAATTCTTTCTGGTGGCCTTCGATGGCAAAAGATGTGGCCGACATAGTCAAGTCCTGTTCGATCTGTGCCCAGTCCAAGACTCCCAAACATTTACCTTCTGGTCTGTTAAAACCTTTGCCCATTCCCCAACGACCCTGGTCACACCTCTCCATAGACTTTGTCACAGATCTACCCCCTTCAACTGAATTTACAACAATTCTAGAAATCATTGACCGCTTTTCCAAATCCTGCCGTCTGGTTCCTATGAAGGGCCTTCCCACTGCCATGGAAACGGCTCAAGCTCTGTTCCAACACGTCTTCAGAGTCTTCGGTATCCCAGAGGACATTGTCTCGGATAGAGGAACCCAATTCACCTCTCAAGTCTGGAAAGCCTTCTGCAGACAACTTGACATTAATGTCAGTCTGACTTCTGGATATCACCCGCAATCCAACGGACAAGTGGAGAGGCTGAACCAAGAAATTGGAAGATATCTACGGTCTTATTGTGGTCGAGAACAACATCGCTGGGCAGAATTCCTGCCCTGGGCTGAATATGCCCAAAATTCTTTGAGACATTCTTCTACGGGTATCACCCCATTTCAATGTGTGCTAGGGTATCAACCTCCTATGTTCCCGTGGTCTGGTGAACCTTCTACGGTACCTGCGATTGATGACTGGATACGACGTAGTGAGAGGGTGTGGAACTCCGCTCATGTTCACCTACAAAGAGCTGTCAGGAACCAGGAAATCCAAGCCAATAGACACCGTCGTCCACACCCTCCCTACCAAGTTGGACAAAGGGTCTGGCTCTCCTCACGAGATCTTAAGTTGCGGCTGCCAAGCAAGAAGCTAAGCCCTAGGTACGTAGGTCCTTTCAAAATTCTCAGACAGATCAATGAAGTTACCTATCAGCTTGAGCTTCCTGTTAATTATCGTGTCTCTCCCTCTTTCCATGTCTCCCTCCTCAAACCGGTCCACCCGGGTGCTGACCCCAACGTTGAGACTCAAGAGCCACCTCCACCGCTGGACATTGACGGGTCCCCAGCTTACGCGGTAAGGGAGTTATTGGACTCAAGAAGGAGAAGGGGTCAGCTCCAATATCTGGTGGACTGGGAGGGGTACGGCCCTGAGGAGAGATCTTGGGTAGCCGCCCATGACATCTTGGATCCATCTCTGATCAGGGACTTCCATCGAGCCAGACCCGACCGTCCAGCACCACGACCACGGGGACGCCCTCGTCGAGCGCCAGGAGTCGCTCCTAGGGGGGGGGGGGGGATTCTGTAACGTCACGCCAGCAGAGGGAGCCCTCTCCCGAGTTTTGACTGTGTACCGCTCCCTCTGCTTCTCTGTTCATTTCCTGTTTGTCTGTTATTTAAGCATGGCCTGTTCATCAGGCCAGTGCGAAGTATTGCCAGTTTCACCTGCCTTACCGAGCGTTTATCATTGTCATAGTCTTGCCTGCTTTGTGAATGACCATTGCCTGCTTTACCTTGTTACTGCCTCTTGGATTACCCCTTTACTTTGTCACTTTGGATTGGACTGCCTATTTGTGTTTGAACTCTGCCTGCCTAAAGTTATTGATACCTGCCTGCCGACTTTAACCTGTTTACTGTGGATTTTAATAAACATCTGCAAATGGATTCAGCCTCAGCCTCCGCGTTGTTACAATGGGGACCAAATGTCCCCATAAGGATAGTAAAACCCGAAATTCTGTCAGTCCTCATGAGGAAAACAGCTTATAAATCATACTAAATTATGTTTTTTGAAAATGTAAAAATGCAGATAGTTTTCTGTGAGGGTTGGGTTTAGGGTTAGGGGATAGAATATATAGTTTGTACAGTATAAAAACCATTATGTCTATGGAAAGTCCCCATAAAACGTGTGTGTGTGTGTGTGTGTGTGTGTGTGTGTGTGTGTGCCTGTACCTTATTGTGCATACATTCACAAAGAGCAACATTTCAGTTTTCCCCTTAGATCTGTGTAAACTTAGCAAAATGTTAATTTGGCATTATATGTGAAACATAAACCCCCAGTCATCATATATGGACTGATGGCACATTCTTCACTGTTTTATTTGATTTTTTTTTCTTGTTTCATGCTTTTCTTGTTTCATGCATAACTACTTTTAATTGGTGTCTGTAAACAACTACACACGGTCAGAGCACTCCTGCAGTTGACATGGTAACAGTGTCCAGGAAAACAAGAATGGCTGATTTGAAAGCTGTCAGGATATTGCCACTTCTTATCGCAGAGAAAAGCTTTTTTTTTTTTTTTTTTGCTCTGCACTTAATTCATCTTACAAGGCTTCTCCTCCTGCCCCGCAGAGTTGAAAATGCTCTGAGGATCAGAGGTTGATTATTTCTCACCAGCACACTTGGGGAAAAAGCAGAAAGCCTTTTTTGAGAGTCTGTATTTGTTCGGCCTGAGAATAGGTTGACTCTTGTTCGTATAAAAACTCTACCTCACAATAGGGCCATCCAGACCTGAGATGCCCACTCACCTGTGATGGACATCATACTCAGAGTTGTGTTTTCTGCACAGTCCAGATATTGTGATGGCTGTGACTTGAGAAAAACTATCTGTGTTTTTGAAGGATGATAACAGGCTAGTGGTAAAGCATCTGAGTTTGTAATACAAAGGTTGCCGGTTTAATCCTCTAGGGGAGAATCCCTGAACTGGAGTGTCAACAACGTTTGGTATCACCATTGTACCCATGAACCATGAGCACTTACTGTTTGCTACAGACCAACTGTTCTTAAAGTCTGTGTACTCTGATACAGCCAGCAGTGGCTTGATTCATGGATCTTTCACATCAAATCTGCCTGATTCCAACCTTGCTGAAGCATCCCCAGATCATCACCGATCCTCCACCTGGTTAGACGGAGACCTGGAGAGGCCTTCAAGCCACAGTGTCTTGCACCCACTGTGAAATTTGGTGGAGGATCGATGATGATCTGGGGGTGCTTCAGCAAGGCTGGAATCGGGCAGATTCGTCTTTTTGAAGGACGCATGAATCACATTACGTACAAGGTTATCCTGGAAGAAAACTTGCTGCCTTCTGCTCTGAAAATGTTCCAGAACTCTGAGGATTGGTTTCTCCAGCAGGACAATGCTCCAAGCCACACAGCCAGATCAATCAAGGTGTGGATGGAGGACCACCAGTTCAAGAACCTATCATGGCCAGCCCAATCTCCAAACCTATACCCCTCTGGAATGTGATCAAGAGGAATACGGATGGCCACAAGCCATCAAAAAATGCAGAGCTGCTTGAGTTTTACTCCAGGAGTGGCATAATGTCACACAACAGCAATGTGAAAGACTAGTAGAGAGCATACTAAGACACATTAAAGATGTGATAGAAAATCAGGGTTATTCCACCAAATATTGTTAAAATATGTTTTAACATTAAACATGTTAAAACATTTGTTTTCTATGCTGCAGTAAAGAAACCAATCGATCAACAAAATTTCATATAATTTGATGCAATTATGGCTGGTTAAGACAAAAACATAGACATGAAAGTGCTAGCTTTTATTGCTTGTCACTTTATTAGGGGGTATAATAAATTTTACAGACAGACATACTGTATGTCTAAAGGACTTTTCATACATACACACACATACAAGTGTGTTTTCAGTAGGGATGCAACTGTCTGAGACCTGGATCAGTATTGGCTCCGATACTGAAGCTTTTAGACGGATCGGTTATTGGTCCAACGAGCCTGATACAAATCCGATTACTGTGTGTTAGTCATGTTCATTCTTGTCAAGCTCCAAAAATGACATAAAAGAACCATAAAAACACAACTGAAGTAGGTCATATGACTTGTGCATTTTATTCAAAGCCACTCTGTGAATCACAAAAGGCTGTGTTTAATAAGTACATATATAAAATGCACACGCAGCTCCTGTGTGTCAGTGAATGGCGCTGCTCTGTTTACTCACACGCGGCAATTTTTAGCCTTTACGCAGTGTGCGATATTTGAGCACTACTCACGAACAACATCTCAGATGTAGATGCTCAAATATTCGGTTCACTTATAAATATGCATTTAGAATGGTACTTGAGGTGCATTTGTTTTTTACCAGAAAAATTTATTAAGAAGCGAATTAAACATCTGTGAACTTGCCTACAAACAGTCACATACAGGACTTCCAAGAGAGTTTAGAATGTTAAAATAAAAGCGTGAGGGTTTAAAAGTTAAAGGTGCGTGATTGAGATATATTACTATATTACTATAATAATATATTATCATTATTATAATTTGTTTACACATTATTATTATTATTATTATCATCATCATCATCATCATTTGTTTATGAATTATAATAATATTTAAGTTGAATGGGTTCCAAAGAATAACTGTGTGAATGAAAAGTGAGCTGATATCGTACAACTAAATTAGATAAAAAAGAGATCTTAATCCTTAGTTAATTAAAAATGTAGTCCTGAATTACATAGCAAAGAGCACACCCAATTAGTTCAACACAATAATGTAAAGATATTCTAAAATTATTATGCAAAAAAACAACACTGGTATCGGATTGGGATCGGTATCGGCCGATACTGAGATTTCCGATATCAGAATCGGAATAGAAAAAGTGGTATCGGTGCATCGCCAGTTTTCAGACCTGTAGCTTGTTTAATTTGTTCTGTAACATGCTACAAATTTTACAGTGTTGCATTTTCTTCTTGGTTCGTTACACTTTCACAAGGCAACATTTCAAAACAGACTAAAAATGTGTTAATAAAGGTCACAATGTCCTCCTCATTGTTCAGAATGTTTGAGCACTGTTCTGGGATTTAGCTCGTACATCAATAAACCTGTTAAAAAAGGATATATATGTTGAAATTTATTAACTGGTACAACTTTTTGACAACTGTTTAGGTCACGGTTATACAACACCACCACACGGTACAGAGTTTTGAGGTTATGCTGAAAATAAACATTATCCTTCAATCGGATTAATAAGAGTAGAAAAATTTACATCATGGTTATTTTTATCAGTTATTTATTGTTTTAGAATTATTTCTGCATTGAAAACTGCCTGTTGTCATGGTCACAAAGCACTCTTTCTCTCGCACAAATACACCTGCACACACACACACACACAGCAGAGAGGGTAAAGCCACGTAAAGAGGTTTTTATTTGATCAAAAAGTTGCTTACGCCGTCTCACCTTTGTTTTACAGATTTCTGAAAGATAGAAGTGATCATACTAAAATTACCTTAGGAATTATATACAACTCATATTTTAAACATGCAATTATATTTTATAGTCACCAAAAGGCTATATCCACATTTTGATGATGTGATGATTTCATTTCGCTGTGTTGTACTGACCTACAGCTATGTCTTCTTCAAAGATCCATCAGGTATGTTCACGGTTTCTATAGGGATATTGTTCGTCCATAGGGTCGCACTCACACTCCAGGGTTTGTTTGCAATCAGTCCGAGACCACTTCGTTCAGGAGGTAGTTCAGGAGGAGACTGAAAGATTTGGTGAGGATCCAAGTGCAATTGCCTTGTTCTTATATGACTAAACAAACTGAACTAAAGGTGAAAGCCCACCAGGTACAGAAACAAATACTCCAAACAAGCCAGGTGAGAAAAATGCCCTTGCACACATACAGGCATCTTAGAGAAAGCCCCGGGAGGTTTAATTTGGCCTTTTTGGAGGGTAAAAGAGGGCCCTGCTTAAGGGTCCCAGCCAAAGAGATGAAGTGGCTTTGATCTGCTCTAAAGTGTCTGAGCAGAAACTGATCTGAAATCCCCACTGACAGAAGCAGGGGGCAGATAAGGTGCTCAGGGCTTTATAGCCAACACCATCACCGAAGCTGAAGCAGGCCTACAGATCCCTATCAGATAAACAGAGGAAAAGAAAGAGAGAAAAGGGGTTAAAAAAAACTATTGAGCAGAGCAGGGAATGTGGATGCAGCAGAGAAAAGTAGATTGTGGAGGGGGTTTGGTGCTGTCACAGACCATTAAAGCTTCTTATTTGCCCTCTCCTTCTCTCATCTCCACATCTCAACACAGAGACTTTTTCAGCCCACGTTGTATTACATTAACATACACTTAAATTGCCTTCTTACACTTGAGTTAGGAATACAAAAGTACACAAACACACATACATACGTCAGCTAGCAGATTCTGTTCCCTTATGGTATGGTAAGGGGGCGAATTATTGCCGCAGGTGGGGGGGGTATGACGACATGAATACCCCTTTTAGGGTGGGGTTGGTGGAAGGGGGTCACTCTATGGGTCTATTCCAAAACTTAGGCAACTGTCTTCTATGGCAGCATCCTAACTAAAATGAAGCCTCATAAGAGACCAATTTAGAATAATTCACACAGCTCAAAGGAGACTCGATTTGCATCTGATTTTTAATACAGGTGATGTTAGAGGAACAACGCAATACTTTAATGAGTATAAAAATCATAACACACATTTTGATAAAATAGTCAGTTTTCTATCATATGAAACTAGTTTTCACACTTTTTAGTATTGAATAGGTTTTAAGTATATTTAAAATAAAAATGTATCTCTCTTGTCTGCCATCTTGGATTTATTTTTCCATTGAGCTTATCGTTGTGCATTCTGAGATCACCTACCCGGGGAAAGGTAAATACAATGCTACCTTAGAATACCTTTTGGAACAGCCTTCGGGGTCGAGCTGTGCACCTCTGATGTCTTAAAAGTGTTGCCTCCAGAGGCAGCTCACTAGGTTTTGGAACAGACCTCACATGTCCACATTCACCATATCAGAATGAGCCCACAGCGTGACCTACAGAGCTTTGAAGAAAAGTCACGTACACGGCAGTATTTTAGAGGACAAACAGAGGACAAACAAGATGGTGAGGCAGGCGAATGAGGGGATGATTGAGGAATAAAAGTTGGTTTGTTTGGATGGGAGAGTGTGTGCTGTTGTTTAATGAGGCAGCTCAAGCCTGTTTATGTTTCTCCCACCTGTAAATGTGTTTTAGATGGGAAGGGAAATTCGGCAGCAAAGTTAATGTGAGAGCAAATAAAGTATGGCATCTGTAAAACGGTGGGAGAAGGAGATTACAGACATGACCTTGCATACAGAATCGAAATGGTACCACACTTAGTGGCACACTGCTGGAGTTGAGAATAAACCCATTTTTCAGTTAAATTACTGCTGTTTTAAGCGGTTGCTGTGAGTTGAGCTGTTTCAGTAGTTCTGAGATATCTCTTAAACAACTTTTTGTTCCAACTGTCTCACTGCAAAAACACTTTCTTAAACTTATTTTTTTGTGTTTTTTTTTCCCATAAAAATGTCTAAACATCCTTGAAAGATGGAATTCTGCCATCATTTACTCATCCTCAAGTTTGTAACCTTTGTGACTTTCTTCCACAAAAGGAGATATTAGGCTAAATATTCGACTCAGTCACCATTCACTTTCATCTTGTGAAAAAAAGATGCAATGAAAGTGAATGTAACATTCTGCCTAACATCTCCTTTTGTGTTTCAATGAAGAAATTCATCTAGATTTTGAACAACATGTAGGTGAGTAAATGATGATACAATTTTCATTTTTGGGAAACACTTTTATTCGTGATGCAATATTAGACTTAATTAGATAATTTTTTTTGTTAGAAGTAATTAGACTTGTTTTCCGAAGAAATATCTAAAAATGTGTGTATATATATATTATTCCTACCCTATTGGCCTTTATTTATTTATTTATTTTGTATTTATTTTTTTAAGCAAACACATCACTAAAATATGTTAGATTTATGCTTAAAAGAAAAAAAAATAACTATTTGCCATTCAAAAAACTAGTCTTAATATCCTGTGCATTTTGCTTCTCTTTTTCTTCAGTAAATTTGTATTATATTAAGGATGCTTAGATATTTTTATTGGAAAACGAGACAAAATAAATACATTTATAAAAACATGAAGTATTTTGCAGTCTAAATTTAGCCACATTTAGCCTTTGATTAGTTAATTATTAGTAGCCTATTAGTACTAATCAATTAGTCAATTGATTAGTAGATTAGTTAATTTAAATTCATCTCAGATAATGTGAATTCTCTTTGCAAGGAAATTGCAAGGAATGCATTTGCATTAGCTTTATGATAAACAACATATTTAATTAATAAAGTTGTCCTCTTACGCAAGAAAAAGTCTTTGATTTTATCTTAGACAAGATACTACCTAAACTTCAATGTCAGTGCTGCCTATCAGCTCTTGATAATTATCTCTCTTGCAGTCAAGTTTAAGTTCTTACTAGTCATTACCACCCCGCTCTTTTATCACTGGGCTTCATATGTCTAGTGAGAACATTGTTCGGTTCAGTGCAAAAGTGTAATTTTTTTGTGTGACCCTACTGAGGCAAATGGAGCAGATGACATCAGTCATCACTCTTGGAGACTTAAAAGCGAGTGGTTTTAGAGATGGATCATCCACTTGTCCATTTATAATCTTCTGCCGAAATTCCCACGCACCGGTGATGTGAATAGGAGAATGAGCTGAGAGACAGTCTTATACTCCGGCGAAGTAAATCACTTTACTTGTGACCTGCTGCTGAGGAAGATGAGAACAATGTGGCACTCTTAGATAGCATAAAAGGAAAGCTGAGCTAAGGATGCTTCAGATTGAACAGGTAGATGCTCTCTAGAAATAAAATAATGTAGCATTGTTGAAATGAATCATTTATCACCTGAACAGTATGTGCTAGTATTTCTGCAACTATGGGCACTTTTGTGGATTTTAGAAGTATAACTCCCTTTAAACACACTTCTCTAAATCAATAGTTTATTTACAATAATGTGCCTAATTGCAATGTCCAACTGTGCACATACTTGTATCACATGAGAATTGTCAAGTTTTTTTTTTCTCCCTGAAATTTCATAAACAATTGTCTTGCTAAGAATTGATAAAAGTAATTTTCACATAATAAATGTCGAAATGTTTGTTTCACTCTTTAATTATAATACTGTATAATAGTTTAAAGATGATGCATTTGTTGGTTGATTTTAGGGCTGGATAATACATCAAATACCCACAATAAAAATTTGATGATTTTTGCTGATGATGTAAAATTCAACAATATTGTGATTATCGCAATGCTTTTAATGAGTCTTTTATTTGGCCGTAAAGTTTCATAGAGTGCATCAGTAGGCTGATTTCATGATCCTTCATGGCTGTATAATTAAGCGAAATAACATAAAAAATGGAGATATGATCATATGTGATTATTTAACTGCCGAAGACTGTGATTAAATACAGATAAACATGGTCTATATGTGCTTCAGAATGAACCGGCGATGCTCTGATCTGTGTACGCGTGGGGCTTGTGTTTGTAGCGCCGTTCATCTGCACTGTGAAGGACTGCCAGTTCAAGCATTCACACAATTCCAAATATTAGAAACTGCAATAAAGTTATCATACAAATCCATAAACATGGTACAGTAAAGGAGAGTTTGACAGCGGTTCACAAAATGCGAAACTCATAACTGTCAATCAAACAGTGCACTTTCCATTTCATAATAAAAGCTCCTGGTGAAGGTGAAATGAACATGATCGCACTTGCAGTGTCAAAATAAAAACCCCAGTTTAATGTGAAGTAAATTGGACAGAAATTTAATAATTTATCTTTAACCGATCTTATCCTGAAAATAATAATAATTCAGTATTATATTATAATAATAAACTTGACTGGGTTTCACAGTAATAATTACTATGCAATACCATCTGGTTTCCAAAAAAATAAATAAAAATAAGTTAAGCAATTTTTGCCCACCTTTTTTTTTTTTATATGTGATTGTATGTTAAATAAAAATGTGCAAATCAATGAAAATGATTACATTTTACTCTCCCTTATGTAAATTTTGTGAAAAACTGTGGGAAACATAATTTTTAAATAGATTTGTATTTAATGCCTTTGAAATATAAATTCTACATGGCTACAATGGCTGTTTAGATTAAATGATGGATCATCAGATAAAAAAAAAAAAATTTGAGCAAAAACATAATTATTGAGATATATATTGAATATCGTCAATTTGCTGAAGCCATATCGCACAGCCATAGTTGACTTCCTTTAAAAGTGTAATCCTGCATTGTTTGAAAACAGCGATTTTTTTTGCATATAAATTACACACGTCAGATCTAAAAAGTATAATGATTCATATTTTACGATGGAATTTTATATTTTAAAGGGTTAAAAGGTCAAAACAATAATACAAAAATGTATATATTTTATAAGGCATTTTAAAAGTAGCACACATAAACGATGAAGGCATGCTAAATATATATATATATATATATATATATATATATATATATATATATATATATATAACATTTAAAAAAGTTGAAATTGTAATATTTGAACAAAAGTTGAGGGTGTTTGTGGAAGTCAAAAATAATTGTATCAAAACCATTTCCAATAATATCTTTATTCAAAGAGTATGTTGAGACTTCTAGCTCCATGTTACCATTATCACAGTTGTGAGGTCTCTATCTATCACCAGCGTACAGCAGACCCTACACCTCTCACCTCCAACTTAATAATGTCCCGCCGTGTGTCTGTCTCCGACATGCTGTCCTCTCACATTCAACTTCACAGCTACTGGATAATCCAATCTCTAAAATCAGTCTTACTCAGTAGACATCTGTGTGCAGCCCTCTGTGTCGTGGCCCACCTGAGCCATTGCTGAGACGTGACGAATGACTATGAAACGGAGGAGTGACCTCTCTTGTTCAGAGCAACTCAGGGGCCGCCACTTCTCAGGAGTCCACATTTATTAGCACGCTGTCACACTCCTGGTCAGGGAAATGATTAGTGAGATTAATTCATCTTTAATCTCTTTTTTTCTGCTGGGTGTCAAACAGGTCTTAGGCTGGGAGATGATGACTCGTAATTAGGAGAAGACGGTTCATACAAACTCTCTTGTCAAGTCTGGTTCCATTTGCCTCCAGTGTCTTTTCTTTATAGCTGGAGTCTGGTATATGAATTTTATTGACTCGTCCATTCTTTTTTCTTTCTCTCTTCTGGGTAAGAACTCCTGTGCCAAAATTCCCAATGGTCAAAGTATGTAGACTTTAAGTATGTATTTGCTTTGTCTGCATGCTGGTGAATTGGATGCTAGCAAAACAAGGTTCCAGGGCCCATTCATTCTAAACAGCTCTGATTTGTTTTAAAAAGGAAGGAAACATGTTGTTGCATCTGTCAATGCAAGGGCTCTAATATTGATTGTAACCATTGAAACTCAGGTGTTAAAATGGGACACCTTAGATTTTTTAAAAAGATACATTAATTCAATGTTGTATCTGTGTGCTTCCACCAGTTGCTCTAGGACACAAACGTTTTAACCAATCCAAAGGAGAATGCTTGAATAACAAATGTTGAATGAGTGCTAGAATGTTTGTCTTCTCAGAGCTTCTTGGTATCAGGCTGTTGTTGAACGCTTTAACTCTTTTGGACTCTTGTTAACATCCGTTGGATCACTTTCATTATATCAGTCTTATATCGGTCTATTACATTATGGCGTGTATAGGTTAAGCCAAGTTGTACCAAGCCGTTGAGCTTACAAACAAACTCCAGAGCTGATAGACAGAGTTGATGTTGATCTGGCAGCTTGAAATGTTCTTAATGTAGACAAATCTTTTATTAAAAAGTTTTATTTCAACAGCCCATTATTAGTATGAAACTTTTTACCTCAAAAAGAAGATTTGTATTCAGTGTGTTCATTCAAGCAAAATGTTATTTTATTTTTATTTATTTTTCTGATGGTTGTACCACTTGACATTTGGCCTTTTATTAAATACTATAAAACTTTTTTTCAAAACCAGCATGAAAACAACATGAATACAAAGTATCAAAGGACTCAATTTTTAGGAAAAATTGGGCATCTTTATTTGTCATTGACCTTTAAAGTTGAAGTGTATAATTTCTACACCACTAGAGAGAATACAAAAAGAGAGCAAAAATAATTACTAATTTCAGACACGTTTCCCAGACACTCCCCTCATCTTCCATTGGTTGGCAAAACAAACAGTCTAGCTCTAAACTCACACCATTGGTTTCAGCCAATGTTGCTATGTCTGGATTCTCAGAAAAATATGTATCTTCTTTGCTGATGTTTTTCAGTTTGAGTCACTCTGACATATGAGTCCTCTTTCTGACCTGCTAGAATAGAAGCAATTTTGTCTCTTGAATGACCATTTTTGTAAAGGAAAGAGTGGCTTGTTTTTTGTAATGATGTTAAAACTGAGCAGAGCTTGAGAAGCCACGAAGGGCATTTAGAATGATAAAACCAGACCTAAGTAAAGTTGGTCATAATCAGTCAATTAAACATAATATGCGACTGAATCAATGCTGTATTCATGAGTAGCCGAGAAAGGACATACTTCCTCATCAAGTCGAAAATGGCCTGGAGGCATCATAAATGTAAATGGGTAACCATTTGAGGCTTATAGCGGAAAATAGGCTCTAAACTGCTTGCCTGAAGCATCACCTCTTTGCCTGTCACCTCATTGCATACTGAATGCAAGTATGTGTGTGTTTTTTTTGGTCTGTAAGCAACCTATTAGGGTCATTTCACCATGTATAAATAATGTAATTGGATGCTGGTTGTACCCTCAATTTGAAATCACAAGCGTTTCCTTACAGTTTTCCTCACAGCAATCACACAGCCATGAAATGCTAATTCAGCTGGGCAGAGAGCTTCAAATGGCACACATTTGACAGACAAATGAATAATAATAACTAATGTATTTTAGAGAAATTTCTTACCGGATCAAAAGACAATCCTCGCCCGCACTGCGTAATTACTCAAAGGGAGTTTAGCACTATAAAGGGGTCTCCAATAGCTTAATGCATTATTCACTAAGATGGTAACACACTTAAACTTTTTAGAGAGAGAGAGAGAGAGAGAGAGAGGAAAATTATTTCTTGCAGTAAAAAATGTTTCATTTGTGTATTTATGAGTCTTTCATAGGCTAGTATTGAACAATTCCATGATGCCATAGATGTATTCAGCTAAAGGTTTATGGCCTCACTTAAACATCGGTGCACTCAAACCTTCATTCGGAATAAAATATGGTCATTATTGTTTCATTATTAAAGGAATAATTTACCCGGAAAGGACATTTCTGTCATAAATTACACACCCAGTCTCTTTCGAAACCCAGATGACTTTCTTTCATCTATGGAAGTTGTTTAGGTAGAATGTTGAAACTGTTCTATACAATAAAAGAAAATGGTGATCATGACTATGCAGCAAGATTTTCAGTAAATAACAACTTAATTTCAATCCGTTCCTCACACAAAGCTATTATATGGCTTCTAAAGATTTCAAATGTAGTGAGAGAGTCATATTGACTACTTTTGTGATTCCTTTATGTTTCGATTTTGTTGTTTTTGGAGCTAGTCAGCCTGGTCCCCATCAACTTGCATTGTATGTAAAATAGCAGCTAAGATATTCTGCTAAAGTTCTCCTTTAGTGCTTCACAAAAAGAAAAAAAAGACAGTCACACTGGTTAGGATTGACAAAATGTTTTAGTTTTTGGGTATACTATGCCTATAAAATGATTTCCTTTTGTAATTCATGAAGTTACCATCAAAGCCGATTTACTGCAGGGTTTTTTTTTTCTTAATATATTTAAAAGATGCAGAAATTTCAAGTCATGACATCATATATTTGTTGTTTTAATGCATGTCATCGCAGCTTAACTTGATAGAACTCAATACTTCGCCTCTTGTTACTCATTTGGCTTTCTCTGCTGCGATGCCATTGAATCACTCTTTCTCTATCCATCTCTGATGTGTCTTCTTCTTTGTGTTATCTATTCATTTATTCATTTATTCTTTAATTTATTTATTGCCAACACAAGAAGCATTTGTTTTGACAGATGCTTGCTCTGGGGTGACTGCCAAAGCATAGACAGATTTTCTGGAGATCGGAACGACGGCACAAACCGAAACGCAGCGGGCCAGGAAAAACACACTCCACGCAAGTCAGATTTGTTAACAATTATCTGTGCTCAGCCCTTTCACCATTGCTGCTTCTGAGCACAAGGATAATTTCATTCCCATGTGCCAAATTACGACTGAAATATGGAATGGTTAGAGGTGAGGCGTAAAGGGTGGAGAGAGAGAGGGAAAGGTGAATCTGCTTGTGCGTTTTGGGTAAAGTTACAGCTGGAAGGCTGGCATGCTGTTATCTCTATCTAGCCTTACAAACTGACCTCAGTACACTGGGGCACACTTTCAAGGATTTTTGCATGTTAATTAAGCTGAATTATTCTTAACCCATCTGCCCCCATTTAATGGTGTTGATGCACGAAAACTAGCCTTGTAGCAATCTGAGTTGCTGTGGAATAGTTGTCTGCTAACATCAAGATGCAAATTAATAGATTAAAATGCCTTTCTCAACACAATGTTTGGTTATCTAATATGCATAAAGTGTAATCAGCAATGCTGACAAAACAAATGATTTATTTAGGAGATAATTTAAAGGAACAGTCATCTGAAAATGAATATTCTCTCATAATTTCCTCACCCTCATGCCATTTCAAACCCATATGACATTCTTTACAACCTGGTCTCTTAGAATCACATTACTTTACCTACATTTTTGCAAAAATTATCTTTACATAGCTTGTATGTATCACAACAGTTCCCTTTACAAAAAGCTTCACTTTGATGCTGCGCTGCTAAGCGCTATGGGGAAACAATCTTATTGTGAGCTGCTCTGAACATGTGTGTAACACGTCAATGAAATTGACTGGAATTTATAGCCTCGGTTGGTGAGATCATTGGACGCACCTGTGGCCAGGCTATAAATAGGAGGCGTCACCAGAGTGTCGTCAGACATTTTTCTTCAGAGCTTTCTCTCTGTGTGTTTTCACAAAACTCTTGTTAGAAATTTGTTAAAAAATCTAAGTCTTTTCCTTCCTTCTCTCTTTTATATATATATATAAAAAAAAAAGAAAAAGAAAGGGGAAAATGGCGGAAAAACAGGGCAAACAATGCGTGTTTCCTTGTCAGCGTTCTATGTCTGACAAGGACACGCATCAATTTTGCTTTGTTTGCTTGGGGGAAGAGCACGCTACTCTCGCGTTGGAACAGGGCGGGTGCGCGCATTGCGACCTACTTTCGGTCGGGATGCTTCGCGCTCGCCTTGCTTACTTCCGAGAGCCGGCACCCACACTTCATTCGTGGGGCTCTCGCATGGATCTGGCTGAGGAGCGAGAGACGGGTTCGCCCCTTTCCCTTGCTCTCTCCCCAGATCCTGCTGGTCCCTCGCGTGATCCTGAAGCGTGCTTCGGCGCCTCTTCAGTTCGCGAGGGGGACCTCCATTCCCTTGGATCAGATTTCGAGTTAACCGCATCTGAGCGCTCCAATCGCGATTCTAAATCTTCGGAGGAGCTGCTCGATGTGATTACTCGCGTGGTGGCCAGACTTAAAATAGATTGGCCACGTGACCAAGTTCCCCCCAAGCACTCTAAGTTAGAAGACAGATTTCTGTCTGGTGACCAAGGGAAGGGAACACCTCATCAGTCCCTTCCCTTCTTTGATGATCTCCACAACGAGCTTTCTCGTTCTTGGAATAAACCTTATACCTCGCGCGTTCACGAGCCCTCCACGTCAGTATATTCGACTATCGTGGGCGCTGAGGCGCGAGGGTATTTAAAGATGCCACCGGTCGAAGAGACACTTGCGGGTTATCTCTCGCCGGGTTCGGCATCGTCGCTTAAGAAATCTGCTCTCCCCTCTAAGCCATGCAGGGTAACCTCCATGCTGGTTGGGAGAGCATATCAAGCGGCGGGTCAGGCTGGTGCTGCGCTGCACACCATGGCTGTCTTCCAGGCATACCAGGCTGACCTACTAAAAGACTTGAGTGCTGGAAGAGACCTCGACGACAAAGCTTTTTCTGAACTTCGTCGAGCTGCGGATTTGTCTCTCCGTGCCACCAAGCAGTCAGCCCGTGCTATTGGCCGGTCTATGTCCGCTTTGGTCAGCACTGAGAGGCACTTATGGCTTAATCTATCCGGCATCAAGGATAAGGACAGAGTTTTCCTCCTTGATGCCCCAGTTTCGCCTTCTGGTCTCTTTGGAGACGCCATGAATTCGGTTATCTCCAGATTCCAGGAGGCGAAAAGCCATGAGGAAGCCTTTGGGCAATTTCTTCCTCGTCGCACTCAGGGGGAGAGGCCGTCGGTCACCCAGTCTCGCCCTGATTCTGTTAGGAGGGAGGTTCAAAAACAGAGCGTGGCAAGTCGTGCTCCCCCTCGCAGAGATTGGGGACAGGCTCGTCGCCCTCAGCAACCTCCCAAACAAGACCTCAGGGCTTGTATCTCCAAGAGAAAGAAGCCCTGACGGTCCTGTATCCAACCCTGTGAGGGTAGTTCCCTTCGGGACGGGGCGTGTGTATCATTCACTTCGGCCCTCCCGATACCCTCACGAAACCTCTTCACTCCCGCCACCCTTGGTGTTTCGGGTGACAGAGGTTTCCAACAAGATGTTGAATGTACCGTTGCTCCCTGCCATAATCCAGGACACGGAACATTCGACACCCCCTCGACAGGAAGTCTTGAAATTAGTTCCCATCTCAGAGAACCTGGCAGCGTGGAAACTTCTGCCAGGTATTTCTATGTGGGTTCTAAAAACAGTAGAAAAAGGCTTGCCGCCCTCCGAGCTTCAACGGCGTGGATCCACTACCGTAAGCCCGGAACAGGCATGTCTACTTCAGGTAGAACTGCAAAATCTCTTGGAAAAAGGGGCCATAGAACATGTTCCCCTTCCAGAGAAAAAGTCAGGCTATTACAGCAGATACTTCCTGGTCCCCAAGAAGGGGGGGGGGGGGGGGGGGGTTGCGTCCGATCTTAGATCTTCGTGCCTTGAACCGCTCTGTCAAGACGCTCAAGTTCAAGATGCTAATAGTCAAGTCCGTCGTGTCTCAGTTCCAACGTCTCGATTGGCTGGTCACGATCGACCTCATGGACGCATATTTTCATATTGGAATTCTGCCACAGCACAGGAAGTTCCTGAGGTTCGCTTTCGGGGACGAAGCCTTCCAGTATCGGGTCCTTCCATTCGGCCTAGCCCTATCACCCCGCACATTCACGAAATGCATGGATGCAGCACTGGCTCCTTTGCGACTCCAGGGCATCCGCATTCTGAATTATCTAGACGACTGGCTGTTCCTAGCCCAGTCTCAGAAACTGGCAGTTCAGCACAGGGATATCGTCTTGGCTCATCTAGGTTCCCTGGGTCCGAGACTCAACGCCAAAGGAGCGTTCTTTCCCCGACCCAGAAAATTTCCTATTTAGGGGTCATATGGAATTCGATCATGATGCAGGCACAGTTGTCTCCCGCTCGTGTCATCTCCATTCAGAACTCCCTGAGCAATCTCAGGCTAGGTTAAGGTTGCACTGTTCTTCAGTATCAACGAATATTAGGTCTCATGGCGTCTGCGTCCATGGTGATTCCTTTGGGCCTTCTCCATATGAGACCGTTTCAGCTGTGGCTAAAAGCCAGGGGGTTTCATCCAAGGGCCAGTCCCCTCAGGCAAATAAGGGTTACGCGCCCAGTGCTTCGTTCCCTTTCTATGTGGTTCAGACCCCGGTTCTTACCTTGGGTCCCACTCTAGGTGCGTCTTGTCGTCGCAGGCTGCTAACAACAGACGCCTCCCTGACGGGCTGGGTAGCGGCCTTAAGTGGTCGTCCGGCTTAAAGGGATAGGAGGGTCGTCAGTTCGGTTTTCACAGTAACTGTCTCGAGCTGATGGCCGTATTTCTGGCCCTGAAATACTTCCTCCTGAGGCTGCCATGTCTTGGTGCGGGTGGGCAATACAGTGGTAGCCTCTTACATAAACCATCGGGGGATCCACGTTCACGTCAGCTGAATTTCTGGCACGTTCGATCCTCCTTGGGGCCCAGGGCAGCTCAGGGCAGTTTCGTCCCTGGATGCCCGTGTGTGTGTGGGAGCAGATTTACTAATCTAGGGTAGAAGAGGACCTCTTCGCCTCTATGACAGCGCAATGTCTCCTCTACTTCTCCCTAAGTCACCCAGCCCCCTTGGGTCTGGGCTCAAAGGCACTTACATGTCCCCCGGTTCTTCTGCTCCCGGGAGTCTTGGTAAGGTTCGCCAGCAAGGGTCTTGCCTCCTTTTAATGGCGCTGCGCTGGCCGAACAGGATATGTTTCTCGAATTTCTCTCCTTGACGGCTCGCCTTGGGCGATTCCGGACAGGAAGGACCTTCTCATCACTAGTCCGAATTGTGAAAACTTTCATGCTTGGCCCCTAAGGGTACCAACTGAGGTTCAAAGGGCTTTCTATTGAAGTTTCCGAGAACATTTCAAGTGCTACGGCTCCCTCCACTTGGAACTGATCTGGGTAGACTTTACAGGGCAGAAGAGGACCTCTTCGCCTCATTTGATAGCGCAATGTCTCCTCTACTTCTCCCCGAGTCGCCCAGTTTCCCCCCTAAGTTCATATTACAGAACCAGCTAACTGCCAGTTTGCTTCAGTTCTGGATTTTCTGTAGAAAGAACTGTCAGCGGGCACTTGCCTCGCCACTGCCAGGTTCTATGTGGCTTCCACTGCGGTTTGCCACGCCTTGGTGGGCGGGGTGCCCCCTAAGATGCGTCCTTGCTAGGACCTCTTCACAGGGTAAGACCCCTTTTTAGACCTCTAGAGTCAGCGTTTGATAGACTTCTGACTCTCAGGATGTTTTTTTTTTTTTCTTATGGCAATTACGTCTCTAAGGAGACTTGGGTACCTACAGGCTCTGTCTCTTTTGCCGGCCTGTTTAGAGTTTGCCCCAGAATGACCAAAAGCATTCTTTGCACCCTCACCCTAACTACCTGCCCAAGGTGTCTTTAGCGTCCCTTGGCCGGTTATTTTCTAAGCCTTCTGCTCCCTGCCGTTTGTAACGCCGGAGCAGCTAAGACTTCTCAGACTCTGTCCAGTCTGTACCCTTCAGACTTATGTCCACCGCTTTTGCTAGTGGCGTAAAGTCAGGGCAGCAATTCTTCACTTGGAAGCCATGACCGGGGGGCGGTCACTTCCTGGCAGACTATGTCACTTTGGGTGAGGTACATTTTTGCCCCGGCCTACGAGGCGCACGGTCAAGCTTCGCCAGTAGGTTTTAGGGCACACTCTACCAGAAGGCTGTCCTCCTTTAAAGCCTTGGCTAGAGGCCTCTCTCTGCAGCAAGTTTGTGATGCGGCAGGCTGGTCCTCCCCGCACACATTCATCTGGTTTCATGGTCATGTTTCTAGATGTTCATGCTACCCCGGGCTCTTATGCCCTTGGGTCGACATCTACGCTCATGTCTAAGCAAGTTTGTGATGCGGCAGGCTGGTCACCTCCGCACACATTCTTCAGGATCTATGGTTTGGCTAGATGCTCCTGCTACCCCGGTATGCCCTTGGGTCGACATCTACGCTAATGTCTAAGCAAGTTTGTGACGTGGCGGGCTGGTCCTCTCCACGCACATTCTACAATTTTCTACATGGGCTAGGATGTTTTTGCTACCCCGGACTATGTCCTTGGGTCGACATCCCAGGCTCATGCCAAATCCAAGTTCATGGTACGAACTTTTGAGTTAGAGCCCTTGGGTCGGCTTCTCAAACTCATCTTTTGACTTTGTGGGCTAGATGCTCCGCTACTCCGGACTCTTATGTCTTTGAGTCGACATCTCAAGCTCATGTCTAACCAGGTTTGTGATACGGCAGGCTAGTCCTTTCCGCACACACTCTTCGGATTTTATGGTGTTAGATGTTCTGCTACTCCGGGCTTATGCCCTTGAGTCGACATCTCAAGCTCATGTCTGGAACCCCTCGCGTTCTGTGAAAACACTTCACAACGATCAGGGGTCCGGACAGCCCCAGTGCGGCGGCGTGGGCATTTCGTTCCCCATAGCGCTTAGCAGCGCAGCATCAAAGTGAAGGTTTTTGTAAAGGGAACGTCTCGGGTTACTTGTGTAACCCTTGTTCCCTGAAAAAAGCGGAACGAGATGCTGCGCTTCTTTTGCCGCACTGGGACGTCCCAGGACCGCTCTTCAGAAAAATAATCTGACGACACTCTGGTGACGCCTCCTATTTATAGCCTGGCCACAGGTGCGTCCAATGATCTCACCAACCGAGGCTATAAATTCCAGTCAATTTCATTGACGTGTTACACACATGTTCAGAGCAGCTCACAATAAGATTGTTTCCCCATAGCGCTTAGCAGCGCAGCATCTCGTTCTGCTTTTTTCAGGGAACAAGGGTTACACAAGTAACCCGAGACGTTTCCTTGAGAAATAAACATTAGAGGTGCTACCTCTTATGGGGGCCATCTTGAAACAGCTCACCATTTATTATAATTAGGTGCTGTCTAATTGTAACAATCTTCATGTCGATAGCATGCCTATGATACCTTAAAATGCAGCCTATTTAGGCAGCTCACTTGGTTTTAGATAGGGTGACCATACGTCCTCTTTTTCCCTGACATGTCCTCTTTTTCAGACCTTAAAAAAGCATCTGGCCGGGATTTCTAAATGTCCGGGATTCGGCTTTGGTTGCATAATGATGTGCATCTGATCTAATCCTTCATTGTGTGTGCGTGCATATTTGCATTGCTTTAACCCCTCTTTGTAAGTCCCACCTTCTTGCACACCAATTGGTCAATTATAAGATGCTTGGAGCAACTATTAGCCAAAACCCTGCCTTTCAATCTCTCCGTGAACGCATGAAGCGCTGTTGTGTTTGGCATCAAACAGTTGCTTGACAGTAGCAGCAAATGACAGCTAAGTGGAAACAATGCCCAAACGAAAGTGCAAATTTACAGATTTGCACAAAAAATTCCCATTCTTTCATCCAGGTCGAGATCTGTGGGAAGCAGAATGTATGACAATCTGGCACTTATGTGTTAGTTGTTAATAAAGGTGCAAGTGATTTAGAAGCACACATTAGCTCTGCTAAGCATAAAGGGTCAGCAAAAGGTGAAAATTCATCAGGTAAATTAATGGACTACTTTTTGTGACCAGGTAAAATTGTTATCACATTGCTTTATTTTCCATGGCCATTCAAAATATTGGTAATAGTTAATGAATGTATGCTCATGGCATCAAATATTTTATTTTAGTACATGTACATTCAAAAGAGGTTTAGTCATTTTTTTTAAGATCATGAAGCTATCCTCAAAAAAAAAAAAAGAAGCAACAACAACAAAAACACTACATTCTCATACTTTTTTCTTAAGCATCTGTGAATAAGGCCAGAAGTTTGACACGCCTGCATCCGATAACAGTAATCTCTCTCTCTCTCTCTCTCTCTCTCTCTCTCTCTCTCTCTCTCTCTCTCTCCTACCTTGATAGATAAGCATCATGTTGGGCTCTTGGTTGGACAAGTGGCTAATTACCAGCTAAAAATGCCACCCCCTGTAATAATACAGCACATCTTTGGATAATGACTTTCAAGTGTTGTGATGAGTGGGTACGTTCTGCAATGTGATGTGACATGCATTGAGCAGCTACGGTGTGCCCTTAGAACCCTCTCAAAATTGGAGTAAGAGATAGGGATAGATGGAGGGAGGGAGGGAAAAAATTTGGGTAAAATGGCACAGACATGGCAGCTACATGCCAGAAATATTTTCCAGGAGACTTTGCAACTGTCTTAACTGACAGTGGAAAAAGATTGGAAAAAAAACAGTTAAAAAGGAAAAAATTAGGTTTGGATAATTACATGCTCCACTTGTAATGCTGAAACACATTTTTTTAAGTAGTTTTAAAGTTAAAAACAGCAACACATGGAACGGAATGCAGGTCAAAACACAAGGCTCATAGCGAGAGACAAAGAAAAACAGCAAAAAGCATTATAACAGTCAAATATGTCCATCTAATGTATGTATACTAGTGTTATAATGGTTCAAATCTCTCACTGTTTGGTTTGTATCGCGGTTTTAGGATCACGGTTTCGGTAAGGTTCGGTATTTGTTATGCTCAGAAATTTTTTTTATTAATTACTGCCAAATCCAAAATAAACATATTATATTTTGTAACAAACACTTCAAGAGATTTTCCCTCACTAAAAATCACCATGGTTTTTATAAACATATTTTAACCATGGTATTTGTAGTAAAATCATAGTAAACTCAAAATTAGCATGGTTACTGTCATGTTTACAATACTATAGTAAAATAATGATTACTATATGGTTAATGCTGTATTACTGATGTAAAAAAAATGGTTAATTGTATCAAAACTATGATTTCTGCCAAGAAAACAATGGTGACAGCAGTCATTGTTACTTAAGTCATAGCTACTACAATATTTTTTTCATTCATTCAAACCTTTATTTAACCAGGATAAAAAAACTCCTTGAGATTTAAAATCTCTTTTGCAATAGTGTCCTGGCAAGTGGCAGCAGCGCGGTTTCAAATAGATACAAAGACACTTACAGATAAATACATAGACACACTTTCACTCATCATAATCAAACAACAATGACATAAAAAAAACCTGAGTCCTAAATCAATTTAAAAACAGTGACAGACAGACTTCCTTTTTGCAAGGTCCTTTAAAAAGCCTTTAAAAGAATAAAGTGAGACCAACTCCTTCAACTGAAGTTCATTCTGAAGCTGATTCCATGCAGATGGTGCTGCAAAATTAAATTAATTAAATTATATTACTATAGTAAAACCATAGTTACTATATGAACACGAGTATTACAAAAATAAACCCTTGGTTAATTTTAATTTGGGTTCTTAACTAAAAATACACTTTTTCTGAAATGATTTACTTAAAATTTTAAATAGCTGCATTATTACACTACATGCACCAACATAAAGTCAATTTCAAACTCAACGTATATCCAACATTCAGAAGCTGTACATCACTATAGAAGAAATTAACTTGCTATTAAAATAAATATGATATAATATTAAATCCCAGTCTTCATCAACAGAGTAGGGCAACATATCTTTGGCGATGAACACCCCAAGCGCTTTAGTTCTTCTTCCATATCTGTCCGAATTTTTGCTGAGTGCCTGCTTAAAAACGGAAGGGAGGGTGTGCAGTTTTGGGCTTACCTTCGGCTCTGTGCAAGCCGCGTGCTTGGTGATGTCGAGTTAATAGTTAATCAAATAGCGATATATTACCAATATATGGCACTCGCATCGAGCAATGTTTGTAAACTGTGCATGTTTTGTAAAATGTTTTGGACATCTCTGTTGTGATTGACTGCAAAAATAAAAATTCCCTTTAGTAGGAGCTTGAGCTGCATAATCGTATTGGGACACACCCTGAGTTTCACGTGGTCTGAAGCCCTTGTACAATCACGCCATTTTATTGACTGGTGGCGCTTATGTGACACCCCTAGGGAGCTACGTCACGGCTCCCTAAAGTGCTGACTTTGGCACCATCGAGTCAGATTTTCTGTTCTCCAGCGCACAATCTCATCTGGCCCGTATTGTAACAATAACTCACGTTGAAGGGAGGATCATTATTATTATTATGATCCCTTTTGAGTGGCAAGACATAATGGAATTTAAAAAGTGACTCACATTGTGTTATACAGAGTAATTTCAGAGCAATTTCAATGCATTTTTTTCCAAACATTACAAGGGTTGATGGTGACAGTGACGCTGTTCGAGGCTCACAATTTCTCACCAAGCGGTGTTATCCCCACTTGTTACAGTTTCACAGCCTCCAGTTTGGAGTTCAGTGTGTGGGGGCAGTTTGGGTTTTTCGGCTTTGTTTTTCGGAGAAGATTCTTCCTCGCATTTGTCGCCCTCCCCTTTAGCAAAAGCGCAAGTCTCTTCGGACATGCTCTGAGGCGGTCATTTTCTGACGAAGAAGCGTGCGAAAGAGTTACCACGCACGTCTTGAGCCATCGCTATTAATCCCTCTGTGGTCGACGGATTTTTTTCATCATTACATCTGAAACCACATAAAATACTCTGTCATTTTGGGGCATACAGATAAGTGTAAGACATCATTAGAGACTATAAAGGGTCTACTTTTATTTGTATACACTCACAATAACAACAAAACATTGTGCTTTTGTAAAATAAAGAAAATAAAAAGGATGAGCTTTCAGCTGTCTCAGTGTGCGCGAGCATATTTCTGAAACACGTCACAGAAATTAACTGGAACTTCACAAATATTTATCACACAAACATGAACAATATGTCTAAAGAAAGCATAAAATGTCTAATTTTAAATAAAACAAATTATCCTGCAATGTAATCTGTATGAAACAGTGATGTACAATTTCTCCTGGCTCAGCTAATTATACCTAATGTGATCACACTCATTGGCAGAGGGCGCTATTCATACGCTAATGTGCTGAGACAATCAACTACAAATGGTAAAAGCCCCCGACTGTGCCTTTATGTTATATATAACATTTGGAAAGAAGAACAATTTCTGTTATAAAGTATATGGCATGTATTGTGTTTGGGGTAAATTTGACCCCAGGAAAAACAAACACATTTTCAAACATTTAGAAGGACTTTATTTGTAAAGCAGAATATCATCATCATCAGAAAATCGGTAAGGAACACATAACAGTTCTTTATATATATATATATATATATATATATATAACACATATAAAAAGTAAATTTGAGCATTGTGTCAGGGATTGTTCTATGCTACTGTAAGTGCTATGTATGCAAATATGTATGCGTGAGTAATACAAAGTTATGTAGTCAGCAAAATGAGTTTGACAGAATACAAACAGCATAAACAGAATATGAACAGCATATTATTCTACAGCCCATCAGAAGTTACATTCCAGCCTTTTTTCCGCACTACTGTGCACATGATGCTCCTTGCAGACGTATTTCTTGCATTTCACACAGGTGTTGCACATAGGTGTTGCTGAGTAATTTCTGTTTGGACAGACCTGGCACCTGCTACATTTCCTGCCTGCATTTTAAACCACTGTGGTGTGAGTCTCCATTTGGTTGACCTTCACAGCAGTTGCAGCAGCTTTTGATGCTCTTGGAAGGCACGTCTTCTGTCGAAATGAGGTTTCACTAGTGCGTAACCCAGCTGCTCCAGGAAAATCTTCCTTCGACTCAGTTTTCCAATCCTTGTATATTTCACTCCGTAATACAAAGGCATTGTAGACACTCACATCAATGATGTTGAAGAAAATGACAAGGGGCCAAAGGGCAGTCATGTGTCGGCCTTTGTCTCATTGTAGTCCAAGACCATCCGTGGTTTTCTGTATTCTCTGGTGCTCGGGACAGCATCTTTGTGCATGGTGCTCATCAGCAGGACATTTTCCCCTTTCTTGGGCAATAGGAGACAACAGTGGCTCTGCCAGTGAAGGCAAACATTGAAGATGTTACCTTCCTGTTCTTCATTACAAGAAGCTCAGAGAGGCTTGTTTTTTTCTCACTCTACCCAACATGGTCACCTTCCTTTTAGGGAGTTCCTCACCAAGGGCGTACAATGTGAAAAAATAATCACATGTAATGTTATGACCATTCAGACCACCCTCATGCCCTGATTTTTTCAGGTGCTTCCCCAGGGGATTTACCAATGTACCTGCATATTCCAGACATAGCTGGACTGTGCATCAAATGCTGCCCATATTTTGACAGTGTGAATGTATTTGGCCGGTTTGCTTGTTATGTATTGTCTGATGGGACGGTGCTCACGAAATCAACCAGACAATAATCCACAATGATGTGGGGGCCTGGATTGTAAAGAAAGGGTAATCACTGGAGCCTCTTGTCCCATGCATCCTGTATTGCTACGAGTTTGTCACGCTCTCGTCGGCCCTGCCTTGTTTATCTGTCATCAAAGCGTATGACACAAGAGAAAACATGGAATGTCTTTAGAGACATGGCTGGAAATATTGCCCTTCCTGTGTCAGCATTCCAAAGGCTTGCTGTTGCTTCTCCTTTTGACCTGCACACTCCTCAAATTGACCCCAAAGATAATAGGAAGGTTTAAAATGCTGTATGAGAGAATTTGCATGAAGGTCAGGAAACAAATTGGCCCATTTGTCCCTATTGTCTTTTTCTGTGTTCTATGCACATGGATAAGGTGTAGGAGCGGCCTTGGCCTTTCTCTCTATACCCAATTCAAAGTGTATTGCTTACAGCAGAGGAGATCATGCATTGACCAGTGAGCCTGGTCACAGAATGTGGGGGCTAGAATAAGAGAATATTCCCCAATGGAGTGATGGCGAACCAGCACTTCATCGTTGACATTATACTTTCGGGATGATATCAAGAGATGTGGGGTATTTTAACTCATTTTTTTTTTTGTCTGGCAAGAAAAGAGACGTGCACTGCTATCTCTGCTCAATTTTTCGGTGGCGGCAGGGACATTGTTCTTTTCAGTCAGCTGTTGGATCTACACAAGATGGCTTTGCCGTCCAACGAAGCACATCGCATTAATGAATACTTTGAGATAATATCAGCTCCATTTTTAATTTTTCTTGTGTTTCCCCCGAGGCTCGCGCTGGGGAACGAGTTGGACAAGGCGATGCTTTTGTTTGCAAGGGTGTTTTGCTGGTTACTATGATTTCCCCCCCAATTATATGTTGGGACCGGTTTAGTTCTAAGCCATTTTTTCAGTACAATTTAGCTCAGTCTCCCCCATAATTTACGCTTGCGAACGAGTATTGAATATTCTCGGGGCTTACATATTCTCAATGTACAATAAAAATAGGTCTACAAACAAATCTGTTGGGCTTGCTGTGTAATGAAGGATGAGCCCTTATTTAGTGAACGAAATTGGACCGTATAAATGCATCCGTTTCTCTCCTGATTGCCCTTTGGTCAGTATCGGGATGAGTTCGCTGTTGTATGCACCTCGAATGTCCGACAACCAGAATACGGTTCAGTTTTCCCCCGTAGCTTCCTGGGGAGCGAACATATTTATTTTATTTTTTTTAAACGCTTCCTGAATTCAGACTCTTTCTCCTTCACCAAAGGTTTTGAGACATGCATAACAGGATTCAATGTTCATCAAGCATAAGTGTACACAAAACACACAAAGAACATGTGTTGTCCCCCCATAAAGAATGTCGGGCCATTGTGGCGAACCAGTTTTCTGAAATAAACATTCTCCCCAATGTTCATACACATTCCCCCATTCAAATACCAGGGAAAATGTTTATTCTGTCAGCGTCCCTGCTGTTGATTCATTCAGGGTGCTCATCATTTATACCTAAATACAATAAAGTTAAAAACATTATCAAATTCCATTCAAACAGCCACAGTATTGGAGGAGCGAAGACTTCCCTCCGTGGTGCTGCTGTTTCTGGGGCAGTTGCCAAAGGTAAGTCAAGCATGCCATCTAGTGGTTACAGGTCGCTTTAGAAAAAAAAACATGCATTAATCCCTCTGTCTTCCCGTCTGTCAGCTTGGCAGCAGCTGTAGCACATTTTGAACAGAGTACATTGAATGATGAAGCATGGTTATATAATTTAATTCAGACGGGCTCCACCGGTGTTCAATAGTGTTGTTCTGACAGACGTTTCTGTTCGGGAAGCCCAATTTTTGATTTGGGAAATTAATTCTGTCGTAGAAAAAGGGGCAATAGAGGAGATTCCCCATTCTCAGAGAGAATGCAGCTTTTACAGATGTTATTTTCTGGTCACGAAAAATAAAAAGACTGCAGCTTGCATCCCATATGGAATTTTGAGAGGTTTGAATTTCGCTCTAATGAAATGTCAATTCAGAATGCTGACACAGAAACAAATAATATCACAAGTGCAGCCAGGGGACTGGTTTGTGACAGTATAATTAAAGGACGTTTATTTCAATATTCAGATTGTTCCGAAGCACGGGCGCTTTCTCAGATTCACTTTCAGGGACAAGCATATACATTTTTTGTTCTTCTATTCAGACTTGCACTGGCAGCACGCACTTCAAAAACTGCATGGATGCAGCTTTGACGCTCTTGCGTCTTCAAGGCATCCACGTTTTGAATTCTCACAACAAATGGTTGGTGTTTGCCCGCTCTGAAACTTTGGCTGCCAAACATAAAGATGTCATTCCCCAAACATTTGATCTAGGACTGTGTGTAACCTAGACAAGAGCCAGGGCAACATACTCTGTTTCTAGGGGTGGAGCTGGATTCGCGAGTGATTCAGGCGCAACTTTCTCCAGTTTGAGTTCTGTCTGTTTAGCGATGTTCAGAGAGGGACGTGTTCTCCCTCTGAGAACATTTCACAGGCTTTTGGGGCTCCTGATCACGGCTTCCGCTGTCATTCCCCCGGGCATGTTGAATGTAAGACCTTTTCAGTGCTGAATTAAATCCATAAAGGGACTTCAACCACTGAACCATGCGTTAATGTCTCTTCAAAGTGGCACGTGGGTGCTACCGAACTCTGATACCATGGAAATGGACCCTCCTTTTTGATGTTGGACATTCCGTTGGGACAGGTGTGTCACCACAAATTTATAATAACAGATGCCTCCTCCATCGGTTGGAGCACTGTATACAATGGTCATCCAGCCTACAGGGTTTGGACGGGTCTGCAGCAATATTGGCACATAAACTGTCTGGAGATGTTCACATGCAACTGGCATAGAAGGATTTCCTCCCAGAGATTCAGGGCAGCCATGTCCTCATCCGGTTGGACAACAAGACGGTGGTGTCCTACATCAATCACCAGGGAGGAGTGTGTTCTCATGCCATGATGAGACTTGCACATCACATTCTTCTGTGGGTATGAAACAATGTGCTGTCTGGACGAGCCGTGCATGTCCCGGGCCAGTTTAATTTGGGGACGGATCTCCTGTCTAGACAGGGATTGATGCCTCGAGAGTGGATATTACGTCCTCAGATTATGGGACAAATCCGGAGAAGGTTTGGCAGAGCAGAAGTGGTCATGTTTACTTCGAGTGAGACATCATACTGTCTCCTCTGGACAACACATTTTTACATGTTCCCAACGATCAGTCTGCTGCATGCAGTTCTGCAGAGAGTTCTGGATGATCAGGTTCAGCTTCTGTAATTGGTTCCGTTTTGGCCATCTCAAGTATGGTTTTTGACTCAAGTCTCTCTCCTGGATAAAATGCCTCTGCAGATTCCAGTCAGAACAGACATATTGTCTCAGGCCCGGACCAGCATTTGGCAACCCTGGCTGGACTTGTGGAAGTTATGGATATGAACCCACAATGGGTCACTCTTTTAAATAATGGGTTATCCCCCGCTGTAGTTGATACCATTTTGAATACTAGAGCTCCATCAACTAGGAAAATTATTTGTTCAAGTAATGTAATTTTGCTTATTGGTGTACAGTGCATAGTGAAAATCCAGTTCACTGCCCTGCTAGAATTGTTTGCAAGAGCGTTTTGGGCCTGGGGTTGCCCTGATAACGTTTAAAGTCTGTGTCTAAGTCTATCCGCATTCCCTTATGGGATTTATCTGTTTAGAGGTGCTCTTAGGTGCTTCGTTTGAGCCCTTGGCAACAGTTGCTGATAAGTTTCTGACTCTTAAAATGCTAGTAGCATTGGCATAGTTTTAAAGGGCTGGTGATTGGGGACCTGGATAGCTCAGCAAATTAAAGATGTAATTTTGAATCCAGGGCATGCTGAGTGACTCCAGTCAGGCTTCCTAAACAACCAATTGACCTGGTTGCTAGGGTGGGTAGAGTCACGTTGGGTTAACCTCATCGTGGTCGCTCTCGGCGGGACACATGGTGAGTTGTGCATGGATGCCGTGAAGAATAGCATGAAGCCTCCACACACGCTAGGTCTCCACGGTAAAGCGCTCAACAAGCTACGTGATAAGATGAGCGGATTGATGGTCTCAGACGTGGAGGCAACTGAGATTCGTCCTCCACTTCCTGGATTGAATCAAGTCACTACACCACAATGAGGACTTAGAGCACATTGGGAATTTGATGTTGGAGAGAAGAAGATGAGGATCCCCACCCCCACCCCGCATACCCTGTCGATCAATCCCACATGTATGGATTTTGCACCAAGGTGCGCAAGAGTGGTGTAAAGACCTCATTTGGGCTATTTGCCCAAGGTCGTTTCTGCATCATTTCGCTCACAGACTATTAATTTTCAGGCTTTTTATCCTTCCCATTTGAATCGGAGGAGCATGAAAGATCGCATATGCTTTGCCCAGTTCGGGCATTGCTTGTTTATATTGACTGAACTAGCCAGTGGCGTAACTGTGTGCTTTGGTGGCCGCAACAGGGGTGTTTTGGTGTACAAGGAAAGACTTTCTCATTGGCTTACTGATGCAATTGTGAGTGCTTAAGTGCAGAGTTTACCTTCACCTTTGGCATTTTAGCACATTCTACGAGGAGCATGGCATCCTCATGGGCTTTGGCTAGAGGTGCATTCTTGGAGGACATTTGGCAGGCAGAGTGGTCCTCTCCGCATACATTTGTTAGATTTTATAATCTAGATGAATATTTGTCTCCTGCTTCCCAGGTTCTCTCTGTTGAAACAGAAGTAAACTCACAATTTTCTGTTTTATTTGGAAGCTTTAGCTCGCTTTTGCACAGCTATATGCTTTCCACATGGGCGTAGACAGTTGGCAGCTACAGTTCGCCTGCCGTGAATCTTTCACAATGCGATTACGCAGCCTGAGTTCCTACGAAAGGGAACGTCTCGAAAGGGAACATGAAACATAACCCTGTTTCCCTGAGTGGGAACGGGACACAGCGTAAACTGGCCATACCTTCTAGCAGCTGCATAGGCTTGTGCTTTTCTGAAGAAAATTTTAATTGATGGTGCAAAAGCAGGTGCTTTTAGGGCCTGTGACATAGCTCCTAGGGGGGGTTAAGTGCCACCAGCCAATAAATTGCCATGATTGTACAAGGACTTCAGACCATGTGACACTCAGTGCATGTGCCAGTGTGATTACACTTGTCTCGTTCCCACTCAGGGAACTAGGGTTGTATTTTTATGTAACCGAGACGGTTCCTAGACGGTTTGTTTTCACTGCTTGCCATTTTCAATTTCACACTAATGCATGCAGAACTGTTATGTCATCAACTGATTTAACTTAATAACAGTTAATAGGATATTGTGGCACGGTGGAGGGCGGGGCCAGTTCGTGACTCAACACGCCCGGTCCCATATTAGGCTAATCAAGCCTCCGAGAGGGTTAAAGGCCGACCGCGGAAGACGGGCGTGAGAGAGAGATCGTTCACGGACATGTTGTGTTGAGTCACGAACCGGCCCCGCCCTCCACCGTGCCACAGATAGATTCTCTCTGTAAATTGACCCACGTAAAACACAGGCAGAGCATGTCCATCTACAGAGCATGCAGGTGCATTATTGAAGGTTCAAACTGACCATTTCTATGTGGCGCTTTCATTTCTTCATCAAACTCTATGATCAAGATACACAAATGCAAACTCAAATATTTGGCCAACATGTTGCTAGCGCGTTGTCCCATAGTACATAACAAAAAACCTCAGTATTCAAGATTGAGTGGCCATTACTTTGAAATACAAAATGTCCTTGCGTTGCACTATGATTTGCTGAAATACTTAGCTAGAAGCATTTTCATTTTCTTGCACATATGTTCCAGGCCTAATAGAATTCAAATCCTTTTGAAATATTTTTGGGCAACCATTTGCTACAAATTGAAATTATTTAATAAATATTACTAATGTCCTTATGGAGACATTATTTGTTTTTTGACACAAATTATTGGAAAATGCTGTGTGCATGTATAATGAATTACACTGTAATGGACTGATGGAGTGCTGTTAATGGTTAAGTGGTCTGGTTGAAGTGTAAAAAGTATATGAAGACAAAAGTATGAATCTGGTCTTTGTTAAGTTACTCCATACGCAAAGTGCTGCCCTCACCTCCTCCGCTGAGCTTAGTGCGTTGGATCCATGCTCAGAGAACAAGAGTGGGTGGCCAAATGAGATGTGGTGGCTACCGCACAGGAATTGCATGTTGATTTGTCTTCTCATTTCACTTGTGATCTACAAAAGGTTCCTTGGTGCTCACTAATAATTACCTATCTCTCTGTATGTGTATGTGTGTGTGCAGATGGGCTTGGTGTAGTGCAAACAGTCTGAGCTGTTATGCCCAGGCAGACACATACACGAAAGTGAAGAGCACTCTTTCGGATCAGAACAGATGGGGTTTCAAAGAACTCTTGTGCCCTCATTGTGTAAAACTCAGGCATTTGCATTTTTTTGAAACAATACACAGACAGATAGATAGATAGATAGATAGATAGATAGATAGATAGATAGATAGATAGATAGATAGATAGATAGACAGCTGTATTTGCTCTCAGCTTCTTAAATTTGTTTTTTTAAGAAAATGTGAGTGGTGTATGCCCATGGGAAACTCACTGCCACAATTCTAAGGTGTTCTGGGTGGTTTCCAGGGTGTTGCTATGCAGTTGCTTTCTGAATGCCTTACTACTCTTACAGTTTCTGTTATACCTGTGTTTGGCAAAAAAATTCAGTGGGAGTAGTATGGATAGTATGCCTTTGTGAACACAGCCATAGACTCGTGTGGGCAGGGCTTGTAAATCGAAGTGATACATGATGTGTGAATTAATTAGTCTTTTGAGATGGTTCTTCTCAATGAATTTGTCTAACATGCGGGCTGAATCGTTTGAAGCTCTTTGTGATGCAGTAAAACAGTAAGAGGATGCTTTAGAAGATAGAGAACAAAAACAATGCTGAATGAAGTGAATATTTACTTACAATTAATTGAAACAAAACCTGCAGCTGCATTCAAACATTTGCATTCTCATTCTGTAGAGCATTTGATAGGTCAAAAATCTGAAGAGTGCACCAGTCACCAGTATTTTTGTTCATTACTGAGTGAGGAGAATCATTTGGAATCCCTAACAGTAGAGTGGTGTCACTTTGCTGATTGAGTATGCCACCAAGATGTCACCGAAACGCCCAGCTGCAGGGGCTCTACAGCCGGAACCAAAATGTGTGTGTTGTTCTCTGTACTGCCCGCATCCGAAACAGTATATACTGGCTTCTCTTTTTCACTGACCTCTACTAGCGTTCGGATGTGTGTCTCTAACACATTAACCTTCTACGTCAGCCTGACTAATTCCTTATATTTTATCACATGTGTATCCCTCACTACTGATGGAAGAGGCTATTGTATACATATGCATTGCAGGAAGAAATAACATGCAATGCAGGAAGAAATAACATGAGCGGATGCCATAACTTACTGCAGTTGTTTGTTGTTTTTGGTTGTTCCTGAGCGGTTAGGGTTTGAGCTCGATGTGAATCCCTCACACAATTAAATATAAAAAGATACAATTAAAAAGCAGAAACACATGTAAAATGTACCCAGTTGAATCGCAAAAAGAGAATAATGCGGGGGGGGGGAGCAAGATGTGCACTGAAAAATGGCAGCTGTTAAGGATTAAAGATATATAAGCAATGCTAAAGAAGCTAGCAGGCTACAAACACAGAATCGAGTTAGGCACCAGCAGCAACAGGTAAAATACACACAGATGAAACAGTAGAAAAGTGGAAAAACCCAAAACATGCGGTAAAATGACAAAGGATAAGGATAAGACAAACATATGAGAGTAAGAATAAGCAATGTTATGCAGGCTACAAACACTTGTGCAGCGTGCCATCATCCTCTTGTCTAATTGCTTCTTGCTGTGCAGTGCAAATAACAGCATGGGCCTGCAAACTGGCAGGAGCTTGCCACTGAAACTGGTAAGGGCCAGCAGCAAAACTCTAGCAGGCCTGGATGGGCAATAGAAGGCAGAGCATCCTCAATTAATCACCAACACAACCCGAAATCCAGTTCCACCTGCTCCAGCCCCACTGGACATGAACGATGGGCAGGGAATCAGGCAGCCCATGTGAGACTGCACACAATAGTCCCAATGAAGGCATTCGGTGTGTACAGCAGTTTGTTTACTCCTTTATAATCCAGGCAGACGAGAGGATGAAGTGGAGTTTAAAGTGTAGAGAGAATGGTTTGAGTTGGTTGGGTGAATGTGTAGTGTAGTTAAAATAAAAGTCAACTGTCCATTATCCATAAAAGAGAATCATAACACTTGATTTCCTGAGGTCGCTCCTTTAAAAGGCAATTAAACAAAAGCAACTAGAAACATCAAAAAGAAACTGTAGAGCAGCAGTGGACAGACACGCCAGCGCTCACTCATTCGGAAGTTGTAGTTGTCAATGTAGTTGTCACGTATTTTTAGGACCGGCTCTGCTACTTTAGCAACAAAATATCAATGTTCTCTCTTTGCACTGTCAAACAAACAAGTGATAGCCAGTGCTGAAGCATTTTACCAGTGATTAAGCATTCTGAATCTAAGTAATTGTGCTTGAATCTAAGACATTGTCCCATGTCTGCTAACCATGTTGAGTGTTCCAAACATCATCTGCAGCCTGAAACTGAACATTTGGTCAGAAGTTTGTAATGAATGCAATTGTAAATGAATACTTGGCTGCATAGGAAAGCTACAGGATGCTTCATTGCTCCCTATTTAGTGAATTACATAACATCCAGTGTACTGTCTGTTTGCACTAGTCTCAGTACAGTTTGACATGCACCTTATTCAAAAAGGCTTTTGGATGAACCCATTGATTCTCAGTGTGATAATGCACGGTGGATATAGGATTTCTAAGGGGAAAATAGCACTATATTCCACGTAAATGGTCATTGTGTTTAAGAGCATGCAGTTTCGCAATATATCACAATTTTTTTTAAATTACATATCAAATGAAACTAGAGGCTCCAATCTTTTGACTCAAATGGAAAAGCTTAATTAGGTTCCTTACCAGATGTAGTTTTGTTGACAATTCTCCCAAAACCAGACTCTGCTGTGATCTGTGCCATGTTGTTTTGTCATATAACTTGGTGTGTCAAAAATGCAACCCCTTACTGACAACCCAGAGTGTCCTGAACTGAGATCAGTCGGTTTAAATAAAATTAAAAGATATATAGCGAAGACAAAACACACAGTCCAAATAGAAGGATGTGGGGTAGTACGAAGTTAAATAACCCATAAGATCTTTTAGTCCATGTCTCTTAGCTTTAAAGTAATCTACAGCGTATTAGAAAAGTTGACAAACCTTAACAGATATACATATTTAAAATGTATAATATTTCTCATCTGGGAAAACAGACAAAAATACTGGTGACTCCTCTTACACTGTTCAGATTTTTGTCCTATCAAATGCTCTCCAGAATGAGAATGTCCTGCCCAAAATACCAACTGCAACTGATTATCAAGAAGCAAATCATGGTTTATGCCCCACTCCAATTTCCTTTTTTCCAGTTTTAAATGTGATATATGTCAACATTTGAAAGAAAACTGTGATCTTCAAGTGATTTCATGGGGTCTTTAAGCTGTCTTAAACCAATACTGCAGTGCTAGACAAAGCAGCCTTTGTGCACATTCACAATTTTGCAGATTGGGCCACTGATTTCCTGTTCATATGGCAGCAAAGCATCCTTTTAAGAAAAGTTTGTTTGTGCATGCAGTTTAATTAATGAGGGGGAAGATATTTGATGTCTGATATCATGTGGAACGCTGCGCCTTCAGGGTATAGCTCCTTGAAATGTGTTCTTGTCATTGTCAATGTGGCATCGACCATATCAGGAAATACAAATTTCCATTTGGTTATACCCCTGCTGTTTATTGCAGTCTATAAACAATGCTCCCTATAAAGGCTTAATAACTGCTTTTAATATCTGCCCTAAAGACTCCACCCCTTTTAAGAGCTTCTTCTCAGATGCTTGTCACATCTTGTCAGGGGTGATAGCTGGTTGTAGCCCCAGAGCTTTAGCTGCTCTGTCACACTAGGGTTATGTTTATGTCACATGGAAATGTAGAGCTCCCATTTAAAATGGTGTCAAGGGATTCTGGCTTAGTAGCGTAGTGTTATATGCAAGAAAATTGGTAGGGAGAGTCGATTTCAATGTGTGTAATGCAGTTTCGAGTACTAGTGACAGCAACAGAAAGACAGGAAGGGAAAAAAGATCAAGCGATATTAGTGGAATTGCTTATGAGAGATGTAATGGGTGAGACATGTAATTTCCTGCTGCAAATGACCCCCAATGAACACTGAAGCCATTAATTGGAAGGGATTGGGGGGTCTGGGTGAAGAACCCTGTAGTGTTTGCCTTCTGAGACTTGTAAGTGGACAAATTTTCACCGAAAAATTTTAGATTTACTTACTCAGGTAATTATTATTAGATGAATGGATGGTGCAATTGTAACATGGTAAGATTTCAAATTTCACATCAAATATTTCTTTAAAGCTAAAATGTGTACATTCTGTGAGAATTGCATCACCAAACAGAATTGCAAAGAAAAACATTATTTACATAGCAAGCACCACTAATTACTGATCCAAACCAGGTCATCACATGTACCTCTTTTTGTCCATCTTTATATATATATATATATATATATATATATATATATGAGAGAGAGAGAGAGAGAGAGAGAGAGAGAGAGAGAGAGAGAGAGAGAGTTTTCTTTCACATTCTTGCACAGTTTTCTTTTATAGGTTTTCTTTTATTTACATTTTTTTTCTCAGTCTCAGTCCTTTTTCTTCAACTTGCTCTTGGCAGCCAGCAGAGCTTTTGGTTGTTCTCCACAAAGCCCTGTTGGGATGGACCATGTGATGCAAGTCGAGGACACAGGCAGGACTGAGAGGTATTTTGTGGGATAAGGGTAGACTGTGGCATGGTGTCCTGGGGGCCTGTTCCTGTCTTTGATGTGAATCAGGACAAAGGTGCATCACTCAAGAGGGGCACAGTGGCATATATTCTGCTTTCCACATTCCACAGAAAAACATTGAGGCAAGAACATATGCTATGGGCTGCAGAGATTCAGATTAAAAAAATAATCTAAAGCTTTGTAATGCTTTGTTTGGGTTTTTATTTTTCATTAGTGGTGCTTGCCTATTACTGTTAGCTCATAATGTGGCTTATTTGTTTTTTTCAAAACCCCTAAACTTAACTATTAACTAAACTAAACCAAACATATGTGCTTCGCACATGCGAAATGCCTAAAATCTTACAGCTTGTTTAGAAGAGATGTTCTATTACTTTTCATATAGATTCAACTTCTGCTTGGTGGATTATAAAAAATCCTATAGGCTTACATTGAACCCGAGTCATTTTGAAGAAAAATAATATTTTTGACACCCTAGGAACCACCCAGGACACTTTAAAAACTGTATAGCAACACTGTAATAACACTGGACTTAGAGCAGAAGTGGGCAACAACCATCAAGACCACTCATTTTCTGCTATAATTATGAGGGATCCAAAAATTAACCAATGTCTGTTTTGCTGTATAATTCCTCACCTCTCTAATGCAAAGAATCTTTTAAGCAAAAACAGAATATTCAAATAAGTAGCAGTCAAATACTTTAATAATTAGTCATTTAGCAGTCACTTTAATCCAAAGTGATTCACAGTGCTCCTGGGCAATTCCTCATGAGTAACTTACTCAAGTTCATAATGGTTGTACTTCATGGGGTAGTCCATGCTGGGATCAAAACAGAAACCCTCAGAATGCATAAGCCCCTAAAAGGTTAAAATCTTTTCCATACAACTCTATAATAAGACCAGGAAGTAGTGAAAAATTGTGTAGAGTTTTCTGCAAAACTTTCAGCTCTGAAGAGTCAGGCCAGTATGAATTAGTGTAGCTCCATTTGAAACGGCTCCTGGTGGAAAGAGCTGGCTGCTATCTCGTAGATCCACCACTGTTGGTGTCTGGCCTCACTCCAAATTGCCAGCTAATCTATTTAAAGCAGTCAGGAGATGGATGGGCAGTTGTCCTGTGATAAAGCAGGTATGACCTGCGCAACACCTTTCAATGAGCCTGTAAGTAAAAGTATTACAGATACACTTAATAAACCAAGAAAAGGTGCACTTTCAAACATAGGCTGGAGCCTTAAGATAAGTTTAACGTCCAAGCACAAAATTGCAAACAATCTTTAACATGTTTATGAAATGACCAACATTTTGTTTGATGGAACTCAAAGGTAATATGCAGGCTAACTATACTGTCAAATGCACAGCTTTAGAAAACAAAAGGTGTTTATTGACATTTACAAAAAAAAAAAAAATATTATTATTGCTCTGTTGTGGCAATTCATTTACACTGAACGAAAGCTGCAGATTTTATTTCTGCTGGTGGGTCGGAGTTTTATATACATTGGTGGGTCATAACTTTTTATACATAATCGTTATCCAGAAATTGGTAACAAGCCTCTTTAATTCGGCAAAGATTTTCACCCCTTCTCTGACAAGTTGTTAAAAAGTTGCAGATTGATCATGCTGTGAATTTGGTAGACAGTAGGTCAAAATTTTGGCTGCTGAAATCAGTCTGTGATTCCCAAAATTCTAACGAATGTTTCCCATTGGCCGAAGCTGGGACTGGTGTTGAACATATAGGCGAGTTGTATTTTTAGTTGTAAATAAAGTAATACATTCAAAAGGAATGTATATAGTATTTTATGAAACATACTTTCTTATCCTAAAACCTAAACTTCACCCATTTGTGGAGTATGTAATTTTAGAGTAAAAATGCTACCTCATGTTTGTACTCACCATTGTATGTGAACATAATTACTTCCTGGTGTCTCTGTGGGTGCAATAGTGCTTAAGGAAAAGTAGTGCTCAAGAAAAAGGTGATCATGTCTGAACTGATGCAAAATTGTCTGATGTGGGATAGCGCTTTCAGCTGAATTGAATCAAGAAGCATGAGGTGACTAAAGATTCCCATTCCTATTCAGAAACCAATTATGCAAAACAGTTTATGCCACAGAGTACTGTGAACTTGTTCAGAAATTTTTAGTTCTTAATGTCAATTTCATGCAAAAATAAATTCACTAAGAATGTATTGCTTATAGTGTAACCATTTTCTTTCATCTCAGAAAATAATTTGAGAACTCCTCTAATATGCTTCTCATAATTATGGTCTCTCTGTGGCACCATATGAGATGTCTTGACCAAACAGTCTACATAATGCCTTAGTCTTCAGCAGCCACTAATATGTCAGAGCTGGTTATAAAGAGTGTCAGAGAGACAGTGGTGTAAAGTCATTGCTAAGACGGGCTCTAATTATAGAATCTCTCCTCGGCATATTATATAATACTGTTATGCCTGATTAGAGAATCTGTCATTGATGCTGAAGCCATCGCTCAGCACGACCCATTTTATATATAAAAAAAAGAGAACAGAAAAGCAGCCCCATGCTTACATTTGCCTTGGTTTACACACACACACAAACACAAAGAGGTGCTTAACCTTCCTAAAATATTGGTCATCAACCTAAGAGGTCAAACTATATATATATATATATATATATATAGGTGTGTGCAGATATTTTTTTTTTTATTTAGAAAGTCTAAATTTGCACCTCATATATATATATATACATACATTCGCACAGTTGAAGTCAGAAGTTTACATACACTTAGGTTGAAGTCATTAAAACTCATTTTTAACCACTCCACAGATTTTGTATTAGCAATCTATAGTTTTGGCAAGTCGTTTAGGACATCTACTTTGTGCATGACATGAGTAATTTTTCCAACAATTGTTTACAGACTGATTGTTTAACTTTTAATTGTCAATATCACAATTCCAGTTGGTCAGAAGGTAACATACACTTTACAAGTTAATTGTGCCTTTAAGCAGCTTGGAAAATTCCAGAAAAATATGTCAAGCCTTTAGACAATTAGGCAGTTAGCTTCTGATAGGATGTGTTCTGAATTGGAGGTGTACTTGTGGATATATTTTAATAAATAAATAAATGGTGGACCTCCACAAGTCTGGCTCATCCTTGGGAGCAATTTCCAAATGCCTGAAGACCACGTTCACCTGTACAAACAATAGTATGGAAGGAGATGCATTCTGTCTACTAGAGATGAACGTAGTTTGGTGTGAAATGTGCAAATCAACCCGAGAACAACAGCAAAGGACATTGTAAAGATGCTGGAGGAAACAGTTGGACAAGTATCTATATTCATAGTAGAATAAGTCCTATATTGACATAACCTTAAAGGCTGCTCAGCAAGGAAGAAGCCACTGCTCCAAAAACCACCATACAAAGGCAAACTATGGTTTGCAAGTGCACATTGGGACAAAGATCTTACTCTTTGGAAAATGTCCTCTGGTCTGATGAAACAAAAATTGAACAGTTTGGCCATCATGAGCATAGTTCAATTTGGAGGAAAAAGGGTGAGGCTTGCAAGCTGAAGAACACCATCCCTACCGTGAAGCATGGGGGTGGCAGCATCATCTTGTGGGGGTTCTTTGCTTCAGGGGGGGCTGGTGAACTTAATAGATGGCATCATAAAGAAAGAAAATTATGTGGATATATTGAAGCAACATCTCAAGACATCAGCCAGGTAGATAAAGCTTGGTCGCAAGTGGGTCTTCAAAATGGTCAATGACCCCAAGCATACCTCCAAAGTTGTGGCAAAATGGCTTAAGGATAACAAGGTCAAGGTATTAGAGTGGCCATCACAAAGCCCTGCCCTCTGAAAATTTGTGGGCAGAACTGAAAAAGTGTGTGCGAGCAAGAAGGCCTACAAACCTGACTCAGTTACACCAGTTCTGTCTGGAGGAATGTGCCAAAATTCCAGCAATTATTGTGAGAAACTTGTGGAAGGCTACCCAAAATGTGTATGGTAAGGTGTATGTAATGTATATGTAATACAATAGTTGTATTTGTGCCCTGTGTACAGTGCAGGGGTGTCAAACATGGTTCCTGGAGGGCCACAGTCCAGCAGAGTTTAGCTCCAACCATAATTAAGCACACCTGAAGTAGCTAATCAAGGTCTTCAGGAGTGCTTGAAGATTACAAGGAGGCATTTTGGAGCAGGGCTGGAACTAAAATGTGCAGGGCTGCGGCCCTCCAGGAACTGAGTTTGACACCCATATGGTCAATACATAGATATACTGTATATTGTACACAGGGCACAAATACATCTATTGTGTTTAAAACTAGCTACTTAAATAATAGTTCAACATTAAGTCCAACATATCTAAAAGTTAGCGCAACAACATATAGTAAAATTCTTATTATTTATACATTTTTTTGGGGATCCAGGCAGCACTCCTGAATGCATTTATAATCTCAGTGATGTTCTCATCTGTAACAACTAGTGACAGCCTCTCTGTATGAGTCCATACTCCCTACTCTGTCATTCTCAATACAAGGCGGTGATTTGTTATCTCTGAAATGTATTCCCCAGACCCTTTAGGGCAACATTCATCAGAATTTAGCGTGCACTGACATTGGTAATGTAAAGATGCAACGGCAGGCCAATGTCCTTAATAAAAACAGGCTTGTACATAAAATCTTGAGTTATATTCTGGCACTCATTTTCTTCATCTGCTGCGTGTTGAACAGTGACTGGGTTCCTGTCCCAGGTTTGATTAGCACCTTGAATGCATATTCCTTGGCATTTTGTTGGCAGGATCAGAAATGATGAAAGAAATGGGATTCCATTTGCTGGATAATTGAAACTGCCGAATTTGATTGATGTCTACAGGCAGTGAAAGTGGAGGAGTGGAATATGCATTGCAGTCAAAGGAAGACCAACAAAAATGTTTTATTTCCCACATGACATTGCCTGACCTCCACGCTTTTGCAGCCATTAAAAATGAACAATGTTCGGCTAATTGAACCAGCCGTGTAAGCAGTCATGTCACCCCAAACATTGCTGAACTGGAATGCACGTAAATCAGACAGGTTTCGTTGTATAAATATCAGCAAACAAATGTTACCCTGGTGGATAAATCATATCAGATATTTCCTGTAATTTTTGCTGCTTCATAGACTGTGAGAGCTGATTTCATAAGGCTAAACTCTCACCATGTTAATCTCTCCTAGTCAGTGTTTACAAAGATACAAGGGCATATGTAATTCCAAAGGGAATTATTTTGAATCTGTCTGGCAGATATCCTGTACTCTTCTTCTGTAAATGCCACTGCCCTGAGCTTGTTTGTGGTGGCTATCCATGTGCACATAAAGCAATGCAATTACTTCTTGTGTATATACAGTATGTGAATTAGGGCTTGCACAACTATTAATTTATGCTAGTCAACTAGACTTTTAGAAAAGCAGTCAACTTGTTGACAGGTCAATGTTTACTTCATGTAAATGACTCAATACAACTTGTATTGGGTCTTTGCAATGCTGTGTTAACAGAGAGTGTGTGAGTCGAGAGGATTTCCACGCAACTGAGATGAAGCAAGTGAGAAACAAAAATGCAAATGCATCATCATTACCCGATTCATGCTGCCTGCATTTTCATAAATGGTGCAAAATAGTTTATCCCACTCACTAATTTTCTATCTGGCTTTGGGCCACACTGCAAACGTTTCAGGGTTGTTTGCAAAAATGTAAATGAAACACTCCAAATGATCTTTTCTCACATTTACTTTTCTTGTAACAATAACATGACTTATGAATGCAGAATGCTCCAGTTTATTTTATATTAAAGCCCTCTAGCGGTTGAAGCGTAGAACTGCAAGTTACTTGCTGAGTAAGAATGAGGATGAATCTGATGGTTTGAAAAGAACTGGTGTAACCATGGATACAGGTGATTAGCTTATTAGAGTGAATGTCACTAATGACAACATAACTCACCCCCTCTCCTCAAAAAACAAAACAAATAAAAAAATTCATAATGAGAGGAAGAAAAAGATGGCTATCCAAAAAATATGCCTAGGTAAAAAAAAAAAATTGCAGGTAAGTATCATACCTTCCGCTGTTGTTTTGACTTATCGAAAACAATTGTTTCAAAATAAATAGCATTACAAAAGTTAGGCAATGATGACATTAGACATTATAATTGCTAGTCATATCAGATAAAGAGAAATGGTGGAAATGTTAGAACTTAGCTTGCAGGAAAATAGACCAATGTAGTAACTCGTTTAGAGATTGGTATTGTTACCAGCATAAACGTTCTTTGTTTTGTTTTTTCCATTGTGTTTCCTCAAATGAAATCAAGCACTGCAGTAGCACACAGTTCCTTAATCAAATGCCCCATTAGAGTGGCTAATGCTATCTAATGAACTATCGTGCACCTTGCTAACTATCAGTCTAATAAAATATCTTACCTGTCAACCAAGAAAAAGCCATATCTGGGTCTGTTTTAAATGTTTAAAGATCTCAGAGTTGTCGCCACCTCTGAAAAAGCAAAGCCAATGTTGTTTCGTGTTTTATTATGGCCTCTGTAGTTTTCCCTTTTTGCTTGCAGACTCTTCTTGGTTCGAGGTTCCTTTATTTTGAAAACGGGTGACTCCCCAGAGGGTTGCCTTTTTGAATTATTTTGTATTTATTAATTTTTTTTAAACATAAAAAAATACATTTAAAAATAAATCAATAATAATATCTGCCAATTGTGTAAGGGAAATACACTTTATTTTTGTATTATTATTATTATAAATTGTTTAACTGGAAAGCAAGACAAAAATACTGATTCCAAAATGTTTTCCAGTACATCCATTGGTGCTGATACTGGAGCTACTGAACCATGAGTAATGAGGTTCCTGGACATTTTCTCTCTTGCACCTGTGCTCGTTTTACTTTTAAAGTGCTATGTTTTTAAACTGCTTCCATCAGCAGGAAGCTAAACTACTCCTCTGCCAGTAAACAACAGCACAAAATGGTTCCTCAGCCTGAAGCAGGCAATAACACAGTGAGCTGTGACCTCCTGCACTGCAGGGTTGAGATTTATAGCGCTTGGGAGACCATCTCTGCCCTGTAGACCCTAGCGCTGGAAAACAACACCCAAAACACTTGGAATTTTTGGCCTGACTCTCTTAGTTTAGTCCTAGTGAGATGTTCAGAGAGTAGCTCGTCTCAACTTTGGAAAGCTCAGGGGCTGCAAAGTAGCATCCCATTAGCCTCAAGGGCCACACTTATAATTTTCACAGTCATTTTATAATATTAATGATGTGAGTATATTGTGTTTGCTAAAACATTAAGTATTAGACTGCAACTAAATGCTCTTTTTTGTTAACATTTATTGCTATTCTGTTTATAGAAAGCATGAACAGATCTGTTGTCACTGTTTAAGATCATTATACCATTATGAGTAATAGCATATTATGTTATAGTATATTATTAAATTTGTATTATATTTTGTGTAATAATATTATATGGAATAATGTAATAATGTAATTGTAATATTTCTTTCCTTAATTATTCACTTTCACATGTTATTTTAAGGAGCTCAGATAAAATCCACAATACCTTTTTTTTCACTAGGAGAAAGACATCTGAGAATCTTTCTGTACATTTGAAAATGTTTCTTTCATCTCCACAGAAATAGAGTTAGCAGATCCCAGAGTGCTTTGTGCTCACTATCAAAATCCTTGTTTATATGTTTGCATGAGTTTGGTGTGAACCTTAGGTTCATCAGGGTGCTTTATATGCAGTTGATCTTCACACGCTCTTTAGGAGGTGCTCTGGATTGCGTTCTGTGGTGTGGGTCAGTGAGGTTTTTTTTTTTTCTTTTTTCTTGTTTCTGTTATTACTGTTACTTCAACATGCAGTATTTTGAAGAATGTTTGTGCTATTTGTTTATTTGTATTAATGTATTTTTCCCCTTACATACAGTACAATGGAACCATTTAGTAACCAGGGGCTATCAAGCTCCAGAAAGAACAAAATGCACCATACAATAACCTTAAATGTAGAACATATGACTAGTGTGCCAAGTCTTTTGAAACCTTTTGATGACTTTTTGCGCTGAACAGATCTAAATGTTATTTTTGCCCTCAGCTATAGCACTCAAACCTCTTTGGCGCTTGCAACAAGATTGAATATGCTGAAGCTTGAATGAGATCTAAGACTTTTGGATGAACTATTCTTTTTAAATATCTCCTGTACAATAAAATGTGGAATTTCACATTAGCATGTTTTGTCAGAATGTCAAATATACTCAGTACACAATATCCGTTATTGTGTTTCTTCCTGCTAAACCTACGTGATGTCCAGTGCTTTTGAAAAGCCCTGATTTGAGAGCCACACAAGAAAAAGTATGAAATTGCATAAACACCTGCTTGCCCCTTACTGCATGTATTGTCCAATTGAAAAGAGAACACTGTAGCTCAGTGCACATGATTGGCTTACATCTTCTGTTGCTTGATACTTGTTGCAATAATCATATTGCACTTTTTAGTGTTTTTGTGAGTGTCTGTTTTTGAGATTGTGGATATGAGATTTAAAGGGTTTTGTGTGCTTGTGTGTGTGGTGACTGAGTGTTGAGTTGAGTTTCTAATGACAGTAAAGCTTGTTCTACTCTAGCAGACTCAGAAAAACTCAAGTTGGGTTACTGCATATTTAAAAAATTCCTTACCATGTACTGTACACTGAGTTCGGCAGTGATTTCCGACCAGTTGTTTTCTTTTAATGGTCTTTCATGATATGAGATATGTCATACAAATATACATGCTGACTCCAAGGAGCAATACACTTGCAGTAAATCATCCACGAGCTCTTTCCAGATACCATGCTTTTTCTACAGAAAAAAAAAACTAAAACTTTATACATGAACAGTACTCATTTGACTTGGTGTGTTCCTGCCTCACCCACAGCCAGTGATAATTACAAGCAAGCCAGATGTGTATTTTCAGTGTTTCAAGGCATTTACTCAGGTGATAGTCCAGACAGTCAAAAGATTGAGAGGTGCTAATGCTAAAGGTGCTCTGTCTCCCTCTGCCTTGCCAGTGATTATGTTAATGAAGCTAACACCTAAAAATCATTGGAAAAATCAGCTAGTGTGGAGCCATCTTAAATCTCTAAGAGGTCTGCTGATCTTTAAACCATGCAGGTCAGGAAAGATGCTGAGTGGTAAACAAAGGCTTGAGAGCAGATTCACAGCCTCTGGCTATACTGATGCCTGACCAGAAGGCAATACTATAAAACATCTGATTTCACCTAAGAACCCATTCTGAGATGTCCATGTTTAAACTTTAATTTGTCCAAAAGGAACCGAAATAAATGGTCAACAGGCGTACAGCTAAACAAATACAAGGCGCAATATATAAAAAAAAAAATTATTCACATAAAAAATAAAGTTCTGTCATTATTTACTCACCATCGTGTCTTTCCAAACCTGAATTAATTTAATTTTCCCATGGAATACCAAAGGAGACGACGTTTAGGATAATCTCCAACATGCTTTTTTTCCATAAAATGACAGTGAGTTGGTACAATATTATCAAGCTCCAAAAATCACCATAAAAGTATCATGTAATACAGTATATGTTATAAACTTGTATGACATTTTGAATAATGTACTGGTTGCTCTTTTGCATGAAATCACAATAAATGTGGACTGGCGCTTTCAAACTTCCAAAAAGAATGCACCAACAATATGGTTGAGTAAAGTCGTTATTTTCTGAAAATCTTGCCTTTAGATGAAAATGTGGCATCTTTAGATGTATCGCGTCAGATGTGACGTCAAAGACTTACAAGACTCCAGAGAACCAATTATGTTGGACATCATTGATTAAATGTGCCATTTTTGATTGGAGAGCCACAGCAGTGGAGTTTTCAATGATATGATGAATGATAACATCAGTAGTAAGGGATTGACATTTTCTTACTCAAATCTGAAGGCAGTGACATAGCAAATTAGTTTAGAGTGTGCAAATTAAGAATAAGCAACAGATATTACTCCATTATTAATGATGAGCATTATCATGTAAGGAGTTGTTTGACACTAATGAAGTTCATAATTAAGAAACAGTATGCCTGCAGACAAATCTGCTCAAGCAGCAAGACGAATGTCAAGTTTTTATACAGCTTGTTATTTGTAATTGTATGAAAATTTTAAGACTAAGATTAAACTGTACACAGCACATGCAGCTAGTACACAAACATTTATTGAACTTAAACACACAGGAAAGTTATTAAATGCCATATTTATTTGATCAATCATACAACTGTCAGTATATACATTACTCAGATAAACAAGCTGACTCACTTTATGGAATTCTCACTCAAATGCAGAGCGAAATCTCAGGGCCAGTAAAGCATTCTCTGCTGGCCTAACTTGCCTGATAATAATTTTTTTATTTAATTCTTTCATTCTCATTCACCTCTTTGCCTATGCATTTTCAATTGCTCCTAATTCCTCTACAAACTAATAGGGTAAAACAAAAATTTTATTCAATCATAATTTATTCCTTGACACTTACAAGTGAAGCGTGGTGGCTTTTTCACAAATTGCATTCCGAAGCAGCACCTGAGCCTGAGCTCACACAATTTCTACAGAATCCCTCAAGAGTGCAAATGAATAGGCTTCTAATGTCAGATTCATCAGCCAATCAGATTGATTTATTTGTTCTTGGTGGATGTGGTCTTTAGGATATGTTCCATTCGAAAGCGAAGAGTACGAGATCAAGCTGTCTGTCATTACTGCAGCTTTCACCATTGAGAAAGAGATCCTTATGGATTGAAAATCCCAAGATGTTTTGCATGACAATGTGATTGCTTAATTTATTAAACTGGAAAGGAGGGCTTATTTTCAATTCAAGTAAATTGGTAAGTGCTTTTTGCATTGTTATAGAAACATCAGGAGTTCAATTTACTAAGTGTAAATTAGGCTGGCTTGAGCGTTCAGTGTTGTTTCAAGTTTTGAAAAGTAACCCTGATGAAACAAATTTTTCATGTCAGTTGGTGTTATATGCGACATAATGTATAATGTCCATTGGGTGTCTTATTTATTGTGAAACTAACACTATTTACAATGCTTATATAAATATTATAATATGTCCAAAAACCTAAAATGATACCTAATGATACCAAAAATCCTTCATCTTATTGGGGTGACTCAAATCCCATGGACTTACACTGAGGTCTTTTACCAAAATGTCAAAGACTGGGAGGTGAACGCTTTGGACTTGAGCCAGTAAACAATCACCTGGAAACACCCTAGTAACCACATAGCAACATGCTATGCCTTAGCAACCACATAGCCCTGACAGCTCCATAGTGCTTTGTGCTGGTGAGCACCACTCACATTCACAGTGTGCACTATGGTTAGCGAAGGATACACTCCCCCACTCACAGATTCAATGCTACTTACAGACGATGAAAGACACAAGCTAATTTGCAAATGTAAATGAATGCAGAACAGAGAAGCTGAAAGGAAAGAACTGAATGCATTTTCCATTCCACTAATAACCTAGCCTCTATGGGTGCCGATGATGTGTGTGTGTGTGTGTGTGTGTGTGTGTGTTTACCTGTGTGTGGGGGCACCTCTGGCCTGTGTGTGGGTCTGGGCTGATGAGTTCTGTGTCTATAATTAGAAAAGAAAATGACCCTGATTAACCTTTGACCTCGGCAGATTGGGGTCATCAGATAAAAGCTAGAGAATAAAGCTGCGCATGAAGTTCAGGGCATGGCGGCTCTATGAAGTTCTTCCTTTTATTATTTGTGGAAAGGAAGCAAAGTTTTCTAAAGCTCCCTGACCTCCTCTTATCTGATTGGCCCTCACTGGGTGAATACTTTAAAGCCTGTTTTGTGTCATAATAGAATGCAACAGTGATTTTCTGGTTCCAGAAGCATTCTTTCCCAGTTCATTTTATCCCTTGAGATTTCAATAAATAAATAAAAAAACAGCATTATAATCTTTTTTTTCTTTTTTTTTTTTTTTTTTAAGTGTATGGAAATCAGTAAGAAGTCAAAGGTTTGCCTAATGTCTTTTTTGAGGGAATAAAGTACTCTTCATCAATACATACAATACCATGAAGCATTTCGGAAGATGTCATTTAATTAAAATCGAGAGTCCAAAATGAAACCATTGAGTTATAGTTGTTAGTTTAAGTTATCAAATAAATATATTTATTGCCAAAAAACAGTATTTTGATGCAATATGTAAGCAGTTGTGAATGCTGTCGGTGGTCACTGCTGAACAGTTCCCGTTTCCATTTTAACATAAAGCTCTGTGATTGTTTGAGTTACCTTCAGGATTATGGGTAGTGTAGTTTTTCATTGGGAATTTGACTACTAAAAATGTTCTCCAATGATATTTAAATCATACTGACTTTACAGAACCATCTATCATCACATAACAACCTTGGAGCTCACGGTAGGTCTTAAAAGGTTTCTGAGTCATCGTTAAAAATATTATTTTACTTATGGAACCCATCTTTATGTTCTTTCTCTTTTTCTTTTTCTCTCTTAATGCAAGCAAAATGACCCATGACTGGCACTCTGAAGTAGACCTACCATCTTGTCTAGTTCTTCATATAACATATAGTGAATCATATGGGGGCTTGTTGTTTTGCTTGTAAATAAGAGAGTTGCAAGAGCGTGGTGTATAGAGATGGTTCCATAACTTGGATAGAAAAAATTGCAGCAAAACAAGACGGATGACCATTATATCGATGGCAGGAGAGAGAACGCTGCAAAAGAAAGAGCTGAGGGGATGCAGAAGAGATATTTCACACTTCACTGAAACTTTCATAATCTATATAACACACCGGTAGGCCCTTACAATAGCGTAATAGAGTGCAAGCTTATTGGAAGAACATCTATATTTGTGCATGTACTGTATGTATACACTTCCAGTAAAAATGTTGGACACACCTACTAATTTTTATTATTATAATTATCTTCACAATTTAATCATAAAGAATATGTAATAATAACACAAATGGGCATATTGACATTATGTAGTGACCAAAAATTATGTTTTTTATTTATTTTTTTGTATGGTAAATTAGGCCTACTTCCTCCTATTCCAGGTTATTAGACAGAGACAACAAGTAAGCCATTGGTTGTAAAGTCAATTCCTACACAACAATACCTCAGTAACAAGTGTGTTCTGTGAAAAAGCTGATAATGGTTTTGAATTATTGTCATTGTAATCTTTTTTTTAGTCACTTAATGAAGAAAAAATACCCCATGGGCTGATACAGAAAACAGGGATATCACTCTCAACGTAACCAAGCAACAGAAGTGTGTGCATGTATGTGTGTATCTGTAGGTGTGTTTTTTGCACAGGTACAGCGCACTATAGCACATTGATTCACTCTTTTTTTTTTTGGTTTTGCAGACACTATGATATGTCTACGTCTGCTCTGTCAACATTAGCTTAAACACAAATCTCTCAGTGCCTGATCATTACCTCAGTAGGGCACAGAACTATGCTAAGTCAATGTTAACCAGCTCAACAATATCTGTAGCCCTACTTTCCTCAGTAGCTTAAGAGTAGTTCAGCTGTTTCCAAAATAGTTATGCTTTTGTATCAAGCTATTTTTGTTTAACAGCTAGCATTGTATAGTGCACAGTCTTACAAATGAGCAAGCTGAGGCAGTTATCAATTGTGCTTCCTTAGAATTTCCTAGAAGTTTTGCTGAAAGTCATTTTGTTGATTTATTGATTTGTTTGGATGGTTCATTTCAAGTAACTATTCGATTCATTTCAGTTATCACTCAATAGTTTTCTAAAAATATTTTTTGTAGTCAAATTAAAGTAATTAGCCACAAGAGGCTGTGCGATACAGTGATTTTAGCACCGTTTAGGGGTGTTTTCTTTGTAGCTACTTTGTTAAGGCTAGGTGGAGCACGTGTAGGTGGAGAAGGCTGGCTATAGGCATGATGATGTTTAAATATCATCATGCCTATAGTCAGGGTGAGGCTAAGCCTTCCTCAGCTTTATACATGCTCTGTGTACCCTTAACAAAGTAGGTAGCTTCTAATAAACACCCCTAAACAGTTCAATGAACAAGTAAATAAAAATAAAATGGGTAAAACTGAGTACGGTCATAAAAAAAACACATTTGTGTATGGAAATACTGTCTTACTCCACGGATCAGAATCTACCATTGCTGGTTCAAAACAAATGATGTGTCCAAGCCTCTCAAAAACTTCACTTTATAGCTACTAGTATCATGGCTTGGGCTGTTTCTAACATGTTATTGGAGAAACAAGGATTTATGTGTGAGTGTGTGTGTGTGTGTGTGTGTGTGTGAGAGAGAGAGAGAGATCAATGCAAAGCAAACTACAATGTTATTTGGCCCTAAACAGAGATTACACGACAGCAGAATACCTGAGTACTGTCAGAGACCACAAACTGAGGAAACACATGACGAGGTACAGACTGAGTGACCACAGCCTGACTATTAAGGGCAGATACAGACAGAACTGGATGCCCAGAGAGGGCAGGTTATGCCCGTACTGTAGCCAAGGAGAAATAGAAACAGAGCTGCACTTCTTAACCACCTGCCCTAATTACAATGAAATCCGAAAACACTTCTTTCCCAAATTTGAAATGATTTGTCCCAACTTCAAAAAGTTGAAGAATGACGCACAAGCTCAATATTTACTTGGTGAACAAAGAGACTGCATTTCACTAGCAGCAAAATACATCAATTCCTGCCATAAAAAGAGGGAAGAGTCGACCAAACAGTGATGCGCACATTTACTCACACACACACACACACACACACACACACACACACACACACAAACTCTTGTACACACACAAACACCACTGAAAGTATATACAATGTTTATTTTTATTCATACATTTTTTCCCTGTTTTTTACACACTTGTTCAATACAGAATTTGTTGTACTTTGTTCGTTTTTATTTTTATTTTTATTTAATTTTTTCATGCTCATATAAATGCTTTGGCAGTACAATGTACAATTTGTCATGCCAATAAAGCTCATTTGAATTTGAATTTGAGAGAGAGAAAGAGAGAGAGAGAGAGAGTGAGAGAGAGAGAGCGGGGGTATTCCTCCCTATTTCGCGGTAGCCAGTGTGCAAGAGTCATTTACTATAGAAACCGTAATCTCCTCCGCCATTTTGGACAGTATTTTTTCTCCAGTGTGGAAACTCCGGTAAAACATATGTGCCTTGAGATGTTGTAATTAAACAGTCTGTTGTGTCTCTCAGCTGTTATGAGCCTTAATGCTGAAGTTGTTAGTTTAAAGCTGTTTAAAGTTAAAACTATTTCCTAGTTTAAGTTGTGTAGTAGGAATACGAGCGATCACAGTGTGCTGTTGAATATAAACACTGAGTGACGCTGACTCACTAAACGAAACCAACTGGCTCATATAACACACAAAAATGTTCTTTTTCCTCCACTGCTGGCTAAAATATGTAATGTCACAATATTAAATGTAAAGAGAAAGATAGCTCTTAACACATCTGTACTGCTCTTACACTTTAGTTTAGAACGGCACGAACACAAGTGGAGTTATACACACAGTGAAGCGTCCAAGTGCTGATGGTGTCAGACCATCAGTGCTCATGGAATGTCTCTCGTTCAATCAGATTCGAGGATATATGTGTGTACAATATATTTACAGTATATCTATAATGAAAATTGGTATCAATGTAGAAATCTGATTGAAACTCAGGGAAAACGCTGCTTATAACTGTTGATCTAGGATCAGTTTTCCCACCACAGTCAAACCTTAATTATTATTGAGAAGGGAAAAGCTTACTGGCTGCGGCTGAATGGTTCGTGCATAATCAAGGAGAATGTCTTCATTTCTGAATTAATTTGAATATTTTAAAAACAAATATTAAACTAAGTAATGTAACTCTTAGATTACAACCTATTAATTAAATTATGGTAGCAAAATAACTAATTGAAAACAAATTCATCCAAGTTTTTAACATACTGGTGTATGACACCACAGAGACTCCCAGCTTGTGGATGTTCATGAACTTGTGAAGAAGATTCTCCTCTAGACTTTTTCTTACCTTCTGAAATCATCACTTCATGACAAATTTATGCCAGCACAGGACTGCTTCTTATTATGATGTAAGCAGATCCAAGCGGATCTGTTTCAATGTAATTTTACTGCGGTAAGAAATACTTATTATTTAAGTTTGCAGTTATGCCAAGTAAACGAAAAAAGAAAAAAAAAACAGTAATATTGTATGTGCTTGTTTTAGACATTGTATTAATAATGATCAATGTGAGAACTGGTGTTAATGTTGGATAAACTTCTTCATCTTTCAAATGTATTCACAAGAATGAGATAATAAATTAGTTCTGCCCTGTAGTTTATTGTTCCACAGGTGAATGTGGATCATATTGAAGTTGATTTGGGACTAGCTGTGCACCTTAGGGAATGATTTTGGGACTCCATTAGAGTTCTTTATGTCTTGAGATTGACTCTCCATGGCTCCATACCTTATTACAGAGCAGGCAGGACGGGATGAAGACAGGAACGGACAAGGACGATGATGATGTGAGAACCCAAGAGCATTTTATTTACAAATCCAAAGTGAATTAAAACAAAGGCAATAATAAAACAAAAGAATAGACTGAACTTGACTATGACTTGTCTAAATTATGATATGAAACCATGAACGAGAATGGGGAAAAATAACATGACTTAGAACAAGATCTATGGAATGTTACACAAACAATACTTGACAAAAGACAATGGCAAACATAAGGGCTTAAATACATGGACAAGGGTAACCACATGACATAGACAACCAATGCCGAGACTAAACTAATAATAAGTTAACAAGATTACTAAAACATGAACCAATGACACGACAAGACTGATAACGAGTTAACAAGAAAATAAACCAAAAAGTACAAGACACGTGAACATGAGGGGGACAGGATATCAAATGACAAGATCACATGACCAGAAAGAGGAAACAGGAACAAGGAACTAAATGTTAAAAATAAAAGACATGTACACAAAACATGAACAAAAACATTTAAACGTGACATCTTCAATAGTGCTGTGTTGATCTCAATGTAGTTTCCCTTCCATATGTGAAGTTCTTAATTGTATTGCTTCTTTGCAGCCTATATTCATTTCTCTTAGACAGAGCTGTCACATTAAATGATGCGCAGTTCCATATCTGCATCTAATGGGGTGTGTGCTATTCTCATCATTATGCATATTGTGCTTTGACAGCTGAACAAAGAAAAAAAAAATCTCTTCCAGCATAAGTTGCCTATTAACTTCTCTGAAAATGGCCTCCTCTGGCAGGAAGCACAAAACATTTGTCAGCTAACTGTTAAATTCTCTTAATCTCTCACTTTCTCTCCTGTTCTATGATTTTCTTTAGCATTAGGAAGTAGAGAGATGACAGGAAGCTATGTCAATATATTAACTTTTTTTTTGGTTTGTCTGTATCTGTCCTTGTGAAACAAAGATAAGGTATCCTGTTGAGGGCACCATGGTCCTAAGCAACACCATAATGATAAATCACATCATAAACACACAGGGCTGTATTTGCATTCAGATTTTGTCTGCTGTTCAAATCCACAGATGGGAAAGAAAATGCATTTTTTTTCTATGTCTTCTCCTTTATTTTCCTTTTCTTTGTCTAGCACTCTCACCCAAACAACTCCCTCAACAATCCAAATAGGTACACACATTTGCATGCATCTGATTCAATGTGGAATGTGTCACTCTTCTTTTCTGCTCATTAGAACCCTTTACTGATGAGTTTTATCCTGCTGAAAGGGTTTCCTTCAGTACGCAGGTCCCTGTTGCATTCACTTAGGGCAGGAAGACAGATGGGCATCCTGGGCAGTGCAATGGCATGTTGTATGCGACAGCAAATATGCAGGCATTCGTGTATGTGTGTGTGTGTGTGTGGTTTACGAGGACTTTTTTTTAGGTTACAAACTGGTAATTAATAGGGTATTATGCTATAAATTTGGTTTATGAGGAGATTTCTAGAGTCCCCATAATTCAGATTGCTTAAAAAATAACATACTAAACAATGTTTTTTTGAAAATGTAAAAATGCAGAAAGTTTGGTGTGAGGGTTAGGTTCAGGGGTAGGGGATAGTTTGTAAACTATAGTTCGTACACAATAGCCACACCAATGTGTGTGTGTGTGTGTGTGTGTGTGTGTGTGTGTGTGTGTGTGTGTGTGTGTGTGTGCGAGGTGCTTTGGGACACAACTGTGTAAATTGGCTGCTGGACAGTTCAGTGCTAAACCATATACATCTTCCTTAAAGTCATCACCTTGGACAACTTTTAAAAATCGAGTATGTACACCAAGGAGAAGAAAGTTTACACACACACATACACATATACACACAAGTAAATCACAAATACATACAAACTCATACAAAAACAAGCAAGCATTCCTCAGCAGCTTAAACCGGCCTAATATGGTTTTTGCTGGTGTTATCTAATTTAATATGGTTTCTGGTAAAATCTGATTACCTAGCCTGCCAAAGCTGGTTTTTAACTGGTCTAACTGGTCTCCCAGTCTTGCTAAGCTGGTTTTCAGCCTGTATATGTGGTTTCTTAGCCTGGCCAAGCTGATCTTTAGCTGGCCAAGCTCATCTCTCAGTCTGTTCTTGCTGGTCTCCCAGTCTGGCCCATCCGGTTTACAGCTTGTCTCCCTGCATTGCCAAGCTTGTTTTCAGTTGGTGTATCTGTTTACCCTGCCTGCCAATCTGATCTTTAGCTGACCTCCCAGTTTGGCCAAGCTGGTTTTAAGCTGTTCTAGCTAGTCTCCCAGTCTGGAAAAGCTGGTTTTCAGCTAGTTAGCTGGTTACCTAGTCTGGCCAAGCTGGTCATTAGTTGGTCTAGCTCATTGCAATGTGGTCTAGCAGGTCTCCCAGTCTGGCAAAGACAGTTTTAAGATTTTCATCCTGCCTGGCCAAACTGGTTTTCAGTTGGCTTATCTTGTCTTGCAATATGGAAAGATGGTTTTCATCTGGTCTAGATGGTGTCCCTGCCAGGTCATGCATCTTTTCAGCTGTTAATACTGAAAACCTGTCTCCCAGTTTGGCCAAGCTAGTATTCAGTTGGTTTAGCTGGTTTAGATGTTTGGTCAGCTGGTTTCCCAACCTGATCTGCTGGTAGACCAGCTAAGCCTGACAAACCACCTTAGGCTTATTTAATAATTATTTTCTTTTCTCTTTTTTTTTGTATGTTTGTCTGTTTTCTAAGTAGGGCACATCATCCTTTCTCATCATTTTCTATGTCACACACCCAAAAACACACCCACGTACTGTACAGCATCTTCACCTACAAAAACAGGGCCAGATGCCTGTGTCACCTGTGTGATTGTGTGCAATTGTTTTGATTCACTCATAGTATATTTGTATGTATGTTAGTAATTGCATGCCAAGGTTACTAATGTGCTGTGGGATAGTGCTAACTCTGCCAGGAAGAGGATATTCCCCCTGGCATTGGGATGTGGCTCAGATTAGCACAGCAGATAAATCTGGAATAAGCCGTTTAGTTTCTTCTACCTTTTCAGCAAACTTGGGGCTGAATTTGAAGTGTAAACTAGCTGAGTAGGTAGCTGAGTTCACACTAATGGACTCACTAATTTCCAGGTTCTGGAAAACATTTATTTCTTCTTATATAATGACATAATTTCTGTACAAATCAATGTTTCATATCCATTGTTCATTTTTTATTTTTTAGTAAGCAGTCTTGTAATAGGCTGAATATTGAGGAGTCAGAAGGTCATTTCAACAAAATATACATTACAGAACTCCAATGCAAACAGAGGTTGATTTCAGCTTTTCAGGGATTTCTTTCTTCTCAAATTATATCATTTCAATGCAAATCAATATTTCATGTCTATGTATTGATTTATTTGGTTAGTAGCCATGTACTAAACGGGATAATGTAGTCAGTTGGTTGTTATCAGAAAATAAACCCCTTCAGGGTGATAAAGATTTATTCTGATCACCCTGTCGGGGTTTATTGTGCGATACAATCCAGCTGACTGTACATTATCCCTTACGTAGCGCACATACGGCAACTGCCCATGTATGCATGCACCGTAAAACGGAGTATACTTTGACAAGCTTGTGTTTGACAGTACGCTGATGCTGAGCATTCACGTCAAAATCAAAGTATACTTTTAAGTGTCTTCCCTAAAGACATTCTTCGGTCAGATGCAAATGCTGAGCATCCGCATACCGGAAACGTGACATAATTCTCATTTTCAGCATCGAGCATTGAACGCGCTGAGCCCGATTTTTCTAACCACATGTCTTTGAACGCACAGAATGCTCATGCACCTAAAAATATTTTAATTAATTAGCGGGACCAAAAGGTGGCAACACTCACATTTGAGTCATTGTTGTCACAAAGATGCACTAAAAGAAGATGGTAAACAATAGGAGATGAAGGTAAAAACATCAATAGTAGATTTGCACATTAAAAAAGCATGTATGTGGAGGTCTGGAGATACCTGTAATTGTTTAACTCGAGTCTGAAGGACTATAAAAGACATCTTTATGCGTCTAGACTCCTTAAGATAAATAGTCTGGTGTCTCGTACAGTCTAATTGCAGATGCGCAAACCACCTCTGTATGCGCGCACAGTCAGATGGTGTATTCTTTGACAGGATCACGTTCGACGGTACACGTAAATACCACTAATTACGAAATTGTAGTCTTATTATTCTTTTCAATGTTTTTTGACCTTTGAAAGTTCATCTAATCAAATTTGAGATTACTCAACATTAAATATTAGGACTGTAGTGTTAAACAGTATCAAGATCTAACTGCAGACAATGCATATTAATTCTGTTTTGGATTTTTTGCATTCTGTGGCATTATGATAACAGAATTAACAGAGTAGGCCTGAGCCAAATTTGGATTATGTCTGTATAATATTATCTGGGATTATGAATCTCCCAGATTAAACAGATAATGTTTGATGCTTTTACCTCTTTCAGCCTGTTATGCAGTCATGCTTGTATTTCTAGAACAAAGCATTTAGTTTCATGATACTGCAGTTTGACATTATCATCTGATGCAATTATTTAGTTCTAGACAGATGTGGTGTGATATGGCTTGCAAGAGTGAAATTTCCTGATGAGAGCAAGCGCTTAAGTATGAGAATGAGAAAGGAGATGGGGTGGGGGTATATTTATTGGGTCCTTTTTTTAATACGAAAAGTCGCTGTCCTGAGTGCAGCTCTCAAGAGTGTCTGATTACAGTGATGTCAGCCTAGGCTAAAATGGCGGGTATCACCTTCACCCTGCTGTTAGAGAAAGCGATTTTGCACTTATATGTGTTCTTTAGACACTGATTGCTCTCTGCGGAGTCTGCTCTCACATAAGTTGATACTGTAGGGAAGTCTGGGGTGCGAGACGCACTAATTTTCTGTCTTTCTGTCTTTCACTCTGTATTTATCTCTTTCTTACACCCTATTTTCTGCCATCCCTATCTTTCTCACTTTCTTTTTTATAGTTTAGTTTTGGTTTGAAGATCATGTAAATGATGGATCAGACTGATCTATCCCATGTGCTCAGCATCCAGGATAATAATAATAATAATAATAATAATAATAATAATAATATGTAACACAGGGTTAGGAGCAAGGAGGGGGCGAGAACCGGCTTGTCAACGTAAATAATATTTTAATGAGAACTTAAACAAAAAGCACAAACACACACACACAACGGACATATACGTGATTGATCTCTCTCTCTCGAACCGTCGTCACCTTTATCCCTCGCGCACCTCATCAGGCCGATTGGGGACCGGGCGTGCGACATTCTAGCCCGGCCCCACCCCCCTCCATTCCACATAATAATAATACTACTAATAATAATAATAATAATAATAAATAAACATATCCAGATCTTGGGGTAAAAATGACACTGAAGGTGACAAAAAAGCACCAGATATTAAAATTGTGGAAGCAAAACAATGTCCCCATAATGAGTTATGCTATTAAACATTTGGTATAATTCATAATATTATATTTTTGGCCTGTCAAGTCATGGGTTTAGTTCCACTGCAGTCAATGTAGTGACCTGTGGCTGTTAGATATCTGTACTGTTTTCATTATATTTATAAATATGAGTTGAGTTACATTATATTATTATATTTATACAGTATTTTAGATCCCCTAACCCAACCCCACTCCGAAAACAAATCATTTATAAACAATATCAAACATGTAAAAGTAAAGTAAATGTAGTCACAATAATATTATCTACATCACACTGTAATTTACATATAGATATATAATATACATTCTAAACCCACCCCTATGTCTAAACCTAACCAATAATATAGCAACAATATAACCAACCTACAATTTAAAAGATGCAACAAGGGAATAATGGCTAAAAAGCTTGTTGAGGCAGAAATTTGAAATGTTTAAATGAGCGCGGATCAGGATCAGACTGTTACAATGGATGGGAGCACTGATTTGCTGGAAGACTTATAGTTGGATCTGTTCTTCACACAAAGTGATAACATGGTATCAGAAGATCCAGAGTACAGCGCAGTACTCTAGGCCTTCCATTGGCTCCTTCCTCCAGGACTTACTCACGCATGCCAATGAGCCAATGCCTGCCACGGCCAACGAGACTCTTTCAAGGTTCTTGAACCCTTGTCCATCCTAGAGGTCGTTCCCCTATCACTGCCAGTGTCCACGACCACAAAGGTTGTTCCCCTGTCACTGCCAGTACTCACAGGCACAAAGGCTGTTCTCCCATCAATGCCAGTGCCCATGACCACAATGACTCCGCCTAAGAGTCCTCCATGACTCTGCCCTCAGAGTCTTCCACAACTCTGCCCACTCTCCCAGAGACTCCTCCAGCGGTTCCATCCACTCTCCCAGAAAATCCTACTTCAGTGGTCACATCCGGTCCCCCAGAGACTCAACTCCCCAAACCAACTTTGGCTCCACCCCCCCTGACCCTGTCCCTACCTTGTAGTTTCCTTTCTTAGCGAAGTGTTTATGTTTTATATTCATCATCATCTCGTTTTCTTTTTGAAATAAAATATTCTGTGTTTGGATCCATACTCAATAAGCAATGAGTAAATGATTACAGAACTTTCAAATAATTTATTATTTAAATTTAGCATTAGGTCAAATGGAATGCACTGTAATTAGTTGAATATGCCACCAGAGGCATTAGAGTGATATTTCATATATACATATATATGTACCAAGGGTGACATTTTAGGAAGTGTTTTTATTTTATTAACCATTTTTTGGTGAAAAACCAACAAAAACAAACAAAAAAAAAAGACTTGAAAACACCGAAAGTACAATAATCACTCCCAAAAACTATTGAAACAGTTATTATATCAAACTATACCGTGACAGTAGATAGTGTGGAGAGCTGTATAACCTATCATAGGCATTGGACATATATAATTTTTTCTAGTAGAGTGTTTATTATGCTATGATATCATATGCATTCTTAACAGATACTTTGCCACTTGATGTTGATTTTATTTGATTTGTTATAGCCATAATGGTTGATTGAGATTTGACAATTAATTGATTCAATTGAAGTAGTTGACATTAATGCACCACATGTTGCTTGTTTTTACATTGTTAGAAAACATTATGCCTTCATAAAGTTGAAAATGAAATTCCTCTAAAAATCAAGGCTGTTCATGAAAATCCACTCCTCATAAAATCCATAAATAAAAAATAAAACAATTGTAAGTGTGTGTGAGAGACCCATATGTAGAGACCCAGGTGTAGTCCCATCGTATGCAGTCAGGATGCTTGCACAACTCTTTCGAGTAGTTATGTCTTGATGTTTTGAGTACAGCACAGGAGTGATTGCGAATGGTCAGCTGTTTTGTGTCTCATGTGGTGAGGTTTAATTTGGCTGTGTGAGATGATGAGAAAGAGATTCTATTTCCAAGATTTCACTTTAATTATGGAAAATAATTACAGTAGATTGATTCCCTGTAGTCTGTATAAAACACAGTGCAGTATGTTGTGACTAATAGGCGATTATTTCAGTAATACAGCTTTTTAGGTGGGATTATTGCTTTTTTTATCTACAGAGGGAAACATTCTATTTTGCCAATTGATCAACTGTATTTGTGCACAGCAAAAGTCCTTTTGATTGAGTCTGGCATAATGTAATGGATATGTACTAATGAGTTTATATTTCAAAAAGGGCTGTCAATCGCTGAAAATTTTTAATCAAATTAATTACATGGTGTCCCAATTAATTAATCACAATTAATCGCATATACAAATATTTGCTAAGAAAGCCCCTCAAATAATAATAATTCAATATAATGAAATAATTATACATTGTTATCTTTAAATTTTTGAAAATTAGATATGTATACACATTTGTAGACAAAAATATAATTGTGTCACCATATTAATTTATTTCATTATAAAACTAAAATTTAATTATAAAAAAAAGATTTTGAAATTGATGACTGAAAAGAAACCGATAAGTGCCCAACATAGTACTCATTCATAGTACTCCTTCAATACTGTTTAAAAAGCATCCCAGCATGATACCTCAAGAAGTTGGTTGAGAAAATGTCAAGAGTACATGTCTGTAGGCTAAGGGTGACTACTTTGAAGATGCTAAAATATAACACAATTTTGATTTATTTTGGATTTTGTTTTGTCACAACATAATTCCCATAGTTCCATTTATGGTATTCCATAGTTTTGATGACTTTACTATTATTCTAAACTGTGGGGATAAAATTATAATAAAGAATGAGTAACTGTTTCAGACATTTTGACAGGTAGAGTGTGTGTCCATATATATATATATATATATATATATATATATATATATATATATATATATATATATATATATATAGTGTGCATCCGGAAAGTATTCTCAGCGCTTCACTTTTTCCACATTTTGTTATGTTATATCCTTATTCCAAAATGGATTAAATTAATTGTTTTCCTCAAAATTCCACAAACAATACCCCATAATGACAATGTGAAAGAAGTTTGTTTAAAATCTTTGCAATTTTTTTTTTTTAAATGTCACAGTTTTTAAACATGGATGAGAGGAGACAGGATTTACCCCAACTTTTTATCCACATCTCTCCTCTCCTCTCTTATCTCTTCTTCACTCAGTTTCATATTCTCTCCTTTTTAGAGGAGGAGACCTCTTGTCTCATCTACGCATTTCTCAATTTCATCTCCTCTCCTTTTTTGACTATTGTGTTTATTACATGAATAACAATACTGAATAGATAAATAAATAATCTACTTTAAAAATGTTCACTGCTGTTGTCTGAATGGATGGTAGTGGACTTATTTAAAACAGTCTTCAATGACTTTGAGATTTGCCACCAAGAACAAATCTAGTCTCCCCTGGATAATCTGATTGTTTAGTCGTGAACCCCATAGAGTGAGGAAAAAAGTGGGATTACCTGAGGAGGTACTACCTTAGATTAAACTGCTTCCTTTATCAGACATGCCAAAATGTGGTGGATTTGTGTGTCAGGACCATGGGAATGTGTTATCACTTAGAACAGGTGCAAAAATTACCTACATTCATAACACCTCTACACTCCCACAAGCTCTCTTTTCAAACATCTCCCTCTACACATACACACACACCAGCCTACTTTACTCTTCATCCCCACAATTGCCATAGCAACCACATCTGTAGAAGAAGGAACCACTTAAAAAAAAAACTTGAGGCAATGAAATATCTGAGATGTTAAAGCTCGTTGTGCTATGAGACAAGCAAACCATTTCACACCCTTATCTCCTCTGTCTCAAAGGGAGAGTAGTCAAAACTATCTCCTTCTCTCTTTCTCTCTCTCTCTCTCTCTCTCTGCCACATTCTCTCTCTCTCTCTCTCTCTCTCTCTCTCTCTATCTCTCTCAGGATTGAGGTGAAATAGAGGAGTTCATTAGGGTGTTGTGTATGTGATAAGAGAGAATTATTATTTTTATCTTTACAGAAATATCGCCTGGACCTTGCCTTCATATACACTGTGTGTCTCTTATATGTGTTAGATGTAAAAGTGCATTTAGATACATTTTGGTCTTGTTTTAATAAAGCTACAAAATCTAAAGCCTAGCAATGTCTGAATGAACAATTTTGATGGTAATATTCATAGAAAGTGAGCAAAATATATCATAACTCATCATTCATCTCAATGTCCTCCTTCTGGGACTTGCATGCTGATATACTAGACATGACAAATGGCACAGGTCACTGAGATCAAATGGGTTGCAAAGACCAGACAGGTTGCTGAATTTGGGTCAGACAGGACAGTGATGTCATGAAGGTTACATGGTTCACTTGTGTCTATGATTGGATGACTTTGAACCTGACAGAACTGCATTCTCTTCTACAGTATACTGGCTGGGTTTTGTCCAATCCTGGCCCCTAAACAAGACTCTATTTGACGTCATATTTTACTGTAAGACTGAACATGAAAAGAACTGGAAATTGCTTGTCGACAGCTTAATAAAAATCGAACTCAAAGATATAATGTGTGTGCATGTGCATATAAAATTATATTTATGAAAATTAAATCACAAACTATTTAGTTATGTAAAAATTATTATGTTTTGATATTAATTACAAATCTGAACGTTATACATAAAAAACTGGCCCTGAAAACATTTTTTCGGATCCCATAGAGCTCAAGTTTGGGTTGGGGCTAAAATTGAGGAAGTGTAATCCAGTCATAAATTAAAGGTGCACTCAACGATTCCTGGGAAACACTGTTGATATTCGAAATCAACTTCCAAAACAATCACACCCCTCCCTGCATTACTTCTTTGGAATCTCCGCCCCCAAATTCATACACGTACATTACATGACAAGACGCTCTGGGATTTTAGGGCGTGAAAGTGGAGGTCTTTTTCTCATAACTGAAATGAAGCAAAGTAATAAATGGAGATAATTAGCAGAGGTTCGGGAGGAGCATGTTAATTTTAATCTGAAAAATCACAGCCCACGAGCAGAAGTATATAAGCAGCACCTGATTCCTGTAACAACTCTGCTGACACGTGGGTCCCACCCTCAAGCCAGCATGATGTCTGAACTGGATCTCTTTCCCTCCAACGAGGAACTCTTCAACTCTCCTATCATTGCCAGAATTGGATGGCTGTGGTAAAGCAAAGACACTTCTCCATCCAATGGCGTCATAGATCCGGCTGCTCCAAGCCGAGGACGCAGAGCTTCTCGCTCAGCAACCCGCACTCCAAGACGGAGGAATCAGTACTCTCCTCCTCCGTCCAAATCACTCAGATCTTCAACCTCTGCCGACCACTCAACTATACCTGTCATTTAAAAATGGACAGTTATTAAACTTTGCAAAGCTCTAGCCGCTTCTAACATCCACTTCTCTCGCAGGCTAAGCAAAATCCAATTATGGGATGTATATGTCCCTTACAACATGATTTTCCTTCTACCTCTAAAACCCCTGAAAACGTGATAGCCGAATCCTTACCTTCTACTAGTTCCTCCATACGTGCTCCAGCTCGCAAACACCCCGACTGCTCACAACCCTCTGGGGTTTATGGTACAGGCCATTTATCCCTCACCAAACTTCCATCCCGTAAGCCAGCGTGCCATCAGCATCAGACTAAGAGCCTATCAAGCCACCACCTCTCCTTTCTCTCTCATTCCAGCATCCGCTCACTTCGCTCCCAAGCACCGGGCACCCTGACACAGGAGTTTGCCCGCCACCGCCGCTCGGAGTTTCACCAACCTCAGAGGCTCCAAATCCTTCTCAACTAGCCTTCCCCAGCTCTCTCCCCCAGTCCTACTCTTGGGCTTTAGGAGCAGAATCGAGCACGAGGCTGCCTCCACTAACGACAAATGCTCCAGCCCAATGTTTAGCTTTTCCAGCACCCCTCCCCCTCACAATATCCTGCCTTCAGAGCCGCCCAGGCATGAGGATGCCTACGCCTTCAGAGCCGGCTCCACCCCACTCCTTCTCGGCGGGCCTCAACCAGCCCACCCCTCTACTTTCACCCTCCATACAGCTATGCCTCTAGCTATTCCCTCAAATGCTGCAGCCATGGAACCTCCAAAAGTGTCCAATAATCTCCAGACTCAGATTTGTCCGAAATTCAGAGCATTAGCTCCAGAAGCAGACTCAACTCTGATCCTGGTACCTTCCTGTTCGGAGCTTAGATTCCCATTGACCGTCCTCTCAAACAACTTCTCACCGCATCCCTTGACCCAAACCAACTGGACAGCATGGAAAAGCTTCAAACTATTTCACCAAACCTTTAAGCTGCAGTTCCCAAATTTTTCCTTATTATCCATTTTATCTTTTATTTCTTTCCTAAATCAATTCAAAGACATTCAACCAGGTACCATCAAAGACTATCTGAGTGGCGTACATTTTTTCCACAAATTAATATTCAAGTTTGCCACAGCAATAAATAAACCCCACGCCTAAACAAAAGCTGCCTCGGCATGCTGGCACCCGAAGCACTCGAGACATCTCATGGGAATCCGTAGGGGAGATAACGGCCACATCCTGTTGCACAACATTTTCTCAAAATTCTCACAAAATCTCTTTTAGAAGAAAATATACTCTTTAGATTATAATCTTTTATCACCTGTGTAAATCTAGCAGTGTAAGTGTCAGTGATAGTGATGAACAAACATGCGTTCGGCTCCGAGGGAAAAATCTGAATGAGTGATGCTTGCCATCTCCATTTATACCTCTATGTCCTGGGTGGAGAGTGACATGCAAATTCCACTCGCCAATTCTCATTGGCCTTTTCTATTTTAAGCAAAGGTGATTGGGGCTCTCAAGATCAAACCCCTAGTGTCACTACATCGACACAACATCGAGTGAGTGACAGACAGGGAACCAGACTTTTAAATATTATGTTTTGTAAATGCAACAGCTGGAATTGTTTGGTTGAAGGGGGTACCAAACTACGAATCCTGAACAAAACAGTTTGGTGAATGCATTTTTACACATGAGCTTCCACTCAGCTGGCAAGGTATGAAAGTAGCTATATTGTTAGCTAGTTAGCTATAAACTCGTTGTTACGAAGAGTAAAAAAAATACATTATTTAATTTCTAGCATTGCATCTCACCAACTAGATAACAACGTAGCGTGAAATCAATACTCACAGATACCATCCACCACCGCACCGTTGTCTGCTGAGCTGCAAAAAGATGTTCTGATGTTTACCTTTCAATCTGCTATGCTACTGACTGCACTGACAAACTATAGCTGGCTAACAGCAAACAGATGTGATAAACATGAGTGACATGGTTGTCAGGGACAGGGTTAATGTTATATTAGTTATATTGAAAAGGAAAAATGATGGGGTCATTGCTTTATAACTCTCCAGTATGTATTTCACAAACTAGTTAACAACTTACAATGAAGACACCGCTTACCTCCACACTACTTAACTCCACCCTGTCTGCAGAACCACCATCAGTTCAGCACTGTTAACAATGGAGTCGGAGCGTGCTCTACTGGAAAATCACTAACGGAAGTTATGACACCTTGTAAATCATATCGATAAATCGGTCAGGCACTATAAATAACATTAACTATGTAACGGGTAAGCAAACTGTTGCTACAGTAAGATGCTACTACTAAGATAACTTGCAGAGAAGACAAGATGGTTTTACGCACACCACCTCCAGACACTCACAACTCTCCTGCTACTAAATCTAACATAACAACAACAGCATATATGGGTTCTGTGAAACATAGCAAAATTTATATTACTCACCTTGAGAAGAAAAAGAGCAACTTCTTCATCTGTTTTCAAGCCTTTTACCTCTCTGAAAAGCCTCACTGATTTTGACGGCTCCTAGCCCTCGACTTATCGTAATCCTTCTTTTTTAGCTTATATTCATCTGACCTTTTTCTCTTAGTCTATTTCTCAGCCATTTGTCCTCCTTGGAGTTTAGAAAGTTCGCATCAGTCAGATTTGGAGTCGCTTTTTCAATGAATTTCCCTCTAGCTCTGCCCCCACCCTCCTTTCTATGCACACGCAAGAACCACACCTGTTGCTTATTGGCTGGAATAGTGTTGTGTGGATCAGTCCGATCCACTTTGTTTTTGTCTCATTTACAGAGCCAGGGTTGTGTACAAATACTAGATTGTATTTTCAGCCCACCCACAGAACAGAGAGCTAGCAGACTGTGAGGAGATATTTGCAGAATTTGACTAAATGTGTATTGGAATAGAATTATTAGTGCATCTTTAAAGGAGAGTAAAGATAACCTCTCTGCTCTTCTTGAAGAGGAGCTATGCCTTCAAGGTTGAACACACGCACACAACACTTGTGATGTATTCTCCTTTTGATTTCTAGCCTTTGGGTCACCTCTTTGATTACAGCTGCAAGACTTGATGGTAGTAATTTTTTCCAACTATGTTCTTTGAGGACTCTCTTATAAGAATGTGATTTCAGAATGTCCTTCAGTCGATACTTACAGTCCCATCTGTCTCTAGGGGATTCACTGATAAAGTGCGCTAATACCTGAATGCTGTTACACATCAGGGCAGGCACATGGCAAGTGGTTTCTTTTGGCTCATTGCCTAGTGTACTTTGCCAGCATGTTAATGTTATGCAACGCGTAAAGTGAAATGGATTAGCATTCTTGAAGTTCAAATGCTAGTGTTTTGAGGATATACATTGGCCCTAAAATGTATTTGGACACTTTGCCTAATCCAAATGTACAAATTTGTGAACGTCTTTTTGCATTGCAGATAACAAAATATCAAACAAGACCTAAATATAGCACAATCATATATATAAGCAAAATGTCTCAGAAAAAGACATTTGTTTTGTTTGTTTTAAACTGAGGAAGAAAAAAAAACATTTGGACTTTTGTGTGTTTATATATTTATGTCTTGAAAGTTTACACTATCTGTGTCAAGGTTTTATGTGTTTTTGTTAATGTTTTTTGTTAATATATTTTATTTAGGAAATGTAGTTCCTGTTTTATAGCCATGTGTTCCATTTCTTGTTATTGCCTGTTTCCCTGCTAGTTCATGTGATTTCCTTTTTTATTTCATGTGGTCACTTGGTCATGTGATTTCATGTTTCTATCCATGTTCATGTGTCTTGCTTTCATTGGTTTATTGTCTTGTTACCTTGTTATCAGTTCTGTCTTGTCTTTGGTTTTCCTTGTCATGTTTCTCACTTGTCCATGTATTTAAGCCTCATGTTTGCCATTGTCCACTGTCAGGTATTGTAAGTGTAACATTGTTGTATTAATGTTTTGTTTCACATTTGGATTTACGGTTGTTGGATTTCACTAATGTAAATGAACTGCACCTGGGTTCTAACGTCGTCGTCTTCGTCTTCATCAGCCTGTCGTTGCCAGCAAAGTTACATTCTGGGCATTTTGTAGATCCCTTTGTGGTTGATAGATATAGTGTACAACGAGGCTAAAGGCACACCTTAAAGTTGGCATGAAATCAAAATTGACCCTATGTATTTAATTGATGCATGTTACTGGTCTTATTATGAATGATTCATCCATGCTTATTGGCTAGTTTATCAAATTTGACCTTATAATCTTTAATCAGAATGACATAATTTGCTCTTCTAGTGAAATGACTGAATTGAACAGCACAAGTGTTTTTATTTTATTTTTTCCCCCTTTATATTTAGCATATTGCGATTCAAAACATTAAAATGTTATTTTTTACTCACTCACTTCTCAAAGTCCACAGCCTATTCGTAAGCAAAGACCACGATGTGCTCTGGCGCGAGCAGCACAGTGGAAAAAGTGCGTATTTGTGTCCACTGCAAACTCACATTCACATATGCTGGTATGCAACGGCCACTTTTCACAATCCATTCAACAGCATATGGATAAAATAAAAGTTCCCTTCCTGCATTTTTTTTCTTGTACAATAAGATGCTTCACTCGGAAATACGTCACAATACTGAAATAAAGTCGGTCGCAACTTCCGTTTCATGTTGACTTTTTTCTGGTCACAAATTGTATCAAGATTCAAGAAATAAATATATTTTATTTTTTACTAAATAATGGTGGAGCAACATAATTTGTGTGAAAAGAAATAAAAACAGAAGGTTGTTTTGAATAAAATTCATACAAATAAATTAAAAAAGTGTCCAGGGGGCCTTTTACCCCATGCCTGGGGTAAAAGGTCCCCTTAGATGGGGTAAAAGGCCCCTAGAGGGACAATATTGATGTAGAGTATCAAGGCAATAGTTACAGAGCACAATGTGTCAACTTATGCAAATACTTTTTAAGACAGCAAGATGTTTTTTTGAGCAACAAATGATGATTATGCTAATTTAAAATAACCTCAGAAAAGTGTATTGTCAATCACATTTTGCATTTCATTACATCTTAAGTATTCTATAAACAAATTAATCTCTATTGTGATTCAAGCAGTCAATATGAGCCCACTTTGAACATTTTTCATAATAAATCTATTTGCCCCACTTAAGAAAAGCAATGTGTTTAATAGGAACTTTTAGCTTCTGCAAAAGGGGGGCTTGTTTTTACCCCTAATATGTTCCTTTCACTTATTAGACAGTTATTAAAAATTGTGATACAAATTTTTAACAGAATTTAAAATGACAAGTACGTTTTTTTGTCTCAAAATAAATGTGATAATTTCCAGGATATTCATTAGCTACATAAATGTACTATATTTTAAACATGATTAAATATTACATTAAATTCCCTCAAAATCAACCATCAGACATTACACTCAATGATCTCATGGATCAGGAAAATGTTGCTGTGCTTAGTGACAAACAGGTGTTTTGGAAAGTACTGTGTTAGTTATTTATGCTAGTTAGTGATTTGGGAGAAAATTAAATCAAAAGAGCATTTTACCCCGAGGGGCCTTCAGCCCTGTTGCACCCTTTGTCATGTTGTTAAAGACCCAGAGTATTGGCAAAACACCCATGCATTTAAGGGTTAAAGGAATAGTTCACCTAAAAAATTAGAATTCTCTCATCAGTTACTCACACTCATGACATTCTTTCTTCTGCAGAATACAAATTAAGATTTTTAGGAAATTATCTTGGCTCTGTAGGTCCTTTAAATTCAATTAATGTTAATGAATGAAAAGGAAAGGAGTATTCCATATGACTCCAGTGATTAAATCCATATCTTCAGAAGCAATATAAAAGGTGTGGGTAAGAAACAGAACAATATTTAAGTTATTTTGTACCCTAAATATGCACTTTAACTTTCACTTTCAGATGTGTAATTGAAACCAAACAGGCACCACATGTGATATTCAGATGTGAAAGTGAAAGTGGAGATTTAGCAAGGGGACTTACATTTTGATCTGTTTCTCATGCGCACCTATTATATTGCTTGTGAAAATATAGATTTAACCACTGGAGTCTTATGGACTACTTGTATGCTCACTTCTGTTATTTTTGGTGCTACAAAGGTCTGATCCCAATTCACTTGCATTGGGAGGACCTACAGAGCTGAAATATTCTTCTAAAAACCTTTGTTTGTTTTCTGCAGAAGAAAGAGATTAATACACATCTTGCATGGCATGAGGTTGAGTAATTTATGAGAGAATTTTCATTTTTGGAAACTATCCCTTTAATTTTCCAAAAGCATCTAAATACTTTCTGGGTCCACTTTATGGTCAAAAATCCACATCATGGTCACAAAATTCATTTTGATAGTGAGTTTGACAGTAAAGCTGTCTGCTAAAAAGCATCTTAACCAAAAGCACAGGGAAAGATAGAGATACACACACTCTTTTACATTTACAGCGCCACTAGTTTTGATTTAATGGCACATCTAGAAGTCAGCCAAGTATCAAGTTATCAGCGGTACAGATCCTCAGCTTATTACTGTCACTGTCTTCATTCAGCCTTTCAAAAACTTTCACACTGCCAGAAAGGGAGAAATGGTTTGAAAGGCCACATCATCTATATGAGCACAGAGCAAGGAGGGCCTGCTGTGTCATTCTCCCAGCATGTTGCACCCAGGGCCCAGGGTGACAACTTAATTATCTGTCTCGACCAATCAGAGAGGAAGGCTGGTAACCAATACCAAGTCATCCTGCGGGGTACATTGTTGGGGAGTGACGTGATCTTTGAAGAGGGACTCTTTAACAAGGATTCACCTTAGGCCATTCCCCCCATCTATTTGTCCTCATTCGCTCACAAACACTGATGAATTGGCCACTTTGGGCTCCCACCGCAGTAATTGTCCATCCTATGAAGTCTTATAGATTTCACAAGAGTCCAAAGAGTGCGGTTTATAAGCGGAGATCAAGACTGAAGGGCCATTTCACACATACGAGTCCAGTGCATGGAGGCCGAGCATTAAAAGGGAATGTTTTGTGAAAGTCATACTCACCGGCTTGGCATATTCTGTTATTCATGCACACTTTAACTCAAACCTGTAATATCATAGTCTATGGACAGAGTACAGCATGCACATTCACTCTCTTTTAAAGGAAAATGTTATTCCAAAAATCACAATTCTGTCATCTTTTGTTCACCTTCATGTCATTCCAAATCATTACTCTTTTCCATGCAGTAAAAGTGAGTGATAATGTGGTTTGCTGAGCTCCCGAAATGACAAAAAGTGCCATAAAAGTATAATAAAAGTGATCCATATGACTCCTGCCCCTGGGGGGCGAGAGAGAGAGAGAGAGAGAGAGAGCGAGAGAGAGAGAGTGGGGGGTGAGAGAGAAAGAGAGCTTTTTAATAAACAAGGGCAAGTTTATTATAATTTATATTTATTTATATTTTTTTTGTGGTAATCAACATGGTGCTACAAATGTTGAATGAGCTTAACTTGTATTGATCAAGTATCATTCCTTGAAGACAGTGCCTCCTAAAAACCTTACCATCCACTGACCATTTCAATTTCAAGTTAAAGTACTTTATATGCATGACTGTGTTTACATACAATATTGCCAAAGCATTAATACACTCTCTAATCGCTTTCAAATATGGCATGTAAAGATACATCACACCAGATGTTGGTCTGCTCCTCACACAAAGATATTGTATAGCTTCAGACCAATAATTTAAATTTGCTGCAATACTTCTGTAGTTGTCAAAAAGAATTGGTCTTGTAACAATTTTAACTTTTAACAATTTGAATTTGTAAGCTATTATGTGTGTGCACATGAAACTGTGTGCTAGTTTTGGCATGTGTTTACTTGTGTATCAGAGAGTGTTTGAGAATTCCAATAGTGCCTCGGGTCTGACAGCACTGATAGTGGCCTGAGCTGCAGTAACGCTGCAACCTCTCCTCCTGCTTTAGCATTCGCAACAGCACAGCTGAACAAACCTGCAGCTAGCCTCTTGTGCCAAGACTTTTTCCACAACATAACCTTTCCTACTCTACTTGCTGCCTGCTCCCAAACATCCAAAAACACCTAAAGGATCGATATACATTACCCAAATCTCCCCTCTCAGCTATCCGGCAAAGCCAGATTGCACATCCAGCACAAACTCCAGATTTTCTTTTTCATGTTAGAAATCATGCCGTTCATCTTCCTTGTTTAATATGGCAAATGGCTAAAATGGCTTCGGTGCATTTAAAGAGGCCATGGGCAACATATTTTGTAGCGTTGTATTCTTTCCAACAAAATCCACTTATAATGTTAGTCAAAGTTTCTTGCTCCCAAAACAGTTATTATATAGTTTTACGTAACCATTTCCCACCTCCTTTCTGACCTTTTGAAGTAATCAAGAAAATAAAATGAGTTAAGCAATTAGCAAAAATAAAAGTAAAAAAAGTAAACGGTGCATTTAGCATTTAGCAGACACTCTGCTAGGAATAAAGTGCTTCCTGTACTAATACAAACACGTGGTACTGGCACAATAAAGAGTAAAATAACACTGTTGTATTTCACTCTTTAATTTATCATTTATTACCATACTATTTATGGGTGTTGAATAGTGTTTATCAAGTGTGATACCAACATTCCAGTCATCAGTACTGATACCATTGAAATTCACAGATCTCGATACCAATATTGATACCACAGCAATATGCTATAGTGCTTATATGGTAATGTGCTTTTGAACACACTCCTTTAGCCCATTTAAAAAGGTTAATTTCATTGTAAATTATGAATGAAAACAAATGCATATGTCCTTCAAGATTTTGTTTCTTTTTTCTTTTATTTTTTTGTCAGTGAAGTTGCATTGGATAAGTGTTTTTTTTAGGCAGGGCCCTAGTTAAATCTGTTTTATTTTATTTTCCACAAATCGTGTGATTTCCACAGATCAAATCAATACAGATCAATTTTGTATTTTTTGGAATTTTTGATCTATATTGTATTTTACACACATTTCCGTCTTCAATTTCGAGTGTCTAGATTTTATTTTAAATTGAGCATTAATTTTGACATGAGCTTTTATTTTGATGTGTGTTTTTGACAGAAGCCTCACTTGTCTAGATAAACAGTTTGCTACATGTGACCCAATGTGATCATTAAAACACAAATGCTGTGGTTTAATTAAATAGATATAAAGTTGTGTGTATATATATATATATATATATATATATATATATTCACAGTGGATCTCATCTCATACATACAGCCACATGATTCTGCGGAGTTTGTAGCGGTCTTCTTCACACATTCACTTTAAAGCCTGATGCTTATGCAGACTAAGTTCTAGTCTTTCACAGTTTGATAATTACAGTAGGACATTTCACAGATTTAATTTGATTAATTGTGTATGTAGTTTTTCCCCAAATATTTCACATTTGTTTGTGAGCTGTTGGAGGCAGTGGTGTGTCAGTCAGACAGTGTGCGGGTATCAATTTCAGTTGGTGCTCTGCACTAATTGCACAAACACTGGTATCGTGACACACACACACACACACACACACACACACATACACACACATACATATATATATATATATTTTTTTTTTTTTATTATTATTATTATTTATTTATTTATATATATATACAGTATATTTTTGTACAGACTTGGTACCAAAGTACTGGTACTTTTGATATCACTGGCGTTGAATATAAGTTGAAGTGTAATCTTGGCCGGTCAGATATTCAAACTTAAAGTGATAAGTGCATTAGAAGTTGTTCAGTCAGATTTAATAGTATGTCAGACTCCTTCATTTCACAAGAGCTAGGAAAATGTTTTTGTATGTTTTTTTTTGTTTGTTTATTTACCCATCATCACACGTTGCAAAAAAAAAAAAACAATTCTCACTGTCAAGTGCATATAATGGCACTCACACCATGTTCTAACCAGACGCGATGCGGCGACATGCGATAAAAGGTATCTTTTCCATGTTAATAGGAGTTCTTGTCCTAACCAGCCAAGATGAGCGACAGGGCTTACTATTTTTGGAACGATATCTATTTCTACAACATCGCACCAGACAGCGCAGTCAACAAATGTGTCTAAAGGTTCAGAACAACTTGATTTTGGCCTTGAGTGTCACACACCTACTGAATGTTGTGCTTGGGGTCTCGTTCTCTTTTGTCGGAGCTCTGTCATACACACACAGTATCAGAATGGCAGAGGGGAAACACACCACTCATTCTGCTTATGGCCTTACGGCGTTTATGTGAGAAGATGATTTGTATTCAATAAACATACTGTTACATCTGTGATTGCTCTGTTTTCTACATTTTATTGTCAGTTACCCTCATTTTAGTGTATGAATGTCGCAGTGTCGCATCACGCGTGGTGTGGACAGACAGATTGCTTGTCACTGGAATCTTTTCGCGTCACGTCTGGTTAGGACAAGTTGTCAGGCTACTGCTTTTCAATTATTGGTGTTTCTTTATGGATTATGTTAAAGCAGTTATTTTCAGCAGAGGAATGGAAGATAGGGCTATAAATCTTCTGCTCAGCAGAAGACAAGTCCTTCTCCATGGCTTTGTGTGGCAGTTATGAAAGCATTAAAAATGCAAACCATAGGTGTCCTAGCAATCCAGGGACTTCCCACAAGCTGGCATGCCAAATCTTGATAGCGTGTTCTTTGCATTGTTAAGCCTATGTGACAGTCACTGCTCATTAAGGGGCCACATGCTTTTCTTTAATGACTGGTAATGGGACCAAGGTTATAATAGTTTTACATTTTTAATTTAATTTGTTTCTATTTCGTTTGACATTTTTTGCTCCAATTCAGTTTAGTTTTCATTTGTATGTTAGTTCTTTGTAGTTTTATTTAGTTTTTATTTTTGTTTTTAAATTAAGAGATATAGAATAGGGAAAACAGGAATTTGTTCAATGTGGGTCGAATATCTGGACACCTAAATGTACAGTTTGTGAATAATATTGAGGAAAAGTCTGTGTGTGTGTGTGTGTGTGTGTGTGTGTGTGTGTTTGAGTGTGAGTGTGAGAGAGAGAGAGAATGTCAGAATAAATTACTAGATATTATATTGTTTCTGTTCTTTTTGTTTTAACAACATTCATTGGCAACACAACAAACTGTCATTCCAATAAAGGTTCAAATGTGTCATAATTGAAGTCTCAGACACGGCTAGTGCATTTTCTATAGGGTGATCAGGTTTTGAAAGTGTCAAACTGGGACACCTGGGGGGTTCACAATACATGCATATATATATATATATATATATATATATATATATATATATATATATATATATAGTTTTGGTTTATGATAATAACCTTGGGTGGGGTGAGGGGAACATCTGGTCTGTAATCATGCCCGAAGAAGGAGGTTTTAGTAATAACACCACAGAATTCAGGATCATTATTCACCATTTCCACAGAGCGACCTCAGCAGGAGTGTGCAATAAGGGCTGTCCAGAGGGTTAGAGCGGCACTTGAGAGCAGAATATGTGTACTGTATGTAGAAAAAAAAAAAATAGTTTCTTTATAATCTAAAATGTACAACCAATCCTCTGTTTGTTGCATGTCTCTTTTTTCCAAGTGAACAAAAAAAAAACCTTTTGAATTATCACTTTTATCAGTTACAAAGCTTGAACCAGTTTCTTGAAACACACAAATAATTTAAAGTTTTCCATGTTCAGCAACAACCAGCCTCATAATATGGCAAAGCATATTATGCACAGTAGAATTTATTTTATTTGTCTGTGATGGACTTGGAAAGTTGTTGTAAGATCCTGTTGTACAGGTTCCACTTTTGCATTATTTAGAAGTAAAGACTGAGTGGGCACATACTTGGAAAAGCAAAATACTTTACTCTCTAGATCAACATAACGTGGTGCTATACCTCATAACTGAAATTCCTTATCCATGTATTGCAGAAGATTTTCTATAGTTGTGTCATTGTTTGTATCACAGCTAAATCATGCTGGGACACTGATAATAAAAAGACACTGTGTTTAAATCAAATAAAATCAATGCAATAGTGGGTGAAAGTCTTTGGTACAGTTCCGAGCAACATAGCAGTCATGGCAGTGATGAGACATATACCAATTTACAATAAACATCAGATTTACAAACACAATTGACATACATGATATACAAATAATAATATACAATGTTCATTATACAATACACACAATATAGAATACACATACACACAATATAGAATACAGAGTATACAATAAAAATAGTATATAAAATATACAATAGTTTGAATTGTGCTCTATTGACATTAAGACTGTCGGTCAGTTGCCAGTGTGTTGTAAAGAGAGAATATAATTTATGACAGTCCAGTGTGAGATTAATAAATTGCAGTGCTGATGTATTTTGATCGTGAGAGATCAAGTGTTCACTATGATATCACTGTAAGAATGCCATTGCTATCATTATATTATTAAACTATGAAGGTGTAATTGTGTGTGTATATATATATATATATATATATATATATATATATATATATATATATATACAGAGAGAGAGAGAGAGAGAGAGAGAGAATTTTGTAACCCATCCATCCATCCATCCATCTTCAACCGCTTATCCGAAGTCGGGTTGAGGGGCAGCATCTCCAGCAGGGGGCCACAAACTTCCCTATCCCAAGCCACATTAACCAGCTCTGACTGGGGGACCCCGAGGCATTCCCAGTCCAGTGTGGAGATGTAATCGAGAATTTTGTAACCACAGAAATTAAATGTTTTACCATTTGCCAAAATACATCTGGCCTCATCTGGTTTGCTGATCTTAGCAGGTCTCCCAGCCTGGTCAGACTAGTCTGGTTTGCTGGTTTTGGGTGTTTGTAAGCTGATAGACCAGCCAGGACAGTATAAAGACCAGTTTTGCCTTGCTGGGACATCAGCTGGTCCAGTTTTAATCAGCCAAGACCAGCAAATCAGCTGATTTTTTTTTTTGTTTTTTTGTTTTTTTATTTGGGTACACTGCCAATAAATGTTCCCTATAAGTGTAATGCTTGCTATTGCTGTTCTTATGTTGTTATAACATAATTATGTGTATCTTATAGATGTTTTATGACCATGTTATACAAATTCCACATGACAGCTTCTAAAGTTATTGTATTGCTAACAGTGAATCTGACTTGTGTTTTTTCTTGTTTCTCTTTTGCCTTGGTAGGTAAGAACTCTTGGTATTGACCTGCTGGGGCTAATGTTTGAGAGCTGGAGAGCTTATGATTCAGAGGTGGTGGTTTAGCTTTATCAGCAGTGAGACATGCTGGTGAGGACTCCAACAGAGGGCACAGCTGCAGTTGTGGGGGATTCACTTCACCAGATAAGCACCGTCTTTCTTTTGAACCAACATTGAAATTGCGGCTAATGCACCAAAACATGCACACATACATACACAAGCATTCGAAAATACTTATAGTTTTAAAAATCTTGTGGTGAGCGTCTCGGTTACGTATGTAACCTCCGTTCCCTGATGGAGGGAACGAGACGTCGTGTCGAAGAAGCGACACTAGAGGTCTCTCTTGAGCGCCGAAAGATACCTCTAATCTATGAAAAAAGGCCAATGAGAGTTGGCGAACAGTATTTGCATACTCCGCCTCCGGATAGGGATATAAAGGCGAGAGAAATACGCTCGTTCATTCAGGATTTTTCTGAGGAGCCGGGAGTGTTCTGGGCACCTCAGCGGCTCGGCTCAGCGACGTGGCTGGGAAGACACGGCGTCTCGTTCCCTCCATCAGGGAACAGAGGTTACATGCGTAACCGAGACGTTCCCTGTCTGTCGCTCACTTCGACGTCGTGTCGAAGAAGCGACACTAGGGGTCCACTTCAAAACTCGCCATGCGCTGAGCCATGTACATGTACTGCTGACACAGAAGCGGGCAGGTATTTCTACGTGCACAAGCGACCAACTGTGCTCAGGCTGCACGTACTCTTCCCCAATGCCCCGAAAAAGTGTCAGAATCCTTTTGGTTACTCTAGGGGGGAACAAGGTGATGCTCCCAACTAGGGAACGGGCCAAGCCTGGCTGGGCCTCTTTTCTCTCTATGTTTTCTCGGCATAGAGCAAGAGCAGCCGGGGCCCTTACCGCATCGAGGGAAGGGGGTCTTATTCCCGAATCCCTATTCTTTTAGGGGGATAAGACCCTGCGGAGGCCACACCCACCCGAAAGGGGAGGTAAAGGTGCCGAAATACATCACATGGCCTCTTGGGTCACATGTGGGAAAAATGGCACGGTGGTAGATCCTGCCTCGAGGAGGGGGGAGTTGCTACAACACGGCGACCGGAGGGCAGCCAAAGACTGCCTAAGGGAGACGCGGGTCAGCTCGTAAGGTGACCGTACCACGGAAGTACACACAGGAGGAGTCCCGTAGGAGGCCTGATCTGTGGAGCACCTATTCCAGTAGGGGTAGCCTGGGGTACCCGTAGTGGACTGGACCAGCAAGTCCCTCCGCTGAACTGCTGCGGGCCCGAAGGGCTAGGGAGGAATCAACCAGGGACCTAGGTTCTCTGGGAAAGAAGGCGCACTGTTTTACCTCGATCGAGGGAAACGGCGCTGGAAACAAGTGATTCACCCAGTCAGATCGTCGACGTGTACCGAGTTCTATGGGCTCGGACCTGAGAGAACACGGGACGAGACTGACTCAACCCTGAGATCGTAAGGGTGTTAGGTGCTGCCCAGCCCGCAGCTCTGCAAATGTCTGCTAGGGAGGTGCCCCTAGCCAGTGCCCATGAGGATGCCACGCTCCTAGTAGAGTGGGCTCAAACCCACAAAAAAAGGGGGGGGCACGGCCTGGGTGTGATAGGCCAACTGAATGGCATCCACCACCCAGTGAGACACCTCTGTTTGGAGACAGCGTTCCCTTTCTGCTGTCCTCCAAAGCAGACAAAGAGCTGCTCAGAGCGCCTGAAGCTCTGGGTGCGTTCCAGGTAGGCACGCAAGGCACGTACCGGACACGACAGTGAGAGGACTGGGTCTGCCTCCTCCCAGGGCAGCGCTTGTAGGTTCACTACCTGATCTCCAGAGGGCGTGGTAGGAACCATGGGCACATAGCCCAGTCGAGGTCTTAGGATCACATGAGTATCTGCCGGACCGAGCTCCAGGCAAGTGTCGTTAGTAGGGAACGCTTGCAGGTCCCCGACCCTCTTGATGGAAGTGAGCACGATCAGCAGGGCCGTCTTTTTAGGAGAGGGCCCTGAGCCAACTGATTCTAGCGACTCGGGGAGGGGGATCTCTGAAGACCGGCGAGGAACACCGAGAGATTCCAGGAGGGGAACAGGTTTGGCCAGGAGGGGTTTAACCTCCGGGCACCTCTTGGAACCTGACAATTAAGTCATGCTTACCTAGAGACTTGCTGTCTACTGGGTCGTGGTGAGCTGCGATAGTGGCAACATACACCTTCAAGGTGGATGGGGACAGCCTCCCCTCCAACCTCTCCTGTAGGAACAGGAGCACAGACCTAACTGCGCACCTCTGTGGGTCTTCTGCCCGGGAAGAACACCAATTCACGAACAGACGCCATTTCAGGGCGTAGAGTTGCCTGGTAGAAGGGGCTCTGGCTTGGTTGAACGTGGCTACGACCGTGGGTCGTAGACCAGCTAGATCTTCCGCATCCCGTTCGGGGGCCAGACGTGGAGGTTCCAAAGGTCTGGGTGCGGATGCCAGAGCGTGCCCCGTCCCTGAGAAAGAAGATCCTTCCTCAGGGGAATTCACCAGGGAGGGGCTGTCGCAAAGAGTACAAGGTCCAAGAACCAGGCCCGGGTGGGCCAGTAAGGAGCCACGAGAGTGACTTGTTTCCTCGTCCTCCCTGACCTTGCACAGCACCTGTGCAAGAAGGTTCACTGGGGGAATGCGTACTTGCGCAGCCCCACCGGCCAGTTGTGTGCCAGTGCATCTGCCCCGAGGGGAGCCTCTGAACGGGCGTACCAGAGCGGGCAGTGGGAGGTCTCTCGGGAGGCAGAGGGGTCTACCTGGGCCTTGCCGAACCGTTCCCAAATCAGCTGAACCGAGTGGGGGTGAAGCCTCCACTCTCCGCCAGGCAAGCGTTGTCATGACAGCGCATCCGCTATCACATTGAGGTTGCCGGAGATGTGAGTGGCACACAGCGACTTGAGTCGGTGCTGGCTCCCAAGGAGGAGACGACGGGCAAGTTGTGACATGTGACGGGAGCGTACGCCGCTTTGGCGATTTATGTATGCGACCGCAGTGGTGCTGTCCGACCTGACTGGGATATGTTCGTCCTGAATTAACGGGAGAAACTTCCGCAGGGCCAAAAGGACGGTCAACAACTCGAGGCAGTTGATGTGCCAACGCAGCTGGGCCCCTTTCCAACGGCCTGAGGCTGCGTGCCCATTGCAAACGGCGCTCCAACCCAATCTGGAGGCGTCAGTCGTGACCAGGACGCGTCTGGACACCTGCTGTAGGGGCATTCCAGCCTGTAAGAAACAGAGGTCTGTCCAGGGGTTGAATGTTACCCGGTGCGTGCCGTGGCGCCATGCTCGTCTTGGGACTCGGGTCTGGAGCCAGTGTTGGAGCGGACTCATATGCATCAACCCCAGCGGCGCAACCGCCGCGGAGGACGCCATATGCCCCAGGAGCCTCTGGAAAAGTTTTAAGGGGACCGCTGTGCCTGGCCTGAAGGCGGCGAGGCAGTTCAACACTGACTGGGCATGCTCGTTGGTGAGACGTGCCGACATTGAGACCGAGTCTAACTCCATCCCGAGAAAAGAGATGCTCTGAACTGGGGTGAGCTTGCTCTTTTTCCAGTTGACCTGAAGCCCCAGACGGCTGAGCTGCCTGAGCACCTGGTCTCTGTGGGCGCATAGTAACTCTCGCGAGTGGGCCAGAATGAGCCGGTCGTCGAGGTAGTTGAGTATGCGGATGCCGGCTTCTCGGAGCGGGGCAAGAGCTGCCTCTGCGACTTTCGTGAAGACGCGAGGGGACAGAGACAGGCTGAAGGGGAGGACTTTGTACTGATACGCCTGGCCCCCGAATGCAAACCGCAGGTAGGGGCGGTGTCGGGGCAGGATGGAGACGTGGAAGTACGCGTCCTTCAGGTCTATCGCTGCGAACCAATCTAGATGCCGGACGCAGGTTAAGATGTGTTTCTGCGTGAGCATCTTGAACGGGAGTTTGTGCAACGTTCAGTTGAGAACTCGAAGGTCCAAGATTGGTCGTAAGCCGCCGCTTTTCTTGGGTACGATGAAGTAGGGGCTGTAGAAACCCTTCTTCATCTCGGTTGGAGGGACAGGCTCTATCGCGTCTTTGGCCAGAAGAGTCGCGATTTCCGCGCGCAGAGAGTGGGTGTGTTTGCCGTGTACTGTGGAAAAGCGGACGCCCATGAAAGGGGGCGGGGGCCTGGCAAACTGAATTGCGTAACCGAGTCGGATGGTCCGGGCCAGCCAGCGAGACGGGTTGGGAAGTGAAAGCCACGCGTCCAACCTCTGCGCTAGGGGCACCAAGGGGACGGTTAATTTAGACGTACCCGGCGGGGCTTCGCAGCGGGGCGGAGCAGGTAGGGCAGCGTTGGGCGGCGACAGGGCGACCCGCAGCTGGGGTGCTGAGAAAGACTCAAAGCACTCACCTTGCTCCGCACACCCGGCAGGGGGCGGGTTAGCGACTGAGGAGGAGGTCTCGGGTAGGCGTCCTCTAGACTGGTCGGAACCGGCCGGCCGGGGGGGGCAGTCGTGGGGCTGGAGACGGGTGGTCCGTGTCCAGGAAGCCGGGACTGCTGAGATCTGGTGGCAGAGTGCCGTGGGAACGGCATTTGCGGGCCAGGTGACCCAGAGACAAAAAGGAAATAGCTGGTTACAGAGAATATGAGAATGTGAAAACTAATTCGACAAAAAATTCTCCTCCCGGCCCTCCACCGGGGACGGAGCGGTCTTACCACCTCCGGAGCTAACATCTTGGTCCCTGGGTTGAGCGTCTACGGACAGCCTGGGAGCCTTCCGGGTCCTTGAGGGGGTCCGTGAGACGGGGGTGTCTGCTTCCTGCGGAGTGCTCGATGCTGGGGCTGAGAGCTGGGCCCGGGTTGAGGCAGAGCAGGGTGTTTCATAGCCGCAGGAGAACGCCCTCGGCGAGCAGACGGGGCATGGCCCATGGCAGCATGCTTGCGGTGGGGCAGGATGTGCAGTGGCCTCCGTCTGCCTCACCGCTGAGGACTGCTGGGCAGAGTCGTCAACGGTGGTGCCGAATAGACAGAGCTGGGAGACGGGGGTGTGGGAGAAGGTGTGCCTTATCTGCCTCCCGCATTTCGACCAGGTCCAGTCCACAGGTGCGTTTCTGGACCACAAGGGGTGGCCATCGCCTGTTCGAGTGCCGGCGCTTCTGACCTCCGTGGCCCGGGGGCGCGGTTGGTCATCCAGCGCAGTTCCTGCAGCACATCAAGAACAGGACTACACAAGGTGCAAGTTTTGAAGCGCCTTGGCTTGGCGTTGGTTGCAGGAAGGACCGTGGCGTGCAGAGTGGAAGCGGTGTGGGACAGTTCCACGGCGAGGGTAGTGAGAGCGGAGGAGCGAAGAAGCCTTGGCTTTGCTCAACTCGTCGTGCACGTCCGGGAAGAAAGGAACGGGGGGGGCGTGGCTGTGAGCGGCGCACCTGCCCGCGGTACCGATTAAGTAACCCGGGAAAGCATAGCGGATCTCCGTGCGTCAGGCTCAGGCTGGGTGGCAGACCTGAAGGTGGTGGCCCAGGCGAGCGATCAGCATCCGATGCCACTGTAACGCTCTCCGATGCAGCGGTGATGTCATCCAATTCTGAAGCAAGCAAGCGTGCCGGGGAGGCGGGCGGTTCGAGGGGGTTTACCCGGCGAACAGAGCCCGTCATATTCCCTGAATCGCCTTCATCGCCCGTGGCGTCTGCGTCAATCCCGTAGGAAGGAGGCGAGGTGCGGGGGGGCGGCTGAAGTGGCTTTCTCTCATTACAAAAGAAAGCCGTGCGACCGCAATGCTATAACGGCCATGTTCTCACACTGAGAAGATGAACCATTGGAGAGAATGCTCATCCCGGGCTCAGACGGAAGCAAACAAGCGTGCCAGGGAGGCGGGAGGTTCGAGGGGGTTTACCCGGCGAACAGAGCCGTCATTGTCCCCAAATCGTGTTCATCGCCCGCGGCGCCTGCGTCAATCCCGTAGGAAGGAGGCGAGGCGCGGGGGGCAGCTGAAACGGCTTTCTCTCATTACAAAAGAAAGCCACACGACCGCAATGTTGCCATGGCTATGTTCTCGCACTGAGAACATGAACCATTCATAAAACGCTGCCTGCGTGTGATCGCAGCCCAGGCATGCAAGACAGTGTTTTATGACCGAGAGAGGTGGGGAGAAATCACCGCATCCAGAAACTACACAGGGGCGGAAATTACATCTTTATAAAGACGCGTCCTGAAAAGGACGTTCAACGCTGCTGTGTAATGCTCTTTCAGAGAAATAAACTCTTTTACGGAGAGAATCACTCTTTCAACTCTTTTATCTCTGCGCTGTCGAAGCGCCCAGGGGCAAACTGCACGCCGGCAGTGAAGAGAAAAGCCGCTGTAGTGCGCCGTAAATCCAACAGCAAAGCAGAGCGTCAGACGATCAGAAGCAGGATCAGTTGTGTTACTCGTAGCTGACTGCATACACACGACCTTCGGCTCCGAAGAAAATTACTGAATGAACGAGCGTATTTCTCTCGCCTTTATATCCGTATCCGGAGGTGGAGTATGCAAATACTGTTCGCCAACTCTCATTGGCCTTTTTTCATAGATCAGAGGTATCTTTCGGCGCTCAAGAGAGACCCCTAGTGTCGCTTCTTCGACACAACGTCGAAGTGAGCGACAGACGGGGAACTGTGGTTAGATATTTTGTTTGGCATCAGTGGTATCTGTTGGCAGAATGCCAACTCTGAGATTAACAATACATGATTCTCACAAATACAGAAAGGATGCTCCTAGATAACACGTTTATCTTTAAGATTAGTTGTTTCGCATGGTGTGCCAGTGTGATATGTGTCGGAGAGGTGTCTGTTAATAGAAGAGACAGAGAAAGAGATGGGGATTGAAAGAGAGATCTCATTTATAAATACTTCAGTGATACAGATGAAGCTCTCACTCCTCAGGAAGCCCTTTGCAAGGTGGAACAGTCTGAATGTATATTTTTGAAAGTGTGACTTCGTATGCATGTGCAACATAGAAATGTTCAGAGCCTGGTACGCATCCTATGCAGTAGTTACTACCTCTTGTTTTAATTATTGGCACTTGCTATTACAGCTTTTTATTTCAAATCCTTAAATCTTGCATAAATTGTCCTGCATTGTTTGTGCTGAAGACATGATATACATTTTGTCCAGTGGCAAAATCTCAGGGCCAGCAAAGCCTCCTCTGCTGACCTAACATGGCAAATATTAAATATTACATATTTTTCATCCTTTCATTTTCAATATCCTTTTTGCCTATGTATTTTTAATTGCTTTCCACTCTTAATTAATCTAGAAACAAATAGAGAAAATGAAAAGTTTGTAAAGTCAGAGTTTATTCCTTGATGCTTACAAGCAAAGTGTGACAACTGTTTCACAAATCGCATACCCAAACCAAGCTTGTTAGCCAAAGCAGCTTGTGAGTCTGAGCTCCACCCCCACAGGCCTTCCGAATTTCCACAGAATCCCTCAACAGTGCAAATGAATGAGCAACTAAAGTCAGATTGTCATATTCATCAGTCAATCAGATTGATTTATTTGTTCTTGGTGGGTTTGACCTTTAGGATTTGTCCCAGTCGAGGCCTTCTAGTTGGCCTTGAGTGACGCAATCACGCTTTAAGTGAAAGCGATAGTCATTACTGCCACTGTTGCCATTGAGAAAGAGATCCTTATGGATTTAAAAACACGAGATGTTCTGCATGATGATGTAATTGCTTAATTTATTAAACAGGAAAGGAGAACTGATTTTCACTTCAAGTAAATTGGTAAGTGCTTTTTGCATCATTATAGCAACATCAGGATTTTTCTAAGTGTAAATTAGGCTGCTTGAGAATTCAGTGTCGGATCAAGTTTTGAAAAGAAGTGCTGGGTTCCATTCAACTCGGAAAGTTTGATTTTGCAAATGCCTTCTAGGAAAAGTGCAATGGAATGCATCTTGAAGTCAGAATTACAACTTGTAGGCTCGTGCAGAAATTCTCAACTCCGATTTCACTGAGATGCAGGGGCATGATGTCACACAAAAATGTCGACACTCAGGGAGATATACAAAGTGATAAACCTTCACTTTATTAAGTAATATCGATAAATGAGTTTGTTTCCACATTACATGATATTAAAGCTTGTTTAACAAACACCTGCAGAAACAGATGTATAAAACATTATAATCTCTTTTGATAATCGTAAACCTGAAGCACAAATGCTAGCGCTGCAGCATTGTTCATTAGTTGGGTTGCTAGGAGACATCTCTAATGAGAGTCAAACCCCTGTTAAGCTAACAGGAGTGTTGCAGTTCTGAATATTGGGGAATGGAATGCATTTATGGTCAGAGATATCAAGTAGAAATATCCCACATCCAACTTGAATGGAATGGAGCATAACCGTGTACCTTTATGAAATTAAATTTATTGCAAGCAACATTTAAATCTCAAATATTATTAGATATATTTTTCCAGGTATTATAGACCTCCTTGGTAGATTCATATGAAAAATTATTATTTTCACAAACCAGAAATTCAATTTAATGCAAGCAACATTTCAATCTCAAATATTATTAGATATATTTTTCCAGGTATTATAGACCTCCTTGGTATATTCATATGAAAAATTATTATTTTCACAAAACAGTCATGCTGCAGTTAAAATTAAGCTTGCTTGAGCATTAAGGGTAATTTCAAGTTCTGGCTTTCGTGCGTGTTTTTAAAATGTCAGTTGGTATTACTAGTTGACTGCCACATAATGTATGATAGGCATACAGTGTCAGTGTGAAACTGTTTTCTTAATGGCATGAATTGGACTGAAGTCTTAGACTTAAAATGCATGGCCCAATGCTGATTTTGTCAAATGATTGGACTTGTTGGGGAAAGACATGCATATTACTTTTCTTAGCAATCAGACTTATTTTTGACTGATTGATGATAAAACGGTTTAAATAAATCCAATAGACCTATATTTTCTTTAGAACACTTTCAAATTAAGTTATTTTGATTGTCCTTTAGAAGGTTGAAGCACCAATATAGTGTTTGCTTGTTTATATCTCTTTTTACAGCAACAGTCCTGTATGATTCATTGCAGATTTGGTTAAGGTCATCTACTAGCGTAAACATTGTACTTTTGCTCCTTAACGAAGAAACAATTTGTCATGAAGGTCCTGCCAAAATATCAGCCTGGTTGTGTTTCTGAGTAGATGACTAATGTGGAGCAATTACATAGGCAAGGACAAGTGGACTGGCAAGAGTGGTGAATAATCTTTCCAATTATATTTGAGGGGGAAAAAAGGAGATGTGCTCATGCTCTCTCTCCCACATGCTTGAGTGGGAGTCTGACCCTCTGGGTCACCATTAGCTTCAGGTCCAATGAAACGGCCAGGCTTGGATAGGAAGGCTTATATGATTCATTCACATCCCCTGCTTCTTAAATGTCTTAATTAGATGCCTCTCGTCTCAAAACTCTAGTCATTTAGGCTAAATTGAGATCAGCCTTATTGATTTCACTGGAAGAAGTATATATAAGAGTGTATATTTTACCTGAATGTATTAAGATAAAATCCTACATATAATTAATTTTCATGCCAATCAGTTTTATTGTTATTTAAATTTTGCTCTCTCTCTCTCTCTCTCTCTCTCTCTCTCTCTCTCTCTCTCTCTTATGTCTGACAAATAAAATAATTAATACAATAAATGTGTTATTTCTTGGCAAGTAACTGGTGATCGGCTTCATGATTTCACAATGGAGGAAAATACATTCAGAGCGCTGATCTCCAAAATGCTGGTTCTGGTTCTGTAGGAACTAGGCAGTCCCTACAGGTCCAGCCCCTGTCAGATGGAATTTAGGTGTTTTGGAATTTTGGTGCCACCACAGACTGATCACGGCACCCTGCCCGGCCCCGCCTTTTAAAAAATCCTGGCTCCTCCCCTGCACTAATGGGCAGTGATTTGAATTTGGTAAGCTCAGACCGATTTCAGAAGCAAAAGTTTTGTCCTACTGTTCCTGAATTCACAGTGAGAACAGTCTGTAAAGCAAGCCAGTTCACTTGAGGGCCACCTTGGCAGCTATTTTCAGAAAAGACAGAAATCTCCAAAACTGAATTTTAAGATTGTTTTATAAACATAATGCTTAAAACTGTATTTCCCAGGCTGATCCAATCAGGGCAGGACAGGGTAGAGCAATTTGCCCGGGTTTTTACATGGCAACTGGCTAAACTGTTGGGGGGGGGGGGGGGGCGTTGTTTGCTGTCCTTTTCTGCATATCGTGGTGCCATTTTGTGGTCCGTTCTGCATAACGCAGCGGCTCATTTTTGCTTAGCATGGCCCATTTGGACTGTGTCGCGGCCAACCCAGTGGCCTGCTCGGTTCTCTCGATAGCCAGTCCACCCATGATTGGCCCCAAAGTGCGTTGGCCCACTGGGAAAATGCCCAGTATGCCAGATTACCAGTCCAGCACTGTATTCAATTAACACCCATGCATGCACATTTTAGTGTAAACAAAATGTCAAAAAGGGGATTGACTTCACCCATTATGTTTTTTTACAACTGGTATGTCTCCTCTCTTTTAAAGTAGAAACTTCAAGTCTACATTTAAAATCTTCAAATTGTCCTATCATGTCAGCCTGATTTCACAGTGTAATGAGCATTAGTAAGACAAACAGACCCAAGAGCAGAGGAACAGTTCAAAGGGTTTATTAACAGCAATTATGAGCATTCACTGGTTGTGGAATGTTGAAGATCCTGTCATCGGCTGCAGCAGCAAGAAGCGATCTCCGATAGCGTGCGCACCGTGGCCGTGCAAGGGGCAATTCTTGAAGAGTGTGTTCTTAGGATGAGTGTGTATGTTGTAGAAGTCAGGAACAGATTCGTAGAATCCTCCATAGAAGCCTCCAGAGATGGGAGGTCTAAACTCACGTGGGAAACTTAAAGTCATCGCAGATGCATCTTGCTATGCATCGTTGCATTCAGAAATGTCTCAGACCGCAATTCATAACTTTTGAATTGCCACTAGAGGTGCTATTAGTGTGAACTGTTCACTTCTATGGTGAGTTTTCACTTTCAAGCCAACTACTCTCCTGGTGGGGCAACAGTTTGAATAGAATATTGCTAAGCAAGTAAGTAAAAGTAAATTTATATAATATAGAAAATCACCTCATTAATAACACATCCAGCACAGACGTTTGAAGGGAACTCTATCGCCTCCTTTAGTACTAATGTTTACCCAACATGTAGCGCTGGAACCATTGCAATATGGTGGCCAAGTTCTTCGGAGATAATTTTTCAGCCTTAATGCAGTCTCTTTTCAGTATCCAGTTGTATCAGTAGGTGCACCATCAATGGTCATTTGCGTAGTTCAACACTATTCAGCTTATCCGCATCACTAATATTAATGCTGCCACAATTGTCCTACGTTCATTAAAAATGTATGACTTTTGGTCATGCTGTTAGCGTTAACACCTCTTTTGACCGCACTGTTTTATATCACTTTATGTCGATAGTCGGTAGTCTCTGGCAAGCAGTTAACCAAACTTGATCTGACCAATAAGAAATTGATGGAAAAACGTATCTATAGCAGATGGCGTGAGTCTCACTGCACTCGTAGTCTCTTTTAATTTGTCTTCTGATGGGTGTCTGCCGATCAGCATGTCAGATGGGATACATGAGATGCCATTTTAACAACAGCCACCTGTTTACCAAATAGTTTTGGAGGAACACATGACACCAACAGAAGGCAGTTTTGGCCTCAAAAGCTAAAGTCAAAAAGAACAATATCTGGGCTGCTAACTGCATAGAACTTCATTAGAACAATGCATTGTGATTATACAGGTCTCTTTCTCTCAATTCTGAAGCTGAGATCACAACAGAAAGCTGTTTACGTAGGCTTAATATGAACTAGCATCCTGTGCCAAATTTCCATTACTATACAGCCCATCTGCTCTCCATTGCCAAACATAGGATGAATAGCACGTCAGGGGGTTTGTTCATCGTATTGTCTTTCTATTTCTAATTTCTATTCTTTATATACATACTGTAGTTTCATACTTTGCAGACGTACTCTGCCTTCGTAATAGATGAGATCAGTTGCCAATTTAGGGATCGCTGCTCGTTCATTATTAAAGACTGGTGGCCGTGTCATAAAGGATGATTTGTCTGATTCATGCTGCATGCTCCGGTCTGCTATTGATTCAGAGCTGGCCTGTCTTCAATTACCACCCCATTACAACATGCATCACTCAAAAGAAACGCTACTAAAATGTAATTAGTTCTCTCTTTTTTTCCCTTCCTTTTACATTATCTCTTCTCGTCACCTTTACTTCACCATAGCAACTAAACCCATTTGAAAACATTACCACAGAGTTCAAGAAAATTGCAGACACTGAATTTTGTTTGTGTTTCAGTGCTGAAGCAGGCAATTATGGACTAATATGTTTAAAATATGTTTATATACTCTTTCTCTCTCTCTCTCTCTCTCTCTCTCTCAATATATATATATATATATATATATATATAAGCGTTGGGCCATGCATTTAAAGTCTAGGCCTTCAGTGTGAATCATGCCATTAAGAAAACACAGTTTCACCCCATGCCTTTGAGCATCATACATTTTGTCGCAGATAACCAATAATACCAATTGACATTTTAAAAACACATCCACGCACAAAAGTTAGAACATGAAATGACACTTAATGCTCAAGCAAGCCTAATTGTAACTGCAGCATGACTGTCTGTGAAATGAACGTCTCCCGAACAGACATTCAAAAGTCATAATTTTTCATATGAATCTACCAAGGAGGTCTATAATACCTGGAAAAATCAATCTAATAATATTTGCGATTTTAATGTTGCATGCAATAAATTCCATTTCATCAGTTATGCTGTATTCCATTCAAGTTGGATGTGGAATATTCCTACTTGATATCTCTGACCATAAATGCATTCCATTCCCATCATTCTTGAACTGCAACACTCCCGTTAGCTTAACAGAAGTTTGACTCTCATTAGAGATATCTCCTAGCAACCCAAATGATAAACAATTTTGCAGTGCTAGCATTTGTGCTTTAGGTGTACGATTAACAAAGGAGATTATAATGTTTTTGTGGCAGGGCAGAAGGCAGGGCCGGGCAGTGATTCCGCACACCCTAATTAGGCTGATTAAGCCTGAGAGGGATAAAGGTGACTGGAAACGGCAGTACGACAGAGAGAGAGTTACCTGTGTGTTTGACTTTTTTGCTTAAGTTTAGGTTATTAAAATATTATTTATATTGTTAAGCAGGTTCTCGCCTTTCCATTGAACTGTGTTACAGTTTTATACATCTGTTTCTGCAGGCGTTTGTTAAACAAGCTTTAATATCATGTAATGTGGAAACAAACTCATTTATCGATATTGTTTAATAAAGTGAATGTTTATCACTTACTTTGTATTTCTCCCTGAGTGTCGACATGTTTTTGTGACATCATGCCCCTGCATCTCAGTGAAATCGGAGTTGAGAATTTCTGCACAAGCCTAAAAAATTTAATTCAGACTTAAAGATGCACTCATTGCACTTTTCCAAGTTTCCGAATTGAATGGAACTCAGCACTACTTTTCAAAACTTTTGACAATGAATGCTCCAGAAGCCTAATTTACACTTAGAAATCTCTTGGTGTTGTTATAATGATGCAAAAATCACTTACCAATTTGCTTGAAGTGAAAATCAGTCCTCATTTCCTGTACAATAAATTAAGAAATCACACCATCATGCAGAACATCTCAGGTTTTTAAATCTTGTTTCTCAATGGCAATGATGACAGTCGACTTGTCAGCAAGATCTCGCGCTCTTCGCTTTCAAATTACATCACTTAAATCATGATTGCATCACTCAAGGCCAACTAGAAGGCCTCGACCAGGACATATCCTAAAGATCACTCCCACCAAGAACAAATAAATCAATCTGATTGGCTGATGAATATGACAATCCGACTTTAGATGTCTATACTTGCACTGTTGAAATGTCTATACTTGCACTGTTGACTCTGTTTAAATTCTGAAGGCCAGATGGGATGGAGCTCAAACTCATGCAGTGCATCGACTAAGGAGCATGGCTTTGGGCATGTGATTTGTGAAACAGTTGTCACGTTTCGCTTGTAAGCATCAAGAAATAAATTCTGACTGTATAAACTTTTCATTTTTCTCTATTTGTTTGTAGATTCATTAAGAGTGGAAAGCGATTAAAAATACGTAGGCAAAAATGTGATTGAGAATGAAAGGATGAAAAATATTTATTTATTTGGCATGTTACGCCAGCAGAGAAGGCTTTGCTGGCCCTGAGAATTTGCCACTGATATATATATATATATATCAGTAATATAAGACAGTTAGTTCCAGTCCCCAAATCTGATTGGACAAGAGTAAACTAAACAATAAGAGCAGTGCTGATGTGTAAAGAGATATGTCTTTTCATATTTCCTTGTGACATTAAGGATTCAGAGTGACTTATTTGCAACCCAGTGTAAATAGCATCTGCCACACAGTGTAAATAGCACTGCCACACAGTGTAACTATTTACATTTTTAAAGGTAAGGTTAAGGTTAGGTTAAGGGGGTAAGGGTTGTTGTAGGGTGTCTGTGGGACTCTAAATAAACACAATAGACATGCTGCATTGATGCCTAAATGCTGTATTTTTGTATTTAAATATGGGTGCAAATAGGAGGGTAAAATGTCATTTGTAACATATTTTGTTGGATTATGCAAGGTCAGTAACATATTCTAAATACTTTGGATTACTTGGATTAGATTTTTTTCACTTGTTTTGACTACTCTGCCAGTACAGTACAGTATGACAAAATAAACATGTTAAAAATACATTCTCTGAAAAACCTAAATATTTTAAGCAGTGTTCCCCGTCTGTCGCTCACTTCGACGTTGTGTCAAAGAAGCGACATTAGGGTCTCTCGAGCGCCTTTTGCATCTCTGATCTATCTGAAAAGGCCAATGAGAAATTGGCAGACAGTATTTGCATGTCCCGCCCCATACATACGGGTATAAAGGAGGGGAAATGCATCTGTTTCATTCAGAAATTTTCTTCGGAGCCGATAGTTGTGTATGCAGTGAGCTACGAGTCACACAATGTTTCTCTGAGCGATTGCTGTTGGATCTATGGCGCATATCAGTGGCTTTCTCCCTTCTCTGCACGGCTGTGCAGTTTACCCCTGGGCTCTTCAACAGAGCAACTAAAAGAGTTGATTTTCTCTAAAAGAGTTATTTCACTAAAAGAGCAATAACATAGCTGGCGTTGAACGTCCTTTTCAGGGCGCGTCTTTATAAAGATGCCTTTCCGCCCCTGTGTAGTTCCTGGATGTGGTAGAGTGCTCTCCGCTTCTGCTGGCCACAGGCACTGTCTCGTGTGTCTGGGCTGCGCTCACACCAAGGCAGCATTTGTGGATGGCCCTGTTCTCCCCTCCAAGGCCTGTAGGATGACGTCTTCACTGACCTCTAGAGCCTACAGTGCCACTGGTCAGGCCGCTTAAAGATAACACTTGGGTAGTCCTGATCCCGACATGCTGCGTCCCGTGTTTTCTCAGGTCCGAGCCGGTAGAACTCGGTAACATGCTGACAACTGACCAGGTGGATCTCTTGCACCTAGCTCACTTTCCATCCATTGAGGTAAAACGGTGCGCTCTTATCTCAGGAGATCCCACTAACTCTGCTCCCTGGATGTCTCCTCCCTAGCCCTCTGGTCCACGAATTCAGCGGAGGAATTCGCCGACTGAATCCAATGCGGGTACTCAATCTACCCTGTACTGGAATAGGTGCTCCACAGGATGGGCCCGTATGTGGACTTATCCACTTGTGTGTATTTTCCGTAGTACGGTCCCCTTGCGAGCGGACCCGCGTCTCCCTTGGGCAGTCCTCACGGACCCCCAGTCCCCATGTTTGTAGCAACTCCTCCCTCCGCGCAGCGCCATTCTCCACATGTGACCTAAAAGCCCATGTGATGTATCCTGTGTCAGCAGTACACATACACGGCTCAGTGCGTGGACGGGGAACGTCTAGGTTACGATGGAGGGAACGAGACGTTGTGTCCACCAGGCCACGCCGCTGAACTGAGCCACTGTTGCGGCCGAACCATTTTCAGTTCCTCCGAAAAATCCTGAATGAAACAGATGTATTTCCCCTCCTTTATACCTGTATGTCCGGGGGCGGGACATGCAAATTCTGTCTGCCAATTTCTCATATGAATGAAACACATCATAAAAAAAGTGTTTCACCGCTGTTCAAATGCACTTTGGATAACATCATTTATATGTATAAATGTTTTACATCTTAAAGGACTAAATATTAAATGAAATAAATGACAACAAAATGCCAAGTAATCTCTTCAGCAATCAAAATACTTTTTTAATGTAACTATTCTAATTACCAATTATTTAAATTATAACTGTAGTGGAATACAGTTACTTATATTTTGTATTTTAAATACGTAATCCCATTACATGTATTCCGTTACTCCCCAAACCTGGTTATGAGTCAGTGAAGTTTGACGTGCATGTCAGTCAGCGAGCAGTTTCTATGAAATCTCACTCCATGATTGCTCGGACAACACTACGGCTGGGAAATACAGTGAAATTATCAGCTTCAGCATTAAGGCTTATCACAGCTGAGAGACACAAAAGACAGAGAAAATCAAAATCATACTTACTGTATGAAATTTGGGTTCCCGTACTGTACATTTTACATTTTATAATTAAAAACAAACACAATAAAGTTGAAATTAACATAATTATTGATATTAATATCCACAAATGATAGATGAGGCTTTTTTACTTACAAATAACCTATTTTTGACACTATTTTTATGTAAAATTACACATATAACCTTGCGAAAGTCTTCACTGTAAATTGTATGATTATTTCAAATGTCAGAACTGTAGTGATACAGCATCAACAGAAAAATATAAATCATAAATTTGCTCTTGTGCAGGACCATAGTGACAAAACCCATATATTCTAAAATATATTCCAGTGATTGTGGTGATGTTTCATTAATCACTCACTATTAGACAGTATGCGTTTAACTTATTAAATTCTAATTGTACTGCAACCAGCTCTTTTCAATCAATACTTAATTATCTTATTCATTATTTATTATATATCTTTTACATTATTTCTAAAGGGGAATGCTTCTATATCAGACTGCACCAAGGGGAACTCTCGGAAATGGGCACATCAGCATCATTAATTGCTCCAGATTTCCATTCAGCCGGTTTATTACGGATCAGTGCGGTCCGAAGTGCCTGATGTCATTAACTAATCTCTCAAATCCTCCACTAAGCTTGGTCTCCTTATGAATTGTAATAGCCATGTAATGAGACTTCACCCAACGGTCTAAACATCAACAGAGATCTGTTTCAATTTCCTATACAAAGCTCAAATGCAATTACATCCACCCGTATCAAAGCAAGGTCAATGCTCGAGATCAGTCTTATAATAACTTGACATTTTCAGGCAAGCCCTACTGTATGTTGTTTGCTCATCACTTGAGTTTTGATTATGGTTTTAGTATTTAATTTGTCTAACTGCATCTGCTATGGCATTTACTGTATACATAAACTGATGTGTTTTCAAGCAAACAGAATAAATGCAAGAGACCAGACGTGGTGACGCAGCTTTGACAAACCTGAATATTAATGAGCTTTATTACTTAATCGAGCTTTTGACCTACCATGTCCTCATTTAACTCCTATGACATTGTTCCTTTCTAATTATCTCATGATGAAGTCTTGATTTCAATTTCCATTTATTTATTTTGTTGTCACCTGGGGGACATGACATAGGGAATTAGCAGAAGTTAGATTTCACATAAAGAATTGTATTGGTGATGATTTGGTTTCACTCAATATGAAGTACAGACACATTGGCTATGTTCTCACAGTCAGTGTTTGGGATACAAAAACAATTAAAAATTGTATAACCTTCTTAAGGTTGTCAGTTTCAGCATGATCATAAGAAAAGTTGACGTGTTTCCAAATGTTTCCCCATTATGCAGAGTTATTGACAAGGGACAGCTCCCATCAAACATCTTTGCATTGGTTTATGAGTGTTACCTTAGTGATAGTAGTGATAGATACAACTAGTGATACACTTTCCTGAGTAGTGACAGGAAATGCATGACATCAGCAGCATGGGAGATCCAGATTCTCATCCCACATTGAAACCAGGAAGAAATCACATTCGTAGAATCAGTGGTGATCGCTATTGGGAGGTTCCATTTTCACTCTAAGATTACATTTTTACTACTTAAAACTTGCTTTTGGTGCAACTCTGTGGACATTTCATCTGAAAACTCAAGCTCTTGTGTGCCCTTACGTTCAAAAATACTTCCCACTTTGGCCACTGGGGCAGTGTTTCCAATTTCGGTAAACCGAGTTTAGCTCTTCAAAAGTCAAGACCTGTGAGATCAGTCTATCAGTTCAGTTAGAATCCAATCTTGTTTTTAACTGAACTGTGTATGAACGTGTCTACATGTTGCACTCTAAAACAAAACTAAGAACTATATTCTGCTGTTGTGTGAACATAACCATTGAGACAAAACAAGATTTTCTGTTTGAATTTCTAATCTAACTTCCAGTGTTCCACACTGTAGGTGTTAGCTATGTTTAGAAGTGCCTAGAGAAACAGCCACATTCAAGGAAAAAAATAAAAAAGGACTTCTAAAAGGTGTTGCATCAGCTTATCAAAGTATTCATCTTTGGTCTTTTGAATCCTTGAAAGCCTTTGACTTTTATAAGCACTGTCCCTGACTCCAACAGTGCAAACATATTTGCTTTTATCTCGTTTTCTTCCAAAGACATCCTGAGGGACAATGCCTGCTTTTTCTCCTCAGCCTTCAGAAGAGACACTAAGCCGTGTTGAAACTATAGCAACAGATGAGCTGTCTCTATGGAAATAAAGCCTTGGTTGCCTGACGAGGTCTTCTATTCAATGGTGCCAATTACAGAGTATCCTTGTGGCTAACCCTGGACTGACACATTTACATTGAGGAGCTTTCAGTCAGCCTCAGTTTGATTCAGTCACAGGCGGCTATTAGTCAACAAAAGCTTTGATTGAGTTTAATCTCCCTGCAGCCCTCACCAGCACAGTCGAGAGCCTCAGACAGATGTGGATATCCGGCTAAATGTGTAGCTCAGCATGTTTTTCAACAGACAGGCATAGTTTCTCTGTTCTTGTGTGTTATGTATGTCTGCATGACCGTGGGTGTACTGTATGTGTACACCTGACCTATCTTTGTGACCCCCGTTTATTATTGTTTACCTTTAAATTATCAGCGTGCTACTGGCAATTTTTGAGGAGCTCTTTGTTGGTTTAAAATGTTATGAAAAGTCGAGAGAGAGTTTTCTGTCAAAAAATCTGTTACATTATATTAATTTCATACAGAGTCGTACATTTATTTATGCAATGTTAAAAGAAACTGCCTGGGTTCAATATATATTAAGCTCTATGAAAGAGCATTTGTGAAATTATGTTGATTATAATGCATCAATTAATCCAAGTCAGCTAATATAATTATAAAGAAACACATTGTGGTTACAGTAAGGCCCTCACAGTATGGGCAAGGCAATATATGTTAAGATACACCCTTTTTCAGAAATATAGCCTTACGGTATATATATATATATATATATATATTTTTATTTTTTTATTTTTATTTCAGCCTGATTTCAGCCATTTTCAATATTGCATGTTTCCTTTCACGGATAGTGTCAGTACCGAGGAGAAACGTCCACTGTGTGATGCTAAAAGCTAGTTAAATCTTCTCCCAAACAGGTACGTTTTTTAAGCTTAATGCACTGTGTGCCTCCCTACCCTAAACCTTTAACCAAAACCAGGGGTACTCATTTTAAGTTCCAAGAGGTCCAGTCTCTACATTTCTTTCCCAGCAAAGGTCCGGATAATATATGTAGCTTACATAGTGTCACATTGATATTAAATTATAATATATATGTTTAAATTTTTTTTTTTTTAAACTTGTCACTTTGGCAGTAATAGTACTTTGTAAAAATAATAATAAATAAAAAAAAATAATTATATATATATATATATATATATATATATATATATATATATATATATATATATATATATATATATATATATATATATATATATATATATATATATATATATATATATCCTAAACAGTCTAATTAGTCTCTTCAAAACTCTCAGTGTAAGATCAACAGTTTGTTTTGAAGCTGAATGACAGCAGTCCAGTTTTTGTGTTTAAAAATTCTGAAATTCTGAAAAGACTGAATGGACAATTTTTAGATTTTCTTTAAAGTGAGAATCTACTAATAAACAAACAAAAAAATGCATAACAAAAGTGAAGCAATCAAATACTGTTTGCTTAATTTAAGTATACTGTAAATAGGCTTTTCTTGCCAAACATGTCATGATGACATCTCTGATTAATTTTCTCAAACTTAGATAAATAATAAGTTTGTTTATTATGAAAGTCTTAAATGCTGATTAAAGAAGCTAAATTTAGGCAGAATTTTTTTTATAGTCTAAACACGGCATGTTAACTTGTCCTGACACAAACCTGAATCTCCTGAATCACACATCAGACAGTTGAAGGTAGTTTCACTTTGAAACATTTTTCACTTAAAATAGCACAAAGATTTAGATCTTGGTCTGGACTGAATTGAAATGTCCTTCGGTCCGGATCCGGACTGGAGTCTGTCTGTTGAGTACCCCTGACCTAAACCATAGTGATAGTGTCATATAAAGCAAATATGAGTTTAAAAAACTGAATTACTGAAGAAGCCAGGTCATTTTGTGATCACAGTCGACTCCCATGCTCTTCAGTACCATACTCTTCAGTACTTCAGTCCTTTGCACTGCAAGTACAATGCTTTTTTACAAAAAAAAAAAAAAAAAAGGAGATGTCAAAAGTATTTTTTGAGGTAATTGACATTATGCTACCAATTCTGTTTAGAGCTTGTTTAGAACTTGTATTGAACATGAAACATTCCTTTAAAGATATGACATATCTCATTTACTTCTTACATAGGGCCTTAGAAATACTTTTATAAAGTTAGAATGAACTCTCACCTTTGGAGCCCTATATTTTAACAGTCTATTCTGACTTTCTGTGTTATTAAAGCTCTTGTATTCTTCTCATAAGGACATTACATACAGGTCCTCATGAGGCTGATTGTGTGTCGCCTTCCTGAAACTACCAATTGGTAGACACTTATAAGTTAGACTCCCAGTGGAACCTAGATGTCGTGATAGGCTTGTTCACGATCCGCAGAGACCTGCAGATTATCTGACAAGCTTTGAGCAGAGTTTAGGAAGTAGAACAGCCTGGTATCCATGCACCAGGCTTCAGCCAAGTGCCAGAATCACATCTTCATTAGGACAAAGTAAGATACACAGTGGTGTCACTAGGGAGACGGACATACCCAGTAAGCCTTACAGCAGGCCTTCAGCTCCGGGTTCGTACCTGGGCTAATTTACTAATTAAAGGAATCTTTTTTCTGTGGAACACAAATGCAGATCTTAGGCAGAATGCCAGAGAAGCTCTTTTCCATACAACAAAAGTGTAGAGTGATTTTCTGTGACAAGCTTCAAAAAGGCTCCAAAAAGGACCCTAAAAGTATCCAAGTGCATGTTCCAAGTGTTCTGAAGCCATACGATAGGTGTGTAAGCACTTACCAACATTTAAGTCACTATTCTCAGATGATCTTCTCTTCTGCTGTTTTTTTCTTGAATTTCATTACAGGATTATTTGTGCATGTTCAATTTAAAAATTGCAATTTGGACATGTCGCGCCAGGTTTGAGATCATTGAGGGCAAACACAATAGTTTTTCATGTGTCATTTGACTAATGTTAAAAAATGTGTTTAAAAATGTGAATTATAATTGAGAGCAATGGCAGAGGGGAAGATTCTCTGTAAAAAATAAAAATAAAAAGCAACGTAATTTTTGTCCTGTTTCTCACACATAGCTATCACACTGCTTCAGAAGAATGTTAAAATAGCAGAATATTTAGAATTGGACACTTGAAATATTGTATGGCTGATGTTGTGATTGTACAGTGATTATTTACTAAACAACTGTGTGTTTGTTGTCATGGGATCTGCCTTGTCTGAGAGGCGGCCTGTCCCTTGGAACAGTGCTGAAGGTGAGACAAGTGAAAGGAATACGAAAAGACAAATCAATAACAGTTTGATTCGCGCAGAACAGGGCTCTGATCATTGTCAAACAGTGGCTTCGCTCACTCTTCGGTCATTTTGCACTGCCTCACCAAGTCAATAATGTAATTCAGCCTATGGCAACTCAGTGTGTTCATTCCAATGCACCTTCATCGACAGAGAGAGGGGGAAAGAACTAGTGTAAAAGGGAGGAGGAACATTTGTTGTTTTTCTCTACCACAGTACGTACACTGTGAGGTGCGTTTCAGAACTCAGAAATCGAAAAGTGCCATTCTGAAAGTTGCCTATGCAATGTTTTTGCCTCTTACAAAAACGTTCAGAACACATCGACATAGGTTGAGTCTCTCATAACAAACGTCACTCATTATTTTACAATTGAGCAATGACAATCCTAAATTGCTTGTTATAAAGTAGAACTTCCAGTAAGTGATTCAGTACAGGAGCTGTCTGGTCTGAAGTTGCTAACACTTTGTCCAATATGTCCAGGAAATTGCCTTCATAACATGAAAATAATGCGGAAATACTTACAAGCCATGAAAATTTTATGTAACATAGTTAAGGTGATAAAAATTGTTAACTACTGAATTTGATTAAATAAATACTGATGGCTTTGGTCAGACAGATACAATATATACTGATGCTCAACTTCATAAAGATTAATGAAAGTGTTGCAAAAAATGCCTATAATGTGAATGTACGTGTTCATTGTAAGGGGCTCTCATGTAGCATAAAGTTTTGTTTCTTTTGCTGGAAACTGAACAGATGCACATACAACAGGATCAAAGTGAAAGAGCTCAGAATTGTACCATTGAACTATATTAATAGATCATCTAGTTAGAGTTCTAGGCACTGTGCACTTGTTGTCTGACTGCCATTATACAACATGCAATTTGTGACTCATGTAAACAAGCTATAGACTACTGGATTGATTTTAACCAGCCATTTGTAGGAAGGAAGAAGAAGAGGAGGATGAAGTGCAAGGGAGGGAATTGCTCATTGTACACTTCTCATTGTATCTTCTTTGATAACTATATTTCTAATTATTTATTTAGGCCTTTTCCTTTAAGTTTTAAACTGCAGGGACACATTAATCATGTCTATCTTTTTTAATAATATGTTGAATATGAACATATCATATTTCTATTGCCATTAAAAATAACCTACTGTTTATTGGGCTGTTTATGATGTTCAGACAAACAGAGCCCTGTTTCCCAATAATGATTGATCTTAGTTGTAAGAGCATTTTCTAAGAACGATTTTACGAATGCGCTTTATATTTTACGTGCATTTTCAAAAAGCTGCATTTAATGCAAACATATGAGGACACACTTTAAGTTCAACTTAAGAGATTCGTTTTCTGTATGCGAGGTGCTAAAATGGGACAGGGTAGTGTCACTTATCATTGCAACTTCATTGTATTTGTTTATAGTTTTACAAATACTTATTTTCTTCACTGGGAAAATTAATCCTTTTTTTCATAAATACTCAACCTAATTAAGTGCATTATTAAATGTAGTTTTGTGATCATTTTGTGCTGAACAATCTATTGCTTTTATACAATCACTGCTTTGTTCGTCAGATGCGTGTTTGCAATGTTGCGTTGTCACAAATTCTGTGGGTCCAGGTGCAATTGCTTCCTGGGTCAGTGAAGACATACGTTAATGGACTGTGGTTAGCCACAAAGGGATCAGTGATCCTGCCAATGATCAAGCACATATTGAATATAACAAGGTTCACTGTGTTGTCAGCGAAGTGCAAAGTTGAGGCGACTGGAGGATGAACATTCACCAATCAAGCAGAGGTTGTACTGCCAATTTGTACCAATTTCATAGAAATCTGCAAGGTTATTGTTTGATTTAGGTGTAATTATTGAGTCAGTGATGTATTTATCTATTTAATGCATTTATTTTAAACTGTATAATTATATATTATTATTCATAGATAGCCTAATGACAGACAGACAGACAGACAGACAGACAGATAGATAGATAGATAGACAGATAGATAAACTGGTATAAGTATACCTATTTTACTATATTCTATTTAGATAAAACTAAGAAAAATGTTTATTAAAAGTATATTGTTCACATTGTATACTACAGTATAAAGTTAAATAATCTCAACATTTCCTGTATTAAATTGTATGAAGTGTTATTTTGTTTGTTAGTTCAATTTATTTGTTAATGTTATTTTTAATTTATTTATTATTGTTTTTATATTATTGTATTGTTTTTAAGATAATATCATGCAATCTTGATGACTTGCACAATCTATAATATATAGCCATGTTGTTGGTTCATTCAGCTGATTTCTTAATATGTGTATTACTTTATGTTTTATAATTTGAATGTAATTTGTTTTTTATTATATTTATTGTTATAAAGTTAGATAGTTGGTTATTCTGTACATTTTACATTTACATTTATTAATTTAGTAGATACTTTTATCTGATTATGAACATAAGCAATTTGTCATACAAAAGTAAAACATATCTGCACTATCGCACTGCCAAGTTCTCACAGTGGCTGGATCAGTAAAAATGCAAAAAAAAATGTATTTATTTATTTTGAATATTAAGTGCATTTAGTGTGGATTTGATGTGAGCAGCTACTGGCAGCAATTGGAGTGAAATCAATGTGATGTGAGCCCTCTTCGGCTGATTTAAGACCAGACACTTTGCAGCATTCTAGACCATTGGCAGTGAATTATGTTAGCTGCCAGACCGGCCAACAGGGCATTACAGTAGTCCTGTCTTGAAATTACCAGAGCTTGTATCAGGAGCTGTGTAGCATATTCAGACAGAAAAGGCCTGATTTTCCTGATGTTGTATAGTGAAAAGCTGCAAGACTGGATGATTTTTGAGACATTGGCAGTGAAGTTAAGCTGGCCATCCACTACCACACCTAAGTTCCAGGCTGCCCTGATTGGTGTTAGTGTAGTTGAGCCAAGATGAATAGGATGGTTGTGTTCAACAGATGGTTTGGCTGTGATCACAAGAAGTTCTGTCTTTGCAAGGTTGAGATGTAGGTGACATTCCTTCATCCAGGCCGAGCTCTCCAAAAGGCAAGCAGAGATATGAGTTGAGACTGTGGGTCGTCAGACGGGAACGACAGGTAAAGCTGCATATCATCTGCAAAGCAGAAGTAGGAGAAACCTTGTGCCTTAATGATAGGTCTGAGTGATATAGTGTAGATCGAGAAGAGGAGGGGTCCAAGCACTGATCCCTGAGGAACATCAGTGGTCAGCTGGTGTGACTTGGACACCTCTCCTCTCCAGGGAACATTGAAGGATCTGCCTGTGAGGTATTACTCAAACAATCCAAGTGCAGTTTCTGTGATGAAGAGACTCTGGTCAGAGGGAGTAGACAAGAGAATCTGGTGAAGCTGGTGGTTCATTGTGTCGAAAACTGCAGACAAGTCGAGAAGAATGAGGACCGATGATTTGGAGTTAGTTCTCGCCAGTCGGAGGGTTTCAGCTAATGGAAAGAAGGCAGGCAGTCTCCGTTGAGTGTCCTTTTTAAAGCTAGATTGATGTCTATCAAGTAGGTTGTTCTGTGGATGAAAAGCAGACAACTGATTGAAAACAACACTCTCAAGAGTTTTAGCTAGGCAAGGTATAATTGACCTCTTCTGTGGGGTTATGTGTTGTTGTTTTTTTTAGCAGTGGGGTTATTCGAGCCTGCTTGAATGTGTTGGGAAAATTCTCAGTTGTAAGAGAAATTTCCAGTCTGTAAGGTATAGCCATGACACTACAATATGTTAACCAGCTTTGTTTATTATGTTAGGATATACTGTATTTACAGTATCTTGTTGTCGTATGCAGTTAATGTATGATGGAAGGTGGTTTTTCAATGCTTTCCTATTTGATGTTGAACTATTGACTATATACATACAGAAAAACTCTGCTTTAATGCAGCAACATGTGCGGGACATTAAAGTGCTGAATTTAGCTCATACTGCAGATTTCTGTTTCCACTATATGTATTATTATTATTTTCTTTTTAACAAGAGAATAGGTCACGCATGTTTTTCGGGGAAGTTATGTTTTGGTCTTTACTTTCACACCACCATTATGATCATATGAATGACTAAAAACTATCTCTGCTTCAAGACCTTGCTTGTGTTTTGTGCAAGTGGAGTTAACACTAAGAGTGGCACAGAGTTTGTGAGTGTGCAAAATTAAGAGATAAAAATGGAAAGGGCTGGAGAAGTGAGCTTTGAGTGAGTTTTGGGGGAGAGAAAGAGAGAGTGAGAGAGAGAGAGAGAGAGAGAGAGAGAGAGAGAGAAAGAGAGAGTGTGTGAGAGAGAGAGAGATGTATTATTGATAAACATCAAAAGTCTGAGTTTGGAAACAGAAAAGAATGTACTGTATATTTCATGAACACAAGTGTATAGTCAATTTAGATTGTGAAGAAGTTAACATATTTGTATCATGATGGTGTGTGTGTTTGTGTGTGTATGTGGGCATGTCTAAGTGCTTTACAATGACTTTTTTTAGGTTACAAATTGGTAATTACAAGGGTATTATGCTATTAATGTGTTTTGAGGAAATTTCTAGTGTCCCCATAATTCAAATTGCTTAAAAAACATACTATATGATGTTTTATTGAAAATGCAGAAAGTTTTTTGTGAGGGTTAGGTTTAGGGGTAGGGTTAGAATCTATAGTTTGTGCTATATAAAAATCATTATGTCCATAAGCCTAATATAGATAGATAGATAGATAGATAGATAGATAGATAGATAGATAGATAGATAGATAGATAGATAGATAGATAGATAGATAGATAGATAGATAGATAGATAGATAGATAGACTAAACTTTCACAGTAAATAATTTTGTGGAGTACAAAATGAGATGTTAGGTTCATTAAACTCAGTAATCATTCACTTTTCCATAAATGGAAAAATTCATAAATCTTTTTATTTTTATTTTCCATTCATTGAAAACAGTCACAGGCTTGGATCAAGATAAAGGTGTGTGAATGATGACAAAATAATTATTCATAATAATTAAGTCTAAAAGATTTATAAGCATCTATACCAGTTATCAGTTAGTGTTACTGCACTAAAAACATTTTTGTCTGGATGATGATGTGTATTTAAAAAAATAAAAAATTGTAATCGATGTTGATGCATCGCACAAATGTTGTCTACACCTCATCAGTGCTATATGTCAGGACTGTCAGAACTATCCTCCATATAGCGCTTTAAAGTAGAAGATTCTCAGTAGAATTGAAATGGGTCAATTTCTGGTCTCTGCTGGGCGCTGCAATATCGAGTAATGCCTGACTGAATCCCGTAAATTTTGCCCATGCTGTCCCTGAGATCTGGTGATCTTTTCTCTGGAGTGCGCTCATATGCGCTGCAGCCATTTGTGCAAAAGCACGCTTCATTCACCCCACAGAGATGCGCTTATCAAATATGAGAAGTATGTTTAGAGCTTATTTGGTGCTTAATGCAAGATGAAAACAATTAAAATTACTTTGGCTGTGGCCACCCGCCGAAATGGCTTGTAAGTGTGACAGAATTACCTGCCACTGCTGATTTCTACCCACATTTGGTGGGTTGGCGGGTGAAAATGTCAATCCCTGCAGCCAATTTCATTATACTTCATGAGCTGACTATGCCTATTGTTGTCATGGCATTGTTGAATTCTTGATTTTGATTAAGTAGTACCAGTTTTATTTTATTAAATTTTTTTAACCTCATTACAGTTTCTTCAGAATTTAAAATGCTCCTTACTTAATAGTGGAACTATACATTCTAAATAAAATATGACCTCATCATAAGCTGCACATTTCAAAATCATTACCTCATGAGGTGACTATGCATTCCAAAGTTATTATTACCATACAAGTGGCTATGTATTTCGGATATTTGTATTTTTTAGCATTAAAAATTATTGAAATTGTTTTTGTTTTAAAATAATCTGAACAAATGCAAAAAAAAAAAAAAAAAATACGTTGGTATACATTTTCTGTCCCCATGTTGCAGAGACACAAATTTTGCACTAACAAGGACACAGTTGCCTTACAATTGGCTTCTGCCTGTTAATCATTAAAATAACTTTCATTTTCTTGATGAAATCTCACAGTTAAGGGACTGTGAATCTCAAAGACAGCTTTGAGAATGAAGACTAATGAGCATTCCAAAGAAGTGGAGATAAAGTAAACAAACACATTCATTGTTCAAGTGTATGAATGTCTCAGTGGGCACTGTTGGTTCAATTATAAAGAACTGCAAGCTTTATCAAACCACACAGACAAGGTCATCTTTCAGAAAACTCTGCGAAATAGGGACATGTGAGAGAAGCCACAGAAAGACCAATAATCACTTTTAAAGGAGCTAGAGAATTTAGTAGCGGAGAATAGAGCCAAACATATCCAGAGATCTTCATAACAGCTGTTTGAGAAGATACCACAAAAGAAGACATTATTCAAACTGAACCTTGTGGACGCATGTCTAAAATTTGCCAAAAGCATGACAGTAACCAACTTGTCATATGGGAAAATTAAGACATTCTCCAAACCAAATGCAAAAGTAAAATATAATATTTTTAGTGTGGTTTAAATAATTCAGTAAAATGAGATACAGTAGGTTAATTAGTTAAGGGACTGAATACTCCTGTATATTCCTGAATACAACATGTAGGTCCCCCTCGTGCTGCTGAAACAGCCTGCCCCGTCGAGACATGGACTCCACAAGACCTCTGAAGGTGTCCTGTGGTATCTGGCAATAAGACGTTAGCAGCAGATACTTTAAGCCATGTAAGTTGTGAGGTGGGGCCTCCATGGATCGGACTTGTTGGTCCAGCACATCCCATAGATTTAATTTAATTCATTTATTTGTCAGAGACCATGCACAAAAAAAAAAAACTAATCTCACAAGAGAAGAGCGACTTTGCACCAGATTTAGCTAATTTCCATCTGCAGTCCCTGGGCATGTAAATAAAATACTATAAATAAAAAACATGCAAATATATGTACATACATACGCACATATACATTAACAGTAAAATACTAACATCATACAAATTAATGATGACAAGTTTGAAGTCATAAAACACATTTTTAACATTTCTGTAGAACATATAAAAAATCTACACAAATTTTAAGATCATCGGGTAATTTATTCCATTCTTTAATTGCCTTGTATGAAAAGGCAAATTGTGTGAATTCTGCAATCTCTCCGTGCAGTATATCTTGATACCCTTGTCATCTGTTCTGAGCAAAGGTGTACCAATCTTTTAAAATGGGGAGGAGCAATGTTATGAACTATTTTAAAAACAAACTTAACATTTGAATAAACAGTTACATTTTCAAAGCTTAATAACCAGTATTTACTTAATACCACAATTTACCACAATGATGGTATTGCAAATATCCCCTATCTAATACTTTTATAGCCTGTTTATAAGGTGATATAATGGGCTTTAAAGTTATCTTGTTTGCTAGCGACCAACAAGAAATACAGTATTTAATATGGGATAATATCATTTCATTCAAATAAACCCATGATGTCTCATAAGTAAGAGTCTCTAGCATGTCTAAATGTCGCTATATTATATTTCAATGTTATTACTCATTTTTGTAATACGGTTTTTAAAGAAAGAGTTGAATCCAAGATAATCCCTACATTTTTCACTTCTTGTAAATTATTTAACTTCTGACTAAGCTCTTGGTTTACATGTCATTAAAAAACATAGCCAAAGTGAAACTTTAGGCATTATACATGAGAGCTTTGTTGCTACTTGATCAGCATTACTACCATGTGCATGTATGACAGCATCATCTGCATACATCAAAATACATACATCATCATACACAGATGTAAGATCATTTATATACAGGCTAAATAACAGTAGCCTCAGTATTGATCCTTGAGGGACTCCCAAATTACATGATTTGAGTTGAGATAATATTGTTAACCTTAACACACTGAGTATGTTCCATCAGATAAGATTTTATCCAAATTAACACAATAGAAGATAATCCATAATTCAATAACTTCTTAAGAAGTATGGAATGGATAACTTTATCAAAGGTATCAAATATGCTCAACCATATTGAGATCTGGGGAATTTGGAACCCAAGTCAACATCTTGAACTATTTGTCATGTTCCTCAAACAGAGCATGTGAGCGGAGCGGTAATAAATTCACCTGAGCGGAGAGCGCATTTTTGAAGATTCTGCTCCGCTCGCTCAGACCGCTCAGAATGCGCTTTGTGATTTGCTGGTTTGGGAATCTGTGAAATAAGTAATAGACCTAAGGTTAAGGAGCTCTAACATTATTTTAGTGAAGTTGCAAACCTTATAACCTAAATAAATGCAAAGTATAAATCAAAGCTAAGAACGTGGAAATCGAAAGAGAGTGTGGAGAGACCGTGAGAATTAGCAAATATTCCTTTTGGAATCGTACTTGTCACATTGTCAGTGAGCATGAGGATGTGCTACGCTATGGTAGTGCAGCAAAAGGCGAGCTAGTAGACTACACTAGATAGAGATAATAGATTATTAGATAAGTAAGATCTCTTGTTTTGCCTTCATTTCAGTGCAGCAGCTAGATGCTAACCTGGTTCTGCAGGGTTTGCGAAAGTTAGAGCACCCTCAATTTAATACGGAAGCTTTATAATGATGTATATTGGCAAAGCATTTTCATTGAATCCTGGCAAACACACACAAAAAATTCCTGCATCAAAACCAATAAACATGGGTGATCTTGCAGATCAGTGTGTCCTAATTTGCAGACGCAGCATTATGCTTTCATGTCTCCATTGTACAATTGAACATTTTATTGTTAAAAATTTCTGCTCTCGCATAGAGAATTTAACTGCAGAATTTTCTCACTGAATCAACCACCTGTTGCTTTTGATTTTTCTTCAGGATAAAGTGGCACATAACTGCTGGTCAGTTTCCTAAAGCCAAATCCACAACTTAACGAGAAGAGAAACGTAAAAAAAATGACTCTAGATTAGTGTTTGCAGATAACGACATCTTCGACATCCATTGCTGCATTCATGCCCAGAGAAAATTATAAATGATTGTACATTTGAAACAAAAATAACTTTTCTTAAACGAAGGCAGTGTAATTTGTGAATTAAATAATTTTATTTGTTTTAGGATCACTAAACATGATTTCATCAAATACATATATTGGCCAATATCTCACTTTTTGCTGGACAAATATTTTGTATTTGTTACATCCATGGTTAAACCTTCCTGAACATATAAAGAGTGCATACACAAGACATGATTATTTGAAACATATAAAGTCCAGATTCACTTTCTAATGCTTTAAAAATATAAAGGAAAAACAAAGGGGACATGGTAACTACTAATATAATAATTATTATATTAATAACCACAGTCTATTATATTGCATTTGATTTGTACATATAAAATTGTAGGGAATATAAATAAAGCAACAACACTGAAAAAGAGAAAAACATTCACTGCTCTTTTCTGGATAAATAAATACGCCCTTTAAAACTGAACACAAAATTAGTATGAGAAATTGCTCATTTTAATTTACAGACCCAAAGTCTGATAGCATTAAATCAGAAACCTATTAATGTATCAAATCTACAGTATAATCATTCCATGGAGACAACTGAAAAACAATTATGAATTTCACTTTTACCTGCAATATTTTTCCTGGTGTTAGTCCATGTTTTCATGATTGAGACCATAATGGACTCAAACAAACTTTAAAATTGAAAAGATTAGGTTTTTCTGGGTCGGTAGTTTATGAGAACTCCTGAATAACAGCAGGGGATCTCTGCCCTATTATAAAGAAACAGTCAGTAAAAGCAGTAAGCTGAACGCAGGGTCTTATTTTACAGAGATACGAAGAGATCTTAAGATGCTCTGACTTAAACTAATTAGCTGCTACATTAAATCTCTTGTGTAGTGCCATTAAGTTACTGTAATAAAACAAGGGAACGTACAGTGAGGTGTTAATCAGCTTTCTCCGAACACGTAATGCTAACGAACATGTAAAGTGCACTCCTGGAACGCTGCCATAGAACTGAGATTGAAATGAAGTACTGCTCTGAAATTATTCTCACAGTTAGTAACACTGCTGCTTGTATTGTGATCATTTCATCTTGAGAGTTTTTATAAGACGGTAAACCTGTTAAAAAATATATATAAAAACATAAAGGGATTGTTCACTCATAATGAAGATTGTCAATGTTTACTGACCCTCATGTCTTCAAAACCTGCATGCCTATATTTCTTCCTTTGAACACAAGAGGACAGTTTTTGATGCTTTATTCAAAAACTGCCAAAAATGACTTTTGATTGTTAGTGAAAAATATACAGTATATTTTATATATATATATATATATATATATATATATATATATATATATATATATATATATATATATATATATATACACACACACACACACACGGACACACACAGTACTGTGCAAAAGTTTTAGGCACTAAAATATATTTCATAGTGAGGATGTCTTCAAAAATAATGTCATAAATAGTTTTCATTTATTAATTAACATCATACAAAGTCCATTAAACATAAAAAAAGCTGAATCAATATTTGGTGTCACCACCTTTGCCTTTAAAACTTCCCCAATTCTCTTAGGTACACCTGGACACAGTTTTTCTTTGTTGTTGGCAGATAGGATGTACCAAGCTTCTTGGAGAATTCACCACAGTTCTTCTATCTATCTATTCTATTCTATCTATTTAGGCTGTCTCAAATTCTTCTGTCTCTTCATGTTATCCCAGACTGACTCGATGTTCAGTGGGGGGCTCTGTGGGGGCAATGCCATCTCTTGCAGAGTGCCCTTCTATTCTTCTATTCTAATGTTTTCTATTCACAAAAGTAATGTTTGGGAGTCTATAATGTATTTTTCCTGTAGACACACTAAAGCTCAAGATTTAAATAACCATCTTAAGACAAATGTTTTGGTGCCTAAAACTTTTGCACAGTATATATGGTACATGTATACAGTGTGTGTGTGTGTGTGTGTGTGGTGCCAACCCTTATCACACTCACTCTCTCAAACTCACTCTCCACAGACGTCGCTCGGCCATGCCCCCATCATCACATTCCCCATCACCTGACTCTGTCCAGGGAGCCATCTGGCCTGTCACATACTCCCCCACCCCCAAGGGGTGATCCATGCATTGGCATCTGTCATGCGATTGAGCCACTGGATCGGGCCTGGTCCAAACAGAGGGTGAAAGCAGATTTCAACTGAAAGTGTCAGAGGGTGAGGACAGCCCACTTGATTGCCAAACACTCCTTCTCGATTGTGCTGTACTTAGTTTCTCTCATTGAGAGCTTGCAAATAACGTACAGCATGGGGCACTACTCCTCCTCTACCATCTGGGACAGTATCGCTCCCAACCCACTGTCCGATGCGTTCATCAGCAAGGAGAGAGAAGTCAGGAAAGTGCAATAACGGCCTGCAACAAAGCGCAGCTTTTACTTGTGTGAACGCCTGCTGGCACGGCTCCATCCACTGGACCGGATCTGGTGCCTCCTTTTTAGTAAGATCAGTCAGCGGGCTGGTGACGGTCGAATAATTAGGCACAAATCTATGATAATAGCCAGCCAACCCCAGGAACTGTCTCATCTCCTTTTTTGTCTTAGGTCTCGGGCACCTAAGATCAAAATGTGATTTGCCCGTGACCCAAGTGGAAGCCCAGATACTGGACTTCCACTCGCCCAACTGCGCACTTCTTTGGGTTTTCCGAGAGTCATGGTTTCTGAATTGGTCAATGCGGTTAGACTGTTCATTTTCCCCTTCATGTTATCATACGTAGAAGCATAGAATGAAACAAAGCTTACTAGCACTTTTCACTAAACGACACAATGTTACCCACCTACCCAAGTCATGTTAGGTTGTTCAAATAGAAATATGGTTTACTTTGGTCAGAGTGATGTTCCTTTCACAATTGTTTCTTTGTCTAGCTCAAAGCCAGAGCTGTAGCATATGATTAAACTGGCTGAATTGAATTCAAGACAGCAGATATGGCACTGTAATTAGGGGCACTGCAATTTGGCCCTGGCATACCACAGACATAAAACCACACAGGGATATACTTTTCCAGCAGTTCTGTCCAAGACCATACTCTATCATGGTCTAAGGAATGGGCTCTTGGTTTGCCTGTCAAATCTTTGTGTTCATTGCGGTGACAAGATCGGGGCTGGCATGTTGGTGGGGCAGTTTTAAAGTGCTTATTCAATCATTTATAAGGGGAGAGAAGGATGAGTGGTTGTTCTTCTCAAAGTTTTTTTTTTTTTTCTTGAAAACATATGAGACACCAGCAGGTGGTCTGGAAGAGGGTGCTGGGAAGTGATTTTCCACAGCGTTCTCTTGGTTTATCTCAGTGTGAAAGCAGATAGAGCAGTTTGATTTTCAAAGCAAAAGACAGCTTTTTATTTGAATATTTCTTTTTTTCATTCTGAGTCACCATGTTTCTTTGTTTATTTATCTATCTTTTCAAAATTAACATGACAAGTTTTTGAATCCCATATTTGCAGTGTGGGCTTACACTTTTGAAACTGCTGTAAATTTTGTCTTATTCAAACTTCTAGTCTTGTTGTGTTTGATAGCGTAGAAAGCTGCAGAAATATATATTTTTTCTCTTTTGTATAATCAAGAGGCATGCAGATATAAAAATATGTATATGTTTTTTTTTTTTTTTTTCACAAGAAATTTGAATGTAATGCTCTAGCATTTGCAGACACCTTTAAAAGAAATATAAAAGGCTTTACACGAGTCAAACTGTGCGGTCTAATTACCATAGTTTGTGTATCATTCAGTAAAAGATGAGTAAAATGACAATCAAAACTCATGAAATCACACCCACGTTGGTGACTGGATGAGATTATAGAGCATATGTTGACATGCTAGACTTGTAAACAAGCCATGCCAAGCTGTTTCATCTTCCTCTGTGTTCTCAGAAGAGCGTTTTTTTCTTCATAATGAAACAAAATGACATTTGCAGTAGCCTTTGTTGTCCCAAACCACATTTTAAATCAATGTGGTTTTGCTTTGTGAGAGAAACAATCATCAGGGGAATATCAGAGACACGCAAAACACTGTGAAGCCTGTCAAAACAAAAACATTAAGAACATGTTGAATTCTGTTCATAGCTTTCAAGTTGGTCATTGTTTCATTTGCTGCATGAGTGTCTACAGTCATTTATAAAATAGATTATTCTAATTTTAAATTTTTTCAAAGTGTTTAGGACACTTTTGCATTCGTTTTCTCCAGAATTGTGTGCATTATTCATGGCAGAGAGTCAATGTTTTCTCTATACTTCTCATTATTCGAAAGACAGCCAAGAATCATCCACAACAATATCTCACTTATGAACTCATCAGTATATGGTGAGACATATACAGCCAGACATATTCACAGGGCTTCTAAGTAGAATATAAATACAGCCTTGTGTTGACAAGCAGTTTTGGTTTTGTAGTGTGTGGAGATGGGGATGGGGATGCGGCTGAGTGGCGTCTGGGCTGAGTGGTGAATGAGTCCTTCCTGTCACTCCTCACTGGAAAACGAGACAGGTGTGGAGCAGAGGTGGAACTCATTCACCACTCATCTCCCCCGGCCTCACTCTGCCCAGACGCCGCTTGGGCCCATCGGCTCACAGTGATTTCCTTCTTAACTGGGATCACATAAAAAAATGGCACTATTCAGCCATCATTTTAATATCTAACATACAAATTCAGTAAGTAATAACCAAAATTACTCTACAGTGTGTGAGGAAACATAAACAAAGATTTATCTTTATGTATTTTCTATTTATGTACCCTGCTACATTATGAAAAGGTTACCCAGCAGTTACTGGCTCATTTTTCAGTGTTATGCCCTATCAACATCTCTCATCCTGGATTCCTGCCACTGGATCCTCATGCTTCTGTTTCATAAGCTGATGTGAGTTCAAGATCATCCAGTTATACGGAAAAATAGCTCCAAGCCTTGATCGTTTTTTTAGTAGGATTCAAAACTGTGTTACTATGAATGCAAACAAAAAGTAGTCTGTTAATTTACCTGATGAACTTTCACCTTTTGCTGACCCTTTTTTGCTTCACAGAGCTAATGTGTGCTTTTAAATAACTTGCACCTTTATTAGCAACTGACACATAAGTGCTAGCTTTTCGTGTCATACATTCTGCTTCCCACGGATCTTGAACCTGGGCGAAAGCATGGGAAATTTTGTGCAAATCTTCTGTAAATTTGCACTTTCGTTTGGGCATTGTTTCCACTCAGCTGTCATTTGCTGCCACTGTCAAGCAACTGTTTGATGCCGAACACAATAGTGCTTTGCATGTTCGTGGAGAGATTGACAGACAGGAATTTGGCCAGTAGTTGCTGCAAGCCTTTTATAATCGACCAAATGGTGTGCAAGAAGGCGGGACTTACAAAGAGGGGTTAAAGCAAATGCAAATAAGCACACACACACACACACAATGAAGTATTAGACCATATGCACATCATAATGCAACTAATGCTGACCATTTTCGCAATTTTTTAAATCCCGGCCGGACGCTTTTTTTAAGGTTAGAAAAAGTGGACATGTCCAGGAAAAAGAGGACGTATGGTCACCCTACTTTAAGAACACATTTAAAGGTGCTCAGCATAAATTACTCCAGCTCACAGTGGGAGAAGATCATCCTGCCCTTCCATTCTATGGCTAAATAATATCAAAGCATTGGAAGTTGTTGAGTGTCAGGGGACTCAGGAGCCCAAGCTGTAAATTTGTGATTAAAGTAAGGTAAATGAGTCCCATTAGAATTTGAATAGCCCTGTAGACATGACATGAGTAAATCATTGTGGCTAATTTCCTTCCCTCAAGGATACAACAGCAGAAAATAAAAAATAGACAGAAAGGGAGAGAAATAGCGGTTTGAGGAAGCGATGGAGCTGAAGGCCCATTCTGAAAGGTAAAATAAAGCCACAGCCATTCTGGCATTTGGTATTTCATAAACTCATTTAGAGCTGGCAATTCCAAAGTTTAGACGTGTCTGGTCTTGGGCTTTGTCTCTTAGTGTCAGTGTAATTAATCAGTATTTGGACATTATGAAGACATTGGGTTTAATTTGCTAAGCATGTAAATGCCTGTATGGGTGTGTGTGATAGTGAAAATAGTTTGTGAATGTATTAATGCAGAAATCATGCTTCATAACCTACATTTTTAATACATTTAGGATGTAATCTAGTACCAACTGAAACCACACATATGCAAAGATGGATGGATGGACAGATGATTGGTTGGTCATGTGGATCGGTCTGTCGGTCAGTTCGTTTGTTCATTGCAAACATAATACTAGCATACGGGAAGCCCTGCTACATGCAGACACCAGCTTATCTGCCAGTGCTGGCAAATTGTTGCAGGTGTCCTATGACCTAAACTTCCACATTAATTCCATTTTGACATATGCAGTCCCCAGCACGTGAAAACGTACATGATCGTATTAAAGGACATAGCCCCATCAGAGAGAATGCTCCATGTGGCCCAGTGGTAGTTAGACCTGGCAGCATCCCCAGAATATAGGTCTCCTCTGCCCTGTCCGTCTGTTCCCCTGGCCCATCTCCTTGCCGCCAGGTGTATGCAGAGACATGCAATGGCAATTATTATTATTTTTTTTTACATTTAACAGTGTACGTTAGAGTGTCCCTGATAATATGCATGCAGTTAATACACACAAAAAAATAGCTCTTTGGTTGAACTTACAATCGTGGACAGTGGTTCGATTTAAAATTAGTAATCTTAATTTAAAATTACTATATAATCTTAACTCAAACACTTTGTGAAAAAGGAAACCTAATTTAATTGGATTAAAGTAACTCAAATGCATCTCTTTTACTTATTTCTAAACTAGCTATTGACAGAGAATGTTAGTATGCTAAATAAATGCAGGTTTAAAGCATTTTAGAGTGCAGCTTGGTGACTACACATCAACTACTCAATGTAAAGAACAATTTTTATTATATATCTCATGTACCTGTTCCCATCCTATTCTCAAGCTCCACTCTTCACCATAATGGTAACCCCCAAGTGTGCTACATAACAGAAACTCTTCTAAATTTCAACATAACAAAACATTAAACACTAAAAAGTATCCGCTTATCTTCTTCTTAAACAAAAACAGAGAACAACACTACTCTCCCTATCAAGTATCATGCTAAGCATGCTGGGAACTAGAAATCACCTGGCCAGTTTCAGTTAACCAAACAAAAAATATTAATGTTGTCCAAACACAAATTTGTGTGTTTGTTTTTGTATTTGTTTTATGGGTTTTGACATTTATGGGAGAGCAGACAGTGGGGGGCAACAGAAAAATACTTCTGACATTATTGTGTTGCTTTCACACATGCTAACTGCTTAGCCACTGTTCAGACAAGGGTCAATTTTTGTTATGTAATAGTTTAGATAGCAACATTGCACATGCATGTGTTGAAAAGGCCTTTTTCACTGCTGAAACACCAGTGAGTTTAGGACTAAACTCCAGGCTGCAGTAAGACTCTGAAGTTTAGACAACAGGCCCATTCTACTAAAGCAGGAGCATGCTAATAGCTGTGCTAAACCACACCCTCTACCCCATGTAAAAAACAACATTTTAAACAAGAACAGCATATGTTTTTCTCCCTCTATTCTCCTTTTCCTCTCTGTCAATAGCCTGTCTTGTTTGATCTGTTAGTTTAAGATCGACCTGGGTCTCTGTTGGTCTAATTTACCACTATTGCTCTTATGCAACTGCTGTGGATTTATCCAACAAATGGAGACTAGTTTAAAGCATGGTTTCCAGACATCTCGTGGAAATGTTGTTTTGCTCACCACTAATGTGCCATGTGTTGCTCGATGCAACTCGAAAAATAATATACTCCGCCTTGACCCAGCCCAACCGTGCAGCACTAATAGAATACAGAGATTAGACACCTATGATGGAAAAATAGCTCCTCAGTAAATACAGTTAAAATGAGCATGTTTGAACACCACAGACCTATATCATCTCAGTCTATTAAAGTTGCCATGAAAGTGTTAGCGTATTAGTATGGCTTAGATATTGCCATAAGAACAGATCTGGGTCCCCTCTTCTTTTTTCAATCCTTCTAATCTTTTAATAACTAGAGAGATTTGCTTTCTCTTCCACTGGCTAGTCTGTTTGTTGTTCAGTAACTTATTGTGCAATTCCTCATTTGCTATGTTGGTTTACAAAACCCAGTAAAGTTCAGTTACAAATGAATAGGTGAGAGAATGAATAGGAGTTCATTATAATATGAATCTCTCCTGATTCAGCTTTTGCTAAATAATGTTTTACAGTGATAAGAAGAGAATATCTTCAAGGAGAGAATGACTTCCTCTTTGAAGAGAACCACTGTTTAATTTTGGATGGCAAAATAAATATACTAATGGATAATTTGCACAACAGTTTTTGGTAAGGATGCCATCATATTCAGAAATACAGTTTAGTCTACTTGGTTTATTTTTATTATTATTATTATTATTATTATTATTTTATTTATTAATTTACTTTTTAATTTATAAATATTATAAATTGTATTTATTTTTATTATTTTTATAGCAGAAAGTGTTTTTATCAGGTTCACAAATTGTGCAGATAACCTAATGTAATTTCATAAAAAATACTATATTTTTGCTGTTTTAGGTCTTTGTATAAGTAGTCTCTGCAAAAGCTTGAATAGGAGAAATAATTTTAACATTGATAAATGACACACTTCACCTTTAAAGGACAAACATTTAACTTCCTGTAAAGTTGGGTCATTTAACTTGTGAAAATAAGTGGAAATGTTAGTTCCAGTAAGCTTAATTAGTGCTTTTATCATGAATAATTTTAGGACACTGCAGTTGTGACCCATGTTACTGTGTCCTCGGCCTTGTGAAATGTGAGCAACGGCATTGCTACTTAATTATCGTTATAAGTAGGGTAATTTAGAGCCATTACAGAATTCTGTTCTTGAACCAGTTGTTTACCTTGGATGCCAACAACTGCCAAAAGGCATACAGACCTAGAAATATCAGTTAGTTTGCATTTGTAAAGCTGCAATTAAGTAAATATCACATTCTGAATAATGCTATTGCTTTTTGCAGCTTCAAGTGTAATTATTTATTTCTGAAAGGCTAAATTATGGTTCGTCTTTGTATCGTTTCAAAACTGTGATTCATACAACTCCCAAAATCCCTTGAAAATTAATTTCAAAGAGTGCAATGGCCGTTTACACAGTCTGTAAAGTTGTGAAAACAGTCAGCTTGAATATCAGTACTGTCTTTGTTATCATATGATGCACCAGTACATAAATGAGACACGGCGTCAAATGCTTGGAGAAAAACCACAAATGTGCTTTTGATATTTCACAGCAGCTTACAAGAGATATGCAGTTAACCCTTCCATTAACACTCCCGGGTCTGGCACTCGGCCTCTTAAGGAGTTGTCTAATATATTTCAGTTATGAGGCTTCAGAAAACAGAATTGCTCTGAGGCCTGTTGAGTTTCAGGGGATTGTATTTTACAATGCTATGCAATACTTGTTTAATAGATCATGTTGTGCTTGCTTAATGGGTAACTTGAAGACATGAAATTAAAACTTACCCTATTGGCTTTCTTAATAAATGTTCCTGGTCTTATTGTCATCAATTAGTCTGTAAACAACATGCATTCAATAGCCTATTTTCCATCCACTTTTTGCGCTATTTTGTTATCAACAAAGTTAAAATGTGTAAAAAAAAGTTTTGGAAATTTGCTATCTTCTGCATGTTTTCATTTAAATGGCCTTTTATCGATAAAAATGGTGTGTGTGGTGACGTCATGCCTAAAAAAACACTTTGTCACATAAGTTTTGTTTTATCGCAAAAGAAATCTGCCCTTTAGCCGTTTTCATACAGAAATGTATGTATATCCCTAATTGTGTACCTTTCGCCTCCCAGATGCCCCTATTTTTTTCCTCCGAAGTTTTGGTAAAATGGGGAGAATTCACTGAAATTAGCCAGCTTACTATCATTTTAATTTCACGAATAAATGCAATCAGAAGACGAGGAATTGCAATCAAAGAGAGCAGTTGCCCCTCTGATATTGGTCCTGATGCTGCTCCTATTGCAGGTTGCCACCGGTTCTGACCCGAAAGCAATTTGTCATGGCCCTGTTCAAGCTGGCAACCTGCACCAAGTAGTGCATTGGACAAATAGTTCTGACAGTTTATAGTCTTGAAAAAAAAAGTGTAGAACATGCTGAGAATGTCATTCAGCCGACTTTTTTCATCTACAGAACAGGGTGAGGCTAATTTCCGTTTGTGTAAAGAAAAGGCATATATAGGTCTAAAAATATAATTTTTTCGTTTGGTAATTAATTATTTTATTTAATGCTTTATTAATTTGGTTGGCAAATTTATTTAATAAATTCAGGGAATTTTGCCTGCATTTTTTCAAAAGTAAGCTAAAAAATAATTTGATAGAAATGGGCTATATTTTAGTGTTCCACAAATGCACACTGAAACTTTTCTCCTAGTATTGTGTATTTATTTTTAATTTAAAACATCTTTGTGCATAGAAATTATTTAGTTTTTTTGTATTATATTCCATTACTGTCGAGTATTATTTTGAATGGTGTGGAAAAGAAACTTTAATAAATAAACGAATGGCTACCACGATTGTATTAATCACAACCAGTGGACATTAGTTTGTTCTCTGTGATTATGATTAACACAGGCTAATGATTGGTGTAAATTCTGTCATGTGACTAAATTTTTGCCTTAATGGCTATTTTCTCGACAAAAAGTGTTTCCAAACCAGTTTTCGTGACATTTGAACTATCGACATGGAGATTATGCGCTAAAGTTAAACAGAAAAATATTATGTCGACAATTTTAGTGATAATTTTAATTTCTATTAGCCTCATTTTGATGCGCTAAAACCTTTTCCGCAAAAAATCAGTCGGTGGAAATGTAGTTAATGTTGGGTCAATTTTGATTGCGTTGACTTTAAACTTGGCCCATATTCTCTATTTTAATTCTGAAAATATAATAAAAAAATACATTAATAAATACAATTAAGTAAATATTAAGGCTGCGTTTGTGGATGGCTTTGAGGGCATGACCATGGCAACGTTGCGGTCGCGGCTTGCTTTCAACCGAAAGCATGCCACTTCAGCCGCCCCCCGCATTGCTCCTTCTTCCCACGGGATTGAGGACGATGCGGCTGGCTCTGGAGGCGATCTGGGGATGGCAGCGGGTGCAGCTCAGCCGGGTACACCCCCTCGGACCACCCACCCCCCCGGCACGCTCGTTGACTCCCGTCCATGCTCGAGGTAACAGCGGCTCGCCTCACAGCCAGTCTGTTATCCTCTTGAGCTCGAAGTGGATGAGCTCTCCACTGCATCGGAGAGCGCGGCATCTGACGCTGAAACCTCCCTTGGGCTGCCGCCTTTGGGCCAGCACGCCCAAGCTGAGGCCGACGCACAGATGACCGACATGCTTTCCCGGGCTACCGCTATCGTGGGGTTGGATTGGAACCCTCCATCCTCCCCACAGCCATCGTGGTTGGATGACTGGTTCCTGGGGTCTCGGCGCCGCTCACAGCCTCGCCCCCACCCAGTCCCATCGACGGGCCAGGCTCGGCCCGTCGACACAACGTCAAAGTGAGCGACAGACGGGAAACGTCTAGGTTAGATGGAGGGAATGAGATGTTGTGTCCTCCCTGCCACGTCGCTTAGCCGAGCCATGGTAGTGGCCGGACCATTTCCGGCTCCTCAGAAAAATCCTGAATTAACACAGCATATTTGCTCGCTTAAATACCCGTATGTCCGGGGGGGGGGGGGGCTTTTTTCATAGATCAGAGGCATATTCGGCGCTCAAGATAGACCCCTAGTGTCGCTTCTTCAACACAACATCTCGTTCCCTCCATCAGGGAACGGGGGTTACATACCTAGACGTTTGAGTTCCTGTTTGTGTGAATGAAAACTGCATCTGCACCTAATAAGTAGACATGACTGCATGCATGGAAAGATTGTTTGATCTTAAGAGCATTAAAATGATGGCTGTGCATATACAAGCTGTGAATTGATTGGTGACATGGTACTTTGCTGACAATTAGGCTGTTTGGTACATAAAATAAACACATTATGTGCTTGAAACGGCTCTTTGAGTAGCTGTTTGTTTGACGAATGACAACCGTTACTAATGTAAACAAATGGCAGCACGCATCGGAGGAAGATCGCGTTTGATGTACCGACTGTGCGTATAAGAAATGTAAACTTTTTATCGTGGTACTTTAGGTGACGAGTTGCATGTATGTATATAAAATAAACTTATTATGTGGTTTAAAAGACTGTATGAGTGACTGTTTGAGCTAATATAAACTACAGATGCTTGACCAGTGCAGCCTGTGTTGGCGCGAAAGCCGATTTGAATCTGGCATCTTGTAATGTAACTGGCTGTAGCAGAAACACATATGTGTGATGCTACTCTCCAGGTCCCAGTTATTAACCGTGTGTGACAGCACATATGAAATAATTAAGTTAAGGCGGTGGGCAACAATATTAGTCAATAGTATCATATCCAATGATCCAAATTCAAATAAAATCCCAACAGACAAATTGACCAACATAATTTTCTGCTTAATATTGTGTAAAGGCTTTAGACAGGCAAGGAGGAGGCGAGAACCGGCTGGACGATATAAATAATATTTCAATAGTAAACTTAAAACAAAGGAAAAACACAAACATGACGGACATGTCTGTAAATGATCTCTCTCTCGTCGCACCACCGTCTGCCATCGGCCTTTATCCCTCTCGGAGGCTTGATTAGCCTGATACGGGACCGGGTGTGTATCATCACGACCCGGCCCTGCGCTCTGCCCTGCCACATATTGTATAAATCGAAAACCGGTTTTAAGTAAATTGTACTGTGAATGTTGTTAAATGTTTTTTTGTTTTTTTTAAGATATCAACAAAACGTTTTGAGATTCTAGTTCAATATTTGTTCTTTGTTGGCCATGATTAATTTATTAATAAAATAAATAAATAAAAAAAGTTTGTTACATGATGTTTTAATATAATATAGGGCTTTGAATAAATAAGGAAAAAAATAACAACCCTAATTAATCACACGGTTTTGTGACGACAGGCAACGGGAGAGGATCTATGTGCAGCTTTTTATTAAACCAAAAACAAGCAAACTTGGGATAACAAAAACCACAGAGAACTAGGCGCAAAACAAGATAAACATGAAATAACAGACAAAAGGACAGGGGGAAACAAGGGCTTAAATATACAAGGGGAAACAAGGAACACCTGGGAAAACAATCAGGGAATGAGAACTAATCAGGGGAAAACCAATCATAAAGTAAAACTATAAAGGACTACAAGAACCAAACACGAACTACAAAAAACAAAATGGAAACAGGAACAAAACAGGAACTTCAACATAAAAGCACAGAACAAAAGTCAACAGAATGTGACAGGTTTTAAGTGATTAATTGTGATTAATCTGGATTAAATTATGGTACATATAGTATTGTTCAAAAGTTTTAGGCAGTTAAGATTTCTCAAAAAGATGACTTTTTAAGATGGCTATTTATATCTTCAGCTTTAGTGTTTTAGACTCCCAAACATTACTTTTGCAAATAGAAAAGATTAGAATAGAAGAACAGGACACTCTGCAAGAGATGGCATTGCCCCCACAGAGCCCCCCACTGAACATCGAGTCAGTCTGGGATTACATGAAGAGACAGAAGAATTTGAGACAGCCAAGATAGATAGATGGATGGATGGATGGATGGATGAACTGTGGCAAATTCTCCAAGAATCTTGGAACATCCTATCTGCCAACAACAAAGAAAAACTGTGTCCAGGTGTACCTAAGAGAATTGGGGAAGTTTTAAAGGCAAAGGTGGTGACACCAAATATTGATTCAACTTTCTTATGTTTACTGGACTTTGTATGATAATTAATAAATGAAAACTATTTATGGCTTCCTCACTATGCAACATTTTTCACAAGTGCCTAAAATGTTTGCACATTACTGTACATTGTAACAAACATAAAAAAAGTAATAATACATATATTAACTTTATAGAAAAACTTAAATGCACATTGCCAATTCATTATTAGACACTATACATACATAATATTACAGATCTAAAACACATTGAATGCTGAAATTTGTTGAACTTTAAAATCTCAAAATTTTATTTTTTTTCTGGCTGTGGTTCAGTCTCTACAAGTACACCTGTCTGCAGGTTGCTAAACGGCCAGGTCCATCTCTGTCTCTATTGCCACAATTGCAATGTTAATGCGGTTTCAGGTTTTTAAGCTATCAATAATAATAATAATAAAAATAAAAAAAAGTTTTGAGATACAAGTTTAATATTTGTTCTTTTTTAGGGACATTATTAATTCATTTATTAATATAGTTAATAAAATGTGTGTCCCTCTAATGTTCACAATAATATAATATAATATAATATAATATAATATAATTGTACAGCGGGTTTAGGGAAAGGAAAAGGCGAGAACTGGCTTGACAATATAAATAATAGTATTAATAATAAACTGAACGAAAACCACCCAAACATATACTCATTATTTTGTCAAATTAATCGCACTGAATTAACGTGTTAAATCGACAGCCCTAGTTTTAATATTTAAAGATATTATTGTTATATGAGGGGCTTTCTCAGCAAATATTTGTATATGTGATTAAATGCGATTAATCACGATTAATTAATCGGGACATCATGTAATTAATTAGATTAAAAAATGATATCGATTGACAGCCCTAATATATATATATATATATTTTTTTTTTTTTTTTTTTTTTTTTTTTTGTATAGAATCATATTAAATCTATGAATATAAATCTTTTTTTGGTTTGTTGAACTGTGAAATTTGTAGTTATATGTTTTAAATGTGTTTAGGCTATTAGTTGTGTTTTTTTTTTTTTTTCTAACAAATACTATCATTTATTTATTCATTTTTCAAAGACTATCTACATTAGCCTAACCACAATATTGTGGAGCCACCAGTGGTCTTACCTGTGGTTATGACCTCATCATGACAAATACCACAAATTTAATGAAGAGATTAAATCTTCAAAGAATTTTGGACAAATTATTGACCTGTTCTAACCTACTCCTGTACTGACTGATCACGTTTGCCTTGAGGCATTTTAAAGGTGACTTAAATCATTAGGCCTGTGTCCTGCTAAACTAATATAACTCTTGTTTTAACAATGTCCAAAAATGCTTGCTGTTACAGTCTTGTGAGGTGGAGGATTTTTTTGAAAATGTTGAGTGGCTAGTGACCTTGGGTCACTGTGACTAGTGAGGCAAAAAGTTCATTTCAAACCCTGAATATTATATTATATTATATTATATTCACTGAGACTTTCTGTTATACAAAAAATTATTTAATAAAATAAGAAATAGTAGCTCATCTTACAAATATGTTTTTCCCCTCTTAATTTAAGAATTATTGATTTAAAGAATTACATATTCTGATTATCACCTATTGTCAGACTATATGTATCCTTCCTAGCATCAATATAGCTATTCAGCATCTGTGATGGATCTCCAGCCTCAAAGGTCACCTCATGCCTTGCTGTGCCTTCATGCAGTGGTCAGCAGGTGCTGTGCTCAATGGGACTTAGCCTCACTCCATTTCCCTCTGTATTCCTGGACTACTTTGGACCCCATTTGGCGGCTATTCCGACTGTTAGAGACATTTAGCATTGCCGGTGGTGCCAGCTCGTGGTGGGAAATGGGCAGTTTAGCTTCGCCCTCTAGAAATCACTGCTGATCTTGATGAAATGTTTGGTGCCAGCAAAAATCAGCTGCTGCCGCTGCCAACGCTGTGTAATGACTATAACAATTGGAATGATGGGGAGCCAGGGATAAAAGGAAAGGAGAACCAAGAAGTAAGAGAACTCATGTGGTTGAATGGAGCATCGACTGAAATGGCTTGATTTCAACCATGGTGAAATTGTGATCAGGTCAGTTTTGAAATGACTTTCCAGCAGTCTTTTAAACCACCTAGGTAACTCCCAGTAAAACTGAAGATTTTCACACTACAAGTTGAATATGGTGGGATCTGTAATCTGCATTACAAAGATCACTTGCAGTGTATTTTTTATGCGTAAATTAATATTGATTAATGTTAATAAATGCTGTCAAAATATATATTTTTATTTCTTATTTGTTAACGATACCTAATTTGTTTCTTAATATTAACAAATTGAACAGAAATGTAAATTATTACAGTTTTTATCATTACCATTATTAGACTACACTGTAAAAAATACCTGTAAATTAATGGCAGCACAGACACTAGTACATTACTGTAAAAAAAATATATTTACTGTAATTCTAATTTACAGCAACATACCATATACCAAATTATAGAGTATTGTATTTTACAGTCTGTTCCTGTTTAAGGAAAGCCGTGCCCACAACGTTGCCATGGTCTCACAATGAGAACATGAACCATCTGCAAACTCTTCTTCAACGTAATTAGGCCCAGGCACGTGAGGCAGCAATCGTGGCCGTCAGAGGTGGGGAGGTAACGACCGCACCCAGAAACTACACAGAGTCGGAAGGGCATCTTTAAAAAGACGTGTCTTTAAAAAAGACGTTCATGTCAATGTGTTTGTTCAAATAGTTTGAGTCAAATAGAGATAGACTTTTGCACAGAATATATACACTTTTTCATCACTGTCGAAATGGCCAGGAGCATAGACTGCACTAGACGTGCAGATGGAGAGAAAGCTGCTGGAATGTGCCGTATATCCAACAGCATACGCTTCTTGAGAGGTTAATGGACCGGCAGTAGTATTCAGCTCACTTGACACAACCGCTTGGCTCCCAAGAAAAAATCTGAATGAATGGATGCATTCCAAATCCTCTTATACCCGTATGTCCGGGGGAGGGGCATGCAATTCCACTCGCCAATTCTCATTTGCCTTTTCACAGAGTTCTGAGGTGTTTACTGGCTCCCAAGGGCGACCCCTAGTGTCAGTACATTGACACAACATCGAGTGAGTGACAGAAGGGGATCGTCATGTTATATTTATTAATATATTGAACAGGATAAAATATTTACAGTTCAATTCATTTTGTTCTTTAATGCATACCACTTAACTGTTGTCCATATAAATGAGAAATAAATTATTATTTTTCTTCTGGTTGGTTGATGTAACAGAAAAGGATAAAAAGGAAAGAGCATAAGCACATAATGTTTGATTTCAATACACATTACGAGAGTAAAATTTGGTTTGACTCCTGTAATGTGTGTCCAAACACAGCTGATATCCACACAATCTATTTGCATTTACCAATGTCTAATTTAATATCCTTTGTGCTCTTTGCAGTTAGATGTTACTTAAAAACAAAACAGGAAAGAAACATTACTCCCTAATCACATAAGCATGGATATGGTTAACAAATTATAACAAATTAAAAAATGATGATGACTTCACTAAATAGACTCCTACACATAATTTTGTGACAGACCGAGAGAAGGGGGAAAGTTTAACTGTTGAGGTGTGGGTTTGTGTAGATCGATGACGATATCCTGTTCTGCAGTTTGAAATGTTTACACATTTAAGACAGAGAATGAGACTGAGGAATAAAGTTGCTAAATGAAAATGTCTCAGTTACTGATGTAACCTCCATTCCCTGATGGAGGGAATGAGACGTTGTATCAATGAGTTGACACTAGGGGTCGCTCCTGCAGAGCCCAGACATCACTGATCTTAAGAAAAGGCCAATGAAAATTTGCGTGTGGATTTTGCATGCCACTCTCCCGGACATACGGTTTATAAAAGGAGTGACGCTGTAAACACACATCAGGTATCGCACTGAGGAGCCGAGCCAAAGACCCGGCCATTTCAGCGGTTGGTTCAGTGTTGTGGCAGGAGGGACACAACGTCTTGTTCCCTCCATCAGGGAACGGAGGTTACATCAGTAACTGAGACGTTCCCCATCTGTCACTCACTCGATGTTGTGTCGATGAGTTGACACTATGGCTCCCACTGGAAAGCGCCACAAGAGCTGAACCGAGATATGCAGACTAGCGGTGTGAGATGGGCAGACCTCTGTGTGCCTCGTAGCCAGCGCAGCAAACCGTTGCATAACTAGCAACACACTGGCAGGCATGAAGCTGTCCCCCGCACCTAGGGGAACGGCTAACTGCTCGGAAGTAAAAGGACTGGCTGACCCAGCCGTGGCCTTCTCTCTATTGTTCTCCCCAAGAAAGGAACTAAACCGTTCGGCTGGGGGGCCAAATATATGGTCCAAGCTGGGGGGTGTCCCTCCAAAGAAGAGGACACCGCGGAGACTACACCCGGCCCCGAGGGGGGGGGTGGTTTAGGTTGAATACAACACACGGTCTTACCGGTTAGGAGTAGAAGCACATAATGCAGAGCAGCGTCGTGGTAGATCCTACCCAAGGGGGAGGAGTTACTACAAATACGTTGACCAAGGACAGAGGGCCCTCTGCCCAAGGAAGACGCGGTTTACCGGCAGGGAAACAATCTTGCGGAATATACATCACACAGGGTTGCCTAGGAGGACAACCACCACATGTGGAGCACTTACCTCAGTACAGGGGACTGTTGACGCCCATACTGGGGTGGCAGTGAGCCTCTCCGAAGACTTGACGGCCGCTAGGCTAGGGAGGAAGAATGTCCAGGGTTCACACTTCTTGCGAACGCAACTGGGGAAAGAGCGCACATCTTCGCCTCAAATGAGGGGAAAGGAACTATACAAAAGCGATACACCCGGCCAGCTGACCCGAACTTACCTGTTTGTGTCACCTGATAACACGGGAAGAAACTAGCTCAACCCTGAGGTTATAGAACCTGGCAAATGTGTTAGGTGTTGCACCACCCACGTCAGCCTAAAGGCCCTGGACGGGAGCCGTGGGTGGTTCCACCAGGTGGAGGCATTTTGCGGGCATAAGTGCACTGCAGCCCCTTGCTGCCCCACCATCGAGGATAATGAGAGTGGAGGAGCTCACGGATCGCGTGTGGGCAGTGAAAGGTGCCTGCCATGAGTGCGTGAGCTCATCATGCACCTCCTGGAAGAAAGGAACGTGGGCGGAGCATGACCGTGAGCAGCACTCAGGCCCCAGGAACCAATCGTCGTGCCGCGAGTGTTCGGGGGGGGGGCCCGAAACTCGCGGCTGCCCAGGCAAGCATGGCCGTCAGCTCCGTGTCAGACACCCAAGGGTGGGAGTCCAGCCGAGTCCTCAGCGTCAGACATGATGAACGAAATCTCATCGTTGTCCAGTGTGCCGAACGAGATCACGGGTCCGCCGTGAAACAAACCGTCAAACTCGCCCCAGTGCTCGGTTGGAGCATACGAGCGTGACGGGGAATGGGAGGTCTGTGGGGGGTTTACCTGTTTTACAGGGGTATAAATATGAGTTAACACACAGGCCAAATTCCCTTAACCATCAATCACAGTGGGTTAAACTAAAGAATATAGTTCTTATGTGCAGCAAAAGGCTGTTGAGCTTCACAAAATGGTAAGTGACTATAAGAAAATAGCTAAAGCATTGAAAATGCCCATTTCCACAATCAGAGCAATAATGAACAAGTTCAAATCACCTGGAGATCTTAAGAATCGGGCTGGAAAAGGATGTGTGTCTATATTGTCTCCATGCACAGTGAGGAGGATGGTTCAAGTGGATCACAGCTTGAGAATTGCAGAAATTAGCTGGGCCTTGGATTCAATTATTGTATTACACTACAGGAATTATTTTTAAGGTAACAAAATATTTTAGCATTAATTAAAATATGATGAGAAAGAGATGATTCCCTTTATCCACCGTAAAAAAACAAACATACAGTGAATTGCTTTTAGTACTATTATATATATATTTATAACACAGTTCCGGTCCTCGAATCTGATTTGACGAGAGACGTTCCATGAGCACTGATGGTGTGACGCCATCAGCACTCAGACGCTTCACTGTGTGTGTATCACTCCGTGTTCATGCTGCTCTAAACTAAAATGTATCTGTTAAGAGTTACTGGCTTTATTTTTGAAATTACATATGTTAGACATCAGGTGGTGGCAAACGATATTTTTTGTGTGTAATATGAGCCAGTTGGTGACGTAAAGTGAATCCGTTAGTCATTGTTTACATAGAACTTTGCTCCGTGATTGCTCTATTACTAATACATTACCAACGCTAGGAAATAGCTTTAAACGGCTTTAAACTGACAATTTTAAAACAGACAAACACAACAGACTGATTTATTACAGAACTCAAGTGCTTACCTTTTATCTGAGTTTCCACATTGTATACATACTGTTTAAAATGGCGGAGGACATCGCTGTTTCTATAGTGAATGACGCTTGCGCACCGGCTACCGCGAAATAGAGAGGAATGACCCGCTTGTGTGTCTATTTTCCATTGAAAAAGCTGACAACATCTCTGATTGGGTGTGGTAACTGGTGATTGCACACGCTCCATCTCTCTCTCTCTCTCTCTCTCTCTCTCTCTCTCTCTCTCTCTCTCTCTCTCTCACACACACACACACACAGAAGCAGCACAAGCCATGATACTATTTCTAAAGTGAACTTTTTGAATTACTAACGGAGGCATCATTTACTAGCAACAGCAGATTCGGATTCGTCACATAAGAAAGTAGTTCCATGCACAAATGGGTTTTTATGACCGTACTTTAATTTTTTTTAAATGTACTTGTTCATTGAACATATATATATATATATATATATATATATATGAATAAAAATGTATTTAAAAAAAAAAAAATCTTGAAACATATGTAGATATCATAGCATAAATTTCTTTCTAAAGCATATGAGATGGGAAAATCACCAACATAATAGCCAGATCTAGATTGAGCTGGCATAAATTGAGCCCTGGTGTTCACATACACTCAATTGCATTCTAAGCACAAGATTTTTTTTAAAAAAAAACTCCCTGTCTGGATATGAATTCTTTTGATCTTGTTTTCCTCTCTTCTTCTCTGTCCCAATATATTTCCACTTTTCAATTTCCATTTTTCCTATTGTACATAATGTGCACCATCAGAATGAATGTGCAGAGAACAATCTCTGTGCCAGTGAACTCTGTAGTGTTTAGAGAATGAGAGAGAAAGAGTGAATTTGTCTGTGTGTGCAATGGTGTGTGGAGAGAAGCGCCTAATCCTCTGGAATCCATATTCATTCAGAACTGAGCCCCACTCGCAGATATTTTGTTATGAATCTGTATAGACGGAGCTAACATCCTTTGTACAGCAGTTTGGGAGGTGTAGTATGGTTACTTCTGGAGCATGAGCGTAACTAATGTTACTCATTCTGAGAAGAGGGGTGAGTAGACCGTCTTTGACTGTCAGTTTTGCAGAAAGCGGTGGACCAAAATTAGACTATATGAAACACTTTATGCAAAATCTATCAATCATCAGCTCTACAACACTGACAAGGCAGCAAAGGATTCTGGATTTAAATGAAAAGAAATAGTTTCTGCGCTAAATGCAAAACAATAAAAATAATAATAATAAAGAAAGAAATATAAAAACCCAGATTGTCTGAATAACTGCTAAGTAGGGCTATATTATAATGTATATTGAATATTTTAATGTATTTTATAATTATTATGCTGGAGATAAAATTAAGTAACATGAATACCACAAATATTTGAATGTGCTTTTTATTTGACCTAAGGTTCCTTAAGAGAATATCAGTATACTGTAGGTAGTTTCATGATCCCTACTTGTCTCGTAATTTGTGAGAATGAGAACATTTAATACGTTTTAATAACATCTCTGATTTAATCTTAAGATGCAAAACGATGCTAGAGCTGGTAAGTTTGACTCAGTTTCATAAATCAGTTCAAACTATACATTTCTATGAAATTATTTAAACCATGGATTAATCGTTTGTTTCAGTTCATGGAAGTTCACAATACAAAGTCATTTTTTCATTAATTTAAAACAATTTTATTTTATTTTATTCATTCAATAAACATATACAGTACAGAATGATAGTGAAATTGCTTTATATGTATTGTTAATTTGGTTCAAATAAATTTGATTAGTGAAAAACATTGTGGGCAATGTGTCACTGATTATTTTTAACTAGTATATGACTTTGTTGTACTCATCGCTTGACATCGTTGGCATCAATAGCAGTTTGGTCAAATTAATGGTTGCTCTAATAATAATAATAATTATTATTATAATATATATATATATATATATATATATATATATATATATATAAACACCTATTAATCCTGGATATAAACATTACTGTGCAAAAGTGTTAGGCACATAAGATGTTTCACAAAAACATTTGTCTTAAGATGGTTATTTATATCTTCAGCTTTAGTGTGTCTACAATAAATATACATTTTATACTCCTAAACATTCCTTTTGCAAATATAAAAGAACAGAGTCACTGAACATCGAGTCAGTCTGGGATTACATGAGACAGAAGGATTTGAGACAGCCTAAATAGATAGAAGAATTGTGGTGAATTCTCCAAGAAGCTTGGAACATCCTATCTGCTCACAACAAGAAAAACTGTGTCCAGGTGTACCTAAGAGAATTGTTGCTGTTTTGAAGGAAAGGTGGTCACACCAAATATTGATTCAGCTTGTTTTATGTTTACTGCACCTTGTATGACGTTAATTGATATATGAAAACTATTTATGGCATTATTTTTAAGACATCCACACTATGCAACAGATTCACAAGTGCCTAAAACTTTTGCACTGTACTGGATTTGTAAATCTCAATATATAAATGTAATTCTTGAAAAAATAAAAGGTATTTTATTCTGAATAAATGGTTATAAATCCTAAACACATTCAGTAGTTTTATATCTAAACATATATTTGTAATAATAATAATATTAATAAAAGTTGTTATGAAATAAAAATAATTTTACAAGTGTTCAGATTTATTGTGCTTCAGTAATTTTTACATCAGTTTTGTCAAAGTAACAGATCATTTTATTACTTTTTATTAGGTTCTCTCTTTAGTAAATTAAAGTCAATTCATTTTTATTTGTATAGCGCCTTTCACAACACACATAATTTCAAAGCAGCTTTACAGAAGATCAGGCATTAACGGAAGATAAAACTGTAATATCTATAATGTCTTAAGAGTCATCATTGTGTTGTTTGATCAAATACAATTGTGAATTGTGTTTAAAAATAAGTAATTAAAGAATAATTGTATTAATAACTCCAGTGAGCAAGCCGAAGGCGACTGTGGCAAGGAACACAAAACTCCATAAGATGTTGATTAATGGAGAAAAATAACCTTGGGAGAAACCAGACTCACTGTGGGGGCCAGTTCCCCTCTGGCTAACATCATGAATATAATGCCAATATTACTTATGTATAGTGCAAGTCATGGTGTAAAATGATTAAACTAAGTAAGTGTTAAGGGCCAGTGTTTAAACAAAGATTTTGTATGAACTGTAAGATTAATGACTAATGTCTTTGAAGTCCATCCTGGATTAACTGCAGATGTTCACATAAATGCATTGTCCTTTTTAGTTTGCTGATGAAGGTTTTGTTGGCAATAAATTGATAGTCTATGTATTCCATTTCAAGACTGTAGTCCATCATTAGACCGAGGCAGGCAGAGATTAATTAGGTGCATCGCAGTTCAACCTGGCTGGTAATTTCGGTAAGTCCAAGATTCAGGCAATGGCATATGAAGTATGTCCATCTTAATAGACTGAAGTGATGTTTGTCTGTCACCGGCTGCTGTTAGTCATCATCACACAGCAGTGGAGTCCAACACAAAGCAGGTTTGAAGCTAGATCCAGCCAGTTCTGGTGACCTCAGGATAGGAGTCCCGAGGTTAAGACAAGGAAACAAATAAAATAATATCAGCATAGATGCCATTTAATTTATTGCAGAGTTATAGATCATGATCGTTGTTTCTGGTTCCAGCAGACCTAACAAAAGCTGCCTAATTGTGAGTTGAAGTATAAATTAGGTGTATGCCTGGCTATATAGATGTGCCTTCAGTCTAGACTAAAACTGAGTGAGTGTGTCTGAATCTCGAACAGTGTTAGGGAGACTATTCCATAGTTTAGGAGACAAATATGAAAAGAATCTACCTCCTTTTATGGATTTTGATATTCTAGGAACTATTAACAGGCCAGAATTTTGTGATTGTAATGAACGTGATGGAATATAGCGTGGTAGAAAGTCACTTAAGTACTGCAGAGCTAGACCATTCAAAGTTTTGTACGTAGTTAACAGAATTTTAAAATTCATTTGAAATTTAACAGGTAGCCAATGTATGATAAATTGATGATAAAATGGGGCTAATATTATCATATTTATTGGTTCTTGTCAGCACTCTGGATGCTATATTTTGAACAAATTGAATTAATTTATTGATATTGCTGGGCATCCTTCCAGTAATGCATTACAATAATCTAGTCTTGAAGTCATGAACGCATTAATTTTTTTTTTTTCGGCATCAGCAACAGAGAGTATGTGTCGTAATTTAGCAATATTTCTTAGGTGGAAGAATGCTATTCTACAAACATTGGTAATTTGATTTTCAAAGTACAATTGGTATCAAATATAACACCTAAGTTTTTCACTGTTGAAGATGATGTAACTGTACATCCATCAAGAGTCTGATGTTTTATATTTATATTCGGATATTTTAGCAGCTTTTAGAGGTTTTTGGTCCAATAATTAGTACATGTTTTGTTGGATTTGAGTAGAAGGAAATTTCTGGCCATCCAATCTTTTATTTAATGCTACTTTGGAGAAGTAGTCACGTTTTGAAGAAATATAAAGTTGGGTATCGTCAGTATAACAGTGGAAACTTATTCCATGATTCCTGATAATATCTCCCAGTGGAAGGCCCTAAAACTGATCCCTGTGGCACTCACATACTTTATTTATATACTTGACATACTTTATTTTTGTTTGGTTTGACAATTCTTCATTTACAAAGTGGTAGTGGTCTGCTAAATAGGACCTAAACCATGCTAATGCAAGTCCACAAATGCCAACATAATTCTCTAGCCTATTCAAGAGAATGTCGTGATCTGTCATGTCGAATGCAGCACTAAGATCTAAAAGCATTAGAAGTGAAATGCAGCCGCAATTAGATGATAAAAGCCATTTATAACTCTGATAAGTGCAGTCTCTGTACTGTGATGAGACCTAAATCCTGACTGAAATTGTTCATGTATACTATTTCTCTATAGAAAGGAACATATTTGTGAGGATACTACCTTTTCTAGTATTTCTGACATAAACTGAAGATTTGAAATTATTCTGTAATAAGCCAGTTCTCCAGGATCATGTTGTGGCTTCTTAATAAGCAGTTTGATAACTGCCATTTTAAAGTTTCTTGGGACATGTCCTAAGTATAGCTAGAAGTTAATAATATTAAGAAGAGGTTCTGAAATTGCAGGAAATACCTCTTTTAAGAAGTTGGTTGGTATTGGATCTACAAACATGTTGTGGCTTTTGATGTTTCGATACATTTTGTTAGCTCTTCATGACCTATGACAGCAAAGGATTGAAGTTGCACGTGAGGAAAATTATGAGACACTGTTTTATGAGGTTCTATGACAGATGATTGAATAATTCCATTTATTTAAGATTATTATCTTAATAATTCTGATTATTTAAATTTTATCAGTAAAGAAATTCATGAAGTCATTACTCTTGTGCTGCGAAGGAATATCTGGTTCTGTTGAGGCTTTATTCCTAACCCATTTAGCCAAAGTATTGAATAAGCACCTAGGATTATTGTGGTTATTTTAAATAAGATTACTAAAATATGCTGACCTGGCAGCTTTTAATTCCTGTCTGTAGCTACAGACACTATCCTTCTATGCACCGCAAAATATTTCTAATTTTGTAATCTTCCACTTGCGCTCCATTTTCCGAGCTGCTCTCTTGAGAGCATGAGTGTGCTCATTGTACCATGGTGCAGGGCTTATTTCTTTCATTTTCTTTAATCGAAGGGGGGCGACACAATCAAGAGTGCTAGAGATGACTGTATTTATATTTTCTGATATTTCATCAAGTTATTGTAGGCTTTGGAGTTTACTGAGTGTATGAGATAGATCTGGAAAATTATTAGTGAAGCTATCTTTAGTGGTCGAAAGAATAGTTCTAACTGAATGATAGCATGGTGTAGATTGAGTAACATTAGCTGTTCGTAGCATACAAGAGACAAGGTAGTGATCCGAGATGTCATAGTTCTGCTGCAGAATCTATATTAACAACATCAAATCCATATGACAGAATTAAATCTAGCATATGATTATGTCGATGAGTTGGTCCTGTTACATTCCAAGAGAGTTGAGAATATTGATAAATGCTAATCCCAATGTGTCATTTTCATAATCTATGTGAATGTTTAAGTCACCAACAATTAAAGCTCTATCTACAGTAACTACAAGATCTGATAAAAAAAATTAAAATTCAAGGAAATCAAAATAAGGCTGAGTGATCTATATACTATATCAAGGGTAAAAGACAACAGCGTTTTTTTATTTATTTATATCTGACTGTGTCATATTAAGCATTATTAGTTCAAAAGACTTAAATTTATATCCTGTCCTCTGAGTAACACCAAAAACTTCACTGTAAATTGTAGCAACATCTCCTCCTCGACCCTTCAAATGAGGCTCATGTTTATAACAATAACCTGTGGGAGTAGATTCATTTAAACTAATGTAGTCATCCAGTTTAAGCCAGGTTTCAGTCAAACTATGATCTGTAATAAGTTAATATACAATTAGTCCTTTGGTAGAAAGTTTAGTAGTCCTATCTTTATATGATGTTATCTTAATTTGTTTGTTTTGTTCAAGTTTGACCTTAATAAAAAAAATTCTAAATTTAGTGAGGGTTTTGTGTTTGATTGTTCGGGGAATTGACACAGACTCTATGAGATATCTAGGTTATACCGTCTCTGTGTTGTAGTTTATGTGACCTGTGTGACGTCTCAAGGCAGCTAGCAGATGTTTGGATTAACCAGTTTGTCTGCTTCCTGACCTGGGCCCCAGTTAATCAAATACAATCATTATTAAGACTATGAGCTAAATTACTAGAGAGGAGAGCGGCACCTTCCCTGGAGGGAGGTCTACCCCAAAAATTCTTACAATTGTATATCAATCCTATTCTATTCTCCAGACACCACTCAGATATCCAGCCATTAATTGACACTAATCTACTAGGGGGGGACGGGACCAGAGCATATTACAGTGTCTGACATTGTTTGTGCAAATTCACACACCTCTCTAACATTATCTTTAGTGATCTGTGATTGGCAAAGCCAGACATTGTTAGTGCTGACATGAATAACAATTTTAGAAAATCTACATTTAGCATTAGCCAGCACTTGCTCTGAAACCCGAAATGCATTTAACAATAGTGGCTGGAGTATCTATTTCTATGTTCCATACAATAGAATCACCAACAACAAGGGCTCTTTCGAATTGATTCTCAGTGGGTGCATCACTGAGTGGGGAGAATCAATTGGAAACCCTAACAGGAACGGGAGAGTGGTGTCGCTTTGCTGAGCGAGTATGCCACAGAGACATCACCCAAACGCTAACGCCTAAAATCTACAGCCAGAACCATGTGTGTGTTTTGTTCTCTGTACTGCCCGCATCTGAAATAGTATCTACTGGCTTCTCTTTCTCACTGACCTCCACTAGCATTCAGATGCGTGTCTCTAACTCATTAACCTTCTCCATCAGCCTGACTAATTCCTTACATTTATCACATGTGAATCCCTCACTGCTGATGGAAGAGGCTATTGTAAACATGTGATATGCAATGCAGGAAGCATAACATGAGCGGATGCCATGACTTACCGCAGTTGTTTGTTGTTGTTGGTTGTTCCTGAGTGGTTAGGATTTGAGATTGATAAGAATCCCTCATGCAGTTGTTTGTTGTTGTTGGTGTTTCTTGATAAGCGGTGCTTTGTGATCGATGCAATAATCCATGTCACACATTTCAATGATAAAAATGGGTGCACGCTGAAAAATGCACACAGTTTAATCGCGATAAAAATAGAACGAGGATGCACGTGGAAAATGCACGCATTTGAATCACGATGAGAGAATAATGCAGGGAAAACCATATGCGTGCTGAAAAAATGGCAGATGTTAAGGATTAAAAGGCTGAAAACAGATATTTAAGCGATGCAAACAAAAAAACTAGCAGGATACAAACACAGACTCGAGCTAGGCCCCAGCAGCAACAGGTAAAATACACACATATGAAACAGTAGAAAAACCAGAAACGCACTGTAAAATGGAATGAAATGGAAGGATAAAGAGGAATGTATGAGAATCTTTATGTCATGAACTAGATGTCTGCTCGGAATTTTAATACATTACAATTACCTTGCTGTCTAAATAGGGTCATGCTTAGATTTATTTTATTATATTCATATAAGCATAATTACTGTATAATAAGAACAGACAAATCCTACCCCTAACATAAAACCTTTTGCATTTTAATAATAATAATAATAAAAACATTATTTATGACCTTTTTTTTTTTTACCTTTGTGAATGTTTGGACATTTTGGAAAGGTTTTGTTTCAGGTTTAGCACACTTCATGGGACAATTTTATCCACAAAGTATTCTTAATTTACCACCCACACACAACCCATATACCCCTTCAAACATCTTGGATTGACTCATTGACATTTATGAAGAAATAAAGCAGGCTGATCCAGAGGGGAAAATATAAAATTGAAATAAATAACATTTTCACCAAGAAAGCTTTCCTATTGATGCATGGATAATTAGGAGAAATCATCCTGTTATAGTTTGTTTCCATACATAAAATGAAATGCCTATTTCTTGTCATCAGGGGATAATTTATGTACTTTTGTAATGTCACTGCAGTTGTGGGATGGTTCAATGCTGACCACCTAGAGAACGTCCTTTAATGACTAGTTAATTACATTCCATGGTGATTAAATCAAATGGTAAGAATCTTTTGGGTTTGATTGATTCCCTCAGCTCTAATCAGTGTCTCGCTCTCTCTCTCTCTCTCTCTCTCTCTCTCTCTCTCTCTCTCTCTCTACATGTGCACCACGGCTGATCAGATATTCTCGCCGTTTCAGGTAAGCACGGTTTAACATTCTTTCCTTTGCGCTTAACTCGCTTGAATTGGTGTCATGTATTTTTTTGACAATGGTTTTAAATTATCTCAGATGATTTTACAATATTTATTATGCCACTGTAAAAAAGAATCTTAATTATGCCACTGTGGAAAGCACAAGAAGTCAAGTGCTAATCTGATAATGTCTTTTCAAATAAGAGGAACATGGGATGTGAGCGATTTAAAGTTTATGTTGTTTGGGTAATTGGAATTTTCTAGCAATGAGTGTAGGCTCAGACAAGCTCACGAATGTGTGACGGCAGTTACAGCCTTGAGATGTGAGTTGATCATTCACTATTCCACTTAGACCTATCAGAGCGTCAGCTAACGAGCCCGCTCAGAACTCAGACTGATTATTTACAGGCTCTGAATCCCTGCTTCTAGGAGATTAATATGGGTATGCTTGCGGGTTTGTTCAAGCTTGTTAAACTGTGTTTTTGTGTATGTGATTAGCCTCCATCAGTAATGGGGCTTGGTGACCATTGGTTCTCAAGGATTCTTGAAACGTATAGGTGCAAGCAATGCTCCACACATATCAATGATGGCTGCCAAGACAAAGTTCCCCATTTCTGCAGGTTTATGCAAAAGCCAGAAAAAGTAAAGGCAAACAGCTCTGTCATACCAGAATCCAGTCTGCCAATTCCTAAATTGGCAATTGTTAAAGGTGAAGTGTGTAATTTATGTGACTCTAGTGGCAGCAAACGGAATGGCAAAATAATGATTGTTTTTAAACCAGTTTCCCAAAGCTGAGATAGTCCCACTCCAAACACATGCCATTGTTGAGGCCAGTATTGCTGTGCTGGGTCGATCGGGAATGCCCAAATACTTTTTGGTGAAATCAAACTTAAATAGTGTGTTAGTTATAGTTGTACAGTGCATTCAGCTTGGATAAGAGAAAGTATTTTAACCAGGGCTCTCAATCGATTAAAAATTTTAAGTGAATTAATTACATGGTAAGCGGAATTAATTGCAATTGATCGCATATATAAATATTTGCTTAGAAATCCCCTCAAAAAACAATAATTCAATAAATAATGAATACATTCTTATAAATAGTTACATTTAAATCATTATAAATAAAATATATATTAACAATTCTAATAATATAGATTATTAAAATGCATTATATCATTGTGTCACACAAGCATTAAAAAGACGGTAACACTTTATAATAAGTAATAAAAATATTTGTTAACATTATTTAACATGAACTAACAATGCACAATACTTTTACAGGTTTTATTAATCTTTGATAGTGTTAATTTTAACATATATTAATACATTTCTCAAATCAATCAAAAGTTGTGTTTGTAATCATTAGTTAATTCACTATGAACTAACATGAACTAACAGTCAGCAATTGTATTTGTATTAACATTAACATTTTTCAATTGAATTCATCAATCAGTCCTAGATAGATAGCTTTTCTAAGGTCAATGCACACTTGCGTCAGACGCATTTGGAGCGTCTCGTTTGCAATGCATCATAAACAGATTTTTTTTAAGTTGCTGTGTCAAGCTAAACATAGTTTAAAACTGGTAAAAACACGTTCGTATTGTATTCCATCAGGTTGTGTTTGAACACAAGAATGTGTTCTGATCTTGTTTTGTCTGCTGCTGGTGAGTGGGTTTGTTCTGTGTATAAGCGAGTTGCCCAAACAGCTGAGGATTCGCTTCCTGCCACCTGGAGAAAACAGGTGGTACTTCAAGCTTGAATTTCTCAGATGGAAGGAATATTCCTTATCATGGTCCGGTGACATGATTACTTGTATATTTTTTTTTGTAACACATTATATTTTATATATAAATTAAAACAAATTATCCCTTGTTTAGAAACCATCATTGTTATTTATAGATGTGAGCATAAACCATGTGATTTCTACCTGAGATTAATTCTGTATTTGAATGAATATGGCAGGTGTTGTTGCTCGGAAATCTCTATTTTTAGTTCACAGTTGTGCCTTGTGTTTATTGTGCTGATGGTTGCATGTAGTTAGGGAAGGATGTGCATCTCTGAAAAAGGCTCTGGGGGCAGGAAGAGAATTGGTGACAGTGGTTTGGAAGATGAGATTGTCTCTGAGGATACAGTTGGCACTGTTGATTGGCTGTGGCATTTTGGATTGTTTTGGAGTTTGCCCGTCGTTCCTGTGGGACATTTGGCCAATTGGATTTTGGATGTTATGTAACAGTGTCCCTCAACAATATGACATTATTTTGAGTTGTTGGCAAACACTTGTTGAACACTATTTTCGGAAACGCTATCTAACCTTCTCTGGGTCAGTTATAAATCCTTTAAGATCTAGGAGTCGCCGGCATCTCTGAAAAGCCAATCCAATGCTGTTTCATGTTTTATTATGCTGTTGTCTTTCTTTTTTGCTTGAAGACTCTTCTTTGTTTGAGGTTTCTTTATTTTTAAAACGTGTGATTGCCCAGAGGGTTGCCTTTTTGAATGATCCAAGTTCAATGTCACAAATTTTTTGTGGCTACAAGCTTTCTGCTTCAAATTACTACCACAACTTCCACCACACAGTACACCTGCTTTAGTAGCTCCAGACCTTTTTTCTTTATTTACGGAAAAGACGTAAGTAAACACGCACAGACAAATAACGGAAGTATGCAATATCCCACCAAATCCATCCCGACAGCTCTAAACTGTAAATCATTATTATAGGCTTACCATAGTGAATCTGGGTAAGGCAAAAACATGACTTGAATTATGGAGATTTGGTGTACCTGCTCATTAATTAAATTTAGTTCATTTCTAACCAAACATAAATCTTACATAGTGTAGCTTAAAAACAAAAAAAGGTTTAAGTGAGGCACGTACAATGAAAGTGAATGTGGCCAATTCTTGAAGAGTTTAAAGGCAGACATTTATAGCTCAATGTAAAGATAATTGTATAAAAGCACTTACATTATTATTTTTGTGCAATGATTATTGACAATTTATTGATTGGCCCCATTTACTCCCATTGCAAGTGCATCACTGTGTCTTTTAATGTGCATCGTTTTGTTGACTACTGCTAAAATAATTTTTGTCCAAAATAAATCCATTTTATTCTGTCTGAAATCACTTGAACACAGCACATCATAATTATGACTTTCAAAATCTAAAGTAGGAACTTAAAGTAGGAAGTAAGACTTGAACAGAACAAATCTCTCTCTCTCTCTCTCTCTCTCTCTCTCTCTCTCTCTCTCTCTCACACACACACACACACACACACATCAGACCATTTTCCTTCTTTATTTATTATCTCTGACTGCCACTGTTTACATTCTTAATATCTTCCTTACCTTTCCCTCCTAAACTCATCATGACGTAGACCGTTCTTCCCTAGGATGGAGAAAATGTAATAAAAAGAATAAAAAACAACAAAAAAAACAACAACAACAACAAAAAAAAAACACAGCACAGAGGGATCATCACAAATAAAGGTGCATTGGTGTAGCCTAGGGCGATTTAAGCATATTCTTTAGAAAGATTCAGTGTAACGGTCACCTGGGGCTAGCTGAGAAGCCGCACCAATTAAATTAGGTAGAAGCAGAACTCCCACACCCCCTGACTGTTTCCTGTTTACCGGCAGTCCCTGTGGACCCACTCTGCTCTCTGCTCTGCTGTGTACAGTAATTGCATTTAGGACTCCGACGCCTGACAGAATATTCTAGAGAAAGCAGATGAATGAGCAAAATATACACCTGAGAGGGAAGACAAGACAGGCTCTTCAGTATTACAAGCATGGACAACATTACCCATTGGTTCATGTTGCTAGGGAATATTGGAAGCGAGGGAATACTTGTTCATTTGTTTAAAGGAGCTTCAAAAGTTCATGCCAAAAAGTTAAACAAAGAAACTTCTGAATGCATCAATGCTTGGATGTTCATGTCTGTTGGGACATCAACAACTGGAATGAAATTGTATCTCAGAATTTGGATGAGATGTATGATATGGTTTCATATTCCCTTTAATATAGCCTTGAGGCTTTTTTAGCACAAGGAAAGTATCAGATTATATGGGTATAATATTACAGGAGTACTAATGTGCATATTGATTGTGGTAAGGTTATTAATAGGTAGTGCATGTTTTAGGTTACATTAAAATGAGCTACTGTTGACTCAGGCTAGGCAATTTAACTAAACAATTATATATTTTTTACCCTTTTGATATTCAGTATATCTAAATATGTATGTATTTTCTCTTAGTGTTTTATTTATGAACATTTTCAGTCAGAATAAGACTGCCACTATTGCCAAGGACATAAAAAATGTTTTAATGGAACTAAAACAGTGAATATATATTTATATATGAGGAGCTTTTAATCAAGAACTAGTGGACCAATAAAGATTTACATGAAACTCTACTCACAAGTTATGGAAAACCAAGCACAGAACTTGGAGACAATATTAAAGAAAAAATACAGTGTAAGTATACAAAAAAAAATTAAATATGAGCAAAATTGTCAGAGAGCACAAAAAAATTGTAACATAACCAAAGAAGACATGATTTTGTTTGCAGTTCTTATGACTTTGCTTTAATGTGTCTGTTGTTTTTGCAGCATATTTTAAACGTGTATATATTTTTGATACACGCTTGTTATTTTGATTTGTGCTTATAATTTTTATCTGCACATATCTTTTTTTGATTGACTCTTATTATTTAGATTCACGCTTATTATTTTTGGATCCATGAACACAATACTTTTGAAGGGATTTTGATCCCAGAGGTATCCATTACTCTTTCCAATTTGCATAATACCCAATTGTGAGATAGGTTCTGTTTCCTTGACTAACTGTTGGGGATTGATAGGTCCAACAGTTTTGTCAGACATCCACAACATGGTGTTGAGCATTCAGTAGAGACAATGTGATTAGGGACCACTTTTCAGTGATCTCACAAACGCTTAGCACTTCTAAAGACCCTCTGCCTCTGTCAGGACAGAGCATTTATTGCCAAGTTCCTCTTGGCCCATTAGAAGACCACATAGACAGGTTAATTAAACTTAAATAATAAAAAAAAAAGCCTGTAATGACCTGTGGTTTGGAAGGGCAAAAACATATGGCAGTAGACATCTTCCGATCTCTTTGCTGCCAGTCTGGGGTGATGCCCTGCCTTTGCTTGCATTGATGATGTCAGCCAATGGTGTGGCGAGCTGCCAGGGTGAAATAGGTATGCTGGACAGGTGGCACAGAGAGAGAGGGACAGTACCATGCCAACTGTTTCCCCGTCTGCCGCAGGGCACAGCTTTCTGGACTGTTAAATCATTTGAACAAAGTGTGAGGCACTGTATCCAACCAAGGTTTCTGAGTGCATTAATGTGTGGTAATTTCTTACTCAAGTCAATATAGGGTTTAATAAGTGCTTAACAGTCCATTGAGATGGGCTAGAGAAGAAATGAGATGTATCCATTTTGAATTTGAGCTGCACCTCAATTTGCATACTTCTGTGCAGCTATTCTTCAACATTTTCTAATGTGTGAGTGTCAATAGAGTTCAGAATGGCATACTACCATACTACTCATTATATTTCTCCTATGTATGGCTAAGGCCGTGTACCCTGCCAGAAACAACCTGAGGCCCCTTTCTCCCATTGCACATTTTTATATTCAAAATACCTTTCTAAACAGAGAGAGCACATTAAACCCCTAATAGTTAAGACAGTGAAATTGCCACACAAAAATATACTCAGTAACTTATGTCGGTTACAGAATTTCCTCTTTCTATTGCTTTGCCTGCCTTATGCTGTCTATCTCTCACCCTTGTTTATCTGTGTGCCTCTCTGACTCTCTTCTAGTCCCACTCTCTCTCTTTCATTCTCTCTACCACCTTTCCATCTCACACTGATAGAATCAGGTTTCTTCTTTGAGTAGCATATCTCCCCTCTCTTTTCTCATTTCTTTCTATGCATGTACATTTCTTCCACAGCAATTTCCATGCCTGCTCACTCTGAGCTTGACAGTTACTAAATGACACAAAGTGACCGGGACTCTCAGAAATCATGAGGTGTTACACAGAATGATCTGGTAAGAAGATTTAATATTGTCAGGCTGTGATTTAGTTTTCAGTAACTGTCACAGAGGGTTGGAAATAGTGATAGCTGAAAGCTACCCTGACCATGTGGCCAGTAAGGATGGCCCGATGGCCCTAGGGCTGGTGTAAGAGAGTTTTGTTGATCTTGTTACTGTGTTTTCATGCCAGATATTTTAAACGTTGTGAATTAACAACACTTTTTTTAAACATATAAACTGCATGTCCAAAAACCTTTTATCTGTGGTGGAAATCTATACTACTGGCTTGACCGTGGCTGTTGAGCCACACCTTCTCATGAGGTTATTGGGTCAGTGTATCCTCCTATCCTCTGTCAAACTCGGTCTAACCTAAAAGGCATGAATATTTCTCCATCTGCCAATTTATCTCGCTATCTTACTCTCCATCTTTCTTAAACCACACTATGCAGTAAATCTCAAGTAAATATTTAATCAGCATGCAAATTCAGATAATTAGGGTGATTATGAGTCAGCCTGATCAGATCTAATTGTTTTTGATAAACAGCTTCCTCTTTGCTTTTAATTGCAATTCATCACAGTGGAGAGCGGACTTTATCGTAACCGACTGACAGAATGTGGACTCATCACCACTAATAGTGGACGACGGCCACAATTAACCCAACACTCTTTGTCGCTATAGTCACAATCTCGTTCAAACAAAGCCATTGCAGGGCAATAAGGTAAGGTTGAAGAGTCCTGCAATCACATTTGAATAAATGTCTCATTATCTCTAATAGCGTTGGCTTATGGTCGCAAGCAATGGTCGGAAATGGTATCAGATTAAGACGATTACACAGACATGAAATGTGTGAAGAATGTATACGCTTATAAAAGTGACCTTGTGTTTATTTAAATTATGAAATTAATAGTATAGAGGAAACAATGGGAAAATATTAAAATGGGGATTGATCTTGAAATGCTGAGTTTTGGTAATCAACTTGTTTGACACATGGCCACCCTAACATATCCCTTCTTTGGTCAAGATTAAATGACAACATTACAGAAAAGTTTACTTGGTCATGCTAACCTGATTGCTTGGCAATAGTAGTTTGTACAGATGAATATGTAGAGCTGGCCATATATAGAGCAAATGTGATGACCAAGCAGCATCCTCTACTTCTAAGTGAGTGAGTTAAACGGTATGTGGAAATCCAACTATAGCTAGCGCTTATTTACAAACATCTACCTTTTCTGTGAATCAGGTAGATCTGTTGACCAAACAAAACATTATGTAATTACAATGAATTAGCAAAGCTGATAAGTTTTCTATTTTATCCACCCAATTTACAGATCAGTCCTACACCCTGGGAAAGATGTATCGCAAACCCCAATGAAACAAACAAACCATTGTAGACAGGCCTGGTACAGTATAATAGACATTCTAACAGAAATGTAGCTGAATGCTTTCTCCTCTAGATATCCTTTAAAAACCTTTATCCCTTTTGACACCTTTGGCCACCACCTTTCTTTGCCCCAAAACCCAAATCTGTGAGCACCTCTCTTCTGAATGTCCCCTGGCTCAGGTCCAGGACAAATACCCAACAATTGCAACAAAGTGGAAAATCAATGAAGGTTGCTGAAGGGCTGGAAAAGGCTTTAAATCGATAAAGCAGAGAGATGAGGGCCTCAGAGGGCATTTACATGGTACAAAATACTCAGTGCCTTGCTCTTCTCAGCTTTCCACTTGATTGGCTATTGACATTAATTGTGTGTATCCACTGCATATTTCCCCAATGAGTTCGCTAGATGAGTTTCAAATGGTTTTGTGAGCACATTATTATTATTATTATTATTATTATTATTATTTATTATTATTATTATGTATGTGCAGGGGACCCAAAAAGCATTTGGACACTTTTGTGCAACACTAATTTCATTACATTGGGACATACAAATAACAAATAATGCTAGAGCTTTTCTTAAAACCAACATCACTTATTTGAGCTATTTTTGTAGTGTCTTTTAACCAACTGGTCTCAAGATTTTTAGTGGATGTATGAAGTCTGTTCATAAGGGTGTCCTAGTCGAGTAACCAAAGGTGTGTTCTACTAACATTTAACAACCTCAAAGTAAACAAATCCTTTTTACTTTTTACAAATCCATTTTACTACCCTTTATCAATGATGATTTTTTTTTTCAATCATAACAATCCTTACAAATGTCTTTTGTGAAATATTTTGCTTTGAAATTGTGTTATCAGTATCTTTCATTGATTTATATGCAATTGGTTTGATTTTTGTTATATAATGTAATACATAATAGCATGTGTCCATTTTAAAGTTTGTCCAAAGTGACCAAATAGTGACTGTGAGGTCACTGTATATTCTTTACACACATGCACATACCTCTTGTGCTGGCTACTGATGCCAAGCATGGGCATATCACCATCAGGTAGTTCTCTTTATACTTCATACATAGCGAAAGGTTGTCTGTTCAATTTGTCTGTGTATTGCTGTACTGTTGCCTTGGTTGGTGGAAAACACTTGAATGAAAACTGAATGAATATCTTAAGGGATGAAATTTTAAACACAAAATGTGGTGACAGACGGTTGGGTTGTAACAAATATGTGAAGAGGCATACAAAGCATTAACCAGTCCAAAAGGATTTTGTCCCCACCATTCTGCATTAGAATCGCCGCAATCCAAAGAGAGGCATGGACGAGACAGATAAGGTTCAGCAAGATGCCAGTGCCTGGTCATAATTTCCTTTCCGTGGGTGTTTCCAAGCATGCGTGTGTGAAACTGCATATATGCAGCTGACTGTATTCATTCTGATACACTTGTCTCACCTTGTTTCAAGGGCTTGAAGCTCAGAATTTAAAATAAGAACTTTTAATGTTGGAAACATAATATCGCCTGCAGTTGCTATGAGACACAAGCCCTCTCTGTATTGGGTAAAGGTCAAGTCACATACAAAAGCACCTCCTAATTTCATGTTCTCCATTCTACTGACCTTCAAATGTCAGATAGAATGTCTTGGTCTGTCTCTGAGAGCCCACCAGTCAAAAGACCTTCAAAGGGAATAGAATTGTACTGAGTATCGGGTTTATGTCTTTTTTCAGTTCAAATTAGAATTTTAAATACAGCATTTGTTATATCTTCAGTGGAAACATGTTGGCTGAAGCATAAACCAAAGCATCAGCCATCTGAAAAATCTCAGAAAGCTATTTTTTTCTTTGATCAATCATCTCTTATATATATATATATATATATATAATGTGCATACTGTGGCCCCAAAATGTATTTGGACATAGCACAATATTAAACCCAGTGCTTAAAGATGGCACAAGGGCACAAGCACAAATTTTAAGCAAAATCTAAAGAAGTGTGATGTTTTTTTTTTTTTAATTATAAAACATTATTATTTAAAATAAAGACAAAAGTATTTAGAAACTTTCTGGTTGTTAAACATTAGTGGAACTTGTCCTTATTTAAAGTTAACCTGTGTTTTTTCTGTTTATGTTTTTTTTGTATTCTTTTTTTAATTATTTTTATGAAATGGTACCACAACGTAATTGTTTTAAACAGTATTTTATTTAGTAAATTCATTAAGTGCCCTCCTACTTGAAAATATGGTGCCACATTTGAATGTAGCTATGCAACACAAAATTAACCATCAGCAGTTTTGCGTCATAGCTGTTCCTTTATTGTGGCTCATAGCTTGAGAATGGTATAGCTGCAGGCATTGCTCCAAAAATGGGCGATCTCTCCAAATCGCCATTGAAGATATAGGGAGCACCTTACCTTACCCTTCTCCTAACTGTGTGTGAAAGTGATGCCCCCTTTTGAAGTTGGTGCAACCTCCTTTTTGAGTAACCATGCCCCATTTTGGAGTAACCCTGCCTCTTTTGGAGATTCTGCCCCCATTTGGAGTTCTCCAGTCTGCAGCTATACCTACTTGCATAGCTTGGATGGGATGTTATTGTGTTTTGGCATTAATGGCTGTATGAAACTGAAAGTACAAACTGCAGTTTTTACTTCTGCTTTGCTCCAAAAATAAGTTTCTGTGAGTTTGTCCTAAAGTGCCAGCTCACAATTAAGTGCAATTTTTATAATACTTTATTTTAAAATAAACTCAACAAGATGCTAAATGCACTGACATAGCACTTTGACTATTTAACAGTAAATCTTTGACATTTTGTTCAGCACAGACATCACCCCTTTTCTATGTAAATTAGGCTTATTATAGAGTGCACCTTATTCTTAAAACCCAGCACAATTTGCCTGGTGCAATTAATTTCCGCCCGTGGAAAGTGAGTGATAAATTGTTTTATTACGTTAAATTAAAAGGAATGCTTAACACAAAATCTTTTGTTGTTCTAGGCCCATCAGACCACAAAAGAAGATGTTAAGCAGAATTTTAACCACAGTGAATAGTGAAACGTATCTGAGGGTAACATTCTGACCCTAACATTGACCAATTCATGGTTCATGTAAAAGACATCATGAGTCATTCATATGAAACACATTTAATGTTTGCTCAACAATTGGTTAACAGTTGATAAATGCAAGGTTTAATTGACAGAAAATATATATGAAATTAGAAACAGACTCACTGAAATATCTGCTTTCATCACAGCTTGAAAAATAAATGTAAGACTGAAAAATATTGTACAGATATATATACTAGATAGACATAAAGACTCATTTTTTAAATCTCTTCTCACACATCCATTTATTAGCATGGTTACATGTACGATCATACCACTCTGAAAAAAAATACACAGCACAGTTCTCTTTTCTTTCACCGTTTGGCTGTTGAGCCCCCCAGAACCTGAAACAACAGATCAGCATTATGTCTTGTGTTTAATGCTGCTTTCTGTGTGATATGATACTGGCTGTGAGAATCATTTATTAGATAATAACCAGTTAAATTCTGTGATTTCTCACCCAGAGGTCAGTGTGCTGCCATCGACCCATTTCCATGTGCCCTCTTCATCACTGTCAGTCAAACCAATCCAGAATCTGTCATTACCAGGAATTTTACTGACGAAATCCTAAACATTTATATCATAATTATGTTATTTTGACAAATTATATCTCACTTAAAACTATAGCACACACATAATCTATGACTCACTTGTTCCTCTCTGTTGTTTATGATTATCAGATCTGCTCCTCTCTCTGTACAGTCTCTTCTGCTCTCACTCCAGCTCTTCTTCTCAGAGGAAATGAAGTAAAAACTGCACTGGACTGGACTGTAATGCCATCCATCTGTTAATACAACAATTTCATCCACAATGATCTACACAACATCTTTACAGGTTTTATACCCATAAGGTTAAATCAATTAGCTACACAAGATCATACGTTACAGTTATTTCATCATATAAGTGTTTTTTTAGACCACAAACTTGAAAAGACCACAACATGTCTTGGTTAAATCACTGTAACATACAGTTGGAACAACATTTTTGAAATACCTTTTTCTTACTGTATACTTGAAATGTTAATGTAGTTGAAGATTACCATTTTCAGAAAGTTTGTCCCATGGTTCCTTTTTCTCCCTACTTAACTGTACATTTTTAATTAGATTTGTATTATTGGCTAGTAACTGGTCTCTCTCTTCTGTGAGTTTGGTATTCTTGGATTGTAACTGATCTCTCTCTTCTGTGAGATTGGAATTCTTGGATTGTAACTGGTCTTTTTCTTCTGTGAGTTTGGTATGCTTGGTTTGTAGCTGGTCTCTTTCTTCTGTGAGATTGGAATTATTGGTCTGTAGCTGATCTCTCTCTTCTGTGAGTTTGGTGTTCTTGGTCTGTAGCTGGTCTCTCTCTTCTGTGAGTTTGGTGTTCTTGGTCTGTAGCTGATCTCTCTCTTCTGTGAGTTTGGTGTTCTTGGTCTGTAGCTGATCTCTCTCTTCTGTGAGTTTGGTGTTCTTGGTCTGTAGCTGATCTCTCTCTTCTGTGAGTTTGGTGTTCTTGGTCTGTAGCTGATCTCTCTCTTCTGTGAGTTTGGTAATTCTGGTAAGCAGCTGGTCTCTCTCTTCTGTGATTTTGGTATGCTTGGTTTGTAGCTGATCTCTCTCTTCTGTGAGATTGGAATTCTTGGTTTGTAACTGGTCTTTTTCTTCTGTGAGTTTGGTATGCTTGGTTTGTAGCTGATCTCTCTCTTCTGTGAGATTGGAATTCTTGGTTTGTAACTGGTCTTTTTCTTCTGTGAGTTTGGTATGCTTGGTTTGTAGCTGATCTCTCTCTTCGGTGAGATTGGAATTCTTGGTCCGTAGCTGGTCTCTCTCTTCTGTGAGTTTGGTATTCTTGGTTTGCAGCTGGTTTCTCTCTTCTGTGAGTTTGGTATTCTTGGTTTGCAGCTGGTTTCTCTCTTCTGTTAGATTGGTATTCTTGGTCTGTAGCTGGTCTCTCTCTTCTGTGAGTTTGGTATTCTTGGTTTGCAGCTGGTTTCTCTCTTCTGTTAGATTGGTATTCTTGGTCTGTAGCTGGTCTCTCTCTTCTGTGAGTTTGGTAATTCTGGTAAGTAGCTGGTGTCTCTCTTCTGTGCTTTTGGTATTCTTGGTTTGTAGCTGATATCTCTCTTCTGTGAGTTTGAAAGTCTTGATTTGTAGCTGATATCTCTCTTCAGTGTAGTTTATGCTTTTGATGTGACACTGGTGAATGTTTGTATTGAGTTGTACAAATAACACTATGACTGCAGCCAGCAGAAGAACACACAGCAGCCCCAAACACACTGTAGTTGCTCTGTAGCCTCTGTCTCTTACACACTCACTTCCTGAACATATAAAGATAAATGGTTCTTATTAATGTCTTAATATTTGTACTATATCTTTATTAAAATTCAATATAGAAAGTATCAGTACCTGTGTGGTGAGTTGTTTTGTTTTTATTTGAATCCTCTGTCTCTGTCCTTACAGCATTATTGACAGTGGCATAGATATTCATCTCCACTCCATCTTTTATCTCCATCTCCAGTTTACCTGAAATGTCACTGATGGTGTGAATATTTTCAGACATCTGAACAGTTCTGCTTTTGAGTTTTTACTTGTAGAATTCTCCACTGTTGTCAAGAGCATGTGATTTCCTGTTGATTGATAAAAAAAAACTTTTGTTGAACTTTATGCTGACTTTATGCTGACAATTAATGAAAGATTTCTTCTTCTTCATTTTCTTGCTCATGTAGTGTTTTTTTTTCTTGCAGACTACTGAAAAAACAGTATCTAGCAACAAAGTGAATCTTTCGGGAATACTTAGACTTCATTATGTAAGACTAAAATTAGTCATTGTTTCATCTATCCATAACCGGTTAAACACAGTTCCTTTGTTGAACAAATCTAGATTTTTACTGCATGAAATAAAAGGAACATTATTATTTAGAGTCTGTTCTGTATGTATGTGTGTATTTAGTGTGGCAGAATGATCCGCCCCACCCTCTCATCATCGTTGTCCCGCCTCTGAGCCAGGCTCATGACGGGAGTTCACCACTGTCTTTAAAATGCAGAGCGCACCTCTTTTCAGGGAGCCGGCTTCAAATCTCCATGTGTGCACACACTGGCATCCTCACATGCCTAGAATAAGAGCTGGTAGTATTTGGATGAATTAGATGCTTCCCCCTAACCCAGCACGAGTTAGATGTGTTGCCGGGGGAGAACAGCACACATAGCAGCTGACGTGCTAGAGGCTGTGCTGCCTTACCCTTTAACCTGCCATGGGCCTGGAAAGACAGGCCGCCAAGGATGCCGCAGCCACACGCACCGTGGACCCAGAAGGGGAGTGCATACCGCCGACAGACCCAGCTCAGACCTGGGCCATTCCTCTGACACTTCCCCGCCCTTAACGGAGCCCCGTTTCACAGCGAGGATGCCAGATTCCCCCTTTATTTTGAACACTATTCCCCCGGACACTTTATTTTCTCCTTTTATGGACATTTTATTTGCATTTATTATTTCCAATAAATGCCGCTCATAGGCTTGATGCCACACCCACCATGTCTGTCTCTTGCTCACCCCGCCACAATATTTTTATACAGTTGAACGTTACCCTTTACAGAAATATGTTTCCTCAGTTCATTTTTCTCCTTATTTAACTTTCCTCTTTGTTCATTTATATCATAATACTTGGTTATAAACTGGTCTCTCTCTTCCATGATGATGGTATTTCTGGTTAGTAGCTGTTTTCCCTCTTCCATGAGGGTAATAATCTTAATAAGTAGCTGCTCTCCCTCCCTCTCACTCTTCATTTAGATTGACAGTCTTGGTTAGTAACTGGTCTCTCTCTTCTGTGAGGTCAATATTCCTGGTTAGTAGATAGTCTCTCTCTTCTGGGTAGTTTTTGCTGTTTTTGTGATGCTAGGCAAGATAACTAACTCTGAACAGGTGCTATTCCAAATTGGTGTTGAAAATTAGGAGTGTTCCCTTTTCACAACTAAATATGATTATTTATTGTACGCCAAACTGTTAAATATGCGGCCAAAACAGATTGGAAAGGTCTCGAGCAGAATAAAACAAGTATTGTGTCACTCACATACCTATTATAATATATATTGAGGAAAAGCCTTGGGACAACAGTGTAGAGTTTCTAAGTTGTAAACAGATGTGCCTCTTTGTCGCAATTTTGCATGTCTTCATGAAACACAAACAGAAATTCTGAATATAGAAACAGCAGATGATCCCAAAAAGCAAAATCCTACACAACTACAATGTGATGCGACCACTGATCATTGAATATAATTCATAGATCTTAAAATAATATTAAATAAAATGTGCCACTACCTCAGAGTTCTTTTTGTCATTCTGGGGGATGGTCTGTGGTTACAAAGTATACAGAAGTATAAATTGGCCATTAGCCAATTGGCTGGCCCAATTGTGGCATGTTAAGAGAATCAGCTCACATGGTTTAAGCTGATAGGTCCTTTGACATGTAATTGGATAGCCAATCAAATTTCAGCTGCAGCTGGGAGAAAGAGCACTTTCTTTGTCTTTATTTACTTGTTGTGCTTTAACATCATGCAGTAACACATTGACATAGTGATTGATGTATGTATGTTGTCATGAAACACAGTACCTCCTCTCCAAACCCATTCACAAGTATTCACATGAGACAAATTTAAAGGTGCTGTAAGCAATTTTAGTGTTCTGAATCTTTCACGTGACTGACCCGTTGAAATAGCCACACCCTCTCATTCCAAAACCCCGCCCTCCAAAGATAATTTTGAGACCAAAACCGAGCAAAAGGGCAGCATTGTTTGTTCCTGTGGCTGTCAAATTCAACAGTGGCACAATAGTGCCCTCAACTGACAAACATTATGAATCATAGCCTCAAAGATCCACTTCAAATACAAAACTATGACAACAAGCAAATTGATTGACAGGTGAAAACTGCAATGTCTGCGGTAGGCAGACACATTTTTGTTTTCTGTTTACAAAATCTACAGCTGTCACAGAGACAGTGTCTCAGGACACGTATTTAATTAATATCATTCAGGGAGTAGGACAATTTTTGCATTATTTTTTTAATGAAAAAAAAAAAAACGCTTACAGCACTTTTAAGTGACCAGATGTAAACAGCAATGTGTCTCACCTCACCAGATGTGATTGGATCACATAAGACACATCTTAATACCAGGTGTAAACAGGGTATGGTAGTTTGGAGCTGCTGAGGCATAAACATATTAAACATTCAACTCATTTTTAAATTCTATTTTTCTAACAAATCCCTTTAAACGTATGAGTACTGTACTGTACATGGATGATCAGCCCATCCTGATGAAGTCGACAAAATACAGTCTTAATTACCCACAGGTCTTTTTGGCTCCCCAGACCTCCTGAACTTGAAACAGTACACCAACATTACATCTTCAATGCTGCTTTCTGTGTGATATCATACTGATGTGTGAATAATTTATTGAATAGTAATCAGTTTAATTCGGTCATTTCTCACCCAGAGGTCAGACTGATGCCATTGATGCATTTCCATGTGCTCTCTTCATCACTTTCAGTTAGACCAATTCAGACTCAATTACCAGAAATCTTTGTATGTGCGCGTGCACACACACACACACACATTTACAGTATATCATACACTGATATTGACATTTCAACTGATTAGCTCTCATTTACATGCACCACATATACACAATCTATGACTCACTTGTTCCTCACTGTTGTTTATGATCATCAGATCTGCTCCTCTCTCTGTACAGTACCTTCTGCTCTCACTCCAGCTCTTCCTCTCCACTTATAGTTAATCCATCCATCTGTAAACACAACCAGTTCAGTTATTAGCCTTTTAATTCCAAGTACATGAAAATTATTTATAATTTATAAATAATATTTTATAATAATATACAGATTATACCCCCAAAGGTACTAGCTCAATATTACCAGTAAGAAGCTTCCACATTTTAGTTCTCTCCTTGTTTATCTGTTCACTTTGTTTAATTAGATTGCTATTTTTGGTTAGTAGCTGATCTCTCTCTCTCTCTCTCTCTCTCTCTCTCTCTCTCTTCCGTGAGGCTGGTAGTCTTAGTTAGTAGCTGGTCTCTGAATGTTGTCAGTGCATGTTTCTGTTTAAATGGACTGCACTGCTCTGAACTATTCTGCTTTTTGAGACTACATTTTGAAGTAACCACTGAGGTCGAGCACACGTCTTATCCTCTTGTTTCTTCCATTTCCATTAGAGTCAGCTTCATCGCAGACCTAATGAAATGGTTTTCTGCCAGTGTGGACATATTGAGACAAGACATTGTATATGGCTTTTTTAAATAGCCAATTTAAATAGCATACCTGTACAATACAGTGCAGTATTATATAACTTAATAAATCCCCTCTCTACAATTTGGTTGGACATACACTTACATTATCTATATGCGTCTTTACACAGCAGAGTTATGCCTGCTCTGAGCCTGCTCAAAATTCTGTGTAAAGATACAAAAGCCAGACTAAATTAAGCCTGCTGTGACCTACCTCAGCCCCTAGAATCAAAGGCAGTTCTGATGCATCAGAGCAGTCTTGAACTTTGTTGTTGTTATGATAGAGCATATATTTAATAATTTAGTTTCATATTTACAAGAATCCATCCATCCATCCATATTCTAAAGCCGTTTGTCCTATATAGGGTTGCGGGTAGTGCTGGAGCTTATCCCAGCTGTCTTGGGCCGAAGGCATGGAAACACCCTTGACAGGTGGCCAGTCCATCCCAGGGCAAAGACACACGGACATACACATACACATTCACACTCTAACTCTCACACATGGGCAATTTAAAGTTTCCAATTCGCTTAACCTGGATGTTTTTAGACTGGGGGGAAACCGGAGCAACCCATGAGAACATGGGGAGAACATGCAAACTCCACACAAAAAGGCCCTGGTTGAGCCGGGACTCGAACTGGGACATTCTTGCTGTGAGATGACAGTGCTACCTATTTAAAAGAATATCTTCAAAAAATGTCATCAAATACATTTTTCTGTTTCCATAATTCAATATTTAAAACCTTCATCTCATAACATTATTTATGCAGTTTATATTGCTGGGTAAATGCATTTACAGTATGCCTGATCTGAACAGATTTAAACGGTCTGAGTAAATGCACCTAAATGCCAATTTAGATGCAGCTTGAGTGCCACCTTTGCAGTGTAAAGATGGTTTATCAGTCACATGTTTCTCTCTGTTATTTATGATCATCAGATATACTCATCTCTCTGCACAGTGTCTTCTGCTCTCACTCCAGCTCTTACACTTGGTGGAAATGTAGTATCAACATAACTCATACACATCCATCCAATAACTCAAAAAGTTCAGCTATTAGCTGATTGCAGATTGTACCCTATAAAAAAATATTCAAAAACGGTTTTAATATTTTGATCATGAATGTTTATTAGAGATAATGATAAAGATTTATTACAATGATTTTAAGTGAAACTATATATATATATATATATATATATATATATATATATATATATATATATATATATATATATATATATATATATATATATATATATAATATACTGTATATATATTACTGTAGACAAACCTATTTGTTCACACTACAGACACTGGTTGTTTTACAACACTTTTCTTACAGATCATGTAAAAGTATCACTACATCGATAATCAGCCCACCCTGATAACAGAGTTATCTGCAACAACAGATCAGAATTAGATCTTCATGCTGCTTACTGTGTGATATGATACTGTCTGTGTGAATTATTTATTAGATAATAACCAGTTAAATTCAGTGATTTCTCACCCAGAGATCAGTGTGACGCCATTGACCCATTCACTGTCAGTCAGACCAATCCAGACAGTATTATCAGCAGACTCCTAATGGAAAGAATCAGGATCACTTGTAAAGTTATACATCTAAACACACGCACGCACACACACACACACACACACACATGTTAGTGTGGCTATCCTTATGATCTCCATAGACATAATTATTTGTATACTGTACGAACTATAGATTCTATCAGCTAACCCTACCCCTTCACCTAACCCTCACAAAAAACGTTCTGCATTTTAACATAAATTTTTTTTTTTTAAAAACACAGTTCAGGTTGTTTTTTTAAGCCATTATAATTATAGGAACACTAGAAATGTCCACATAAACCACATTTATAGCATAATACACTTGCTCTCCCTCGAGCCCCCGGGCTTGGATGATGACATCACCGCTGCATCGGAGAGCGTTCAGGAATCTGACGCAGAAGACTCGATTGGGCTGCCACCTTCGGGCCAGCCCGCCCAATCTGAGGCGGACGTGCAGATGGCCGATATGCTTTCCCGGGCTACCATGAGCGTGGGCTTGGATTGGAATCCTCCCTCCTCCCAACAGCCTTTGCGGCTCAATGATTAGTACCTCGGTGCCCGGCGCCGCTCACAGCCATGCCCTCCCCGGTACCATTCTTCCCGGAAGTGCATGACGAGCTGACGTGGTCATGGAGGGCACCATTTACTGCCCGTAACCGACCTGCTTGCTCGTCCTTTCTCACTACCCTGGACGGCGGGGTGGCCCACGGATATACGGAAGCCCCCTAGGTGGATAGAGTGGTAGCGATCCATCTGTGCCCAGAGAATGCCGCCACCTAGAGTGACCGCCCGATACTCCACTCCAAAGCCTGTAGGGTGACATCATCTCTGACCTCCAAAGCCTACAGAGCCGCTGGTCAGGCCGCCTCCGCCCTGCACGCCATGGCTCTCCTGCAGGTCCATCAAGCCAAGGCATTTAAAGATCTGCACCTGGGTAGTCCTGATCCCGATGTGCTGCAGGAACTGCGCTCCGCCACCGACCTCGCTCTCAGGGCCACGAAGGTCACGGCGCAGGCACTCAGGTGGGCGATGGCCACCCTTGTGGTCCAGGAGCGCCACCTCTGGCTGAACATGGTTGAGATGCGCGACGTTGACAAGGCTAAGTTTCTCAACGCCCCCGTCTCAATATGAACTGTTTTTGTATGTAAAAGAGCATTGTTAGGATAACACATCATTAGGATGTATTCAGATTCTACTGGGGAATAAAAAACACATTGAGGGACAACTTGAGGGCAGTAAATAATTTTGTGTGTTTTCTATTTGATAGCCAGCTGACACAGTCATGTCAATATCCAGATACATCAGTACATCATGTAGGCTAATAAAAGATTTCCCAGTGGTTTACAATAAAAATAAAATAAAATATACCAACTAAATTAATTGCGTAACATGAAGTTTTGCTTCATACACAAGCACAGTCATCGAAAAATACATTTATTTTTATAGCCCATAATTAAATTATAAACATAACATTTCACTACCCAAAATATGCTAATAAGATGTTGTGTCGATATATATATATATATATATATATATATATATATATATATATATATATATATTCAGATAATTAAAATGCATTACATTCTTGTGGCATTCATTGATGAGGCAATACAAAAAGCGGCTTTAGAATACAATGTATTGTTTATTACCATATTATTGATCATAAGCCAATCATTGGCACACAGTTCACAGCAATCCATTTCACAAGTGAACATGTCAATCGGTTGGAGATTTATTATGAGGGCTTGTTTCAACAAGCATCAGATATTCTTGTGTAGTGTAGTGTCTCGGGTGCATTACGTCATAAACATAAAATATTTAGGTCACTGTGTCAAGTTAAATATAGTTTAATACTTAGAACACATATTGAGAACCCTTAGTTCGAATTTGCTCTTCAAATCTCTCTTTTGTTTTCTTCACTGTATAAACTGCACATTGGCACACAGCTGAAATTTCACTTACTGCCCTCTGGAGTAAACGGGTGGTACTACAACCTTGCATTTCTCAGGAATCTCCCTTATTATAATCCGGGGGCATTGCGATTAATTGCGTACATTTTTTTAACGTGTTATTTTTAATAAAATGAATCGCACTGACTTAACATGTTAAATCAACAGCCCTAGTTATAACATATTATATGATGCATTATGAGACATTACATGCAATATAATGACTTTATGATGCATTACAAATACGGAGTGTCTATTTGCACCCAGGTGTAAATAGCATCTGCCACAGAACTATTTGCACCCCATTAGTCTCGTGGTACCACAGAAATATTCGACAAACAATACAGTAGATGTCGCTGCAGTGGCGTGCGGTGTAAAGGTGTGTGAATGTGTACTGTTTTCCTAGCGACCGCAGTTCGAATCTGCATTTCTTCCCACTCTTTTCCCCATCCTATTTCCTGTTTTCACTCCTAATATTTCCTTTAATACTATTGTAATAATAGTTAAAAATTTATTTAAATGTTGATTTCATTGCAGGGATTTGATCATGATGATTGTCGTGGAGTGCAGAGAAGTGTTTGATCCGGAGACAGGGTCTATCAATCGCACTCTTTCCTGTGGCTCAGTTTCGCTTGTATGTAGATTGCATCACTGTATTATTAATATTGTAGTAACCATGTTTTTTTTTTTTTTGGCAGAAACCACAGCTTTCATGCAATTAGCCATGGTGTTAGTACAGGAATATTATGGTAATATACTGTAGCTAATATATAATGGTAAGGCTAAGGTTACGTTTAAGGGTAGAGGTTAATGTAGTGTGTCTGTGGGGCTATAGGCCTAATTGAACACAATAAGCACACTGTAGTGATGCCCATATACTGTATGTTAGTATTTAAATATGGGTGGAAATAGTATCTGACATATTTGCACCAGGGTGTAACTAGCATCTGCCTTATTAATATGGGCTTCTTAGACAGTGTTACCATTCCCATCCATGCTGAAAACTTATTTATAACATGATTATACAAACATTTCACTGCATTTTTATAGTAATATTATTGTATAAATAATAAATTGTAAATTGTGAGTTTTAGTGTAGTTCAGGGTTACCCATTTTACGTGGTAATTTTAATAATCATATTTTGTGTCAGTTTAGTGAGGTTCAAGATTACTAATTTCACTTCCACTGTTCCACAGAAGCTTCCAGAGTTCTTCTCCTGATTTAACTGTTCGCTTTTTTTATAATATTATTGTACTTGTCTAGTAATTGATCCCTGTCTTTTCTGAAGTTTTTGCTCTTGATGTGACACTGTTGAATGTTTGTATTGAGTTGGACTATGACTACAGTCAGCATACTCCCATATTTATATTATTTTTTTTTTGTTTGTTTTTTACTTTCTAATTTATTCCTATATGATTTGAAAATATCATGCTATAACAGTGCCATCTTGAACTTAATGTATTTTAGCTCTTTTTTATATATATATATTTAAACGGATGTGATGTCATTACCTATCCTAAAGTAGTTATTGTGTGTTTGTATATTTTTTTCTGTGTAGGTTCAAATAGCTTCTTTGCATTTGGATTATCCATATGTGTGTGTGTGTGTGTGTGTGTGTGTGTGTGTGTGTGTGTGTGTGTGTGTGTGTGTGTGTGTGTGTGTGTGTGTGTGTGTGTGTAAAGCAGTTCAATGGAAGGAGGAGGCAAGAACCGGCTTGGCAATATAAATAATAGTTTAATGATAAACTGAACGAAAAACACACAAACATAAACACACAGGGCAGCTGCATGTCATTCTCTCTCTCTCTCTCTCTCTCTCTCTCTCTCTCTCAGACACTTTTATCCAAAGTGAATAACAGTGCATTAAAGGTATATTCCTTTTGTCGTATGATTTGTATATCAAACCAACTTTCACAGGGCCATAATTATTTTGCCTCATGATCATCCATCTACGTACAGCCTGCATAACAATGACCACAACGTCCTCTATACTTTCTGTTGTATTCAAGTTCATGCGTAATATCAAATGCAGATGCAAACACAATACATAGTAATAAGTGTAATTTATTATAGATCAATATTTGGATATTGAAAATGTCAAGTTTTACACTCTAAGTAAAAGATCCCTTTGAACCCACTTTACACCTGGCATTAACATGTGTTTCATATCCGGAGGGTATCTGGATAAACTAAATAGATTGCATTTACATTTACACTTGCACTCATATGCATCTCCAGTGTGATTGTATAGAGATCTGATCAAAGCGACCTTGTCAAAATGCAAAACGCTACTTACATCTGAGGCAGTGGTAACAGAAAAAAATCTCTGTCTTTTACCAAATTTTAAAAACACTGATGGATAGTTCAAATGTGTTCTATAACTTTTATAGACAGAGTTTTCTCTTTTTTCAATTTTTTTTTACTGGCTTGCCAAAGCAACATTCCGGGTCGCCGAAGCAAAATTTATTATATTCTTCTCGTGTATATAGTGAAGCCTGGTTTCATGTGTGGCACAGAAAACAGGAAACAGGAAAGAGATGTGAGCGAGTGGGGATATGATGAGATAAACGAGATATTCCAAGTGTATTCCAATGGAATTATACATGGGATTTTGTTCAGTGTTCATATAACGAGATGAAAACATTAGTGTCTGTTGTGTTCTCATTGCAATGGCTGAACAAACATGAAAAAGGCAAGAACACACAACACAGCACTTTAAAAACGATTGACAGTAGCTTAATCTCATCACATAATTCATTACTTACATAGTTGTATCCTGATATGAAAAATGCATTTGCATCTTCATTGAATGTGGTCAGAATCTGTTCCTGACAATCTCCAAATGTGGTTTCAGTGACCTGAACTCTGATCACAATTCGTCTTAGGTGTATTTACACCTGTTATCTGATGTGATCGTGATCTAATCACAGAAAATGCATGTTAATGCCTAGTGTATAGTTCCTTTGAGTACCTTTATCCCTTTAGCTTGATTACCAGGTGATGCTACATGTCTTTAATTTATCAATGGTTGCTCACAAATAAAAAAAATAAAAAAAATATTTTACATAATTACTCATATTAAAATGCTGTTCTCACAAATCCATTTATAGCTTTTTTTACATGGATAATCATACCACTCTGATGATTTAGTTATAATACAATTCTCTTCTGTATGGCCATTTGGCTCTCTATACTGCCAAAACCTGCAACAACAGATCAGCATAATATCATCAGTGCTGATTTCTGTGTGATATGAAATTGACTGTGAGAATTATTCATTGGATAATCAGTTTTATTCAGTGATTTCTCACCCAGAGGTCAGTGTGCTGCCATCAACCCATTTCCATGTGCCCTCTTTCTCACTGTCAGTCAGACCAATCCAGAATTCATCCTTATGAGAAAATTTATTTAAAAAACCCTGAGAAGATAAAACAATAATACTGTACAATTATAAAATAAACTGATAATAAACAATTACATACAAGTATAGGACCTGAGGAGCTTTACAGAACAATTAAGATAAGATAATTATATTAAGAATAATATATTTGGAATGATCCTTTTTTATTCTCTTTTAAGTTGGACACAAACTAATATGTTTTACTTGTCTCTTCAAAAGACAATTTTACAGTTTGATCATCATCTTACACAAATGATTATGTAACCTTTAACATAAGTGTGATGACTTTCAATCACTTCTATAACTGATTATTATTATTTTTAATCTTGTGTTATCCTGAAATAGTTAGTCAACTATTATTCAGAGCAGAAATATCATGTTTGAAATGCAAAATTTGTCTTTCCTTGAAGATAACAATGGGTGAATTAATATTGTGATAATGTGTTGTATTTAAGATATAAAGTTCATGACTCAATTATTTCCCTTTATAGAGCTGGAAACTGAATTTTAACAGACACAAATAACTCACAAATTTTAATAAGGTAGAGATAATGGACCACATTCCACTTCTGATTGGCTTAGAGAATTTTCAGGTTTGGACTGTGTGTGTGTGTGTGTGTGTGTGTGTGTGTGTGTGTGTGTGTGTGTTTGCTTGCATGTTTGTGCGTTTTTGTGTGCGTGCGTGCGTGCGTGCGTGCGTGCATGCTTTCTTCCGTTCTTCCTTCCATCCTCTTGTCTGTGTACCTGCTCGTCTCAAAAATTGTACCTCTTTCTCACTTTCGGAACTCAGAGTTCCGAGAGTTATCATCATTTTCCATCATCTACCGAAATCAACCCTCCATCTGCATCGGAACTTAAAGACCATCCAACCCAACAAAGACTTCCTTGAACCGAACCAAGCCAAAGGACTTTAAATAATTTTGCATGCGAAGCAGCTCAACACAAATACACACTTCCAGACTTTTGCTGAAATCTGGTGCTTTATAAATAACCTTGAATAACTTGAATGACCCGATCTTAAATATGGCATAATAAATGAAGCATTGGTGGTTTTAAGGCAAGGTCTATAGACTCCTTAACGTTCAATTCCCTGTTACAGATCATCCATTCTCTGTCAAAACTAATTTATTAAGATGTTCAAGTTTGCCTGGTGTGTGTTAGTTTAGTTTTATGTTGCAGAATAGTTAATGAAGTTTGTTTGCATTCAAAGATAAGTTGACAGTGGTATTTTTTGATAAATGTGTCACTTGAATTTAAGATCAAGCTACCTGCTCAAACAATATTTCAATATATTTGTGATATTATTCTCAATGGCCATGAGAATAGTATTGCTCTAAAGTGTTAACAGATATGTCACATCTACTCTGCACTGGCCACAGGTTGATCAGATGTAAACATTAATTATTTCAATATTCCCTGAACTTAGCTCCCTTCTTGATCTATTTTCCTTGCATATAAATTATAAGCAGATATAATGAGCCTGTTGATTACAAAAGTAATGGTGGAGAATTTTAATCAGATTTCCAATATTCTAATTTGTCATTTATCTTGCATTTATTTCCCTACATTATTTTGGTGGTCGAATGCCACCAAGATTCTTTTTTTTTTTTATCCCCTTTTTCTCCCCAATTTGGAATGCCCTATTCACACTACTTAGTGGTGCGGTTATTCACCTCAGTCTGGGTGGTGGAGGACAAGTCTTAGTTACCCCGTGTGACTCTACCCTCCCTATCAATCGCAGCCAAGATTCTTAAAATAATTATTTACATATCAAATCCTACATATTTTTGGTGAAGATACACAGGCAGTTTAATTTAAATGGTGAGAATATTGCTAATCACTTAGACTTATTATATTATATGTATTTTATATTTTCCTTACACAAGTGACACCTTTTTACTTAGCATCAAATCACCATGCACAATATTGTATTTTATTTTCATGTTGGGGACTTTTCATTGTCTGTGGTCATGATTCCATCCCATACCTCCAAACCTAACCTTCATCCAAAAGACAAAAATACATCATGTTGGCACGCACGCACACACACACACACACACACACACACACACACACACGTTGTGTTTCCATGTTTTATGGGGACTTTCCATAGACATCCATCCATCCATCCATCCATCCATCCATCCATCTTCAACCGCTTATCCGAAGTCGGGTCGCGGGGGCAGCAGCTCCAGCAGGGGGCCCCAAAACTTCCCTATCCCGAGCCACATTAACCAGCTCTGACTGGGGGACCCCGAGGCGTTCCCAGGCCAGTGTGGAGATGTAATCTCTCCACCTAGTCCTGGGTCTTCCCCGAGGTCTCCTCCCAGCTGGACGTGCCTGAAACACCTCCCTAGGGAGGCACCCAGGGGGCATACTTACCAGATGCCCAAACCACCTCAACTGACTCCTTTCCACGCAAAGGAGCAGCGGCTCTACTCCGAGCTCCTCGCGGATGACTGAGCTCCTCACCCTATCTCTAAGGGAGAAGCCCGGCACCCTTCTGAGGAAGCCCATTTCGGCCGCTTGTACTCGCGACCTAGTTCTTTCGGTCATGACCCAACCTTCATGACCATAGGTGAGGGTAGGAACAAAAATTGACCGGCAGATCGAGAGCTTTGCCTTCCGGCTCAGCTCTCTTTTCATGACAACGGTGCGATAGAGCGAATGCAATACCGCCCCCGCTGCCCCGATTCTCCGGCCAACCTCCCGCTCCATTTTCCCCTCACTCGTGAACAAGACCCCGAGGTACTTGAACTCCTTCACTTGAGGCAATACCTCCTTCCCCACCCGGAGTACGCACTCCATTGGTTTCCTGCTGAGAACCATGGCCTTAGATTTAGAGGTGCTAATCCTCATCCCAGCCGCTTTACACTCGACTGCCAAGCGGTCCAGTGAGAGCTGAAGGTCATGGACCGATGATGACATGAAGACCACATCATCTGCAAAAAGTAGAGATGAGATCCCCAGCTCACCGAACCGCATACCTTCCCCACCCCGACTACGTCTCGATATCCTGTCCATGAATACCACAAACAGGATTGGTGACAAAGCGCAGCCTTGGCGGAGACCAACCCCCACATAGAACGAGCTCGACTTCGTGCCGAGGACCCGGACACAGCTCTCGCTTCGGACGTACAGGGATTGGATCGCCCTAAGAAAGGACCCCCCCCACCCCATACTCCCGAAGCACCTCCCACAGTCTCTCCCGGGGGACCCGGTCATACGCCTTCTCCAGATCCACAAAACACATGTAGACCGGATGGGCATACTCCCAGGCCCCCTCCAGAATCCTTGCGAGAGTAAAGATCTGGTCTGTCGTTCCACGGCCAGGACGGAACCCACATTGTTCCTCTTCAATCTGAGGTTCGACAATCCATAGACATAATGGTTTTTATTTTGTACAAACTATATATTCTATCCCCTGAACCTAACCCTCACAGAAAACTTTTGTACATTTTCAAAAAACATAATTTAGTATTTAGTATTTATAAGCTGTTTTCGGGTTTTACTGTCCTTATGGGGACATTGGGTCCCCACAAAGTGATAAATAAAGCTCAAACACGCACACACACACACACACACTCATGCATACTCACACACACATACTCACACACACAGTCTTTCACTCACTTGTTCCATTTGGTTGTTTATGATCAGGAGATCTGCTCCTCTCACTGTACAGTATCTTCTGCTCTCACTCCAGCTTCTCTTCTCAGTGGAAATGAAGTAAAAACTGAATTGATAGAAAATCCATCCATCTACAGTATTAACACAACCAGCTATTAGCTCATATAAATGCTGAATAACAGAACTTATTTATAACATGATTATACCCACAAATCACTTACTGATTCTTGAGATAAGGAAAAAACAATGTCTTACATAGAAGTCCTCTTTATTTTGGGAATGAATGAGTGAATGAATGAATGAATGAATGAATGAAGAGTTGGAAATGGCAGAATTTGTATATATATATATATATATATATATATATATATTATACACTCACCTAAAGGATTATTAGGAACACCATACTAATACTGTGTTTGACCCCCTTTCGCCTTCAGAACTGCCTTAATTCTACGTGGCATTGATTCAACAAGGTGCTGAACGCATTCTTTAGAAATGTTGGCCCATATTGATAGGATAGCATCTTGCAGTTGATGGAGATTTGTGGGATGCACATCCAGGGCACGAAGCTCCCGTTCCACCACATCCCAAAGATGCTCTATTGGGTTGAGATCTGGTGACTGTGGGGGCCATTTTAGTACAGTGAACTCATTGTCATGTTCAAGAAACCAATTTGAAATGATTCGAGATTTGTGACATGGTGCATTATCCTGCTGGAAGTAGCCATCAGAGAATGGGTACATGGTGGCCATAAAGGGATGGACATGGTCAGAAACAATGCTCAGGTAGGCCGTGGCATTTAAACGATGCCCAATTGGCACTAAGGGGCCTAAAGTGTGCCAAGAAAACATCCCCCACACCATTACACCACCACCACCAGCCTGCACAGTGGTAACAAGGCATGATGGATCCATGTTCTCATTCTGTTTACGCCAAATTCTGACTCTACCATCTGAATGTCTCAACAGAAATCGAGACTCATCAGACCAGGCAACATTTTTCCAGTCTTCAACTGTCCAATTTTGGTGAGCTCTTGCAAATTGTAGCCTCTTTTTCCTATTTGTAGTGGAGATGAGTGGTACCCGGTGGGGTCTTCTGCTGTTGTAGCCCATCCGCCTCAAGGTTGTGCGTGTTGTGGCTTCACAAATGCTTTGCTGCATACCTCGGTTGTAACGAGTGGTTATTTCAGTCAAAGTTGCTCTTCTATCAGCTTGAATCAGACGGCCCATTCTCCTCTGACCTCTAGCATCAACAAGGCATTTTCGCCCACAGGACTGCCGCATACTGGATGTTTTTCCCTTTTCACACCATTCTTTGTAAACCCTAGAAATGGTTGTGCGTGAAAATCCCAGTAACTGAGCAGATTGTGAAATACTCAGACCGGCCTGTCTGGCACCAACAACCATGCCACGCTCAAAATTGCTTAAATCACCTTTCTTTCCCATTCTGACATTCAGTTTGGAGGTCAGGAGATTGTCTTGACCAGGACCACACCCCTAAATGCATTGAAGCAACTGCCATGTGATTGGTTGATTAGATAATTGCATTAATGAGAAATTGAACAGGTGTTCCTAATAATCCTTTAGGTGAGTGTGTATATATATATATATATATATATATATAGCCATATAACATGAGCAAGAGTGCGATATGGGCCTACATCAGCACTGCTGTGATTCAGCAGAGTGCCATAGGTTATCACAGCAGTGCTAACTTAGGGCCATATAGCATGATTGCGAGAGTGATATTGCTTATATACAACCGTTCAATGAACAAATAAATGGTTAATAATTAGGAAAAATGTATTACTGTACAGATTACATAAAAAAACGCATTTGTGCATGGAACTACTTTCTTACGCAACGGATCAGAATCTGCCGTTGCTGGTTCAAACCATCAAATGACAATTCAGAAATAGTATCATGGCTTGTGCTGTTTTGAACAAGTTATTGGATAAACAAGGATGCGTGTGTGTGTGTGTGTGTGTGTGTGTGTGTGTGTGTGTGTGTGTGTGAGTGAGTGAGTGAGTGAGTGAATGAGTGAGTGAGAGAGAGAGACGGAGTGTGCCATCTTTTGCCACACCCAAGCAGAGATGCTGTCAGCTTTCTGAAGATCAGCTTTCTCAGTAGAAAAATAGAGTCCAAGCAGGGGTATTTCTCCCTATTTTACAGTAGCTGGTGCGCAAGAGTCGATCACTATAGAAACCAAAATGTCCTCCGCCATCCTCTGCCATCCAACAGCACCCATTGTTTAATTAATCAGTCTGTTATGTCTCTCAGCTGTGATGAGCCGTAATGCTGAAGTTGTTCGTTTAAAACAGTTTAAAGCTATTTCCTAGATTTAGTAGTGTAGTAAGCGATCACAGAGAGCTATTGTATGTAAACGGCTGACTCGGATTCACTTCACGTCACCTAACTGGCTCATATTACACACAAAAATTATCTTTTGCCACCACCTGCAGGGTAACATTTAATGTAAAAAAAATAAAATAAAATACATGTAAATAAAAGACAAACAGCAGCTCTTAACAGACCTGCACTGCTCTTACAGTTTAGTTTAGTATGGCATGAACACAAGCAGAGTTTGTGTCCAAGTGCTGATGTTGTCAGACCATCCAAAATTATATATATATATATATATATATATATATATATATATATATATGAAATGTATTAGCTTTTAGCTGTATTTAAAAGTCTTGTGCATTTTGTGTTTTTTATGATGACTTATGATTTTTTATTGACTAATTAATTGGTGCAGTTAAGAATAGTGTGTTCTGATTGGTGGTGTTGACACAAATGACAGTAGGATCTAAGTTATGAAGTTTTTTATTTTTTTATATAAAAAACCTGTTCCCTTACATGGTTCATTAGTTGAGACCTTTGTCTACAAATATATCCATTTCAAATTAATTTAGTATTCAAAAAATATTTAAAACATGTATTGTTCCTTAAGTCAAGAATCAGTGCACTGCATTTTTATAGTATTCAAATTTTGTAGCTCAAGGTTACCCATTTTACGAAGACTGTTCCGCAGTTCACTCTTCTCCTGATTCAACTTTTCACTTTGGTTAATAAGGTTGTTTTTCTCTTTTGATAATTCATCCATCTCTTTTGTCAAGTTTATTTTCTTGTTGAGTAGCTGGTCTCTCTCTTCCTTTAGAATGGTATTATTGGTTAGTAGTCGGTGTCTCTCTTCTGCATAGTTTTTGCTCTTGATGTGACACTTGTGAATGTTTGTATTGAGTTGGACACACAGCACTGTGACTGCAGCCAGCAGAAGAACACACAGTAGCCCCAAACACACTGTAGCTACTCTGGAGCTTCTGTTCCTCACATATTCACTACCTGAAGACCACAGACATTAAATTAAATATTACTTAATTTTAGTGTGTGTGTGTGTGTGTGTGTGTGTGTGTGTGTGTGTGTGTGTGTGTGTGTCTGTGTGCCCACGTGCGTGTGTTATTTTATTATTTAATCTAAGTACTTTAGTGTTGTTATAATGAAATGAGTCTCAGTACCTTTGTGTTGAGATTTTTGGTGTCTTTTTGAGTCCTCTGTCTCTGTCCTGACATCATGACTGCTTACAGTGTCTGCACTGACATAGATATTCATCTCATCTTCATCATCCTTTTTCATCTCCCCTGCTCCATCAATGATAATATTGCCATAAACACTCGATATTTCCATTGTATGTATCTGAACACTTTTGTTTGTTAGTTGTTTTTTTTATAAAGTAGCTAATATATGGTGTGGCTGGTCTGATAGTTATGTGCCACTCAGTGTCATTTCCTGTAAGAAGACAACCTTTCACCCTTTATATGATAGCACTTTCACATATACAACTTGAATGTGGCCAATAGGAGAAGTCATGAGAGCATGCAGGGCTGTCAACAACATTCAAGGGGCCCATCTAACCCAAGCCCAGTGAGTGGGTCATATGTGACTTTAGTGGGCTGCCACTAGACATGTAGGGCCCTGGACTATGGTCATAATTGTGTCTAATATTTTCATAAAAACAACTTTCCATAATAATATGTTTATGACCATTTCTTTGGAGGCATCAAGTGCCTTCATACTTTGTATTTTGTCTTACAAAGAATGAACAAAAGGCTTCGGTAATAATGCTAACAGAAAAACAAGACAACTGATAAACAACTGAAAATTATTCAAAATGTGAATTATTGTGCATTTTCATTCTTGAGGTTGCCCACCTTGTCATGATGGTGTATTATTTTCAGTGTTGTATTTGCAGTATTACAGCAATTGTACCTTGTTATATAAATGCTGCTAGGTGATGCCTCAGAATAGGGTATTTTCTGATATTATGAGGGTTGAAATGCACACGCCGTGCCAGCCTCCGCAAACCTGGGAGTGCCCATACCCAAAACTGTTCTAGCTCATTGTGAGGACCTACTTTGATGACCAGCTGTGTGTTAAACACCTCCAAATGTTAAGGGCTATATTTGAAGAATTGTGTGCCAAGGTCGGACCTTTTGTTGGGCCACTCATAACAAGTTATCGCTCATCACTGATATTGTAGATCAGTGTCGCACACTCATAACACAAGCACAAATTGTCAAAAAAGTAACTTAAAGGCATAAAGGCATCAACTGTGTGTTACCAAAAATGTGTGTGTGTGTGAGTGTGTATTTATCACATTATGGGGACCAATTTCCCTATAAGGATAGTAAAATCCTAAATTTTTGATGTTGTGGGGACATTTTGTTGGTCCCCGTGAGAAAACCAGTTTATAAATTGTTTTGTTTTTTTTTTGAAAATGTAAAAACACTGAAATTTTTCTGTGAGTGTTAGGTTTAGGGATTAGGGTTAGGGGATAGAATATATAGTTTGTAGAGTATAAAAACCATTATGTCTATGGAAAGTCCCCATAAAACTTGGAAACCCCCAAAAAATATCTCAGCTCAGCAGGTCCTTAAAATACAAGTGAATGGAGATTTCTCTTTTGAGGCTCCAAAAATCACAGACAGTCAGCATAAATGTCACTGATACGACTCTAAAATGATACGATCACTTTTGGTGCGAAAAATAATCAATATTTTAGTACTTTTTAACTAGAAACCATTGCTTCCGTTCAAGTGGTCTCTCGTGTGACGGATTCCATTGCCATGGCACAGTTAAAACATCCAAGATAAGCAAACAAATGCACCATTGTGAGTAAAGAAACAGATAAATACATATCTAAACCAAAAACAACAAACCTTCTGTACAGCATTCCTCCTCACTTGTAAACAGTGGTGCTCTTCCAGCACTTCAAATGCCGGTGCGATTACATAAAATACGTGTACCGCTGCAGAACGGAAGCATGATTTAGAGTTAAAAGAAGTACTTAAATATTTATCTTTTTTGAACCAAAAGCGATCGTGTCACTTTAGAACACATTAATTTAAAATCTGGTGTTGTATGGATGACGTTTATGTGGACTGTTTGTGATTTTTGGAGCTTTGAAATGGAAATCTCCATTCACGTGCATTTCATGGACATGCTGGACTGAGAAAATGTTATATTTTTCTTCAAATGTGTTCTGGTGAAGAACGAAAGTCTTACACACCTGGTATATAAAGAGGGTGAGGAAATAATGAGAGAATTTTCAGTTTTGGGTGAACTATCACTTTAATGGAATGTGTTCAATAAATACATAAAATGTTATAATTGTTTGTGCATTGTTAGCAGAAGCAACATTTTGTGTCTATACATGTGACTTTGATGAAGATCATAATACACTTTTTGACAAAGACATGCAGAAAACCAGCTAATTCCAAAGGGTGCATAAACTTTTTTGTGCTACTGTAGTCAGCCTGCCAACATGAGAGTTGTTTTTTTAGGGAACTGATCAGTTATTGGTCATGTAAACTCTGGAACTAAATGTGGTTGTCACTCCCCTTTTGAGTGTTTAATCCTGTTCTGTACACACACAATTCGGGAATATATGGGAGAGACAACTGTATTGTACAGCCAAATCAACTTCCAAACAATTCAGGTAGCGACAACCGCATTTTCATAAATTTGTATATCATGTGCAAAACCGAAATGAACAACTAGTTGTTAATGACGTAATTCATATTTATGCTAAATACATAAATATGTTGTAAGGAAGTTCGCCCTCACTTGTAAGGAAGAGGCGAGAAACCTGCTTAACGTACAACTAAAGGTTTAATGTGAAACTCAAAAGACAAACACATAAGACGACAGACATGTCCGTAAGGATCTCTCTCTCTCGCACCTCCCTCTGTGATCGGCCTTTATCCCTCTCGGTGGCTTGATTAGCCTAATACGGGACCGGGCGTTTTGAGTCACAACCCGGCCCCGCCCTCCACCATGCCACATATGTACATTGATTTCTTCTTTGCATCTGTTTGAAATCGGCTTTGACAAAAGTTCTGGAGACTTTCTCACTTGCAGATGGAATACAAGAATGTGCCCTGTGTGAACGGCCCCCGAAGCTCATAAAGAGATATCAAGTCATGAAAATAATGACAGAACATCCCCTACATTTCTGCTATGTCCTCGATCTAAGCCGTAATTAGACCACCTGTTAGTGCTACTAAGCAGTATTCATTATAACCCTTCACATCCTATGAACTTAAGTAGACAAACTTAAAAACTGTCAAGGACCAAATTTAATTTGAAATAGTAAAAAAAAAAAAAAAAAAAGATATATATATATATATTAATACAAATCTGAATATTGTAATGATTAAGATTTATTAGAGGGAATGATAAAGATGTACTACATTTATGACTTAAAGAACAAACAAATATTAATACAATAGAAAATGGAGAAAAAAAATGTGTTTAAGAGAAACAACCATCTCTATGGAAATATATAGTAGACACAATTATATTATAATGTTCTTCTCACATATCCATTTAATAGCATTGTTGCATGGATAATCAGCCCATCCTGATGATGTGGACATAACACAGTCCTCATTACCTTCTGAGCTATTGGGATCTCCATCTCTCCAGATCCTGAAACAATAGATCAGCATAATATCATCAGTGCTTATTTCTGTGTGATATGATACTGACTGTGAGAATTATTTATTATATAATCAGTTTAATTCAGTGATTTCTCACCCAGAGGTCAGTGTGCTGCCATCGACCCATTTCCATGTGCCCTCTTTCTCACTGTCAGTCAGACCAATCCAGACCCAGTTTTGAACAGAAACCTTTCTAACAAACTCCTATATATGAATCAGGATATTGTGCACAGTTCAATATTTTTTGAATATTTAAAGAAACACACACACATGTTGGTCTACCTATCATTATAGACATAGGTATAATGATTTTTATACTGTGCAAACTATAGATTCTATCCCCTAAACTTAAAACAACCCCTAAACCTAACCCTCACAGACATTTTTTTACATTTTCAATAAAACATAGTTTAATATGTTTTTTAAGCTATTTAAATTATGGGAACACTAGAAATGTCCTCATAAACCACATTTATAGCATAATACCCTTGTAATTACCAGTTTGTAACCTAAACAATTGTCCTCACACACACACACACACACACACACACACACACACACACACACACATACACATACAGTACTCACATGTTCCTCTCTGTTGTTTATGATCATCAGATCTGCTCCTCTCTCTGTACAGTACCTTCTGCTCTCACTCCAGCTCTTCAGCTCAGATGAATGGTAGTAAAAACTGAATTGATATACAAACCATCCATCTGTAAACATAACCCATTCAGCTGTTAGCTCCTTACCCATCCACACTCAGCTACACAATATATTTATAACAGATTGTACCTGAAATATATTCCCTATATTTTCATATTGATTTATTTTTTATGTTTTAAATCTGTAGGACTGCAATTCAGCATTACCGTTTAAAAGTTTATACATTTCAGTTTTCGCCTGACTGAACTGTTCATGCACAGCACTATGACAGCAGCCAGCAGAAGAACACACAGCACCCCCAAACACACTGTAGCTGCTCTAAATCTTCTGTTCCTCACATACTCACTACCTGGAAAAACATGAAGATAAATGTTTCTTAACCATTATACAGCTGAAATGTGTGTACAAGCTTGTTTATTATTATAATGAAATTAATCTCAGTACCTGTATATTGAGAGGTTTGTTGTCTCTTTAAGTCCCCCCTCTCTTTCCTGACATTATCAATGCTGTTAATGTCCAGACTGGTATATAAATGAATCTCATCAATTTCATCATTATTATAAGTGCTCATGGTCATCTTTGGTCTTGTCGAGTCAATGGAATAAATGCTCTAGTTGCGTGTGTGTATGGTCAGGTGGACTGCACTGCTCTGAACAATTCTGCTTTTTGATGTCCTGCTTTTAGCTACTGAGGTTAAAAGCATGGCATATCTTGTCTGCCAATACAACATGTTTTGTCAGCTGATTAAATGTGGTCATTTGTTCTGCAGGTAACTGGGCGAATCTAGACATGTAGTGAATTATTTGACTAGAAATTATTTTAATCTTCTACCATTGTTATGAATCACTAAAATTATCCAGTGTATCCCTCTGTCCATTACCACCTAGACATTTTAAGACTGTTACTGTTCACATTGACATTGTACTCTTGGAAATCTTCAATTTTTTTATTATTATTTTTTTTTTACTCTTTTGGAGTCAGTTGTGTGTATCCTTGATCCCATCTGTGTCTGTTTGGGTGGACTGCATTGCTCTCAACTATTCTGCTTGTGAGGTTTATGTTTAAAAGATGTCACTGTGGTCAAAATGTTTAAACCTGTGTCTGTTCAGTAACTGTTTTATTATTACATGTATTTTCATTTTCTTTCCTCGTGTAGTAATTTTTTTTTCTTGCAGATTGGCACTATAGACACAATTGAACAGCTTGTTCATGTTCATTTCTCTGAAGACATCAGGTCTTTATAAACAAACATAAAACTATTTCTATATATTATTTCTGTTAGAGATGTGTCAGGATGGTTGACTGGTCAGGCATCAACTGACCAGTGAGTAGTGGGTGTGTTGTGCTTCAGCTTGCTGTTGGAGTAAACTTGCTCAGAGTTTACTGGGTTTATTAGTTTGCTTCTCTAAATTCATCCCCTTTCCAATTTTGCAACAAATTAATGCTTTCTTTGTGACATGATACTGAATTTGATAATAATTAGGTTAATTCAGTGATTTCTCACCCTTAGATCTGTGTGCTGCCATTAACCCATTTCCATGTGCCATTCAGGCTGTTTCTTTACCAGACATTTCTTCAGAAAATCATTAAAAGAGGAAGAGCATTTATATCATGATCTGATGATAATAACATATTTCAAGCATCTTCCTCTCAACAAACCACTCACGTACACACACTATTTCTCTCACTTGTTCCTCTCTGTTTATGATGATCTGATCTGCTCCTCTCTCTCTCTACAGTATCTTCTACTTATCCTCCAGCTCTTCCTCTCAGTGGAAATAAAGTAAAAAAATGAAGTGATAGTAAATCATACTCACACACACACAGTCTTTCACTCACTTGTTCCATTTGGTTGTTTATGATCAAGAGATCTGCTTCTCTCTCTGTACAGTATCTTCTGCTCTCACTCCAGCTTCTCTTCTCAGTGGAAATTATGTAAAAACCGAATTGATAGAAAATCCATCCATCTACAGTATTAACACAACCAGATATTAGCTCTTATCCATGCTTAAAAACACAACATATTTATAACATGTTTATAACCACATATCACTGTATTTTTATAGTATTCAAATGTGTGAATTTTGGAGTAGGTCAGAATTACCAATTTTCAAGGCAAGTCAAGTCAAGTGGTTTTTATTGTTGTTCAACCATATACAGTTAGTAGAGTACACAGTGAAATGAGACAATGTTCATCCAGGACCATGGGGCTACATAAAACAACATAGGATAATCACAGAAGCACATGAGACTACACAGACTAAATAACATACCTTTATAAAGTGCACGTGCAAACGTGTGCAAAAAGTACAGGACAGTACAATAAATTACTAAAAATTAACAGGACAATAGACACAGTGAGAGATAGTGCAGTGCCGACCAGTATACAGTATTGCAAAAAGATGACATTTTCTAAAAATGCCACATGTAAACATAACATACTATGAGATAGTTATTGAGGTAGCAGCCAGGTATAAAGTGACAATAATTAAAGTGCAACTCAGAACATGTGTGTGTGTGTCAGTCCAGTCTCTGAGTATTGAGGAGTCTGATGGCTTGGGAGAAGAAGCTGTTACACAGTCTGGTGTAGGGCCTTGCCCCACTCAAAATGGCAGTGGAGACAGCATGGCCCTTTGTTCTATGATCAAAGGTGAGACATAGAACTCGGATTCCAAGAGTCCTTCACAGTTCCACAGCTGGATGTGAAGTCCCGCCCATGGACCCAGCCTCAAACATCATTGGTCAAAAGCGGCCTATGACTGATGACGTCATTTTGTCAACAAAACTGGCAAACAGCGGTGAGTTCGGTCTCTCTGCATACAGCTGCGCAAGCCTGCGGTTTAAAGAGACGCGTATCTACACATACAAAGGAATTTCCCTCCTTCTGGACAAAGAGACCACATTTTTCTAACCTCACCATTTGGCCACGGTAGTGTAAGATTAACATAGCTTTGTTCCAGTCGTGTAGTATACTTATTACAACCGGTTCATTTCATTTCCACTGCGAGACAATAGTGAATTTATTTAGAAAATGGAAAAGGTGACCAGCTTCCCTTCTCAATCGTTTTCTATCAACGTTGACTACCTCCTGCATTTCTCTCCATCACCGAACCCGAGACATAATGCAGAGACATGTCTTTTCAACGTGTCAACCCTGCTGAAATCACACAGGATTTCCCAAGTAAGGCTTGATATCTGGGCAGATTTAGGTTAGAAACTGTGACTTTTCTTATAAAAATAAATCATATATTTGATGCTGAATGTTTGATGTTTTGATTACAATTTTATGTTTAACTACAATCGCTGATTGCTCTTTTGATTTGTGAAATCGTAATTTTTGGGTGAAATGTTTTTTTATTACGTGATCTGAACTAACGATTCAATTATGAATTGAATCTGTTACCAGCGAGTATCCTCCGTTAAATTGCATACACCCCTGTTTGTTCGCTCTCTCTCACATACACTGAAATTCATCGGAGTGAGCAGCACCACTGTTCGACTCAGGCTGGTGCTTCAAATTCTCTTGCATGTTTCGTTGTGTGTCTGCTCATTACCACCCGCACGTGGTATTAGATCCATTGCTCCATCAACATTCAAATAATCATTGGCTCTGCCCTTTACGATCTAATCCTCCATTTTGAAACTAGTTTCCATTTTGAATTCAGTTCGCCATTTCTAACCTAGTTCTCAATGTTGAAACTGATCCTCCATTTTGAAACTAGTTCCCTACGTGACACACACCCACACACATACATCCATACACTAGCATATAGCTCCACTATTTAGTTAGGACTTTCATGTTATGTTTTTGTGTTATATTCATGTAGTATTGGCAGTGTTCAGTGCTGTTTGATTATAATAAATCTTGTTATATTATAATAAGAAGTACTCATAGTTGTTTGTTTGAATATTTGTGTTGAAGCCAGCCTCTGCCACGTCAAGTACTCCCGTATTTCTTCAGTATTGTTAAATTGTTGTTGTTAAAAGCCAACTGTAACAGATTACTGTTGGATTCGTGTGGCAATAATTTGACTAGTTTCTTCCCTTTTTGATTATTTTGATTATTTTGCAGATGCAGTGTTTTTTGTAAATGTCTTTGATGGAGGGAAGAGAGACCCCGATGATCTTCTCAGCTGTCCTCATTATCCGCTGCAGGGCTTTGCGGTCCGAAACGGTGCAAGTCCCAAACCAGGCAGTGATGCAGCTGCTCAGGATGTCCCTCAATAGTCCCTCTATAGAATGTAGTGAGGATGGGGGGTGGAAGATGTGATTTCCTCAGCCTTCAAAGAAGAGACGCTGCTGGGCTTTCTTGGTAATAGAGCTGGTGTTGAGGGATCAGGTGAGGTTCTCCGGCAGGTGAACACCAAGGAATTTGGTGCTCTTGACGATCTCCACAGAGGAGCCGTCGATGTTCAGTGAGTGGTCACTCTGGGCTCTCCTAAAGTCAACAACCATCTCTTTTGTTTTGTCCACATTCAGAGACAGGATGTTGGCTCTACACCAGTCCGTTAGCTGCTGCACCTCCTCTCTGTATGCTGACTCGTCGTACTTGCTGATGAGACCCACCACGGTCGTGTCATCGGCGAACTTAATGATGTGATTCGAGCTGTGCATTGCTGCACAGTCATGAGTCAGCAGAGTGAACAGAAGTGGACTGAGCACACAGCCCTGGGGGGCCCCAGTGCTCAGTTCGGTGGTGGTGGAGATGCTGTTCCCGTTCTGGACTGACTGAGGTCTCCCAGTCAGGAAGTCCAGGATCCAGTTGCAGAGAGATGTGTCCAGGCCCAGCAGGTTCAGTTTTCCAATCAGGTGCTGAGGAATGATTGTGCTGAATGCTGAGCTGAAGTCTATGAACAGCATTTGAACGTATGAGTCCTTTTTATCTTGGTGGGTGAGGGCCAGATGGAGGGTGGTGGCGATGGCGTCGTCTGTTGAACGGTTTGGACGGTACGCAAACTGCAGTGGGTCTAGTGAGGGGGCGGCTGGGTCTTAATGTGCCTCGTGACGAGCCTCTCGAAGCACTTCATGATGATGGGTGTCAGTGCGACAGGACGGTAGTCATTGAGGCAGGACACTGAAGATTTCTTGGGGATGATGATGCATGGGGATGATGGTGGTGGCCTTGAAGCACATTGGAACGATGGCACTGCTCAGAGAGATGTTGAAGATGTCGGTAAGAACATATGTCAGCTGGTCTGCACAGCCTCTGAGCACTCTGACAGGAATTTTGTCTGGTCCAGCAGCATCTCGTCGGTTGACTCTACATAGAGTTTTCCTCATATCAGCCATGGTAAGACAGAGCAGACATGTAAGACATAGCATTTTACAAAGACTCTTCCGCAATTATTTGAATAATCATATTTTGTGTAGGTTTAGTGTGGTTCAAGATTTCTCATTTCACTTCCACTCTTCCACAGACACTTCAACATGTTTTTTTCCTGATTAGTATTTTTCCTGATTTAGTATTTTTCCTGATTTAGTATGATATAGTTCATTTTTTTAATAGTATCATTGTACTTGTCTAGTAACTGATCCCTGTCTTTTCTAAAGTTTTTGCTCTTGATATGACACTGTTGAATGTTTGTATTGAGTTGGACACACAGCACTATGACTGCAGCCAGCAGAAGAACACACAGTAGCCACAAACACACTGTAGCTACTCTGGAGCTTCTCTTCCTTACATAGTCACATCCTGAAAATGACAGAGACCTGTATAAAGAAAATTTCTATTTTTTTTACCTCCTAATTTATTCAAATATGGTTTGAAAATGCTATAACTGTGCAAGCTTAAACTTAAAATATTTTAGCTTATATATATTCCTCTCTCTCTCTCTCTCTCTCTCTCTCTCTCTGTCTCTCTCTCTCTCTCTCTCTCTCTCTCTCTCTCTCTCTCTCTCTCTCTCTCTCTCTCTCTCCCTCTCTCTTTTTCTCTCTCAGACACTTTTATCCAAAGTGAATAACAGTGCATTAAAGGTATACATTTAGTCCGTATATGTGTCCCCTGCATCAATCCCATGACCGAGGCATTGCAAGCACCATATAGTACCTTATTTGTTCTCTAGTCATAAATATCAAATCAACTTTCATAGGGCCATGGTGAATTTGCCTCATGACCATCCGTCTATGTACAGCATGCATAACTATGACCACAAAATCCTCTTTACTTTTTCCTTCTATATTCAAGTTCATTGTCAATATGAAGATCACACGTCTTTAGTTAATTGTCTTTAATGTCTTACTTTTTATGCGTCACTACTAAAATGCAGTAGGAATGTAAGAATGAGTATGTACAATTATAATGAGATAAGTCTCAGTACCTGTGTATTGGAGTGTTTTGTCTGTCTCTGTCCTGACATCATGACTGCTTATATTATCTATCTGTCCATCTTCTGTGTCCCAGCAATGTTAATGTTGGTGTAAATATTCTTAGACATCCGGACTATTCTTCTTTTCAGTTTTTACTTATAGAAGACTCCACTGTGGAAAAGAGGATTGTGATATCCTGTTGGCCGATACTTTTTGCTGACAATTGATGAACAATTTATTTTATATATAGTGTACTATAATAACAGTGTCCACCTATGTAGTGTGAGTTGTTTAGACATTCTATCATTATAAAAGATGTAATAATTACTCATTGGTTTTCTCTGTCCACAGTAGTGTCATAAGGGACAATCATTTTAGAAAACCCTTGACCTGGTGTGAACAGGTATCCGTTATTTTTTTCTGTAGTTCTGTTTTTGGCATCCCTAGTTCTGGGGTATCTGAAGAACATAACTTCTGTTGCAAGTGTTGTGTAGTGCTGCTGAAGCGCATACATATTAGTGAGTATTCCATACAAAAAGGAACTAAGTTAAAACAGAAAGACACACTGATTGTTGGCCTTATAGACAATGACATGCAGTTTTTTATTAATTTTTTTTACTCAATATTTTAATGATAAAGTTTATTTACTACATTGCAACTTATAGAACAAGGTATCCTTTGTATAATGACAATGTCCAGTGAAACAGACATTTTTGAGCATATTGATCATACAGTTTAATGTAACTATATAGTTTTTACCTGTTTGCAGTTTGAAGCCACAAGATAAATGTAGGTATAAAAAATAAAAAGTTTTATCACTTAGAAATTTAATCACTTTCAAGACCTAATTTTCACATATTTATATCAATACATTGTGTTTATATTTGAATGCAAATGTCAGAAGCCATCAGCTGCAGGCATAGTAATAGTTTTATGGTGTTACAGGCCCCGGAGGTGATGCATATTTCATATAGTAGTGGCTATGTATCCAGTGGTCAGTGAACAGGTTGTGGATGTGCCATCTGATGCTGAGACTCTCATCTCAAGGAAAATCCACAGCTGCCGATTGTGCCCTTCCTTTTAGACATGTGCACAGATTCGAAAATGAGACTGTGAGGGACATATTTACAGGCCCTGTCCCTAATGGCACCCTACGCCCTTGTGGTTTTCCTCCGAGACTTTGGTGGTGTTAGCGAGGGCAGACCAATCAGGCACTAATCAGCAAGGCCAGGAGGGTGCATAAATGTGAGTCATAAAAGCGTGCAGCGTGCATTTGGTACAGTTTTAAGTCAGATGACACATTTCTATACGTTGGTTTTTTTTTTTTTTTTTTTTTTTTTTCAAACATGCAGTTTTACAAATTACTTTTCAAAAGTCATGACATTAATAGATTGTGTAAAAGAAAACACTTAATACTCACTCTTGGAAATCTGTTTTTATTTTATAATTTCAAGAAACACTAACAATAAAGCATTAGTAAATTTTATCAAGACCCTCTGAAAAACAAAGCGCACATACATTATAACGTAACAACAAATTATTTATTTTTTAAATACAGTTTTAGAGAAGAAACAACCATGACACAGACACGTTGATGGTTGCAAGCAAGTGTTTATAATACAGTTAAATGTAAAGAAAGGAGAACATAATATGTCTCACACACCACCGTAGATCTCAAAAATCATATTTCTACACAAATCCACAGTTCTTCAGGTATATACTGTATATATCAGTGGTACACCGAACATTGCAATATCAACAAATATAAGTAATCTCACAAGCTACGTACTGCAATGTCAAAGACATTGTTTTGATATTTTAGAGACTCACAATAGTTCTAAGATACTCTTTTTAACAACAATAACAAAAGTTTAGGGTAAGATTACTTTTTAAGAACGTAAAACTTCCTCAGGAAAAAAATATTCAATAGAAACTGAACAGGAGTAATTACATAGAAAATGTAATAAACATTTTTTGTACCAGTTATAGACAACAGACTATTAATTGATGCTATATACACTAGAAAAGTTGTCATTGGCAATCAGGGGGCAAATCCGTTCCAGTCCGCTGTGATTGGTTGTGAGGATCAGCAGCGGGGACTGTTGGATAATAGACTGCTGTGGAGCTCACACTGATGTGGGCTCAGCCAAAGAGCGCATTGAGGGTGCAAATGGGGCGCTCATGAGTACCCTTTTGAGTGCTTAATATGAACTGAGACATCCATCGGTCTGGTAATGATCAAGTGTGCCATTTTGGGACAGGGCCACAGTCTCTTCAGTATCATCTACTGCATAAAGCTGTTTAAAGTCCTGGATCTTGCAAACTTTTACTATAACTGTCTGCGCTTTTTTAAGCTTTGAAGTGCTGATCACCTTCCACTTGCATTGTATGGGTCTACAGAGCTTTTGTAAAAATATTAATTTGTGTACTATTGAATAAAGAAAGTCAAACACATCTTGGATAGCATGAGGGTGAGTAAATGATGAGAGAATTTAATTTTTTAGGCTAATTATCCTTTTAATTACATCATACTTCCCAGTGCTACAGAGGACGTTCTGGTAGAGTGTGCTTGGTTCGCATTCTCAATGAACTCCATGCAGCCATTTGCACAACAGCAGCTCTACTCTGGATGATCAGGATATTTTAATGAGAACAAGTATATGAGTGAAGAATCTCACCTGATGCAAATCCTTTAATAAATGAATCATTCTTGCCTCTTCATTCCTTGGAAATTAGAAGTATTCAATACTCCTGTTGAACTCTGCCAGTGGATGAAGCTCGTGGCGACAGACAGCACAGAAGGCACTACTGGAGAATATGCACTGTGAATAGTGGCTGTACATGACATCCAGTGTCCAGAAGATGAATTTCAAATAATCTCTCTAGAGCATGCCAAATTCTATTTCTAAAATCTCTCATGGGCCGCATCTGAGCAGTCACGAGCAAGACTTTGGACACCCCTGCTGCAAAGCATACATAAAGAAAAGAAAAAAAAAAACACTGCGCACATGACAGAAATCAAGCCCTTATCAGCTGAATTTTAAAGATAATACAGATACTTGCAAATACTGGAAGAATCTCTTCCTCCTTCCAGAAGAAATAAAAGAAGTTTGAAAATTAAACTAATTGGTCGAGTCAAATTTGACTAGTCAAATTTTAAAATGTAGTTGCCATGCAACCCCTAGTCTTACAGTTTTTTCTGAATCGCTAAAACACAAAGCCCCATTCTCTGAACCAAATGGTCAGTGGCCTAAACACATTGTCGAATAAATCAGTCTTTTTGCAAAACTATAAACACACTCTCACTCACTAAAACACGTTTGGCACTTGGTGCACTTGTGTTGCAAAATGGTAAATACAAATGCAATACAGTTGTCATCGTTTACACACAATGACTCAAAATTGTTTGCACTTGTTTCTAATGATGTGAAAATGTGATGCTAAGGCAGAATTCATCTCTCATTTACTGCTTTTGCAGTTATATAACATTTCTGAGTGAGTGTAAATTATTGTTTTTTACAGTTTTTCTCGATTGCTAAAACACATTTCTTGAAAGCTGCTCTCCTTTTCTCTAAACTGTGAACACAAAACCCAATTTTCAAGCTACATTCACAAAACCTCAGACTCTTCTTGCAAAACCAAACTTTCACCTCAAAACAGTTCAATCTGTGCTCAAAACTGAACTATGTTGTCAAATCGTGCCCCGAGTCAATCAAAATTAAAAACACTACTGAACAGTCACTAAACACTACGTAGAAAAATAGAAAACACAATGCTCAGGACATGAAGCTGGAGAAATAAATGTTTATTGTTCACTGTAGGCTAAATGCATGTTGCAAAACAAAAAAACCTGTGCATTTAGCACTTGTACAAAAAGACAAAACAGAAATCTTGTGCATTTACACGTAGCACTTGTAAAAACAAACAGAAATCTTATGCGTTTGCTACTTGTGTACAGTAAGCCCATGTAAAAATAAAGTACAAAAATATACAAATAAGTGCATTACTCAGCCACAGCATCATGTCTCCGTACTGGGTCAGGCCACAGGACTTCATCCACATCACAGGCCACATTTTGTCTGGCCAGGCAACGGGGGAAAAAAAACCCTGGCATGTTGTATCCAGGCTTGGCATGCCTCCACACCTATGTCACCACAGGCAAGTCCCATGGCTTGCAGGAGATTTACCCTGGTGTAAGGTTGGCATACATATACCTTATATATAGAAGAATTCCTCAATGGGGTTTAGGAAAGGGGAGTACGGTGGAAGGCAAAGATTGATAAAACCTTGGTTCATATTGAACCACTCTCTAACCTGGAGGGCTCTGTGAAAACTCACATTGTCCCAAACAACAACATAGATGGGATGCTCATCCTGCTGCCCTAACAGAGCATCTCACATCTCAAAATTTACATGGTCCTCAATGATCTTCTGCTGAATTTCACTCAGTTTACTGTAATGGCATTGTTCTCACGGACCATATCAACAATTAGGGTCTCTTGGTGTGGGGAGAACATACCTGTCCTCCCACCCCCATGTGGCAGTCTTTCAATTCTACAAAAAGAGAACATGGAGTTACAAAAAAATATACATGGAATACTAGGCCTACAAACAGTTAGACCAACCCTCCATTACAATACTACAGTACATTGGTACAGTGATGTACTGAAACATATATTTACTTACAGTATACTGTGGTACAGGATATAGTATGTCATACCTATGTCAAAAAAAGGTAATTACCTGTTCTCTTCTCTAAATCTTCGGATTATGGTGGACACAGTGAATCTACTGATGTTTGGTTGTACCCTTTGTCCAGCCTCCCTCATGCTCATACCATGGACAAGAACATGGTCAATCACAGTAGCTCTGATTTCATCAGATATTACTGTTCTTTGTCTTCGCTGACCACCTCGACCTCCTCTCACACAAACTCTTCCTCTCAGATTTCTATCCATTGTAGGGCCTCACAAACCAGTGCTCTCTGAACTGGCTTACTGTATATGTTCCCTCACATCATTAGCCACAAGTGTGATCAATTTTGAGTTGTTGTGTGTAAATGATGACAGCTGTGTTGTAGTTGTGTTTAACTTTTGCCACATGTATTTACCATTTTGCAACACAGTGCAAAATGCGTTTTAGTGAGTGAGAATGTGTTTAGAGTTTTGCAAAAAGAGTGATTGATTTGACAGATGTGTTTAGGCCACTGAGCATTTGGTTCAGAGAATGGGGTTTAGTGTTTTAGCAATTCAGAAAAACTGTATTTAGTGTTCTTCGGAGTTTTGCAGCTGCAGGGTTTGACTGTATTTTTCAGTCCACTTTTACTTATTTATATAAGTGCTGAATTTACAGACATTCAATCCTGTATAAATTGAAGTACTTACAGTATATATTGTATACTGTAAGTACAATATATTAACAAAATAATACAATATATTAACTGTACTATACTATACTATACTTTTTTGACAGTAATTGCAAAATGTGCTTACTATATACAATTACTGTAAAAAAACAAAATCAAATTCTGTAACTACATGCCCTGGATGCTGTGTTCTACATTTTCTGATGTAGTGTCTAATTAATGCTCTGTAGTGTTTATATATTAACCTTCTGTGTGTGTATGATTTGAAAGCATTGTTTCATTTTGAGCACAGATGAAACGGTTTTGAGGTGATTGTTTGTTTTTGCCAGACGAGTCAAGGGTTTTGTGAATGTAGTTTGAAGATTTGTTTTTGTTTTTAAAGTTGAGAAAATGGGTGAAGGTTTCCAGAAATGTGATTCAGAAAAACTGTAATCACAGTTAATGCATTTATCATTATTCACATTCGATTCAGACATTTATTCAGCTCCATGTGATTTCCAAATCTTGGTTGGAATAGGGCAGAACCTTTGCAATGTGTCCTCCCTCAAGTTATTTTTGAAAGCATTAAACCCCTTTTATTTAGCAAAAGTGAAAAAAGTGAAAGTGAAAAATAGTTAGTGAAACATGATGAGAGAGAGAGAGTAACAGTAGTAAAAAGTGCAAAGTGATGTCCACTGGTGTAACGATCCACACTGTCTTTGGTTTGTTTACCTTTTTAAACTGCATTTGGATCCTTACTCCCTCGTCTGACCTCTTCATTACAGAACGACCGACCCAAACTAATGGATCCAGCAGCCTGCACCGCTCAACAGGCCAATCTTCTGCTTCTCGGCCTCAGACAGGAGGATCGCCCAATTGAGGTCCACGTCCGTGAGTTTCTCGAGCTGGCCAACCTGTCTGACTTCTCGGAGTTTCTTTTGGTCGGTTTCTTCCGGGCGAATCTAGACCCCTCTCTGAAGGAGCTTCTCCCACCAGCGACCCCAGGCTGGACGCTCATGGCGTACCTTGAAGCGACCCTGAGGATCTGTGGCTCTCCTCTGACTGTGGGCATTGCAGAGGAGGCCGCTATCTCTCCCCACACAGAGGTCACCTCCCAGCCTTCCATGACTCGTTCCTCCACGCCTGCTACGGCCAACGTGCCCCCAGCCTTGTCTGTCCCTGGGCCAACGTTGACAACCCCGTCCGCCAGGAGGAGGAGGAGAAGAGGGAAGGCTTCAGCTCCCCAGTCTCTGCCTGCCACGGCCAACGAGCCAACGCCCACGCCTGCCACGGCCAACGAGCCAACGCCCACGCCTGCCACGGCCAACGAGCCAACGCCCACGCCTGCCACGGCCAACGAGCCAACGCCCACGCCTGCCACGGCCAACGAGCCAACGCCCACGCCTGCCACGGCCAACGAGCTGGAAGCCTCGTCCGTCCCAGAGCCGGCGTTGCCAGCCTCGCCTCAGTCACCAGAGCCTGCCTCGCCTCAGTCACCAGAGCCTGCCACGCCTCAGTCACCAGAGCCTGCCACGCCTCAGTCACCAGAGCCTGCCACGCCTCAGTCACCAGAGCCTGCCACGCCTCAGTCACCAGAGCCTGCCACGGCTCCACCTTCCACTCCTCCGCCTCCAGAGCTTTCCACAGCTCCGCCTCCAGAGCTTTCCACAGCTCCGCCTCCAGAGCTTTCCACAGCTCCGCCTCCAGAGCTTTCCACAGCTCCGCCTCCAGAGCTTTCCACAGCTCCGCCTCCAGAGCTTTCCACAGCTCCGCCTCTCGAGCCTCCCAGAGCCCCGCCTCCAGAGCTTCCCAGCGCACTGCCTCTCGAGTCACCCAGCGCACTGCCTCTCGAGCCTTTGAGACCAAGGTCAGGGCCTCCCACGCCTCAGCCACCCGAGCCTTCCGCACCCCTGTCTCCCGAGCCCTCCGCGCCTCTGCTGCCAGAGTCCCCCAGGTCTCTGCCTCAGAGGACTGCCTCGGCTCTGCCTGCAGCTGCTCCGCCTTCCACGGCTCTGTCTGCTCCACCTCCCACGGCTCTGCCTTCGCCTACTAAAACCCCAGGACTTTCCAAGCCTCCTTGGTCACTGCCTACTATGGCACCGTCCCTGGGGGCCTCCTCAACTCCTCTCAGGCCTTCTGGCCTTGTCCTGTGGCCTCCTCCCAGGCCTTCTGACCCTGCCCTGTGGCCTCCTAGGCCTTCTGACCCTGCCTTGTGGCCTCCTCTCTGGCCTTCTGACCTTGTCCTGTGGCCACCTCCCTGGCCTTCTGACCCTGCCTTGTGGCCTCCTCTCAGGCCTTCTGACCCTGCCTTGTGGCCTCCTCTCAGGCCTTCTGACCCTGCCTTGTGGCCTCCACTCGGGCCTTCTGACCCTGCCTTGTGGCCTCCTCTCGGGCCTTCTGACCCTGCCTTGTGGCCTCCTCTCGGGCCTTCTGACCCTGCCTTGTGGCCTCCTCTCGGGCCTTCTGACCCTGCCTTGTGGCCTCCTCTCGGGCCTTCTGACCCCGCCTTGTGGCCTCCTCTCGGGCCTTCTGACCCCGCCTTGTGGCCTCCTCTCGGGCCTTCTGACCCTGCCTTGTGGCCTCCTCTCGGGCCTACTGACCCTGCCTTGTGGCCTCCTCCCTGGCCTTCTGATCCTGTCTCATGGTCTCCTGACCCTATCCCGTGGCCTCCTCCTGACCCTGTCCCAGTCCTGAGGCCGTCTCCAAAGCCTCCTGACCCTGCCCTAGCCTTGTGGCCATCCCCTAGACCCCCTGACCTGATCCCTACCCTACGGTCCCTTCCCCGGCCTCCTGACCCAGTCCCTGCTCTAGGGCTGCCTCCCTGGCCACCTGACCCGATCCCTGCCCTACGGCCACTTCCCTGGCCTCCAGACCCAGTCCCTGCCATGGGGCTGCCTCCCTGGCCACCTGACCCGATCCCTGCCCTACGGCCACTTCCCCGGCCTCCAGACCCAGTCCCTGCCATGGGGCTGCCTCCCTGGCCACCTGACCCGATCCCTGCCCTACGGCCACCTCCCCGGCCTCCTGACCCAGTCCCTGCCCGATGGATGCCCCCCGACCCGGTCCCCTCCTTCAAGTTGTCCCCTGGGCACCTACCCGGCCTCCTTGTTCTCCTGACCACCCATCTGTTCTGTCACTGTCTTCCTGTCCACGTCTTGTCCCTCTGTCCCCCTCGTGTTCCCTAGATCTGCCTGTTTGTTTTCGTTGTCGTTTTGCCCCTCCTTTGTTTAGGAGCGTCTGGGATCCGCTCCTTAAAGGGGGGGCTCTGTAACGATCCACACTGTCTTTGGTTTGTTTACCTTTTTACTTTTAGTTTTTGGCACTTTTTATGTTCCACACTGTTCTTTGTTTATGCACTCTTTGAGTTTTGGCACCTTTTATGTTCCGTATTGCTTTCTGTTTTATGCACTCTTATTTTGAAGTTTTGTCATGTCATGTTTTCCCTCCTTTGTCCGTGTCTGGTTTTCATTGGTTTATTGTTTAATTACTTTACTATCAGTTCTAGTCTTGTCATTGGTTTTAGTTCATTACCTTGTTATCTTGTTTTGAGTTCTGTTTGTCTATTGGTTTATGTTTTCCCTTGTTTTGTATTTTAGGTCCTGATGTTCACCTTGTCCTTTGTCGGTCGTTGTTGATGTTTGATGTTCACCGTTTGATGCTCCGTCCCGTATCCTGCCTAAGCCCACCTTGTTAAACCCCTGTGTTGTTTTCTTGTTTTCTTTCCCTTATTTTTCCCCTCGTGGAGGTTTCATTTGTTCCTGCCTTTGAGTTTGCTTTACCCAATTAAACTGCATTTGGATCCTTACTCCCTCGTCTGACCTCTTCATTACAACTGGAATGGACCCAGGGTCTGGAAGGGTTGAAAGTGATAATTGTGTACATTTTCTATCAATCATGTCAGAAGTTGTTCATGAAATTATGATTATGAAATATGTGTGCATTTTTTGACGTAAGGAATTCTGCGATCAGTCTTCATTACCATCTTTGCTGTTTGGTTCTCCTTTGGCCCAGAACCTAAAGCAACACATCAGCATTACAATGTCTGTCTTGTAATTTGAGTGTGATAGGATGAAATGAGAATTAAATATTGTTAAGTAATCTGGTAACTCTCACATAGAGCTCAGTGTGCTTCCATTGACCCATTTTCATGTGCTCTCTTCATCAGTGTTAGTCAGACTACTCCAGACTTTGTTAGTACTGGTAATCTTTTTAATAAATATCAGGAAAGATAAACAATAACACACCACAAACAAACAATAAAACAGTAATTATGTGAGATCAAATTCGCACACACACTGTGATCTCTGTGTTGTTTATATTGAGCAGTTCTGCTTCTCTCTGCAAACAGTACCGTCTGTTCTCACTCCATATTTTCCACACTGATGAAATGTAGTAGGAACTGTGTCCATTTTTTATCCATTTAATTTGATATGAGGAAAAAAAAGAAGAAAAAAAAAAACCTGCCAATCAAAAACCAGGACTGTCCATGGAAAATGGAGACGTCTGTTCACCCTAACATATGTGTAAAGGGTTATTCTCTTTGGGCACTTTTTTTTATTTATTTTTATTTATTTTAAGGGAATTGTACAATTAGGGCAATCCTCCGAGTAGCAGGCTAACAGCTGAAGGCTTGTTTACAACTGGCAGCGGCTGACTCTGCGTTTGTAAATGGAAGAATAGGAAGAATACCAAGAATAACCCATTTATCAAGCCTGGTCTGAAGATCTTGCTCGTTTCTGAACTGCTCGCTTTCTTTAGTAAGGTTGCTGTTCCTCTGAAGTAACCGTGCCAGGTTGCATAAAGTAAGTGTAATTTTCCCTTAAAATCACCTAAAGTTTCCCTTAAACGTAAGGATGTTGCAGAAAATGCAGAATAGGGTGTGGGATTATAATTTTCAAATGAATAATGATACAGAGCAACATTAATAGTCATTAAAATAAAAGCATAGTATTTGCTATGTGGTTAAATTCCCCAAATGTTGGCCGGGACATATCTGATCTTCTTAAAGTTAGCTGTGACATGTCCATGGTAACAGTATAATTTTATCACAGTAAAACCTGGCTCACTGTAGTAAATCCCTTAACAGTTTCCATTACCTGAGTGAAATGTCTATGGGATTATAAGCGACACTCTCAAGTCATTAGCCCCTTTCCTACCTACAGTCCTGGTACTTTTCCCTTAGTAACTTGCTAGATGAGAACTTTTATGAGGAACAGGACACCCAAGGAGACTTTTGCCCTGCTGCTTTCGCACCCACAAAAGTAACCCCCGTAATAACGCTCTAGTATCGACTGTAATTCTCCTAGCTACCTTGCAGCACACGCTGAACTCAGCTGACAACATGTTGAAAATGCACTTCAAACCTATTTATCAACACAATGTTTTGTAGTAAATGCTTTTCTGACTCAACATATATTACTGTACTGAACTTCTCACTTATTGACTTTAAAAAGACGTCTTCATGCAAGTTAACCGTGCAGTAACAGGCATGCAATTCTTTCCTCATGTGAACTTGATTTAATGACTGTTTATGTTTAATAAAGTTTAATTACCCACTCTTGATAAACATGTGATGATTTATATTCATTATCCCAGGAATAAACTGATGTAGTAATCCAGATATATTGTTATTTTCTATATATTCATGCAGTACAGTACAGATGTGATGAACATTTTCACCCAGAAGCTCGGCTAACCCTTCACACACACACACACATATGTTAAGCCAACAACATTTCTGAAATTATAAATGAGGACATTTCTAGTTTAGTGGTAATGTGTGATTGAAATTTCACATGTTACTTATCTATGATTTTAAAAAGGGGGAAAATATTGATGTTATGTATTTTGACCATGGTGGATGTAGTAATGTGATGAACTATGGTATATCAAACTCAAGGAAATTCCGAAAATAGGAACTATTGCAACTGACTCCACTGCGTAGGGTCCCTTGCCCTTGGTCATACTCTTCACTCTTCTTCCTCTCTTCTTAAATTTCCTTCTCTTCTCCTCTTTTCCTTCACCTGTACCTGGCACTGTGGTATTCTACTAATTTGCTTGCTGGCAAACTGGCAGAGGAATTTAAAAATAAAGTAGCTCACTTTACCATTTCCCTCAACTAAAATCATATGAAACACTATGGACAATATTGGGCTTGAAATTAATTTCTGATGGGGGGATTGCCCCCCTTAGATGCCTCATATTATTGATCACTTTGAGGACTGTTTTGAACGTGCAGTAAAAACTGGGACATTTCCGAGGACAGACCATCAAAAACCAGGACTGTCCACGGAAAATGGAGACATCTGTTCACCCTAACATATGTGTAATGGGTTATTCTCTTTGGGCACTTTTTTTTTTAAGGGAATTGTACAATTAGGGCAATCCTCCGAGTAGCAGGCTAACAGCTAAAGGTTTGTTTACAAATGGCAGCGGCTGACTCTGCGTTTGTCAATGCTTGGTGCTTCAGAGGTAGTCCCTCTACGCCCCAAAAAATACTTACCCCAGAATAGGAGCTAAAAATGTACCTTTAAACGGTTCAGAAGAACTATATTTCCCCAGGTGTGAAATGAAAAGTACTACTCCCAGGGGAAAGTACCTAAAACAGGCTTTAGTCACTGCAATGGAAAAAGGTCTAATCCATTAGGTATGGGAAAATCAAGCTTTAAGAGTTATGTTTAAGGCAAAATGTAAGGTGTTTTATCCAACTGGGCTCTGGTCTTTATCATCAGATAGCTTTGTGTTTTTGTTTAGTAGCTGGTTTCTCACGTCAGACATTCCTGACTGTTTTACAGTCACATATTATAGCACGCTCTTTGTTGTTCTTCTGTAGATCTAATGAAGTCACCAGCTCACTTCTTCTTTTTAACACCAGTTGGAACAACAAGATGATACCAAATGTTTGAAGACCAAGATCATGTGATATCAAAACCTCAAAGGTGCTAACCTGTTAAGACGAACATTTATTTATTTTATTTTTTTGCCTTTTACACATATCACTGGCTACACCTACATGGACATCAATACTCTGATTATTGCAATAATCAAAGTATTAGGAGTGTTAAAATTAAGATGTTTACATGATTTGGGCAAAGCTCTTCAATCGTGTTTACATGATTCTTGCTATTTTTCTGATTATTCGCTGAGAAACGTAACATCTTGAACAATTCATTCAAAGTACCGGTTCATAATAGTAATTTTCGACTGTTTTGATTCTCTAAAAAGAATCGTTACGAGCTGTTTGTTTTCAAATCAGAATACACACACTGGATGTTGTTGTGTTTCATCCGCGAGGACAGACTCAATTGAAGACATGTTTATTTGCCATAATTTTGTGGTATATGTGGTATATCTCACCAACATACAATTCAGACTGTACAATTTACAACCTGATTTTTCTGAAAAGTTGGGACGTTTTTTAAATTTGAATAAAATGAAAACTAAAAGACTTTCAAATCACATGAGCCAATATTTTATTCACAATAGAACATAGATAACAGAACAAATGTTTAAATTGAGAAATTTTTAAATTTTATGCACAAAATGAGCTCATTTCAAATTTGATTCCTGCTACAGGTCTCAAAATAGTTAAGACGGGGGCATGTTTACCATGGTGTAACATCTCCTCTTCTTTTCAAAATAGTTTGAAAACGTCTGGGCATCAAGGTTATGAGTCTGGAGTTCCCCGTCTGTCGCTCACTTCAACGTTGTGTTGAAGAAGCGACACTAGGGGTCTCTCTTGAGCGCCTAATATGCCTCTGATCTATGAAAAAAGGCCAATGAGAAGTTGGCAGACAGTATTTGCATACCCCACCCCCGGACATACGGGTATAAAAACGGGGAAATACGTCGAGTTCATTCAGAAATTTTCTTCGGAGCCGATGGTCATGTATGCAGTGAGCTGCGAGTTACACACCCATTCCTGTTCCTCTGAGCTGATTCTGCTGTTTCTCCTTCTCTTCTTCTTTGCTCCTGGGCGCTTCGACAGTGCAGTTAAAAGAGTTGTTTTCTCTAAAAGAGCAAATACACAGCTGCCGTTGAACGTCCTTTTCAGGACGTGTCTTTTTAAAGACGTCTTTTCCACCTCTGTGTAGTTTCTGGATGCGGTGATTTCTCCCCACCTCTGACGGTCATAAAAGCTGCCTTGTACCTGGGCTGCAATCACACGCAGGCAGCGTTTTATGAATCGTTCATGTTCTCATTGCGAGAACATGGCCGTGGCAGCATTGCGGTCGCGGCTTTCTTTTTTCATGAGAGAAAGCCACTTCAGCTGCCCCCGCGCTTCACCTCCTTCCCACAGGATTGGGGCAGGTGCCGTGGGCAATGAAGGCGATTTGGGGATAATGACGGGTTCCGTTTCGCTGGGTAAACCCCCTCGAACCACCTGCCTCCCGACGCCGCACTACCTGCTCTGCCCTGCCGGGTACGTCAAAAATAATCGTCCCCTTGGTGCCCCTAGCACGGAGCTTGGATGCGTGACTTTCACTTCCCAACCCGTCATGCTGGCTGGCCCGAACCATCCGACTCAGTTATGCAATTCAGTTTGCCAGGCCCCCGCCCCCCTTCGCGGGCGTCCGCTTTACCGCAGTACACGGCAAGTATGCCAAATCCCTGCACGCGGAAACAGCTACTCTTTTACTAAATAAAGACGCGATAGAGCCTGTCCCTCCAACCGAAATGAAGAAGTGTCTCTACAGCCCTTACTTCATTGTACCCAAGAAAGGCGGTGGCTTACGACCGATCTTGGACTTGTGAGTTCTCAACCGGGCCCTGCTCAAACTCCTGTTCAGAATGCTCACGCAAAAACATATCTTAACTTGCGTCCGGCATCTAGATTCGTCTGCAGCAGCAGACCCGAAGGACGCGTACCTTCACGTCTCAACTCTGCCTTGACACCGACTCTTCCTATGGCTCGTGTTCGACGGCCAGGCGTATCAGTACAACGTCCCCCGCCTTCGGCACGTCTCTGTCTCCTCGCGTCTTCATGAAAGTCGCAGAGGCTGCCCTTGCACCGCTCCGAGAAGCCGGCATTCGCATACACAATTACCTCAACGATTTTCCACGCTTTTATACCCGTATGTCCAGGGGCGGGGTATGCAAATACTGTCTGCCAACTTCTCATTGGCCTTTTTTCATAGATCAGAGGCATATTCGGCGCTCAAGAGAGACCCCTAGTGTCGCTTCTACGACACAACGTTTCATTCCCTCCATCAGGGAACGGAGGTTACATACGTAACCTAGACGTTTTTGTGTTGGAATTTGGTCCCATTCTTGCCTCATATAGGTTTCCAGCTGCTGAAGGGTTTGTGGTCGTCTTTGACGTATTTTTCGTTTAATGATGCACCAAATGTTCTCTATAGGTGAAAGATCTGGACTGCAGGCAGGCCAATTCAGCACGTGGATTCTTCTACGATGAAGCCATGCTGTTGTAATAGCTGCAGTATGTGGTTTTGCATTGTCCTGCTGAAATACACAAGGCCTTCCCTGAAATAGACATCGTCTGGAAGGGAGCATATGTTGCTCTAAAACCTTTATATAGCTTTCAGCATTCATAGTGCCTTCCAAAACATGCAAGCTGCCCATACCGTATGCACTTATGCACCCCCATACCATCAGAGATGCTGGCTTTTGAACTGAACGCTGATAACACGATGGAAGGTCTCCCTCCTCTTTTGCCCGGAGGACACGGCATCCATGATTTCCAACAAGAATGTCAAATTTGGACTCATCGGACCATGAAACACTTTTCCACTTTGAAATAGGCCATTTTAAATGAGCCTTGGCCCACAGGACACAACGGCGCTTCTGGACCATGTTCACATATGGCTTCCTTTTTGCATGATAGAGCTTTAGTTGGCATCTGCAGATGGCACAGCGGATTGTGTTTACCGACAGTGGTTTCTGGAAGTATTCCTGGGCCCATTTAGTAATGTCATTGTCACAATCATGCCGATGAGTGATGCAGTATCGTCTGAGAGCCCGAAGACCACGGGTATCCAATAAAGGTATTCAGCCTTGTCCCTTATGCAAGGTGATTTCTCCAGTTTCTCTGAATCTTTTGATGATGTTATGCACAGTAGATGATGAGATTTGTCAAGCCTTTGCAAATTGACATTGAGGAACATTGTTTTTAAAGTATTCCACAATCTTTTTATGCACTCTTTCACAGACTGGAGAGCCTCTGCCCATCTTTACTTCTGAAAGAATCTGCCTCTCTAAGACATCCCTTTTATAGCTAATCATGTTACAGACCTGAAATCAAATTAACATAATTAGTTGCTAGATGTTCTCCCAGCTGAATCTTTTCCAAATGTCTTGCTTTTTCAGCCATTTGTTGCCCCCGTGCCAACTTTTTTGAGACCTGTAGCAGGCATCAACTTGGAAATGAGCTCATTTAGTGGATAAAAGTGTAAAACTTCTCCGTTTAAACATTTGTTATGTTATCTATGTTCTATTGTGAATAACATTGGCTCATGTGATTTGAAAGTCTTTTAGTTTTCATTTTATTCAAATTTAAAAAAGTCCCAACTTTTCCGAAATTCGGGTTGTAGTTTTCTTTTGCCGTGGCTGTAGATATTGCAGCGGTTGAGCACATTGCTGGGAAACTGTCATTTCACGTGATGCTAAAAAGTAAGGGCAGCTTCTGTTAAGCAATGTTTTTTTCGAACCGGTGCTTGAATGGTACATTATCTGTCTGCAGCACTGTTGCAGGTGCACATTTTTCAGAGTGGAAGAAATGTGATTCAAGCATTTACATGTCTGTAAATGAGCAATGAGTACTTCACAAATCTTAATGCAATTATCATAACTTTGACAAAATTATCACAATATTCTGTTTACATGAGGAACAGTTTTACCTGTTGATACGCACCCCCTTTTTGAGCACAAACAATGAAAATGGTATACTTGAACTTAAATGGATTTATTTACTGGACCCTTTGAAGTATGGACACAGTTGTAGTATCTTTTGAAAGAAGAAATGTTGGGCTTTATTTCCCAAGAGTTTATATACAGAGTACAATTAAGGCTCCGCCTTTCAAGACAACACAATATCTGACTACACTTCTCAGCTATTATGAATAAAACTACACCACGTTTTTTAAAATAGACTTTGGAGACAGGCTAATTTTGTTGACGAGACTCTAATTTATAAGATCATATACAGTTTTACAACATGAATACTGCTCAGATTGCATAGTTTGTTGAAGAACGGTGGCGAAGGGTAATTCTTTCAGGCGAGATCGCATGTAAACAATGGAGACTATATCAATATTTCTCAGATTTATCACTTTTATGGACAAAAAGTGATATTGGATGTTTTTCAATGAACGCTTGTCATAGACAATTGACCCAAGTGTGGCGAACTGGATTCATCTGGCGATCGCGTTTTCATAACAAAGGTATGAAGTCCCGTTTTGATATTTCATTTTCTTTTTTTTTTTGTTGATATCGTGGATATCAAAGTTGAACCCTTAGATCTTTGAAAAGATGTATAAGTTGTTAACATTAATTACATTTATAGATGGTAAATTATATATTAAATGTAAACAGAGTGACGTCACCACTGTGTGCGGGGAAATTGTGGATCAACAGGTTAATCACAGTATTTCCTTAAAGGGGTCATGAAATGGAAAATCTAATGTTTGATAATTAGTTATATAAGAGCTACTATATAAGTACTATAAAGACAAACTGTAAATTTCAGAACTAAAAAATTGCTCCCAGTCTAAAAAGAGCATTTATAGTTCCCACCTGTTTGAAACCTCACGTTTTCAAAACTTTGTGTTTATGATGACACGAGACATTGCTCAGCTGTATTTACATGCCGTGCCATTGCACCGTTGGCCGTGCCCACTGATGCTCAGTTCTTATTGTAAACAGAGAGGGAGAGAGACTCGACAAGTGTGACCAGCTATTCTTGAACACCAAATGAGACCCATCTGGACTATTTTGAAGATTTTTGTCCATATAACAAGCATTTTAAAAGATGTGGTGTCAGTTACAACTCTGAAAAGGACTCTGTTTGGCTTCATTCAGCTGAGTCTTGCTGTTCTTGTGCCCATCTGCTTTGCAAAGAAACTGTTATTGAAGAAGAATTGGACAGATAAAGACACTTGAACTTGGACTCATGACAAAACCATAAACCGTTTCATTCATAAAAAATTTAAATGTCATGGCTGTTTGATAGGTATGGTGCTGATGTGCTTGAGTGAACAGTTTAAAACATTTGGATACAATGTGTTGGATGTGTGTTATGTGTAAACCCTGACATTTAGTTTTATAATGTTGTGGAGAGCTTGTTTATTCTCATCCTATTGAGTTTCAAAAATGGCTGAATTTGAGGGGCTGCTCAACGGTAGCAAATCAGAACAGTGGACGTTTACACTGAAGTTTAAAGGAGCCACTGAGGCCAAAACTGAGCGTTTCAGACAGAGGGCCAGAAACATGGTGGAAAATTATAATTTATTGCTAAACTATGACAGTTTTGGTACAAAAAACATTACTGACATTATCAGTGGATCTCATGGAAGATAATTAAAAACATGACACCTTTAATCACATTGTTATCGCATTATGAGGGTGCATGTAAACATAGCAACTAATATAGATCTCCTGAAATGCATCAAACTCGACACTGTGCCAGTTCTAAGCTTCTGTAAAACAAAACAATAGTCTGATCGCGTGTCGTTTAATCAATCAGAGGACTTTGATGCACTTTTGCCAGTCAATCATTTGGCAGGAAGCTGAGAATATAGTTGAAGTGGTTCATTCAAGTTTAATGTTATATTTTTAATGATCATTCAATCAGGATCAGAGGGAGTGGGTGTGTCTCAACCAGCTTCCATGTTCAGTAGTCAGGGCAGTGGTCATGGAGTCAGTCATTTCTAGGGCTGTCCCCATCACAAAATTGTTCCAATGCACTGAAACATTTGCTCATTTAAATTTCCCAGAATGCACCGTTAAACATGTTGCTAACTATGTTTCCTTACCAGAAATGTCATCAGGTCAGATTTGTTATTTGTTTATTAAGCCTGACTTGGTGCTACATGGCAGACATTAGACTGTGTTGAATTTCTCTAAATGAAGACCCTTAACATTCTCACCCAAATACCCTATAATAAAAACACCCTTACCGGTAAAGAGAAGGCTTGTGCTACATGTTGTCAGACTCGCCACATTGATGCACCTCAACCTAATCTAAAGTAAATATTTGCGGAACAATAATAAATGAAATCAGGTCAAGAGGCAGAACTCACCACAGGATAGGGAAAGAGTGCCTAAAGCTGCCAGGTTAATCCAGCTTCTTGTGAAAATGACATGCACGAGAAGCATTAAACAGCTCAGAGACTACACGGCTCTCAGGGAACAAACAACTCACAGGGAGACAGAAGCAACCACACTGAAACCATGCTTCCACTTTAAAACGCCACTGCTTATCAAATCATTAGTGTGCACTAATTGCATCAATGGAACAAATGTGCACTCAATAAAGAATTAAGCCTAGCACATATCTTTACTTACAAGTATGCACTGAGCGCGTCCAGCAGGAAATACACATACAGAAAAGTTATTCTGTGGGTCACACTTAGCATCTCAGAATAAACAACATGTCAAACCTTGAGGTAGATTGGCTAAAACAGCAGAAGACCATGCTAGGTTCCACTTCCATCAGCCAATAACAGAAAACTGAGGCTGCAGTGGTCCTACCATTTGCGTACTTCAGCAGAAATGCAGATTTGTCAGACTAATGTTTTTCCAATCGTCTACTGTCCAGTTTTGGTGAGCCAGTGCCCACTGCAGCCTCAGTTTCCTCTTCTTAGCTGACTGTAGTGATACCCAGATGGGTCTTCTGCTGCAGAAGCCCATCTGCCTCAATGTTCGATGTGTTGTATGTTCAGAAATGATTTTCCAAATAGAACAGTTGTAATGTGTGGTTAGTAGGGTTACAGTCACCTTCCTGTCAGCTTGGACCAATCTGGCCAATCTCCTCTGACCTCTGTCATTAACATTGACGTTTTCACCCACAGAGCTACCACATGCTGGATGTTTTTTTTTCTTTGCACTATTCTCTTTACACTCTAGAGACTGTTGTGCATGAAAATCACCAGAGATCACTAGTTACAGAAATACTCAAACTAGCCTGTCTGGCACCAACAATCATGCCATGGTGTAAATCACTGAGATCATATTTTTCCCCATTCTGATGGTTTACTGACGCTCCTGACCCATATATGCATGATTATATACATTACACTGCTGCCACAAGATTGGCTGATTAGATAATCGCATGAATAAGTAGATGTACACTGTAAAAATAAATAAATAAATAAAATCCTTTTGTTTTTACAAAAAAAAAAAAAAAAAAAAAAAAAAAAAATGGCAGCTGTGGTTGCCAGAATAATTATGTAAAAAAAAACAGTAAAAATGTAAACAACTTTACAGAACAAAATGTAACTTTTGTCATTTACGTGACCATGATGATACTGTATAAAAAACTGTAATATTTACAAATATAATGTAATATATTAATATTTGCTTTTTACTTTATAAGGTATTGTTAATCACCGTAAAAATTACAGAAGGGCACGTGATGACATAAAGTTCATCAATAGAGGCTCTTCCAGGAGCAATGGCCAATAAACATGTAGAGACATGCTCAGTGTCACTCACACAAACACTAAACACCATCAGTGTAACACATTTAAATAATGTAGTAAACATGAACTAAACTACATTAAATAGAAAACAGAACACCCCAATGTACGTAACTGATATTAAAAATAAGAAGAAACATAACTATTCCCATGAAATATAATGAAATATTCATGCAGGGAATTGTGGGAACACCCGGTTATTGTTTTTTTACTGTAATTTTACAATAATTTGTATGTACTGTACTCTCTTGTTAAGCAATGTACATATTTACCATGACTTATTCAGGTAAATCATACTTTTTACATCTATAAAAAAAAAATTTACAACATTTTATTTTAAAAACTATTGTATTGTCTTAAAATATCCATCCATCCATCGTCAACCGCTTATCCTGTGTACAGGGTCGCAGGGGGGGCTGGAGCCTATCCCAGCTAACATTGGGCAAAAGACAGGGTACACCCTGGACAGGTCGCCAGTCCATCGCAGGGACACACATAGACAGACAACCACTCACACTCACATCCAAACCTAGGGCAATTTTTGGAGACATCAATTAACCTAGCCTGCATGTCTTTGGATGGTGGGATAAAGCCAGAGCACCCGGAGAGAACCCACGCAGAACATGCAATCTCCACACAGAAAGGCCGGGGCAACCGGGGTTTGAACCCACGACCTTATTGCTGTGAGGTGACAGTGCTAACCGCTGCACCTGGTGTGTACAGGTGTGCCTTATAAAGTGGTCGGTGAGTGTATTCTTCCCTTGATAGCAGGTAGATATAGCTGCAGGCCAGAGATTTCCAAATGGGAGTGGAATCTCCAAAATAGGGCATGAATTCTCCTGAAAGGGGGCCGGGGGTCTCCAAAAGGGGGTTGCACTAAATCCAAAAGGGGTGACACCACCACAGATGGTTAGGGTTTGAGAAATGGTTAGGTAAGAGGCTCCCTTTATCTTTGCTAGTGGTTTGGAGCTCCCACCCCTTTTTGGAGTGCTGTCTGCAGCCCTTCTCCTTGATAGCAGTGGCAGAAAGCCTATTCTGGATGGATACCTACTGTACATGGCAGACTTTGGACTATCTTAAATTACTTAAAAATTGTCCCATTATGTCTGTTTACAATTTAATGAATAATCATGAACTTCATTTATCAACTGATTTTAAGATGCCTTTCTCACAGATCCACTTATAAGCTTTATTACACTGACTACCATACCACACTGATGAATATGATAGAACACGGTTTTCTTTTCATCTGCCATCAGGCTCTCCAGACCCCCAGAACCTGCAATGACAGATCAGCATTATATCGTCAGTGCTGCTTTCTGAGTGATATGATAATAACTGTGAGAATCATTTATTGGATAACAGTAATTTATATTCATTGATGCTCACCCAGAGGTCAGTGTTCTGCCACGGCCCATTTCCATGTGCCCCCTTCGTCCCTGTCCAGACACTTTTCTAACTAGAAATTGTGTTAACAAACTCCTAATAGAATGAACCAGGAAAACGTGCATAGTTTAATATCTTCATTGCCAAACAGACGTACACAGACTTGTGAAAACCTTGTATGCAGAACAAATTCTTCTTGTTCCTCTGTTGTTTATGATGATCAGATCTGCTTCTTTCACTGTACAGTATCTTCTGCTCTCATTCCAGCTCTCCTTTTCAATGGACATTTTACCTATAGTATTGACAGTATTACCATTCATCTGTGAACTATCATTTCAGCTGTTAGCTCTCTTTATATATACTGTAAATATACTGTATATGCATGGTTTTAGTGTAGTCCAACACTACCTGTTTCATGAAGAATCTTTCACAGTTAATTTCTCTCTCAATTTAACTGGTCTTTTTCTGAACTTAGGTTGTTATTCTTGTTTGATAGTCCATCCCTTTCTTTTGTTAAGTTTGTGATCTTGGCTTGCACCTGGTCTCTCTTATCTGTGAAGTTTTTGATCTTGATCTGACACTGGTGAATGTTTGTACTGAGTTGTACCATCAATCCAGATGGTATTCTGTTCCTCACATACTCACTTCCTATAGACCATAGGATTAAAAAAAAAATGCTTCTATAATTCTAAATACACTTGTAAAGGGATTTATTGGAAAGGAGGAGGCGAGAACCGGCTTGATGATATAAATAATATTTTAATGATAAACTTAACCAAACGACACAAACAAACACACATGACGGACATGTCCGTAAACGATCTCTCTCTCTCAGACCATCTTCCTTTATCCCTCTCGGAGGCTTGATTAGCCTGATACAGGACCGGGTGTGTATAATCACAACCCGGCCCTGCCCTCCACCCTGCCACGTTCCTCCCTCGTTCTTTCAGGTTAGCTAACAGCAATTCTTTGTAGCTAACAGCAATAACGTTCTTAACAAGCTCCTAGTAGGATGGATGAACCAGGAACATATGGAAATTATCTTAATTTCTGAACAAACATCAAGTCAAACATCAAGATTGCTGACTCTAAAAGCTTACTCTATATCTCTCTCTCTCATTGTTCTTTGTTACTTGTTCCTCTCTGCTGTGTATGTTCATCAGATCTGCTCCTCTCTCTGTATAGTATGTTCTACTCTATCTCCAGCTCTACTTCTTAGTGGAATTGTACTACAAACTGGATTGATGGTAAATCCATCCACCTGTTGCACAACCAGATCTGCTTTTAGCTCTATTTTCCTAACCACACTGAACAACATAACTTACACCCAACGATTTAATACGGTATGTTGTCATAATTTATATTTATTTATTTATTTCATGAAGATGTTTCCATTGTTCAGTTTTCTCTTAATTTAAAAGTTTACTTTGTTTATTTAGATTTTCATTCTTGGATAATAGAGCATTCATTACATTCATTAAGATTTGTTTCTGAATTAGTATATGATCTTTTTCTTTACTTTGCACTTTTATCTCAATTAGTACCTGCTATCTCTCTCTTTTATGAAGTTGGTAAAACTACTTTTGAGGTGAATGTTTGTATTGAGTTGGACACACAGCACTATGACTGCAGCCAGCAGAATAACACACAGCAGCCCCAAACACACTGTAGCTACTCTGGAGGTTCTGTCCCTTACACACTCACTTTCTGAGGATGACAGATATGAAGCTGAATAACTCCATTTTTTTCCATATAAACAAATTGTGATATGTTGAACATATTTCCTGATTTGGAAAAAAAAAAAAAAAGGATAAGACATAAATTTGGTGTGTGTTATTACTGGAGTCTGTCTTGAAGTCATAGTCTCTCATAGAATGCACCATCACTCCCTTTCTGTCCATTCCTTGAGACTTAGTCCTGTTCACATTCTCATAAATAATCCACGTCTTACCTGATATTTTACAATCTCCATTGTGTTTCCATTTAGATGGACTGCACTGCTTTGAAAAGTTCTGCTTTTTGATGTTCTAATTATAAAGGACTCTACTGATGTCAAAGTGTTAAGTGCAGAGAACATGTGATATCCAGTCAACTAATACAAATAATTTATTTTTAATTTCCTTATTTGCCATCATTCCTGGAAACTGCTATAAGAAAATAATCTGATTAATAATTTGCAGTGTAAATTATTTTAATTCTGTTTTAGCCAGTTAAGAAATGTTATACCTTTCCAAAATTGCCATTTTGCTTGTTTACAAGGACACAGGAGGCACCTAAAATATAATTCACATAAAAAAAAAAATCCTTTAGTTCTACATTAAATGCAGTCGTAAATGATAATAAAAAATCTCATAGTTTGACTTAGCAGTATCTGATCTAATAATTCTCTGTGATTTGGGTGGCATCAAATTTAAAAAACTTTTTCAAAACACCAGAGAAAATGTAACATTTTACAGTAGTATTACAGACCGAGCTACATTTACACACTTTCACCCTGTCTACACCGGACACGAGGGGCGCATCGAGTCGCATCAAAAGCAGTAGAACCCCATATTAATCAGTGATGATGTCTACACTAGAAGCGTCCGTTGAAGAGTGTCCATTGCCCGACAATAAACGGGTGTCGCGTTCCATTTTGCACTGCACGCGCTGGTGCTTCTACATCAATGAAATGGTTTAGAATGTTCATGTCGCCATGTCCAGTGTACACGGCCTCAAGCAGTTGCATTGCACTATGTCAACGGACACGCCCCATGTAGACAGGGTGTTAAGGGGAGGTCACACTCGGTTTTGAGCATGCAACATGCACGCGTGTTCTGGTGTAAGTCAATAGTACATCACACATAGCCAATAATATTCTATTACAGTTATTTTTAAATATATTGTCTACTCACTTTCCTGCAACAATAAAACACACAGCTTTGAAAAAAATATTCTTTGTATAGAGCCGAGAGGTCAGGGTGTTTTGATCTTCTGTTGGTCATGCATCCTCTCATTAGATGAATTCATGGATCAGAGTTCACCAAGCTTGAACTTTGGTACACAGCGTTGTACTAAATTTCTTTGCATGAGCTTGCATTTCTGGTCCTCCACGTTCAGATGTATTTGAATGGGAGTGAATGGAGTGCGAAGTGTAGTGTGACCACCCCATTATTCCAACATGATTAGCATGAACGTTAGCTCACCTGACAGAGTGTTGGACTTTAGATTTGGAAGACCGGCCAAGCACACGAGCTGACACGTGAGATGAAAATGTCAAACTTTAGAAGTAACACGAAATGGCATGGTTACTTCAGAAATTTTCTTTTCAATTCACATTTGCTTTTAGAACACTGTCGGTTAGGTTTAGGTGTTCGTTCTCAGATAAAGATGTCTGTTTTGTTTACTTCTCTTTTGCTGTAAGGTCACTATTGGTTAGGTGTAAGTAAAATTTTAGGTACTTTTTACTTATTAAAACCTCCATCTACCATTCACCTTTTATACCTTGTCTGATAATGACACCTTTTCACCTGCTGTAACTGCCCCCTACTGGACTGTTCACTGGGAAACTGCAGCTTAACGTGTACTGAAGCAAACAATTTCATTTTGCTAAAATTTGCTAAGGTAACGTGTAGGAAGCTTTTCATTTCAGTGTCCGATAACCTTGTACAGAACACTGAATGTCTCAGATAATCATAATTCGCTTTTTCTTCCTTTTTCCAATGGCATGTGACACTAAGCTTCATTTAAATCAAACACATATTGAACGCCTGCAGGCTCAGGCATTGTTCTTTATTCTAGAAGATCGTAACTACTAGCTGTCAAGGTAGTTCATCATGGTTGCTTTGTTCTCCAGTTTTAGAAAAGCCAAACTCAGCAGGCAAGGCAGCTAAAACTATTGTTGCTAAACTGTCAGACAACTTTCCCTCCCCTCGTCTCCCTTCGTCTCTCCGAGCAATTTCTCCCACCTGAGGTTTTAAATGTCGGATCAACTGAATGACATGACGGAAGTCATTTTGTGGTCCATTATGTTTGTATGCAAAAGACAGGCACAATTATTAGCATGTCACTGAAATGCATTGTTCCACACTTCCCAGTCTTTAAAGGTAATCTTCCTGAAAAATTCACTCTTTGCTTCAGTCATCTGCTTAGGGACACACGGTTGAAAGTGTCTAACAGAGCTACACTATGTAAAATCCTGTTCCTAATCAGTATCTTTGTCTTTCCTTGGGGAGGGGTGTGCCTTCCGCGCCAGCTGCCGGCAGGTCATCCCCGTCGACCTGGATGAGGGAGGGGACAAGGGGAGGGAAACAGAAATAATTAAAATGGGGGGGGGGGGGGGGGGGGTAGGGGTACTTCCTGTAACAGTGTAGTGCCCCCCAAAAAAACAATGTAAAATTTAAAAGAGAGGGAAAAGGCCAATGCAGAGCGGCAGTGAGAGAGATAGAGGAGAAACAGATGAAAAAAAAAAACGTACTCACTGGTTCTCTGATGTACCGTCATGTGGTCCTCGAACACTCCTCCACACTCTCAAGTTTTCTGGTGGCACGTGGGAACACTCCTCCGCCCCTGGCAGCGGCCCTACCGCTCCAGGTGTTCGGGGAGTTGCTTCCCTCCTCCCCTCGCGGACGGCGATCCTCCCTCCACGTCTCTGGGAATGGCAGGGCAATCCTCCGCCCCCGGCATCGGCTCCATCGCTCCAGGCGATCTGGGAATCCAGTCCCCACTCGCCCCGCGGACGGCGGCCGTTCCCCGTGTCCGGGCGGTCGGGCTACTCCGTCACCCGGCAGATGGCAGCGGCGCTCCCATGGCTCCCCTGACTCTGTGACGGCCATCCTTCCTTCCTCCCGGATTTTCGGCACCAATGTAAAGGGGGTTAAGGGAAAGGAGGTGGCGAGAACCGGCTTGACAATATAAATAATTTATTTAATTATGAACTTAAACAAAAGACACAAACACACACACACACACATGACGGACATGTCCGTAAACTAACTCTCTCTCCCGCACCATCTTCCGCAGTTGGCCTTTATCCCTCTCGGAGGCTTGATTAGCCTGATATGAGACCGGGTGTGTATAATCACGACCCGGCCCCACCCTCCGCCCTGCCACAACACTACTAAGAGTTAACCTTTATGTTTGTGTTTGTAATTGTACCCGTGCGTTGAAGTAATTGGTGTCTCTTTGTGTTATCTGTCCTTCTCCTGACATCATGACTGTATATAGTGCTTGTGTTGACATAAATTTTCACCTCCTCTGCATATTCTCTGACCATCTTCCATGTTCCATTAACATTTATATTGCCATAAATATTCTGAGACATTTTCAGTCACTTGGAGTCAGTTGTTTAAATAATGCAAACTGTTCCTGTGTGCTTCTGTTTTAGGTGGACTGCAGCGTTCTGTAGTAGTTTGCTTTTTGACACTACTTTTAGCAGATTCTATTAACAAAGTATGTCATCATGTTACTGTATATGCAGTCAAATTATAAAAATAGTAGTGCTGTAGTGGTGATAAGGGATGATCATGTGGTTTGGTGTTGCTTGATTCTATATCAAGCTGCACAGCTCTATGCCTTTAAGTCTAGCAAATTCAAATTAGCAAAAAACCTCTTATCACCTTGCTAAATTGTATGCAGTTGAAGTTGCTCAGACTTACAAGACTTCCTTAGTACTGCATATCAGAGCTTGAATTTGAGAAGTAGCACAATGTAATACTAACTCAGAACTAAGCAACAAACTAACGATGGTACTCATTGGTAATCGGGTTGCCAAATCCATTACATATAGGACTAAGAGATACAAGGGTATAGTAGAATAGGCAGGGGTGTGAAAGCATTGAAGACTGGGTTTGAAGTCTTTGTTCTTTGCTAAACTTTTCAGGTTGTAACTGTAGGGATGTAGATGGTGAACCGGTTAATAACCAGTTATGAGTGGCAGTTACTCTGTTAAAATAATGTACTTAAATTTGCATCCATAATCCAATACCACACTAGGCTACTCAAAAACACCTCCTGTTGAACTCCTGGATTCTGGTGATTCCCAAATGCCCCATTAGCTGCAAGTATAGGACTAACTCCACTGCAACACAAGCACAAACACAGACCAAACGCCGCCTGGAAGACCACGAAAAAAAAAATTAAACAAACGTCCTCTCAGAAAAGCACCAATTTATTACAGTCTTTTGTATCCTTTTAATAGAGATACTGTACAATGAATGTGGCCAGAAAATGTATTGACTGCAATCTGGACTTGAATTTGTTTAATACAGTACAAGAGCACACAAATCAAATAAATAAAAACCTCCCTGAATAATCAAATAGTATTATAGTTATGTTTATGCTGGCTCTGCTTTTATTATTTTTATGATTATCTTTTCAACACCAGTCAGAGTAACACAGTGAAACTACTTGTGGTCAAAACCATGTGACAAGTTGAGAGCTATTTATAATGTTATTGCACCCCTAATATGCATGCTTACTACAAATAGAAATTCCACGAATCCAAAAAGCACAAGTCTTGAAAAATGTTTATTTTAACAAACACAATCTAAACATATAATACCATCTTTATAAACATTATAAAAAATCTCCATGGAGGTCTCAGGTATCGTTATACTTTGGTGTTCTGACAAAGGATGAGCAAAGCAAGGCTATATATGTTAACAAAAAACAGCACAACTGACAAGATTTAAGAAACAGTAACCCAAACCAAAAGTCACTAGACTTAAATTTCATAATAAGAGTGCCATAAAACACAAGGTGACCTTATAGGGATAGTTCACACAAAAATTAAATTCTCTCATCATTTATTCACCCTCATGCCATCCCAGATGTGTATGACTTTATTTCTTCTGCTGAACACAAACAAAGATTTTTAGAAGAATACCTCAGTTCTGTTTTGTCCTCACAAAGTAAGTGAACGGGTACCAAAATGTTGATGAACATAAAGGCAGCATAAAAGTAATCCATAAGACTCCTGAGGTTAAATCGATATAATCAGAAGCAGTTTGATAAGTGTGGGTTTACTATCAATGTCCACTTTTACTTTCACATTCTTCTTTTGTTTTTTGCAATTCACATTCTCGTGCATATCGCCACCTACTGAGCATGGAGGAGAATGCACAGTATAGTAAAAAATTACTTAATCAATCTGTTCCTCACTCACACCTATCATAACTTTTGTTAATTGTAACCCAAAAAATATTTCATAGCATATCTTTAACCATCAGGGTTAAAGCTGCTGTGGAGGTTCTGCTCTGTTTTGTCTTGTTTCCCAAGTTGGTGTTTTTGGGGGTTTTTTACGCATAATTTAACTTTTTTTTTTTTTTTGCAATATATTCAGCATTTTATTATCTTGTCCTTTTACAGTATGTTCAGCATTTATCTTAAAGACGAATATACGTTTAAACATTACATTATTACCACTCGAGGAAAGCAGGAGGTAAACAGAATTTTATTTTAAAAAGATGCTAATGTACTGTACTTTTTTCTTTTGATCATGGCAGCATGGATTTCTCAGAAAATTATTTTATTTATGTGCTTTTTTTCTGGGTGCAGTTCACTCTTAGTGAATTACCCTCTTTATGGTTTATAATACAAAGCAATCAGAAGTTCAGTTTCCTGTTTTGCCTAGTATTGTATATAACAATGATTCTCATTTGGTGGGTCACAAATCAGTCCGTACATCAAGTCAAACTTGTATGTATTTTGAGGCAAATTCATTTGTCACTCGGAAGAATCTTGACAAATTAGGCAAATGGCAATGTGGGCAGGCTACATATGTCTACATACTTGAAAATCATGAATAACACTATACAAAGTAAATGTGTTATGAGTTTGGTGTTGTGTTGGACACCATTTGATGACCAGTATAAAATCTGGGTCCTGATGCAAAAAGCTACTTGAACACGAGACTGCTGTACAGAAGAAGTTTACCATTGACAAAATATACAAAAGACTTTTTTTGAAAGTGCTATGTCTCTTTGTTCTAAAAAAGTAGATTATACTATGGGGGAAAAATCATCTTAAATGATCCATTTAGAAAGAAATGGAAAAGGGGATTAAATTGGTACATCCCACCTTTCATTTTATAATCAGAATTATACATTCAGTGTGCTTGCCCATCATTTCTCACTGTCAGTCAATCTCAAAATCTGTCTATACAGAGAGGAAATTTAAAATGATCCCTGCATATTTTCCTACAATTTGATTGGCTCCTACTGTAGAGTGTGTAACAGGTCTTTGTCTGGGTTGACAAGAAGTCAGGCATGAAGGATATGACATCGTAATGAGTCACCGTTATCACGGCCATTAGAAAGCCCGCACGCCAAGGTTTGAGTGACTGGTGTAGGGAGGCAGACGCTAACAGTCCTCAAACTGCCTGCCATTGTTCGCCGGCATTAGAGGGGGCAGCTTTCTAATGGTAATTGAGTTTGTTTCATTTGGATAAAGCAGCAAAAATGCCACCAGCTCCACTGATGAGGGCCCTTGATTAGGCCTTCACTTTATTCTCCATTCTTTTTACAGAACTGGAGTGAATGCTTCACATAAATGATGAGACAGGCTCTCTTCAGCGGAGCCTGACAGAGGCTCTCGCAGTCCCCCAGGTCTCTCGCACTCACGCATATACGCTCTCAAACTGGCGTAATGTAGAAGCTTTATGCTGATGTGAAATGCCAAGGGTGCAAGCAGCCATCCATCATTGTTACAGCTGTGCTTTCTATTTGGACTCACTAACTGAATAAAGGAGACAAATCTTCTTCCCTATATTAATTTTTCTTGCCCTCATTGCAACTTTTGTTTACTTTCGCTCAGTCTCTCACTCTCTCTCTCTCTCTCTCTCGATTAGAATTTCTCAGATCTTTTTGGTATGTATTTTTTTTATAATTTATTTCTGTATTTTTTTTCCAGTCCTCTCATTTGAATGGCTGAGTGGTGTTACAAGAGTGCTGAAGATTCACTGTTTGGGTCACTCCACTTTTGTGCATTCGCAACGTTCCAGACAAGAGTATGTTAGCGGTGGATGTGACACAGGGCATGGCCAACATGAATTCAGATCTCATAGTAGTTAATTTCCAGTCAGTGATGAGTAAAATCAATGTTCCATGGGAGTAAGAGGTCAACAGGTCACATCTTATCTGGTAGACATAACATGCCAAAGCTGACAGTAAACAGATAAACATGGTGTTTTTTAACACCAGCTAAAAGGTCACTGAATGTTCATGCTGAAGAGTAGATGAAGTGTTGAGTTGTACTCATCTTTCAGATTTGAAATATCTGAAGCAGTAAATGTTTTCAATTAATATAAATTAGTACTTGTTTGTAAATGTCATATCAGTAGTAATACACAAACCAATAACATGAGTTATTACGGCGTTAACCTTGTCTTTGAAATCATTGATGTATTTTTTGTATTTTTATGATGTAATTTGTATTTTTATTATTATAAAATTATTTGAATTATTATAAAAATAATGATTAAATAATGTATTAATTTGAGTTAAAAAAATAAAAACATATGAATACATGAATAAATAAATGTTGTTCCTAGTGCTCAGGTTTTTTTATTATTTAATTAGAGAACTAAGAACATGAGAGGATAAAGCGATCTGGAATTGAGCTTAATATTCTATATGAGCTGCTATATGTGGTGTGTTATTATGGGGCACTTGGCTTCCCCTTTAACCTTAGATAATCAAAGATTACATTTCACAAAGCTACAATAATTTTCTCCGTCACAATATCATTTGTATTGTCCATGCAAGGTTACTGCCCCAGAAGCTCAGAGGGGCAGGGGTCATTTAAATATATGATTAAGTGTCTGTCTTTAATTCAAAATAATACCAGTGTTAGACAGAAAGGAAGCTTTTACGGTAACTCACACTGGGATGGCTTACTCAATAGTGCTGTCCTAGCCAAATTTCATTAGAGGCACATAGCTGAAAGCAATCTCAGATGTCAGCGAAAACAGTAGTACCCCATAGATCAGACTAACTGAAACTGCATGCTCTTCAGTTGGGCTCCAAAAGAGCAAATCAAGTCTGAGACTGAATCTCATCTGCTTGGAACTATTAAAAGTAGCCGAATGCTGCTCGCAGACACCCACTCTTACACAAAAATACAGTACGTCAGCATTTTTAGATACCCTGCTCTAATGTACATGATCATAGATGTTTGTTTGTTTTAGTTTTTTTCTCTCTGATGACAGTGTTGTTGAAAACTGAAATAGAAAGATTAGATGCGTCCCTATAGGAAATAATATAAAATATGAACTCCAATAGATTTTTCTGAGGAAGTGATCAAATCATGTGGTCTGTTGGATGATAGAAATCATCCTGGACATACATTAAGTGTTTGGCAGATTGTGTAAATAATGGTCTCCAAACTCTTTCAGTGCTGCTCTGATGAATGTTGTATCCTAAATGATGGAGGAAGTCCTGAATAATGCAGAATCAGAGGGGTTTATTTTTGCTGGTAGTGTCTCTGCTTGTGGTTACAGTAGGACTAGAGAAATGTTTCTCCTGACCTCGATTCCAGCCTTATGCCGAAATCCCAGGTGGCTTTGTGCTGTCAGACACACTTTAAAGTGGCCCCTTATGTATTTATGAATGCTGTGTGTAGATTGCGTGCCGTAAATGAGGGGCTGTGCTTCAGTGTGGCAAATGAAAAATAGACAGATTGAAGGAAAATATAGACAAGTTATACAAGCAGGCCTAAGGGTGGATAAAGGTGGATAAACTTCTCCTTTTATCCCTCTTCTGACAAACACCCCCAGAGAGTCACAAAGCATGCTGTTTTTTTTTTTTCCAGAATGGACAGTTTCTTATGAAAAGAGGCATATGGAAAGAAAAGCAAGTTAACATTTGGAGGAGTTAAAAGCCAGAGAAATCTACATGTCTTTATCTGCACCATCTAAGAGATGCGGCTGCTTTCTTGGGAATGCTTCCCTCCAGCGATGGACCTTCTTCTCTCTTTTTTCTCATTCTCTCTCTATCTCCATCTTTTCCTTTGAGGGGTTTGTGCCTGTCTCATTAAAGAAAAGCCAACACAGAGACGTACAGCTGCTCTATTGGCATCGATTCCACCGGCCATTGATGAAGAGCCTTCCCTCAGGAGTCATCAAACTTCAAAACTCAACTCAGAAGTCTTTGTTAGCTAGTTTCTACAAAGTGACACTGTGAAAAGAAATAAAAGTAGTTTGAAAATGAGAGGCCAGGTCTTGTTATGAAATATTGAAAGTCTGACATTTTGCTCTGTATGGTCTGTTTTCATTCTGTCTTCAGTTTCTGTGTAGATCTGAAAAGGCCAATATGGCACTCTACCCCTTTTCTTTTACTCACAATCAATATGTACTAACGGACCAACTTATGTATTTGTAATATTTATAGAAACTATTCTGAGTCTTAAAGAGAAAGTTCACACAAAAATGAAAAAAAGCGAAAACATACTCTTTCCTGGAACACACACACACACACACACACACAAACAAGATGCTTGGCAGGATGTCTACGCTGCTCATTTTATACAATAAAAGTAAATGGTGACCAGAGGTTGTCAAGATCTAAAAAATATAAAAATAAAAGTAGACCGTAAGACTAAGGCCTTGATACATATATGCATGAACAGTCTATCAAACTTCTTCTTTTATCTTCCACGGAACAAATTATGTCATATTGGTTTGGAGCGATATTAGAGACTTATTCTTGGGTGAACTGTTCCTTTACGATAGAGATTATTTAATAATTGTTGATGTTTTATTCTAATTTAGCTTGAATTATCATTCTTTGAGACAACTAGTTCTAACCTTTTTTGAGTTTGTCACTATTTCATTACTCTTTGTTTGAAGATTTCTCCTCTATTTTCTTCTTCTTTGATGTGCAGAAAAATTATAGTTACCGGGTCTTGGTGTTGGCTGTGGAGTGGAATGAAATGTCACCATCCATCAATCACAAGATACGAGCAAACTGTAAACTATTAATTTAATGAAACAGAGTGAACTGCGATAAAAATATGTATTTGTTTGAGTAATGGGCATGGCCGAGCTGTCTGTCATTCTTAGCGGTACCTGTTTGACTCCACTCGTTTGAAAGATTCATGATTTCTATATCAGCTTACTGGAAATTGGAAAATGTAACACCAGCACAGAAGGTATTTTTTTTTATTTTTTTTTTAATATCCAAGGTGCCAAAGTTTTATAGAGCTGCAGACTGCACTGGCCACTGCAGGGGGTCCAGGGTTTTACTGAACACAAAGCCTGGGGTGATGGCCAGAATATTTACAGATCAAAGTGTTATGTTCTTTGTACCTAAGAGAAATGTGGCAGAAGGTATCATTGAGGCATTTATACATTGTGACCTCAGGCTGAATTGTTGCATATTTATTTTGAGTGTTTCGTATTATGGTGCAGTTGTAAATTTATTGGAAGATTGTGAAGTCAGGAATTTTTTTTAAATAATTTTTTAAGTCGAGAGCCCAGGACCTATCTGTTGTAATTCAGGTTCATCATTCATTTATTAATTACACTTTTGTTACTTTGTAATTGCATTGTAATAACACCATATTCCCCTATATATAGTCATTTAGTTGTATTTCTGCATACAGAAACAGTGTTGGATATAAGTACACAGATATTATTGCACATGGTAATAATCATTATGCACATACACATTGAATCAGAAAGCACGTATACACACACACACACACACACACACACACACACACATTGTAAAGTTTGACTGAATCATACTGGCGAAAAGCAACATCCTGTGAATTGTGAGATATAAAATTTGGTCATTTTACTTCTTGTTTCTTTATACATTTGTATATATTTGAACAATCATTTCCTTCATGCATCTCCCTGGAATGATGATAATATTACAGTGACACATTAGATTATGTACCCTTTTTAAATAAATGCTTAATCCAGTTTAAAGTGGTTTGCTGGTCTTCACTGGCTTAAACTGGTCAACTCTGGACAAGCTGTTATTAAGCTGGTTGGTAAGATGTTACAACACCCTGACCAGCTGAAAAACTGATGCAAACCCCTATAAAACCAAGAAAACGGTCCCACCTAACCAGCTTGGCCATGTTTTTTTTTTTTGTTTTTTTTCTTGCTGTATAATGTTCAGAAATTATATAGAAATGTTACTTTATTAAGTATGAAAATATCTTATAGAGACAAGAATATGCCTCTCAATGAAAGTGCATTGACTATTTTGAGAAGAAAGATATAAAAGTGAAAAAGAATGTAATATGCAGATATGACTTTTCCCAAGAAGATTGCTAAAATTTTAGAAGGAGGAGGCACTCTTTTTGAAAAGAAAAAAGAGATTTTAATATGATTCCACTATACACTTCAGATCGCTTACTGCTCTGAGGTGGCCATGTCTGAGGCTTTAGAAATAGCTCATCAAATTTATTTGGGTCATTAAAAAACTTCCCTTGTTCATTCAGGTGATTATTTGCAAAATAACACCCACAGTCACCTATTGTGCGTATAGGTGATTGTGTTTACTGCTCAGCTGGGCCTTTTTGTTTATTTAACTGATGAGCAGGTTGGTGCAGAGGAACAGAAGAGTAATCACTTTAAGCAGCATAAATCAAATATTCCAGATTAAATGAAAAACAAACACAACAGTGCCTCTTTGTAATGTTAGACAACAAGGCTGATTTGAGGAGATGTAATAAAGATAACTTGGAAAAAAGCTTTTTTAAGTGGGCGTGATTAGATTTATTAGTCAATTTGCATGAAGATTGTCACCGTTCACTTATCAAACGATGACTAGCTTTGGCTAGTAGACAACAACGTGGATATATCCAAATATGCTCTTGCTATATCTTATTCACTTTCCTCAGCTACTGAGCATTTACCTTATATTTAGATCTGTGCTAACATTCCAATGAAAATCATGATCAGATGTTGACTGCAGAATTAGACTAGGCCACAGTCAAGACCATTTCATGGGATTAAATCCCATTGTATTTAACCAAGAGTGGTAAAAAATGCTAACAGGGTAATTTTGTTGTATGGTGCCCAGACTTGACAAAATGACAAACTACACATTAACATTTCATGAGATTCTGCATTTGTGTAAAGTGTGGTTTGTGGCAGCCCCTAAGCAAAATATACATAAAACCCCCTGCTAGGTAGGAATGATTAATATTGTTCTCTGCCACAGCAACTGACACATACGCAAACGCAGAGATTTAAAATATGGGTGTATTTTCTGTGAATTCATTACCTGGGGGTTTATAAATTCAAAAAGAGGCCAAACATGCTAAATTGAACTGTATCAACTTGATATTTTATGCATTTTGAAAACATTTAGAACAAGGTAATAATTTAAGATGAAAATATTTGATCAATTATGTTGCCATGGTAATAAATCAGGTGTACCAGGTGGGCAGATGCCAGGGATGGTGGGCTTATATGAGTTTATTTTTGGGGGTGTTTGTTAAAGAATCATCTTGATCAGACTCAGCTGTTAAATATCCAGCATTGTCCAATTGTATTAATTGCTGATACTCAAAACAACAAATAAATAAATATTCACAAACATCTAACCTTAATGGAAAGAAAACTTCAGAGGGGAAATATCTCATTGTTAAATTATTTATTTATTTTTTCTCCAAAACACGTTGGGCACAATTATTGGCACCCTTAGAAATTCTTATGAGTAAAATATATCTGAAGTATATTCCCATTCATATTTTACATTTTTAGTGCACCTGTGTGACTAGGAACATGAAATTGTTCAGCAATGACTCCCTGTTTTACTGGGGTATAAATATGAGGTAACACACTGGCCAAATTCTCTTAATCATCAATCATAGTGTGATAGACTGAAAATGCCAATTGCCACCATCAGGGCAAAAATTAATAGGTGGAGATCTTAAGAATCAGCCTGGAAAAGGAAGTGTCTATATTGTTGTTATTGCCCAAGAATCTCCAAGGATCACAGCTGAAAAATTGCTGAAATTAGTTAGGTCTTGGGGTCAGAAAGTCCACAAAAAAAAAAATAAATAAATACAAAAAAAATAAATCACTTACATCACCACAAGTTGTTTGGGAGGGTTTTAAGAAAAAAGCCTCTGCTCTCAACCAACAACAAACTCAAGTTTCTTCATTTTCCCAGAAACTATTGGAACTTCAAATGTGAGTTCTATGGTCAGATGAAACCAAAAAAAAGATATTTTTGGCAGCAAACATCAGAGATGAGTTTGGCGCACACAGAGATGAAGTACCCAATGCCCACATTTAAATGTGGTGCTGGATTTTTAATGTTGTGGAGATGTTTTTCTGCCAGAGGTCCTGGATATCTTGTTCAGATACATGGCATTACAAACAGATACCAACAGATAAAAAATCTAAACCTGGTTGCCTCTACAAGAAAGCTTACTATGGGCCCTAGTTGGATCTTCCAGCAGAACAATGATCCAAAACAAACATCAAAATCAACACAAACATGGTTCACTGACCACAAAATTAAGGTTCTGCCATTGCCATCCCAGTCCCTTGACCTGAACCTCATAGAAAATTTGCGAGGTGCTTGCCTTCTTTGGAAGGTATTCAGTCAAGCCGCGTGCTCATGCTGCCCGCATGTCTGCCATGTGACTCTTGTTTGCCCTTCAGACAGTATCGGGATGAGTTCGCCGTTGTACACACCTCGAATGCCCGACAGCCAAAATATGGTTCAGTTTGCCCCCCGAAGCTTTCACTTTGGAGCAAACATTCAAAAACTGCACCCCAAAGGTCTCAAGAAATGCTTAACACAATTTGATGTTCATCAAGCACAAATGTACACAAAACACACAGAGAACATAAGCACCACACATTGTCCCACCATATAGAATGCTGGGGCCACAGTGGCGAACCAGTTTTCTCAAATAAATATCACCCCAATGTTCACACACTCTTCCCCATTCAAAATAACAGGAAAAATGTTTATTCTGTCAGCGTCCCTGCTGTAAATGCATTTCAGATTGCTCATCATTTATTCCTGAAGTCAATAAAGGCAGAAATGTTATTAAATCCCATTCGACCAGCTACAGTAGTAAATGCGCGAAGGCCCTCCACTGCTGTGTAACTGGTTGTGGGGCAGTCACGAAAAGTAAGACAAGCATGACATCTAGTGGTTGCACATTGTGCTACATGCGAGAACCAGGCATTAATTCCTCTGTCTGCCCATCTTGTGGCTTGGCAGCAGTTGCAGTGTGTTTCAAACTGGGTACTTCAAACGAAAGTGTATGGTTATGTCATTCAGTTCAGGTGGGCTCCACCAGTATTCAGTGGGGTAGTTCCAACAGACGTTTCTGTTCGGGAAGCCCTGATTTTTATTTGGGAAATACACTCCTTCTTAGAAAAAGGGGCAATAGAGGAGATTTCCCCTTCTCAGAGAGAATGCAGCTTTACAGGTGTTGTTTTCTGGTCCCGAACAAAGACGGCGTCCCATTCTGTATTTGAGACGTTTTTCACCCTAATGAAATGTCAATTAAGAATGCTGATGCAGAAACAAATAATGTCACAAGTATGGTCGGGGGACTCTTTGTGACAATTTGAATGACGCTTATTTCCATATTTCGATTGCGCCAAAGCACATGTATTTTCTCAGATTTGCTTTCGGGGGCAAAGCGTACCAATTTTGTGTCCTTCCGTTCTGAGTTTCACTGGCACCACGCACTTTCACAAAATGCATGGATGCAGCTTTGATGGCCGTGAGGCTTCAAGGTATACAAGTTTGAATTATCTCTACGATTGTTTGGTGTTAGCTCACTCAGAGACTTTGGCTGAGCAAATTCGAGATGTCGTTCTCAGCCGTTTGTGCAATCAGGGCTGAGTGTAAACATAGACAAAAGCATCCTGTTTCCAAGACTATGTTTCTTGGAGTGGAGCTGGAATTGCAGGCAATGCCAATGCCAAATGCTCCAGCTTGTGTTTATTGTGTTACGGTTGTGTCATTACTCCAGTGTCTAACGATGTTCAGAGTGGGACGTGTTCTCCCTACAAGAATATTTCACAGACTTTTAGGGCTCATGATTATGGCGTCAAATGTAATTCCCCTGGGCATGTTGCATGCAAAACATTTTCAGTGCTGGATGAACAACTTCAACCACTGAGGCATGTGAATTTTCCCTTCTGAGTGATGCGTGGGTGCTACCAAACTCCCCTGCCATGGAAACGGACCCGCCTTGTGATGTTGAGCGTTCTGTTGGGGCAGGTGTGTTGCCGCAAGGTGATAATGAGTGCTGCCTCCTTCATGGGTTGGGGCACTGTACACAGAGTTCACACAGTCTATGGAGTCTGGATGGGCAAGTGGAAACATTAGCACATAAACTGTCTGGAGATGCTCACGGTGCTGCTGGCGTTAAGGTTTTTTCTTCCGGAGATTCAGGACAGCCATGTCCTCATCCAGTCAGACAACAGGACGGTGGTGACTTACATCAATCACCAGGGAGGTGTGAGTTCTCATGCCATGCTGAGACTGGCACATTACATTCTTCTGTGGACACGGGACAATGAACAGTCTCTACAAGGCATACATATTGCAGGCCGATTGAACGTGGGGGGCGGATTTCCTGTCCAGACAGGATCTGATGCCCGGGGAGTGGACATTACATCCTCATATTATGGAACGTATCTCTGGAAGGTTCGGCAGAATAGAGGTGGGCCTGTTCACCCCTCTGGTTTTCTTGTTCACTCCCGGCACCACTGGGCATCAATGCACTGGTGCATCAGTGGCCAAGAGCACATCTTTACGCTTTTCCACCGATCAGTGTGCTGCAGGCAGTTCTGCAGAGGTTTCACGATGATTCGGCATCTGTTAGTGGCGCTCTCTCCTGGAAAAGACACCTTGGGAGATTCCAGTCAGATCGAGCATGTTGTCTCAGGCACAGTGCAGCATTTGGCATCCCGGCCGGACTTGTGGAAGTTATGGGTATGGCCCCTCAACGGGGCACTCTATTGAATGATGAGTTACCCCCCGCTGTGGTTGATACCATTCTAAATGCTAGAGCTCCATCAACGAGTAGGCTATATACGCTTAAATGGCACAATTTTTCTTCTTGGTGTACAGCGTGAAGTGAAAATAAAGTTCACTGCACTGTTTGTACAGTGCTGGATATTTTGCAGTAGCATTTTGGGGCTGGGGTTGTCCTGGCAATGCTTAAAGACTAAGTTGCCGCTATAGTGGGTTTACATGCGTTTATCAATGGAGTCTCTGTCGGTAGGCATTCTCTTGATTCTCACTTTATGGAATGTATCTGTTTTTTTTTTAGAGATGCTCTCAGTTAGAGACCTTGACAACATTTACTGATATGTTTTTGACTCTCAAGATGGGACAGTGTGGGAGAAATTAATTTATTGTTCATTTATTGATTGTGTTTCTAACTATGTTGCATTTATGATATTAAGGTTTAGATATTAAGTTGAATATTAATCCCTTAAGGTATTTTAATGACATTTTAGAATGTGAGTTGTTGACTATAATTCTGCTGATATGTGTGTGTGTGTGTGTGTGTGTGTGTGTGTGTGTGTGTGTGTGTGTGTGTCTCTATGCCTTGACATAGGAATTCATGCATGTTATCAGAATCATGGGGTCAATATGCCCTTTTTCCATCTAGGCGTGTTGTTTATTTAAAGAAATGTAACGTCAGAGTTAATCCTTAACCTGTTGATACTCAATTCCCCAGCACGCGTTGGTGACGTCACTCTGCTTACATTTAATATATATTTTACCATCTATAAATGTAATTAATGTTAAGAAATTATACATCTTTTCAAAGATCTAAGGGTTCAACATTGATATCCGAACTTTGTTTCACAATAGCAATGCTCCATAAACAGCAATTTTGTTATTTGTGCCAGGATTACAAATGAAAACATGCAATATCAAAATGGGACTTCATACCTTTTTATGACAACGCCATCGCCAGATGAATCCAGTTTGCCACACTTGGGTCAATTGTCCATGACAAGAGTTCATTGAAAAACATCCAATAGCACTTTTTGTCCATAAAAGTGATAAAACTGAGAAATGTTTATATATTCTCCATTGTTTACATGCGATCTCGCCTGAAAGAATTACCCTTCCTCGTCGTTCTTCAACAAACTATCCAATCTGATCAGCATTCATGTGGTAAAACTCTATATAATCTTATATATTAGAGTCTCGTAAACAAATTGAGCCTGTCTCCAATGTCTATTTTTATAAATACGGCATAGTTTTCTTCATAATAGCCAAGCAGTGCAGTCGGATTTTGTGTCGTCTTGACAAGCGGAACATTAATTTTACTCTGTATGCTTCCAGTGATTTTACAGAGATAAAAGCTTGCAGGAACCTCATTTTTTGTTAGATCATCTTCAAATTAGAAACATAACTTCTTTAGACTTGTAACTTTGAGAACATTGTGTTTCTGTGTTGTCAGTTGTATTATTGTTTTTTAGATTATACAACATGTTCAGCGCAAAATATTTCCATTACTATAAACTTCAGCTTCTCTAACTTACTAACAACATATTTTAATTTTGACACTTGAGAAATAAAGCCCAAAGTATCTTCTTTCAAAAGATACCACATTTACGTTTATGCATTTGGCACACGCTTTTATCCAAAGCGACTTACAGAGCCCTTATTACAGGGACCATCCCCCAGGAACAACCTGGAGTTAAGTGCCTTGCTCAAGGACACAATGGTGGTGGCTGTGGGGATCGAACCAGCAACCTTCTGATTACAAGTTATGCACTTAGCCCACTACGCCACCACCACTCCACCTGCACTACGCTGCACACTGCACATACTCCAAAGGGTCCAGTAAATACAACCATTTAAGTTCAGGTATGTCATTTTCATGGTTTTTGCTCAAAAAGGGGGTGCGTATCAGCGTTTAACAGGTTAAAACTGCTAGATGTGCAAGAATTCTTGACTTGATGGTATAAATTGTGTTTTGGTTGATTTTGTTTTGTGTGACTTCTCTTAGCAAGCTGTTTCGCTCTTCTCTATGAGAACTTCACGCGGTACCGAATAAACATTCTTCTCTTGGGAAAATATATAAATTCTCCTCTTGTGTCTTACTTTATTGGATAATTTTCCTGAAAACCGCTAGTGGCATTGGCATAGATTAAGAGAGTCTGTGATTTGCATGCCCTGTCGGTCAATCCTTTGTGTATGGTTTTTGCACCAGGGAATTCTAAGGTTGTATTAAGACCTTGTTTGCACTATTTGCCCAAGGTTATTTCTACATTGTTTCACTCGCAAACCAATAATGTTCAGGCTTTTTATCCTCCCCCAGCCTGAAGGAGCCTGAAATGTTACATATGCTCTGCCCAGCTTGGATGCTGCAAGTTTATGTTGTTCGTACTAGTCAGTTGCGTAAGTCAGAACAGTTGTTTGCATTCTTTGGTGACCGCAACAGAGGTGTTTCAGTGTCCAAGCAAAGATTGTCTCATTGACTTATTGACACAATTACGAGTGCTTACGAAGCGTGTGGTTTACCTTTGCCTTTGGGTATTCGAGCCCATTCTATGAGGAGTATGGCATCCTCATGGGCTTTGGCAAGAGATCCATCCTTGGAGGACATTTCTCTGGTGGCAGGGTGGTCCTCTCTGCATACATTTGTTAGATTTTATAATCTGGATGAGGGTTTGACTCCTGCTTCCCAGGTTCACAATTCCTTTTCATTCAGAAGCTTTAGCTCACTTTAGCTCCGCTATATACTTGCCACACGGGCTTAGACAGATGGCAGGTACTGTTCACATGGCATAAATGTATTAGTTCCCACAAAGATCATACGCAGCTCGAGTTCTCCAAAAGGGAACATCTCGGTTCTCTGAGAGGAACGAGGCATTGTGTAGCTGGCCATAATCTATAGCAGCTGCATAGGTTGGTGCTTTTTGCAGAAAATCTTACTCGATTGTGCAAAAGCGAGCACCTTTATGGAGCCCATTATGCAACTCCCCTAGGGGGCGTAGCTTAATGCGCCATCAGCCAATAAATTGCCGTGATTGTATAAGGAAATCAGACGACGTGACATCTGGATGGTGTCCCGCAGCGATCATACACTGCATCTCATTCCACTCAGGGAACCAAGGTTACGTACGTAAACAAGATGTTTATTATGTTTGTTAAACCATTTGCAAAAACACAATAACTGTTAATTAGGAATGTTTTGTGGTTTGTGCAAAACATTTATTTTTCTTTGTTTGTACAGTAGCTGACCATTTGTGTGATTAAAAAATGTATGTAACATTTTATTTTAGTTCTGCCTGGAAATTGCAGTCTTTTCTGGTAGAAATCAGAAAATAAATTTTATGCTCTAACTCACTTGCAGTTCACAGTTCCTTGCTAGTTTTCTCTCACACACACATGCACTATTAATAGTTTGATTGAAGCTGTATTATTATAAACACTGCATGCAAACTCTGTTTGGTGACCACCTCCTTTTCTCAAAACTAACCATACTGTGAATTCGGCGACAGAAAGTTTAAAGCTTTGCTGCTGAAATCGGTCTGTACTTACAGAAATTCGAACCACTGTCCCCAGTGGCCAAAGCTGGAATTGTTGCTGAACATAATGGCACATGTGGGCTCCAGTTTCCAGGTGAATGTCCACAGAGTAGTGCCAAAAGCAAATAATATTTTTAGTTGTAAATTATGTAAACAGAAATGCATATTTTATTAAACCCAACACCTGAACCTAACCATTAGTGGAGAAAATTTTAATTTTAGAGTGAAACTGCAACCTCCTAATCACAATCCCCATTGTTTATGTGAACACTATTACTTCCTGGTTTCCATGGGACCAGAACCCCTGTGGCCTGATGTCACTATGCAGAAATTCAGAAAAAAGGGTTGGATATCAATGTACATTATCTTGTTAACCATTATTCAAACAGCTATTTTGGCATTGTTTTACCAATCTCACATTCAGGCCTGGTTCCAGTCAGGCTACTTTTCACTTTTTACATTTTTTTTCTGATTTTAAATCCTGTTTTACTTCAAAGCATCACATTACTTAAAACATCACGTTACACAAGTAAAGTGGGTTGTGAATGAGAATTCACATTGACTTGAATTAAGATATGTTGGCATGCTTGGCTTTAGGATGTGAGTAGTTTTATTCAAGAAGTTGTTGGTGTCTTTGGCCTCAAAATAAAGCTCTTTCCTGTCATATTGATGATAAAGGAATTAGACAGATCATATTTAGGTCATTGTGGCATCAGTACACGTTTAGTGGCAGTGCTGAATGAAATCTCTAAGATTTTTGAGAAGCCCTTGTATGACATTTATAATATTTCAAGTGTGTGACTGGGATTAACTTAAATCACACACTGTATGTGCCAGACACTGCTCTCTTTTGATTAGGAGTGTGAAATATGTAAATGTGTGTGTGTGTGTGTGCGTGTGCGTGTGTATGTGTGTGAGAGAGAGAGAGATAGATAGAGAGAGAGAGAGAGAAAGAGACCGAGAGAGAGAGACTCCTTTACTTTCACACTCCTTTATTTATCTCATTTACAGTACCTCTAAAACCAAAACTGCTCATGGATAAGCAATTTCTTACACATAAAAAGAGCACATCAATAATAATAATAATAATAATAATAATATCACTGTAGTATTCCTTACATATACTACAATTACAATTATTAATAAACTTCAAAATTGTTTCAATTCCACAGCACATTGAGTATAAAATAAATACAATTTAAGACATATTAGAAATTCAAGCATAATTCTTCTTCATAAACCAAATTACCCAGAACATTATTTAGAGGCCAATTTTCAGTGAACCCCACCAAGTTATTATTTAATTTAAAATAAGCTAAATCTGCTCTAATTCTGACAGCTACAAGAGCATTCAGCACAATCTCAGGGTCTACCAAACCCTCTCCATTCTGTTTCTTTTCCCGTGTAAACCAAATAGCCAACTTTGCTTTACACACCAAAAAATGTATTATACATTTTGTTTGGAGGCAACATATCTGGGACCAAATATAAACAATTTCTCATTAAAGACATTCTCTGAATCTTGTCTGAAAACAGAGGGTAATGCAGAAAATATTCCTTCCACTGTTGTGTGAATGGCTACCATGCCATTTTCCTATTTAAGTACCATTCACTCTTGTCCCAATTACTTTTGCTGTTGAGGCTTTTTCATATTTTTTAAAATCTTCTTTTAAATACAGATCATCATTGTCACTTTTATAAAACAGTTATATATTTAGAGTTTCAAAGAGATAACAATGATCAACCCTATCAAAGGCTTTCTCTTGATCAATTGAAAGTATCCCTATATCTTCATTATTCCCATTAGCCACCTCAATTACATCCTGTAACAGAAATCAATTATGGTAATTAATTTTGGTAATTATTTAAGAACTATATATAAGAACTGTGTCTTTCAAATCGATTATTGTGATTGGTCTCCAATTATTTTAACTTACCCAAGTCACCTTTCTTAGGTAATAAGGTCCATACAGCTCTTTTACATCTGCTTGGCAATATTTATTTTTCCATAAGAAAACTTGTAGACCTCAAACAAATATTATTTTAGAAAACTCCAGAAATTTGTATGAAACTCTATTTGAAGTCCATCTATGCCTGGCATCCAACCAATAGAGTTGTTGCACAGCTTTTGACATTTCTCCCAGCTTTAATTTTTTTCAAGGTATCGTCTCTGAACATCATTCAACTTTGGCAAGTCCTTTAGTAAACTGTTCATGCAGTCAACAACACAATCTTCTCCTCCAATCAATTGTGTATAAAAGTCCATTGCAAGTTCTCTAATTTAATTTGGGTCGGATGTTAAATATCTGTCTGGTCTTTTTAAATAAAAAGGTAAATATTTTTTCGTTCTGCTTAAAATTGAAATAGAAAGAACTTGGAGCATCAGTTTCTTTAAGAGAAGAAAAGCGATCTCCATTTAAAGCTCCCTTGGATCGTTCATGGAAAAGCGATGCCAAAGTATTCCTCTTTTTTGCAGAATCAATCCTTCCTCTATTTTTTTTTTTATTTCTTTTTCAATTTTTTTTAACCAGTTGTTTTTCAAGTTTTTTAATAAGTTGTTATTATGAGCAGTGTAATTCTGACAAAAAAAATCCTGTCTCCCACCATTGTGCAATGTCCTTGTAATAATTTCTTTGCTTTCAACTTAGCCCAAAATAAACCATAATTCTCACAAAAGGAAACATCCTGAAATAATTTTATATTCAAATGGCAATAATAACTGTAACGTTGTGTTTTCCATTCTATTTCATTATTCCTATCACGGTGTGTTTCTTGTAGAAATGTAATAAAGTCTTTATTATAAATACTGTATATTCATATAAAGCTGCTCTTTTCCTACTATCTCTTCCTCTATTAATATTGATTGTTCCTATCTTAATACTCTCCATAAAAAGAGATAAATAAGGGAGAAAGAATAAAGTAAAAAAAACGCAGAAAAGAGCAAGATATCATGAATTCACAATTTTTTAATTAAACCTTTCTCTTGCATCTTTCCTCTTCTTAAATTTGTCACAATTGCTTTATTTATGTGAATATTTTCCTTCTGTTTAATTAATCGAATCCTACTGTCTATCAAGATTTTCTATCTGGATAGAATTCTCACACTTTAAACAGCTTGCCGGTGAATTTATTTCACTGTATACAGTTGATCATCTCCATTCTGAGAAAGAATGTCTGACATTTCTGAAAAATTGTCATCACCTATCTCAACTGTTTTTTCAGTGATACTATTTGTCCCCATCTGTGCCAAAAAATATGCAACATCTCCATAAATTTTAGGCTCATTCATAAATCATGTTGCACAGTTTCCACTCCAACTTTTTCCACTCCAACTTCATCACCGATACACGCCACAATTTCCTCCAGATTTTTCTGCATTTCGTTCTGTACGATTTCATCTTCATTGTTCTCAGTCTCATCCAAATCTTTTCTTTTGTCAGTTTTCATTTTATTCTCTACTGGCGCGCTCGGCCCAGCCATTTCAGAATCAATTAGGTTTTCATTATTTCATTATTTTGTATTTTTTTTGTGACCAATGTCTCCACGTTCAAAGCATTTTAAGCTTCCGGTACCAGCATAGATCATATAGAATTTACCTTCATGTACAACACAAAAAGAGATATCCGAAGTTGGCTAGTCCAGAAACATAAACACTTGGTGTCTAAACAAGTGTGTATTTGGCAAGAATACATCTATATTTTGTGGCTTTTGGATATTCTGCAAGACAGTTCTTTCTGTTTCTGTTGTCTCTCGCTATGTCTCTCTTTCTCTCTCTCTCTCTCTCTCTCTCTCTCTCTCTCTCTCTCTTTCTCTCCATCTTATTATTTGTTTTACAGTAGTATTAACGAAACTTGTTTTTAGTAAGTAACATCACTCGTGGATATAACAATAGCATTGAGAGGGCGATATGAGCTTATATTCTTACTCTGAGAAGAACAGCGGTTCTTTGATGAGAGTTTGTGTGTGTGTGACGCTAGTGCTATTTTGCCTAATTTAGGTTTCACCAAAACCCTCGGCAGGAGTGGAAAAGTAATGAGCCCTAAACACTGACTCCTCCTAATTTTATTTCATTTGATTTTATGCTATTTATTTCTCCCTTTCCACAGAGCGCTATAGCACAGCGAGTGCTTGCGGCTACGGTAAATTGTCAAATTACCATTCTGAAACAGCACAAACAGGGTATTAGCAATCATGAGCTATTGCCACGCCGCCACCTCTCGAGTGTTTGAAAGGTACAGAGCGCAGACGTCTGCTTGTGATTTGCACCGCATGTGGCGTGACTCTACGTTAATGGACCTCAGTTTGAATATTTAAAGGGCCTACAAATGAAAGAAGAAGAAGGTGGGTCAAAGTAGACGTGCATTCACCAAGGAGTGAAAGAAAGAGAGAGAATACAGAAAGCTTACAGAATTCAGAGAACACAGAAATAAACCTAGATTTTAAGTATTTTTTAAGTTAATAAATATGATTGTTAGAGACTCTGTGATATCAAAATTGGGCTTTTGTTAGTTTTTAGGCTATAAACTTTGAGAGCATTAATATGTGTGTTTATATTGTGTGTGTGCTACATTGTTTACACATGAATAATTCACTTATAATTGTCCCTGCATATTAAGCCTGAGAAGTAGAAAGCGTTTTAACTTAACAAAAATTAAACATCACCTTTAATGGTGGAGTGTGTAATGTCTTTGCTACAAGTGGCACCAAATGGAGTTACAAAAATAAAGTGTCAACGAAACAACCTTTACCAACACCCCTCAGACTCATCACGCCCTTTCGTATTCCCGGAGTCCTTATGAACAAATAGGCCATTCTAAATAAAAGATGATAAGCATTTAAAGTCTTAATTAATAGGGTTGGGAATCGTAAGGATTTTTACGATTCCGTTTCTGATTCCTCTTAACGATTCCAGTTCCTTAACAGTTCCAGTAATGATTCCAGTAATTCTTTTAGTTCTTTTTTTAAAAGAATTATTTAGAAATGAGAAATGCAGTTGTTATTGCATTTACTACCCTCTGCTTACCAAATAATGAGATCATTTCAGATTTGTACAGAGCAGATATAACAAATCAGAAATACATTTAATACAGTTCTTGTAAAAGGTGTATTTGCAGACTTTTTAGAGACATAAATACAATCCAATTATAGATCCTTACTCTATTTTAAATAAAGAAATGTAAACCAATCAAATGTGATGGCATATTTCATTAACTCATTTATTATTTTATAAAATTCCACTTCCATTATAAAATCCAGGCTTGTGAGTCTTCAACAGTTCTTATCAAATTTCGAGTTGGTCATAACTTGGGCACATCATTATAAGATTGGAAGAGCTGTATGTTTCGTGCTGTAGATTCAAAAGAACCAGTTCATTTGAAGGGTTCTTTTGGGATCTGACTTTACTGGAAGCACCATATGTTTTGTGCTGTTGATTCAAAAGAACCGGCTCCTTTGAATAATTATTTTGGGAATCAAACTGTACCAGAAGCGTATATGTCTCACTCTGTAAAAAGAGCCGGCTCGAGACTCGTTAATTCCCATTAAATACACTGGTAGAACTGTGTGTTTTTACACTGTAAAGTCAGTATAGGGCAGCGCTGCTGCAGAGTTGCGGTGCTGGAAACACTGTCAGAGTATTTGAGGATAGTGTTCCAGCCACATCAGTGGAAAATTGCATGCTGGAGAACCATTAACAGAACCGAAAGTCACGAAGATCATACGATTCCGGTATTTTGTAAAGAATGGAACAAGAACCGGTTCTCAGATCCCAACCCTAGACCAGTATAACATAAACACACCGGACAGTAAGCGATGCAGAGGAATCGGCTGTTGATAACATTGCCGGTGTTACAGTTCAGCTGGTTTTCATGTTAAAGGTGGAGTAATCGATTCCTGAGAAAGACATGATATTTTAACTCAACAGCCAAACTAACATACCCCTCCTTTCAGTGCTTCTTCATAAGATCCATCCCCCAAATTCATGCTCACCCATTGTCAATGCTGTGTGATTGTATCAGTTTTGTTTGTGTCGGTTCAATCCACTTTGTTTATTTTCCCATTTACAGAGCCAGGGCAGTGTACAAACACCAGATTTTTTTTTCAGCAGACACACACAGAACTGACAGCTAGTGGACCGTGAAGAGATATTCACGGAATTTCAAGTTCCAAATTCCAAGGCTGAAAAACTATTCAGCCTTGGAATTTGTCCAAAACAAATGATCTTAATAGGAATGTAATGACTCTTCCTCCCTCTCTCTCTCTCTCTCTCACACACACACACACACACACACACACAATCTTTCTAAGTATCCTCCATGTTCAGTCAGTGCTAATTCACCCTAATCTGATCTCAGATCAGCATTAATAGTTACAAAATGGTGCTGATGTGCAGTACTCCCAAATTACACACCACAATGTGTTTTGATCCGTATGGCAAGACAGATAGTTTTAATGTACCACAATCTGTACCATATCGAACTTCCTCTGAGGAATGTTGTGGAGAGTCTTTTGAGGAATGAGTGTGCTGAAATGGCTCAGTTCCATTGTCCACCAATAGTGACTGATTCTCCAATGTAGTGAAATAAAGTCCATTTGTTTCTCCTCTTGTTTAGGTTGTTCAGTCACTGTAATGGTATAACGGAGAGTAGAATTTACTGCTTTGATTCAGCGGGAGGTCTTTCCTAATAAAACAAAAGTTTAGGGATCACAACTAATCAGAGTCAATTAATCATTCCCACACCAACTAGTCTAACAGGGGCATTCTTCATTGTGTGTGTGTGTGTGTGTTGTGTGTGTGTGTTGTGTGTGTGTGTGTGTGTGTGTGTGTGTGTGTGTGTGTGTGTGTGTGTGTGTGTGTTTGTTGTAGTTTATTTTGCCGGTCTAATATTTGCTCAGCTACAAGTTGTCATCCGTGGTACCGAAGGTCTCGCCCTCTTAATCGAAGTGTTCCCTAGCATCAATAATGCAGGTCTGTTGAATTATTTAGTGAAACCCAGAATTTTCAAAATGGCATAGTGGGATTTTTGTCACCTCTCTGGCTGCAGCAGACTGGCGTACAAATCATTCCAACTCGCATCATTTTCCTTTACTCCCAGTTTCTCCTCCTACACAGTTAGCTTTGTAACCAGACCTGGATAATTTATCCCTGGAGGATGTCGCTTAGTCCCTGTCACTCAAAACATTCAACCAACGATATGAGAAAGACAGTCAGCAAATCTCCAAAATGACATGCACTTCCTCACTTTTTACCAGCTTGCTTTCATTTTATGACAGTTTGGGTTATAAATGTCAATATTTGGACCAGAACTAGACCAAATCTAGATTTTGCAGTCTTATGAGTGTGTCACAGTAAGGGGCAACACATTTGAAATGGTGGTTTACATCAGTGGTTCCCAATCACAGTCTTTGTGTGTGTTTGGTGTAGTTTATAGTACAGGACAGATTTAAACTGTCCAAAGACCTTGACTCCATGGCAACTGTCACAAAACTGTATTAAATATCACTGCATCTTTTCACAACTGCATGTGGACAAAACGCACAAGGTGCTTTTATGTTTATTTTTCTTGGATCTTTAAAATGAATCAGGATTCTGCAACTTCATTGCCCCACACTGCAAAACTGCAAAACCAATTAAAACTGCATACCTTGTTGACATGTTTATAATGAGACCATGAAGCAGCTGCAGGGCTCTTTGTCGATAATCACCAATATGGGTTGGGACCAAAAAAGGTTGGGAGCCACTGTTTTATATCACATTGGTTGGGCACAATGATTCATTGATACCACACAAACATGAACATTTCTGTCATAATTTACTCACAATCACATGTTGTTCCAAACTGTATGACTTCTGTAGAACAAAAAAATGCAATGTGATTTGAGAGAAGGAAATATTTGTATCAAATAACGACTTAAATTTAAGTCTGTTCCTCAAAGCAACTGTGGCTGCAGAAGACTTGGAAAGTTGGAATATAGCTCATAAGTCATACTGACTACTTTTAAGGTGCATTTTCATCTTATTTGGATCTTGACAGACCCTGGACTGTGTATAATGTCAATGTAAGGGAAAGAGCAGTGTTAACATTCTGCTAAACATCTTTTTTGTTCCATGGATGAAAGAAAGTCTTATGGGTGTGGAACAACATTTATTTAAGAAATGACAGAGGTTTTCCACAAATCTTCTCTTTTATTCTAGCTTCTGGTAAGGAAGTAGAACCAATGAATGATACATGGATGTATTTATATGCTTCTGAAGCACTAACAAATGATTCACACTTCACTGTGAGGTTCCTTGATTTTTTTCAGAGGGTGAAACTGAAATTTTTGAAAAGTTTAATCTCGTCTTGAGTTCTTCCTTCTTACACTTTTAGCACAGAGTTGGATTAAAGTGTTATTATTCGTCACACATATCAGCATGCAAATCCAATTTCAAAAACAGTGCACGTCCCTCCTGATTGCAGTGATTATTGTGCCCCAAACCCCACCAGATTTGTTGGTGTAGAAACATGCATTTAATGTACAGAAACACAACTCGCTGCCTTTTTCTTAGTCATTTTGCCATCGTTATCAGTGAAAAGCTTTATCTGAAATGTTATTCCCTGTTTTTACCATTAGTATACAATAATTGGTCGGTGTGTGCCCTCAATTTTAATGATATATAAATGGATAGCTTTGTTATAGTGGATGCTTCTGGTGCTAAAACACACCAAAGATGGGCAAATTTATGACTGTTTGTTTGTTTGTTCAGTCATTCATTGGGCATGGACGGTTGTTGGGTCTGGCTAATTGGGAGTCTGTAGCAGGTAGCTCTAATCAATAGCCATTCATGAAGCAATAACATAACAGAGGATTGCAGCTCGACTAGCCTGAGAGAGACCAACATGAATTTCGCAAATCTGTATTACCCAGAGGCCCTTGTGGTTACTTGTGCTGTTCTGTTCTCTGTTTTCTTTTCTTTTTTCTTTTTTGTTTTGTTTCACGTTTTGTTTTGATTTAGTTTTTTGTTTTGTACCTTTTAGTGTAATTCAGAAAACAAAACAATGTTTGTTGTATTCATAAAGTCTTCGTTTGGCACTCAAAAAATTTCAATGAGGTAAAAAAATTATTTAAAAAATAATTTAGTTATGTTAAATTAGAAAGCCATGAGTTTTGATTTTTTTATTCACTTTTCTTAAATTGTCTATGAACACCCTAGCGCCTCCTTGTGGCCCATTGTTTAAAAACCTCTGGCTTAGACAGATGAGTGTGTTATTACCTGAGGCCTTGAATCGCATATGAGTGTAACAGGACATTGTAAATATGCTATTATGGTTCAATACGTTTCATCAAAGCCATTTGTGTGGTGTTAGGAGAGCTGCGTATGCAGACAGTGGATTTGGCCTGTCTATGTGGTAGAATTTTATCACAACTGTATTGTGAACCTCTGTCGTGGGTGGTGTTTGCTAAACGATAAGCACTCTTGAAAGGTTTTTTTTACTTCAAGTGGCTCTTTGTTGGGAATCAGACAGATCTGAATTAGATGTTCACAACAGACAGATTAGTATACTAGTTTGACACCCTCTTGAAACTGGACTGTTCTAATCAAATGTTTTCTCCTCCTCTGTCCTTCTCTCTTTCCCTCCCTCCGATCCTGTCTTTCTCACCCTTCCTGTCTTTCTTCCCTCCATCCTCCTCATTCCTCCCTCCTCATTACGCTCTGCGATTCCAGTGGCGGCCACGAAAAACAAAGTGAGAGGTGAGTTGGATCCTCCATCTTCCCTCCTGCCTGATAAATGGGGAGACACTGTTCTCAATAAGCTGAGCTGAGATAGCCGCCTTATCACTGCTCTGAGCCAGTTAGACATGGGCATTCAGGGGGGTTATTTTTTTCTATTTACTGCCCTTCTCTATTTCTCTACTCCCAATCCTCCTCCAAATACTCCCTCCTTTTGCTTTACCTCCTATGCCATTTTTTCCAACTATATTTCTAGTCAACTTTATGTACTAACAGCAAAGCTTCTGAGCTTCTGAACAATGCTGCACAAAGCTTAGCAAGTAGTGAACAAGATATTGTAGACTAACTGCAGTATGAAAATGAAATTAAAATCAATTATATGACGATTTACATGATTTATATGAGCCGCGATAAAAAGTCCACACATTTAATTTGAAAAGAGCCATTTCTGGGGACCAGAATGTAATAGAAACTCAGCACTGGCCACTTTAAACTTGGATCAGTAAGCAACTACATAGGAACACCCTACAGCAAAACTTTTTGAACGGGCAGAAAATGTAAAAATATATTTAATAAGTAAAACTGCAACATACTGTAGATCAGAGACATGTTACTTGAAAGGAAAAAAACTTTTTCTTTTTTTTTTACAGTGTATTGACAAAAAATTTGGAAAAATATTTCATTATTTGTGGCCGCACAAAAATATTTAATATTCTTACATTTAAAAGTTTCATTATTATTGTATATTTACAGTATACAATAATTGCTCTGGAGCCCGATCATTCATACATCATATATCTTGACTAACTGCTGGTGTCAAAATGAAATTGTTTGCCAAGCAGTGTGAGTCACTTACAGCTGTATGCATTTCAAACACTGTCCAAAAATGTTGACAAAGGATTTTTTTCAGCTATATTTAACTCAACAATAGCCAGTTGATTCATAAGTATTCATTATTGTAAAAAGTGAAAATCTGCATGTGACATTTGTTTGCTGTCCCAAAAGTCCACCTGATTTTTTGTGGAAGAATAACTATCACCTGCAAATATTTGGAATCAGTATGAAATGAGACCAACGTGTATGCATACAGAATGAACTGTACGCTATCAGTGACTGAGTTCTCCAAACCAGCTGCTCACCTCATGAATAATGAATGATTCGTACTCTTCACACACTCATCTCAAATGACAATTTTACCTGTGTGCCATCTGCCTTCCATGGGACCCTTTGCCGCTTCTTGCATGGCCTTGTCTCGGTATGTGTGTGTGTGTGTGTGTGTGTGTGTGTGTGAGTGTGTGTGTGTGTGCACGCTTAGGAAGTTACAGAGTTCTTTTTGTCGACAGCACTTCCATAGGCAAGCTTGATCTGCACAGAGGCATTGTTCCTTTTTGTGCAGTAAATTACAGAATTAAAAAGCAAGAAAAAAAGGCTTGCTACAATAAAGCAACTGTGGGATGTTTGTTTACAATGGCAAGAGCAGCTGCATACTGGTCTAATTGTGCGAATGAAAGTGGAACCGCTGAAGCCATTCATTTGTTGTTTGCTTATTGATTAGACATCTCTAAATCAAAAATGACACTGTCTTGAAAGAAATCTTGTCCTTCACTGTAGTGTTGGGTTCAAGTCCACTTTAGTTGAGTCCGAGTCAAGTACAAGTTTTTAAACAATTGAGTCCAAAATGGGCCGGGTCAGACTCAAGACCAAGTCCATAACAGGCCATGTCCTAGTTGAGTCCAAATTAATCTGTTCATGAATCTGAATTAAAATTGTAACTGTAAACTCAACATCATTATTTTACGCTTATTTTAAACTTCACAACTAAGAAAAAACAGTTTGTCAATATAAAAGTAACAAAAACACCTCTGTTGCATTTCATATACTTTATGATTAGTATCCTTCTGAACAGACTTCAAAGTGGTTTTAGAATGAAAGCATATGCTTTAGGTGTATGAAGACAAAAACTGTCCTTCAACACACATCTTATTGCGTTCTGTTGACATTTCAATTATTTGTTGCTTTTTACCCTCCACTCAACATAGACTAAAGAAAGTGAAAGCTGCATTAGTCATTATAACCAAGGTTGTAAAAACAGGGGCTGGCAAAAACATATATATTTTTGCCCCTTGAAGGTCTCTGCGTTGTTCTGTCTTTTCTGAGCACTGAAGTAAAGCAATTATTGTTATTAATTTGTACTTTACAATTTCATCCCGTTATTAATTTTATCTGACTCCAATTTTATATTAATCTGACTCCATTTTTAAGTTGACCTCTAATTTAGAATCAAAGCTCTAAATACTTTCTGATCATTCTTTTATTTTAATCATTTAAGTTATTGATTACTCTGAATCCTCTTCTATTCATTTACCTTTTGATCAGTTTCTAATGAGATTCAAACTGATAGTCTTTAAGTGGCTTCCTCCTACATTAAAGCTTCAGTTATGATATAAAATGGTATTCTCCTGCTCGGTTCCTCCAGAGCAGTTTCTCCTATTTTAAAGAACCAGTACTGATATAAATGATTTCAGAGGAATACAGAATAAATCAAAAAGTAACAATTTATTTGCCAGGTAAGATTTAAAACACAAGATAAAGAAACAAGTCAAAAGAACATACCTGACAATTGAGAACTACATGTAATTGCAAAGCATGGGAAATCTGAATGCAGATTTCTGTTATTAAAGTTACACACAGTGAGGTGTGCGGGATCGTCTGACTACAGAGAACCCTAAGCTCTGGGCCAGCCTTCCTTAAATATCCAGACAGAATACACATTGTGTACCAAATGGTATTGTCCTTTGAGAATTTGGGAGTGAATGGGTTCTTGGCTTCCTGGTGTTAAACCTTCAAGGAGGGGTTTAGATCTCCAGAGTTATTCAGTATTTGGCAAAGACCTTATAACTTTGTTGTCATTGAGTTTTATAAACCTGGGGACAAAACACTATACCAGACGCACTGAGACATTTTGAATGATACCAAACATGTTACACTAGTTACATTATTTGTATACATCAGATATGGTCTTTTGTTACATACAGATATTAGGTGAGTTTGAGGTGATTCTGTGCTGAGGGGGAATGGATGAGAAAGAGAGGGGAGAGAATGGGAAGGACAACAATGAGGTGTGAATTTTGCGGTCTTCGCTCAGTGGGGTATGGTGCCTCAGGAAGAGATGCTAATTGTGAGAAAGTTCATTTGTTGATCTTCTCGAAGTTGATACATTTGCTCTTTGCCTTTGAATGTAAACACATTAGCACATTGGCACCCAGCCTTACATTGTTATGCCTTGAATTTTTGTTTAGTTTTTATTTCTACTTCATTTAAAATTTTTCAATTAAATGTAATTGTTTTATATAAAATGATCCCTATCTAAAAATATATATATTTCTGAATCTTTTTCTCTATCAGCCGACTGATTTGGGAAAATACAGTACAAACAAATGAGTCAATAGTAGTAATTAGCACTCACAAAGAAGTTACATCTCACGATTTGACTGCAAATGCTACATCCAAAAACACTGGAAAAGCCCACTGATAATATTAGGTCCATGTAGTCACGGACATGATTTTCTAGTTAATTTGCGGGAAACCACACAATGCAAGGCAGTTCTGCGTGCTGCTCGTTTACATAAATCCCTGATATGTCCATGTGCGTCTCACAGCAGCTGCTGCAGAAGATTAAAAAAAAAAAAAAGAAATTGATATTTCCTTGAGCGGCAGCTGCGTTGGTTTGAAATCTTTAAATACCAACCAAAGAAAATATCACTTAGCTCTTCTTTAACCGCAAAAACATGGAGCATTTGAGCTAAAAAAAGACTCTTTTTTTAAGGAGCAACCTGGTCTCATGAAAATTATGTGACAGTACCGACAGTTTTGCTAAATGATATTGCATAATTCCTTACATGTATTGCAGAAGATCCAAGGTGAAATGTACAATGTGTGTGTGGCGCTAAAAGCAAGTTACATTTTCTACCAAACAGATGAGGTTAAGGTTAATGCTCTAATAAGTTTTTAATCAACAAAATCTACCTCTTTATTGTGGTACCCTAAACCTAAACCTAACTTTCCCCGTCTGTCGCTCATTTCGACGTTGTGTCGAAGAAGCGACACCACTTGAGTGCCTTTTGCATCTCTGATCTATGAGAAAAGGCCAATGAGAAATGTGCATGTCCCGCCCCCGGACATACGGGTACAAAGGGAGGGAAATGCTCCTCAGAAAAACCCTGAATGAAACAGATGCATTTCCCTCCCTTTGTACCCGTATGTCCGGGGGCGGAACATGCAAATTCTGTCTGACAATTTCTCATTGGCTTTTTCTCATAGATCAGAGCTGCAAAAGGCGCTCAAGAGAGACCCCTAGTGTCACTTCTTCGACACAATGTCTCGTTCCCTCCAACAGGGAACGGAGGTTACATAGTGTCATAATGAGCAAATGTGAGATGAAAAACATAAATGCACAGTTTGGAGTCACGGTTCAGTATGGTTTCGGTACAGCAGGGAAAACAAAGAATCTTTATTTAATTTCTTTATTTTGAAAACACAGGTCCCGTGTTGCTCCGCAATGTTTTTCCATTTTAGTTCTAAGCAGTTTGTGTTGTAAGTTTTGCAGCCCTAATATTATTACATAGTTTCGAGGGAATCTTTTATGACCACCCTTTTGGGGTTTATTTTGCTGTAACAACAGGCTGACTGTACATTACCCGATACAATGGCATTGTGTAAGGCATAATGTTTATGAACTGATAATCTGGTTTGTGTGAAAGGAAAGTTATTGAAGTTGTAGTTACTTGAGTGTTCATTTGACCAAGAAACTGACACTGTGCTTTTTACAGTACACGAAGCAATGTAAAAATAATTTTGCAAAAATCTAGGTTAGTAACGTGATTCATTGAGGCAAGGTTTCAAAGGAGCATGGACAATCTGGTTTCAATTTTCAAATCTCCTTTAAAATTGCATGCAATATTATAAAACATTTGGTGTTTGGCTGAAGGGAAAGAATATTCTGAATTAAATAAATTATGTTTAGTGTTTGTGTCCTTGTCAAATCGTATCCAAATTATTTTCACAGTGATGGTCTTTTAGCTGACAAAATGCCATACTTATGATTATCATGACAAAAACAAGCACAACACTTTCCAAAGTTACAAAATAAACAGACATGAGGGCATTTTTAAGAGTAGACATCTGATGCCAGTAAACGAGGAAGGCGATTCACTCTGTAGTATATTATGGGCAGAAGAACACACAATTTCTACACAAAATGACTTGAATCCAGGAGCTACGCTGATATTTCCTTCCAAGTTATTGAAACTAAGACACAGATAGGCCCCCAAAATTCCTCAACATTACTAATTAAAGACTCTGCCCTGCTGACGCCCAACAGTCTACACAAAATCATGCGTAAATGAGACAGTGGCCTGAAAATAGTGCTTAAAGCTGCTGTGTTGAGTGTCAACCATCGTCTAAACAAAGGAAACTTTTCAGAATAGCACATAACCTTCCTTCAGACCCCTCCTCACTCATGTTATACCCCCACACTTAATGGTCATCACATGACCTAACCATCTCGACCATCTGCAAGAGACTCTCCCAAGAAAATCTCAGGATTGCAATGGAAAGCATTGAATCCTAGACTGAGGACCAGTTTGCTTCACATAAATTAAAAATCATTGTTCAACACAGAGATTGAACAGACACGCTCTGGATCTGAACCGTTGAACACTTTTTAGCAGGACTCAAAACCAATGTGTAAATTATATTAAGTGTAACACATAACAGGACATCTCATCTTATTCCAGGAACTTTGACACGATCGCAAAACTTTACCAGTAAAAATTTACTCACACTACATCCAATGGTGATTTCATGTTTGACTGTGCGCTGCAAGACAAAACGTGCTCGTCTGAATTAACAGAGGATGAGGTGAAAAGCCCAATAACTAGGTTGTGTTTGGAGGTGGGAGGCTCATTTAACAATTTTAACAATCTTCTCAGTTTCTTTCAAATATAAATCGAACGCCCATTCACAAACATACCGCAATTTGTTTATTTTTTTTGAGTGAAAGAGATACTCGGAAGTGAACTGATATTAACATTAATCACTTTGCCCTCTCAGGCAACAACATTAAATGTTGATTAACTTCAAGACTTACATTGAAAAAAATACCAATCTCAGTTTATCCACTTGGACATTGCTGTCCTCAGTTTAATGCATTGTTTTTAATTTTCCCTTTTTCTTTTTCTGTTCTGCCGCCCAGACCGCTTCACTCCTCTATCCATTCTGGCCATGTGACTGTGTCTCTGACATACTTGGAGTAATGTCGGAGGGTTAGTGGTTGATATGTAATCACTTGATATAATAAAATACATTTTATTTATTTGAACTCATTTAAAATGCTAAAAAAAAAGTTAAATAAAAATGTTTCCTTTCATAGTTTTAACACATATGCTTTTGATTATTTAGAGCCTTTTATGAAAGAAGATTTTCAAAGAATGATTTTCTTTAAAAATCATAGCCAAATCATTGGTTATGCACTGCATAAACTGCATACCCCATTTTTATGCCCCTGTTATTGCTGATGTAAATGTACCCTGCCACAAAGTCACTAATTTCCTGCAACTGTCAAACGTGTATTAAGATCAGCTGGGCGCCGCTATTAATTTCTAATCGATGTTATATACCTTTCGTCCTCTGCTGCTTGGTACCAACTCTTTGCAGAGTGTCCCAAAGCTACTTAACCCCTCAAATGTTTATTCTCATCCCAAGGGAAAGACTGTGAGTGCTAAATAAAACAATTATTGAGGATGTACACCTCCATTTTTAACAAGGCCCCTGCTGGTATCCATTGGGAGGAAGCAGTAAAACCCCATCCACAGTAATGAGAATTCCAGTTATTAATCTCAAACTGACTCAGGCTGACACTGGTCGTAATTCCTGATATCTTATAAGAATGAGCATAAGTTGGAAAAAAAAGAATCACTGATATCACTGGTTTGTGGATCTGTGTTCAAATCAGAAAAAAAGTGTCATAATGGCACATTTGCGCAGAAAAATGTGTTCCTCTGGTATTCTGTCAGCATGGTCAGGGCTAAAGGTCAAGGGTATGACTACCTCCAGGCTGGTCTCAGCATCCAGAGAACGAAAGCAGACCTACTAAAGGTCATCTTGTTATAGTTCTCCACCAAAAGGTTACATAAATATGTGGACTTTGAGAGCCAAGACAGATTGCTCATGCAAGTGTTTCATGTTTAGCGTCATCTCAAGTGTTGTGAGAAGCCTCTAAATTGCAGCAGATTGTGAACTTCTTCTTCAAAACAGGACAACAGCTGGTATATGTCAGTCGTGTGACTTAAATTATGTTTAAATCGAAATGTGAGCAGCATGTATGGTGGTTGAAACTTAGCACCAAAAAAATTGCACATTTAAAGGGATGGTTCACCCAAAAATAAAAATACTGGCTTCATTTACTCATCCCTAGTAGTTCCAAACCAGTATGATTTTCTTTCTTCTGTGGAGCAATAAAGGAGAAATTAAAAAAAAAAAAAAAAAAAAAAAAGATTTTCTTTGCAATTAAAGCATGCAGTGAAAATTACTTTTTGAGCTCCAAAAAGGACAAATTAAATTACATTAATTGAAAAGCACAGATTGAAGGAGGAACACACTGAAATTTCAATGATAATCCTCCCCTTCCTTTAGAATCTCATTCACATATATGTCAATGTAAAAACACAATTCAACAAGTTTGACATCAATGATACTGAACACCATTATTTTTTTTTTTTTTTTTTTTTTTTTTTTTTTTTTTTACGTGTTTGAATATACAGAAGTGCAAATTAAATTTGAATGTTTAGGTGGCTGGAGAAATGATCATTTAATAACAATATGTTTATTGATATTTAGACAAGGAAAACCTTTTAAATGCGCTATATGTCAAAATGTCAGTTCCTTATATGTTACAAGGAATTCCACTTATCTCTCCTTTTTCTCTCCCTCTTTGTTTTCTACACCTCTCAGTGGGACAGTCACTGAAGATATTTTGGAGAGAGCAAAGCTAATTTTCTATTTTGCTCGTTGAGCTTAGAGAGAGGGTGTGCCATACACAGAGGAAGGTGAAACAGAGGGGTAGAGCAGAGAAGGAGGGGTGAGAGGGAGAGATCAGCCAACATCAGACAGCATGATCCCGGAAGAGATCTGTTTCAGTCAGCTCAGACCAGGGGGAAAGTTGGATAGACAAATTTAGTCATTTAGAGCACTCACTTCACTGCTCAATTAAGACGACACAGAAGCACGCCAGCATTGATAAAATCATTGCAACACACAAAGTGTCCCAAGAGGTGGTATCACTGAACAAAAAGGAAACACAAGATGGACGCAAATCCCCTCCTACCTCTTAAAATAGCATTGTAGCTCATAAGCCCACACTGTAAAAAAACAAATCCAGGCAGCTGTGGTTGCCAGAATAATTATGTAAACAATACAGTAAAAATTTAAACAAATTTACAGAACAACCTGTAAATTATACAGTTTAAAACTATTGTTTTTACTGTATAGTTTACCGTTGTTTATATTTTTAACTTAACATATTAACTTTCTCAACCTGTTAAAATCTGCTTTCCTCAGAAGGGCACATGATGACATAAAGTTCATCAGTAGAGGCCCTTCCAGGAGCAATGGCCAATAAACATGTAGAGGCAGTGCTCAGCGTCACTCACACAAACAAACACCATCAAGGTAAAACACGTGTAATTAAAATTATACAATAAACATTAATTAAACTACATCAAATATATCACAGGACACCCCAATGTACATATCTGATATTAAAAACCTTTACTCTCTTAAAGCGAGCTCATCCAGGTCTGTGGCCGTAGCCTCAAAAACACTCCAATCAGTGCAGTCAGCACAGGCTTGTAGTTCCAGCTCTGCTTCATTGGTCCACCTCTTTTCAGTCCTTAATACAGGCTTAGCTGATTTTAATTTCTGCTTGTAGCTCGGGGAAGATGAACTAGACAGTGATCAGAGAGTCCTAAAGCTGCAAATGGGACAGAGCGATGTGCATCCTTTACAGAGGTGTAGCAGTGTTCCAATATATTTCTTCCTCTGTTGGGTGCACATGTGATGTGTTGTTTGTATTTTGGCAGTTCATGGGTGAGGTTACCTTTATTAAAATTAGCCTGGGTGTTGTAGCTCCATGTCTGTGATATGATCAGCCAGCTCTTGCTTGTGGCAGGATATAAACACTTACCAGAATAAATGAGGAAAACTCCTGTGGCGAGTAGAAAGGCTTACAGCTGATGAAGAGTGCCTCTAAATTAGGACAGCACATCTTCTTCAACGCTGTTACATCTGTACACTAACTTTCGTTAATGTCCCCTAGAACTATGCAATGTGATCCGCTCTGAACAGCTGAAAGCCAGGCAGATGTAATACACTGTCCGATATGGCTTCACTCAGCCAGGTTTCAATAAAACACAGAGCAGAGGAGTTAGAAAAGTCTTTATTTGTTTGAGTAAGCAGAAAGAGTTCGTCCATTTTGTTGACAAGGGAGCGGACATTCGGCAGATGAATACTCGGCAACGGAGTCCTAAAGCCATGTTGATGAAGCTTCACAAGCACGTCTCCCTCAAATCCGTCTTTTGGATCGCTTGCAGTGCACCGCTGTGCCTCCAACTAAGATTTCGAATAAAACGTCTGAATAATCAAACACACAAAAAACTGTCAGGTATCCTCTGCCGAATATTCAGCAGTTCATCCCTGGTGAAACTGATCGAGAAAGAGTGACAGAAAAACTTGACTAACAAACAAAAGTAACACATAGAGAGGTCCATGCCTGTATGGGCAGCATACAGTATAAATATTAGATAAGCATGTGAAATCTGGTCGAATAAATGAATAATACAATAATTAAAGTGTAGATGTGGTCTAATGCACACATTTTTATCCTCTTTTATTTCGTTTTTTCATTTAATTAAATTATATGATGTTGGTTAAAATGGAATAATGAGAGTTTTGTTGTACTCTACAATATATTAGATAAACTCCAGACTGCAAAACATAAAATTAATGCACTGTAGTTAGAGGTTCCATTATGCTACATTTGGAATATCTGAAGATGACAACTAACTGTCTGAAACAGACACTATAGTATTGAATAGCAACACTAAAAAACAATTTCTCTCAGAATTTGTGCAGTTATTTCAATCTTATGAAAAAAAAAACATTTCTCATTGGAAGTCTCTTACAGCAAAGAGTCACACATTCAAACTGGACCAGAATTCACAACTTCTTATTGCAAAAATACAAAATTAAATTTGTCTAGAGGTAAAATAAAGTTCCCACAGATTTATTTAATATCAAGTCAATTACTTTATCGATAGTTAAATGTTTAGAGTGTAGTTCATTCAGGTGAGCGGAGAAGCCTCAAAATGTAGGTACATGTATTTTTAATTAGATATCTGCTTTGTTTCTTGGCTTGACCTTTCAAATTCTTGTTGTCATATTACATTACTGTCTACAATTCTCTTTAAGAAGTACTTCTTATTATGCTAGACACACAGTTGAAGTCAAACTTTTTATTTTATTTCTAGATTTATTAATGTATTCATTTACTTTACTTTTAATATTTATAACACTTTTTAACACATCCTTAGCTGTTCAGGGCATATATTGGTGGATTGACTCGATAATAATCATTTCTAGAGGGTTTTTTTCTGTGTTGATAGTTGTGCTGTTAGGCATTGTAAGTAGTTGCAGGTGTCTCTTAGCAGTTATTTGTTTTTCATAAGTGATCTTAGCAGGAAAATGCAAAATTATGTTCATTTCTGAATTGTTGGAAGCACAGGCTCAGAACCCCCCAGCTATTTTGAATTTTCTCTTAGCGTGTTACAAACGGTCCACATCTTAATATATTTCCAGGGCAGAACGAGTTGGACAAACAACAGTATAAATTGAAAAATTGTGTACATCCTCTTTAATGCCTGTATATTTAATTTAATAATTACATTTAATTTAATTAATATTCCCCTTCCTCTCAAATGACATGTAAAAACTAAGGATGTACACAGTTATCATTTTTAACATTTGGATAACCTGAGGTTTCATGAACAGTTAATTGGTTTTTCGTCTAAAGTGGGGAAGCGGGAATAAAGAATGTTTATTGTAATGGAACATCCTCAAACAATACTCAAAACAACAGGAAAAAAGTGCATTGTGAGCTATGAGTCTAAATAGCACAATACATAAATCTTCTAATGACAAAATCTTGCATTAAAGTCAAACAAAAATAATAACAGTAATTCATTCACTCAACCATGTGTTTGAAACTCAGAGTTCCACCGAATCCACGAGTCACGAACTACATTGGTTTAGGACTGAGAGTTTGCTTGACAGAAATTATGCTGAATTTCATTACATTACATTTTTAATTAATAAAACTATAAAATTCTACAGTACATATAAAAGCTTAATTCAACATTAATATTAGACCTCTCTCACCTACATAAATCTTTAATAGGTCGACCGTTACGTTATTTGTTTGCACTTTGTTTGCACTGAACTTCATTATAAGTATTAACATTCATATTCTACTACTATTATGATAATAGACTATAGGTTTACTTTATATTTAATTTTAATGGTATTTACCATAATCTGTGCATGCTAATTTTATTTTACTGTATGTCATGTGAACTGAATGCATTTCCTTTATTTTTAATACCATCTGATGTACCCAGTTGGGGTTTCTAAAAACGTAGAATCATATCACCTTTAATTTCCCACAGTTGCTGATGTCTCATTGTATTAATAGACCCTCTTTCCATTGTAGGATCTCCCACAGTTGTCATCATTTCCCATAGATTTAATGTTATGTTTTTTAGTAGGCCACACATGATTATTCATATGCATTATAAGATGAAGATCTGCTGTAACAGCGGGGGACAGTGAAAGGAGTTACATGTCCACTGAGTTTTTTTCTCATTCAATGTGGGATTAAAACATGTCATGTCATGTTGTCATGTATAGTAGCGTCCATCTGCCTCCAGGAACTTGGTACAGAATGACATAGTTGTTTGAATTGAAGATCATGTGTCTGACTGTACATTATAGATGTTCATGATCTCAGCATTAGGGAAATTTAACTAATCTCTTCCTTGTTAATAGGAAACTGTAAATGATCCCTATTGAAAGGCAGATCAAAAATGTAATTTAGAGATGGACCACAGCTTCTGATGGAGTAGAGGAGGCTGAGCATCCGAAAGATACATCTTTTCATTGAATCACCTGACCACCAGCTAAATGAGGGCACTTTGGGTGACTCTAGATGACAGTCTCATTTATATTTTCAGATAATAAATTACAATGAACAATGTACAGTAGCCTACATGAATTAGAGTGATAAGAAATAAAATCTCTATCCTCTATATCTGTGGTCTGTTAAATTATCACATATGATCTAGTTAGTGAAGAAGAATAACAAGTGATTAATTGCTTAAGATTTTAATTGGCAGACATTACCTACATATTGTTACTATGGAATGTAATTTTATAAATAACATGAATATTCATTGATTTAAGGAACATGAAATTAATTTTATTCTATGAAATGTATAGAATGCATATATTTAAGGACTAAATATAAATACATAAAACCCTGTCTTCACAGTGAAGAGTGTGGGAGACTTTCCAATGTGTTCTGCGTTAAACAATATTACAGTATTAAAATCTTCCCATTAAAAGTTAAAGCACAACGTACACAGTTTGCTTACTTTTGAATGCAAATCTGCGGTGTGAGACTGGATATGCTGGAGTAAAGAAGATTTGTGAGTAAAGATTGCAGTTTACCATAATATTGCTTAAAATATGATATTGTGCATTCTCTGAATTTACACGCTCACAGTGCCGCTATTAAAAGGGCATGCATGCGCTGACAGCCTATGAAACATACTAACATCTACCTGAAATAAACTAACTCTGGAACATAACTTGTAAGATGCTATGGCTACTAACATACCCTGAAAGTTCCCTCAGTTTTTGGAACAGAAAGCTTAGGTTATCCGGTCATTCTGAGTAAACTTACCCCGGGTAAGTTGCTTAACCTGCTTTCTGGAGTAACCCTCAGGCTTGACATCTATAATATTGTATAATTATCATTTACCAATCATTAACCCTCATTAGCTCATTTTGAGCTCATCTTGTTTTCTATAATTCCATACTACAACATGTTAATGGTTGAAGTGTGTCATTTTTGCACCACTAGTGGTACCAAATGGAATTGCAAAAATAATGATTATTTCTAAACAGAATTGTTCAAACAAGTAGTCCTGCCTCCAAACTCACACTATTGTTGAGCCTGAAATAGACATGGTGGACCGCTCAAACAAACAGCAAAGTTTTGAAAACAAATTATTGTAATAATGCAATTAATGCAATTATGAAATTAATAAGTATTTGTTTTCAACATATACATTAACATAGGACCAGGACTTACAGTTTTGACAGATTTCCCATTCACAGACCTTGACCCTTTTTTCCTGATTATAGAGTGAAGAGCGAGAATGGAATGACAAAATAAAGTTGGAAAGAGATGGGTTTAGAGATCAAGGAAGCACTGAGAGTCTGACAGGTCATGCTTCATGCAAAATCCAGATGAATAATGTATTCTCCCTTCCTAGAGTAATACGAATCCATTTCTCTGTCTCTTTTTTCCTTCACATATAATGCAGTGGACTGTAGGAGACCTTAATCAGAGTAGTAAATGACCTCCTCTTGTCTGATTCCTGAGCGGGTAAAAGGAGCAGCCATCGGCTCGTCAGACTGAGACACTCAGGAGATGTGATCAGAAATCGGCTTGTCATCCTGGGTCAACCAGCCTTTATGTAGTGTAATCTGTCAGGGACATGTCTCCTGGTTTCTCTTTTTGGACCGGTGTCCACAGAGCTGTATGTTGTCTTTTGTGCACTCAAAACTCCTCTGGCCATCTTGTGAATTCATTTTTCCACCCTTACAAAAATCTAGTAGCAAACGTTTGCCGAATATTGTGTCAACTCAAAAAGAAGCGATTATTTGTACATAGAAATGAGCATTATCCTATATTGCAACTGCAAAATTGTTGCAGATAAATAGCCATAGTGGGACTGTGGTGCCATCATTAGCATTTTGGTGCCAAACTTTGTATAGCCTAATTTTTTAAACCATGATTATGGATATGGAGGTGTCTCTCTTGCTAAAACAGGAGAGGAACCCAAATCGACACCTCTTCAGTGTGTATGTGTGTGTGTGTGTGTGTGTGTGTGTGTGTGCCAGAGGCGCTGAAAAGAATTAAGCACCACAGCTGGCCAATGTCCTCTTCAGTCCGGCAGCCTGTGGAGAGGCCCTTAGCAACTTCTCTCTTGCTCTTGCCATTTCTCTCCTGCTTTCTCTCTCTGTATTTCATGTCCTCTCAGTTTTCTTGTGAAAACTATACTATGGCTGAGGACAGCATCTCAAATCAGGATAATTTTGACACACTGCAATTAGCAGTGAGCTGTCTGTCTATCTTTCTCTCATCAGCCACACCAAAATCACCTTCTCTTTCACTGTATCCAAACAATGCAATAACTCACATCTCTTGCATGTCAATTTAAAAATAGCTAATAATAAAGAGATAAAACACTGCATGACAAGACTTTTTGTAAAATAGAAATAGAAATTTGACAAACTGACAAACAACTAACTGTAAAAAGGAGCAGAATTTAAACAGTTATCCTTTAAATAGCTTGTGAAATCACCTGATAAGTATAGTTTTCTGTCCTGTTAAAATAAAAACTGTTTTTTAATAAAGGTGACGTTGCATACAATACCCTTTGTTGTAAGATATCCCATGTTGATTATGAGCCCTCTGACAAGGGTGAGCTAGACTTGTGCAGTACCTATGCAAAGGATTTATGCAAAGGATTTTCGAAGCCCTGGTGGGGAGGGTGGATATGGTTATGCAGAGTCCTTGCAGGACAATAGTCGTGCTTGAATTTGATAATAGTGTGGGAAAAATGATGATGAGCAGTGAGAGCCTCGACCATCACCAGATTGTTATGAAAACTTATGGCTGATGGAGAGTTGAGCATGTGTGATGATATTTCTGGTAGGATGAGGACCATTGTCCAAACATCAGATTGTGGGTTCTGATAGTCCTTGATGAGCAGCCGTTGTTGCCAAACCAATTCTGAATGAGTGTCCCGAGACTAGGGGAGGGGATCACAATATATGATGGGTCAGATGCGGATTGTGAACTAAATGCAGCAAAAAAAGAAACATCCTGCTTTTTATTAACTTAACATGTGTAAATATTTGTATGAACATAAAAAGATTCAACAACTAAGACATAAACTGAACAAGTTTCACAGACATGTGACTAACAGAAATGGAATGATGTGTCGCTGAACAAAGAAGGGGGGGGTTCTTGCTGTGAGATGTTACCTCACTTTTCCTGAACATTTCTGGGGGGAATGGCACTAGCCCTCACCCTCTGATCCAACAGGTCCCAGACGTGCTAAATCGGATTGTGATCCAGGCTCTTTGCTGGCCATGGCAGAACACTAACCAGCCTCTCTCAGCCTATTACAGACAGTCGAGCACTGATGGAGGGATTGTGCGTTCCTGGTGTAACTCGGGCAGTTGTTGTTACCATCCTGTGCCTGTCCCGCAGATGTAATGATCCTGTGTGCAGGTGTTGTTACACATGGTCTGTAGTACGAGGATGATCAGTTGTCCTTCCTGTCTTCCTGTAGCACTGTCTTAGGCATCTCAGAATACAGACATTGCAATATATTCCCCTGGCCACATTTGCAGTCCTCATGCATCCATGTAGCATGCCTAAGGCATGTTCACGCAGATGAGCAGGGACCCTGGTCATCTTTCTTTTTGGAGTTTTTCAGAGTAAGGAGAAAGGTCTCTTTAGTGCCTTAAGTTTTTATAACTGTGACCTTAATTGCCTACCGACTGTAAGCTGTTAGTATCTTAACGACCGTTCCACAGGTGCATGTTTATTTATTTAGTTATGGTTAATTGAACAAGCATGGAAAACATTGTTTAAACCCTTTACAAATAAGATCTGTAAAGTTATTTGTATTTTTACAAAATTACCTTTAAAATACAGAGTGGAATCTAAAGGGGGGGAGTAAGGGGCTTAGTCTGGTAGAGGGTCAAAAGGTGTGGGTAGGGTAAAAGAAGTATGCTGGTGGAGGGACATAGTCGATGGAACTCCTGAAACAAGATAGAGATTAGCGATTTAATTGAAAAATCGCGGGAATATGCTCGGCTGAGAGAATAGGTTTTGGTTGGTGCTTTGCCATGACAAATGTCTCAGTAGGGACTAAGGAGCCTGGAGGAGGACCTGCCTTTGATGACGACGGCGGTGGTGGTGGTGTCACAAAAAACAATGACACTTGTGTGCCCAGGGTGGACCCCATAATACGCTGGCGACAACAGGGTGAATTTCGAAGATGCGGATGGTGCAAGTGAAAAATTTATCTGGCCATTTCCCTGTGAATCATGTTTCTATACAGTAGCATCAAGACCTTCGGAGGGCACGCATCTGTGAAAAAGGAAATGCCATCTGAGGTTTCGGAAATTTGTTATGGAAAAGGGAAAATCAGTTCAGGTGATTAGCATGTCTCATTTAAAGTCTCGTTGGGACGAACAGAAATGGAATGTAACAGGACAGCGTGCCACTCTTTAACAAGCAGTTGCGCTTTGAGTGAGAATTTCCCTTTAGAAAGGGATGTATGAGGTAAATTTGAGGAGAGTTGTAATGATGTAAAGTGAGATGAAAATAGATTTTACAGGTGTATTTTTAGTCTAAAACTTTAATTATATATTAATATAATTTGACATATTATATACTCTGCACCCATTATAACTGGTTATTAACATACTATGCATCAGTCATTTGTAGAGCATAAATAAAAAGAGTCATGAAATCTGTTCACATGTGTATACTTAAAATTAAGTGTTGGATTGGAGGATAGCTAAATTTTGATGTCTGCATTGTTTCTGTTTGAAATTATGTTTGTTGATTGGCTGGTCCCTATGGAAATAAAAGTCGCACCTTTTCATACGAGCCAAGTCACATGGTATCTTGTACACATTATTACCAGGATTACCATATTATCATGTGAATATGTTGGCATTAAGCTTTCAGTGAGAAATTAAAACATACTTCCTTCACCCAATTGTCCTTCTACTTTACCCACTACAACATATCCGTACTTTTTTCATCCGTGCTGACATCCCATTGGCTGACAGCTTCGACACAGGAGATGTTGACCTCTGGTGTGAGGGCCATCACACATTCACTTTAAATAAATAGAGATTATTTATCTATCATGTCCTCTCTAGGGCTGTCTTATATATAACGTGTGTGTGTGTGTGTGTGTGTGTATGCGCGTGTTTGCGCATTTGTGTGTGTGTTACATTAACTCCCCTATGAGTCCCTTCCCAGCACAAGGTGATCTGTTATTGCCTGTCTAACCCTGGGGTGCCATGATGGATGTCATTTTGTGAGTTATTTCTCACTGTGCTAAACCTTTATTCAGACTCCTACTCAGATATTGAAGAGCAAGAACTCATGAGTGACCCTTATTTGTTCTCTTTACCTGCTTAGGGGACATTTTTAGTTGGCGGAGATATGTAAGCAAAGTCAAAGTCTCTTTCAGTGCAAGTCGGTCCAAATGATGACATCTTTTAAACGCTCCCAGGTAGGCTGGGCAGTTATTTTTCTATGTAAACTAGTAGCATAGTACAGCTCCTATCGACTTGAGTGGGGAAAGACAGAAATCTCTGTTGGTCAAGATTACGATCAAGAGTCATGTAAAAATCTGACAAAGTTGGTATCATAAATTGTCCTTCTCTAGCTCCAATCAAGCTAAAAAATAAAATGTTCCTGGCTTGTCTAGCTAATGCGCATGTGCGTTCTCGAGTTGACTGTCAGTCGATGTCTGTATCTAAAAGGTTTAAATGTTTCATTTGACGTATCATGGCAGTACCATGGTAATGGAACTATGGAAAATGTCCACTGAGTGGCACTAAAAGCAAGTTAAATGTTCTCCTAAACCAATTAGGTTTTTAAGGTTAACGTGCTATTGAGTTTTAAATCAACAAAACCTACCTCCTACACTAAACCCTAACATAAACCTAACCGTTACTATAACAAAAAGCAAATGTGATATGACTTGCATCGCAAGTGCACTGCTCTGTGCAATTTGATAACACTTGAACAAGCTTATAAATGAAGTTGGAAATGTTAAATGTTAAAATATATAACTCATTTATATGCTATAGTAAAAGTTTTTAGATATCATTAGAAAGCATTGTGTGAGGGACAGAGTGAAACATAAGTGCGTATAAACTAATAATTTGTCATTTTACTTGTGATTTGTGGAACAAGTCATTGTTGTTGTTGTACTGTAGCACCTCTAGTGTTCATTACTTGCAATGCACCACATAAAATCATTTAGCAAAAATGTTGGTACTGATCAATTTGATCACCTTCACAAACTCAAAGATTCTGCAACAAGATTTTGGCACCAATTTGGATTTTTTTTTTTTTTTTGTTTATTTATTATTATTATTTTTATTATCATTTCTAAATTATGATTTCTCTTTGAGGGCTTAACACTTCCAGAAAGGACTCTACATCTGCCACAAAAGCTGCTTATTGTCATCTAGTTGCTTTAAAATTAAGACAATCTAATCTTCAATCACAGATCTTACATGGCTGAAACTTTACCTTAGCCTGCTCTCCTCATGTGTTTGTGACTCAGTTATGATTTAGTGTTGAATGATGCAAGTAACGTTCATCACCTTCTGTACTTTTCACCCACGTTAGTTGTGAATAGCACTCTTCCTCTCAGTTTTTATGAAACACTTCTTCTGCAAACCAAACCACATAACTTGAACTTCAGCAGAACATACTCCATATTAAGAGTTAATGCTGAAGGTTGAATGCAGCTCCATACAGTACTGTATGATGCTGTGGTCGTAACTCTCTCTCAACCCCTTTTTGACTGTGTCTTTCAGGAGCTCAAGGTCAGTTCCCCATCGTCCAGAACATGACCGTGACAGAAGGAGGGATAGCCAACTTGACCTGTCGTGTGGAACACAATGACAACACCTCCCTCCAGTGGTCAAACCCGGCACAGCAGACACTCTTCTTTGGGGACAAGAAAGGTGAGTGAGTGTGTGAAGCAATGGAACTCAATATCCATATGACTCCAAATCTTTATCTTTTATGATATCAGGTGGGCCAGAGAACTATTGAGATTTAATGTATGAACTTTAAAGTAATCATGAATCAAAATGGACTTGATTTAACTTCTTAATTCAATTTCCTGGCCTCTGATGTCATCAGTCCATTTTTTTCAACTTCCTAGTTCCAATCAAGTATGTAATAGCTATTTTTCAAGATCCAGTCAATTCCTGAAGGATAAAAAATCTAATCCTAGCCTACAATTTTTTATTGAATATCTTGTTTTACTTGAGCTAATGTTAACATTTAAGTTCACAAGGATTACGCAAGACACTTTTATTACTGTTTTGGTTGTTTAAGATTGCAATTTCAGTACGATCTAGTAAGAACTTCTATAAATTATCTTTGAGTAGCATTTTTATGTAGGAAGGGATGTGGCTGTGTCTCATTTTCTGAGTCAGTTGTCTGGATTTTCTTCCACATGGGGCTGGATGTTGTAAAATGGATTTGTGCTCACCTGTTGCATGAATGATTTGTTATAAATCCAGAGAAAATCAATATTGGTACGCGCAGGCTTTATAAGACACACTTTCACCCATAAACACCCTTAATCAAGACCAGACGCAAAATCAACATCTAGACAATCTCATTTGCTCTCTTCCACTACAGCACACACAATCATGAACACATGCACACACAAGAAAGTAGGACAGCGGTTTGATTAATGTTGTGGAATACTAACAGATTACATTTGATGAATGAGGTATGGGAGGTGAGCCTTTTAAAGGACTCTCCAGTCGACAACTGCAGCGTTAAAGATATCTACTATTCACAGATCAGATCTGTACAGAGCAGTAGCATTGACACAGCCACTGAAAATGCCCCGTTCATTATGTCAGCCGAGTTTTTCAGGTGGAAGTAATCATGGGACATATTCGATACACATGAATTTATAATGAGATTGTGGCTCTCCATATCTGAGAATTCCCAAGGTTGTTTATATGGAGATAATAAATGTTCTTTGGTTTTTAAAAGATCTGTGTGTCAAAGACATATATTGGTGCATCCTTGCACATAGAGATACAGAGGTGTATTGCTTGAGCAAAGGAATCAGAATAATAATTCATTTTGAATGGCTGTTTTTCATTTCTCTGTGGCATCTTTCAAGGGCAGCGCTGGCATCATCTGACTTTAATTTGCACGAACTTCTGGCAGTCAGCAGAAGCAAAAAAAAAAAATGATCTAAAACTAGTGAAGAAAAGTTCTTCAAGACTTTGATGTTGACTTGACATAGCCTTGTCTGAAAGTCCATTAAGCCTTGAAGTTGTAACTCTTTGTACTGTATTTTGATTAGGAGGTGGATTATATTAGATTTAACATTGGTAAAGTTCTAATGAAGTGGTTAAAAATTGATTAACTGAAAGTTTAGGGGGAGAGGTTATGGACAGGGTTAAGAGATTTGCAGGGTAAATCTTGCAGAGTGTGTTGAGCTATTGAGTCATTGACATTAACATGTATATTGTTTATGTCTTGTGACTATACTTTTTTAAAAAAAATACAAAAATAATGTTTACTGACTCCTGGACATGATCATACAGTATGTTTTCATTAGCTGTTGTAATTATTAAAAGCTTGAATATTTTGTGTAATGCATGATAACAGTATGTTCCATGGCTCTGTAATTTAACCCACCTTGGCTCACCACTCTTCTAACTGTTTTCTAAAGCATTCAAGAGTTAATTTGGACAGATTTTCTCTCGTGCTCTCAACATTTCCAGCAATTAAAACCTCCAGAAGCAAACACAATGGAAGCAACTTGTGATTGGCTGATATGTGTTTTTCTGCGTGTGTGTACTACATTGTGGGAACCAAATGTCCCCACAAGGATAGAAAAACCTGAGATCACTTACATTGTGGGGCTCAGCCAGCGGTCCCCACAAGGGAAATGGATTATTAAACATACTTAATGATATTTTTTTGAAAATGTAAAAATGCAAAAAGTTTTCTGTGAGGGGTTTTGTGTTAGGTTTAGGGGTAGGGTTAGGGGATAGAAATGATCATTAAATCTATATAATATACATAAAATGCATGGAAGTCTATGGAGAGTCCTCACAATGATATAAATGCAAGTTTGTGTGTGGGGGGGGGGGGGGGGGTGTTTGGGGGTGTAGAGATAGAGTGTGGAAGGTTGTTTCGATATGCTGCGTTGACTGCAATAAGTGTGCAGGTGTGGATAGACTGAGCCACTCAACCATTAAAGCGTTAAGATGGATCGCTCTTTATGCCAGAGCGATGGCTTAATTATTTACACAGCAAGCTTCAGATCCGACCGAATAGTTTCACATCTGGTAAACAGTGTAATAAGAAACACGTCAAGAGCGAAGAGGAGGAAGTGATAACGGGAGGTTGTGAAATCCGCCTGCCAGGGATGGCGTCTGATTTGATTTAGAGCTCGGTGCAATCCAGCTGAACCAAGAGGAAGAGTCTCTGCAGGCTCCAGTATGTACCAGGGATCTGCTTGAATAGTTTATCCTCGCAAGTTGTCAGTCTATCTGATCTCAGCTTTGACAGAAAACATCAATCACTTGTTACTCACAAATTTAATTATCTGTTACACTGCATAGATCAATCACTTGTCCGTTGTACTGTGCTATAGCTTTGTGTGAGGAACAGACAGAAATTTTACTGAATATTCACTGAAAATCTTGACATCCACCCTAGATTTCCTGAGTAGGTTCAATGGAGTAGCTGTGTTTACTGAGTCTGATCTTTCGAAATGTCGAAACGAATCGGTTGATCAAGTTCACCAAACCTGTTTGAATAATTAATTCACAAATTGGACTGATTCAATGAGTTCTTGACTCATTGTCATGCTGATTCATTCGCATTAGTTAACATTCACTGGAAAGAAAGATTGAATCTGTAAATAACTTAAATTCAGTATGTTCCTCACACACAACTCTCGTATGATATTTGTATTGTAAGTATTGCCACTTCAACATCCGCCCATCCCTTGCCGTTTCCAAAAAGTATTTTTGCTTTTAGCCATTTTAAAAGTAACAGTTAACAGTTTAGTCCCTTCCACATGCCACATGATGACAGGTATGTGAAGGGTGTGAGTGTATTTGTGGGAAAAGTGCTCTATTGTACTGCATTTAACAGGTTTTGGGCAGTTTTTGTAGCATAAAGGAAAGTGAAAATGAGGCAAGGGAGAAAGGGAGATTGCAGACATTTTGTACTTGGCCAAAGGGGGTTTGTGGGAAATATTTACAGCTGCTATTTTTTTTATCATCTGCTACTGAAGTCCCTTAGAGCGCATGTACAGGTGCAGATGTGCGTTTTTTTCTAAACTGCACGCTAATCACTACAGTACCTTAATTACGTGTTTGTTCTGCACGTGTGAGGTTGTATGCCGTTTAACAACTCTCTTCAAAAGACTCAAAAGCGACATTGGAGGACACAGTACCCTTGGAAAAGATGGTAATTACTAGAGTAAAGTGTGTGTGACTGTGGACCATGGGTCTTCACTCCCTCCGCCTCCTCCTCTTTCGTTCCTGTGGTGCTGATTTTGCCACATTCTCAAACAGACACAGCAGAAAGAAAATGAGTAGGAAAATTCCTCTCAGCTTTTACAGGTGCACCATTATTCTCCCACTGACAAATCACATTATTATACCTGCCATCCCTTTGTCTTTGCATGGTGTGTATGCAGCTCTTTGTGGCATATCCCGTTTGCAACTGGATGCACAAATGTGATATGGATGGCTACACATGGGTTTTTGTTTGGTGCATGACTGCATGCCCTGCTGGAAAAATCAGAACATAACAATTTAAGGTAGACAAGATGGAAGTAAGTTCTAGCTGTGTTTTGGAATATGTTTAACCAGCTCAAAAAGGTCAAGGAGGTCTAACCAGGTTGACCAACCACCATCCAGCTGATCAACCGCTCAATTAGCGGTTGGCTAGAAAGCATGTAAAATCAAGTGCCATTTAGATGTATTTCAGCAGGGTGTTCTACTGAATAGTGTTGAAGTTTTACTACTCTTTTGTTTTATTATTACATTTTTTTATTTTTATTGATAGTTTTATTATTGGTATACAAGGAATTAAAGCTTAAACTATGCTGTTTGTTGGTGTTTGCTTTACACTGTCAGGAACATGTCCACGTCAAAAGGAAAAAAGGAAGAAATTATAGTTTCCATAATGAAAATTAATGTTTGAAATGTTGTTTTGTTTTGTGAATTTTGATAATTAACTCCTCCACTTCTTATATACCACAACGCAATAAAACACAAAGTAAAAAAAAAAAAGTTACTTTAACAGTTTATCTTTAAAAAACAAAAAAATATATATATTATTACTATTTTGGGGTGAAATGTGGCCTGGACATGTTCTTAACAGGCTTTTAAGGGATTCATCTTCAAGTTATTGCCGTTTTACTGTGGTGTTTGACATTATGAAGCTGAATCTCAATGCATCTTTCCACATATTTTGTCTGGTTTTCTTCTTGCCCCATCTCTCTTTTCTTTTCTCTCTCCCTCTCTCTCTATTACTCTCTTTCTCTTGTATCTTTCTTTGGGTCCTATGAATAAAATTAGCTTCTCTATCTATGTGAAATACCTTCAGTTTTCATTCCACTAAGAGAGAGAGACCTAAGGAAAGCGTGAGTATGAAAGTGTAATGGAGAGCAAGCGTGCCATCTTTCTATTCATCTATCTGTCTGGCCCTTCCTGGCCTTGTCAGGAGTTAACACTGTGTGTAATGGTGCGTCATCAGCCAAATCCCTCTCCATTTAAAAAGACAATTTTATGGCTCTACAGCATCTGTTTATTACAAATATGGGTTTATTATGAGCCGAGACCCCATTTATTTTCAGCCTGACTCATGCCAATGCACACCACCATCCTTGCTCTATGTCTCTCACTTGTTTTCTGTCTCCCACTCACTTTTCTCCTCTCTTATTCACCCTGAAATTGATTGACTGTTTAATTCGACATTTAACAGCTCATGGAGAGTGCGGCTATCTTTATAGTTCTCTCAAGGGCTCCTGCAGTTGTTTCGCTGCCCTATATTTCTTCTCACTGAAAGCATGTCGATACCCACAATTCCTTCAACTCTCCTCACCTTTGAGTTCGCACAGTCTGACCACTCGTGAATTACACCTTAACGGGATATGTGTGCTCACCAGACCAACAAATTAGCTCATTTAGAATAAGTGTTATGGCATATTACACAGATACCTATTAACCATTAGTGTGTGTCCACTCTTATTTAAATGTGGGCCTTGTACACCTTGTCCTTTCCATCAACCGTTGCAGAATATTTTCAATGAATCTTCCAAAAAATCCAGAAGCCATCCATTCACATGTCTACATTTGATCAGTCAAAGCAAATAAACATTTCTGCCAATCTTTTTATTGAAACTGAATTTTCATCTAACCATGATGATAAAAACTCCCTAGTTTAACTTTTTTCTTTTTCTTTTTTTCCTGTGGAGCATAAAAAGCAAAAAAATTAAAAATTGATAAAAATAATTTACTCTTTTATAGTAATAATATTCAAACAAGACTTTTAAACAAGATACATTTACATGAGAATTAAAATGACACAAGAAATAATGTCTTGTTTCAGTTAGCAAAAACCTGCAAAAATTATGTTAGATTTCTCTGAAAACAAGAATATATTTGCTTAAAAAATAAATGTGTGTGGTTTTCAGTCTGTTTAGATATTTTTAGTAGAAAAGGAAAAATTTCAAAGCTTCTCTTTTCACACATCACAAAAATGTGATGGTTGTCAAGCTCAGTCACAATTTTGTTTATTTGTTTATATATATATATATATATATATATATATATATATATATATTCTGATGTGCCAAAACCTTATAACCACTCACAGGTGAAGTGAATAATGGTAAACATATCTTATCAAGGCCACATGTTAAGGTCTGTGTATGTTAGATGGTAAGTGAACAATCAGTTCTCGTAGCTAATGTGATGAATGCAGGAGAAATGGGTAAGAGTAAAGACCTAAGCGACATTGACAAGGGCCAAAATGTTATGGCCAGATGACTGGGTAAGAGCATCTCTGACATGGCAAGGCTTTTGGGGTGCACCAGGTTAGCAGTGGTGAGTACCTTCAGACAACGGTCCAAGGAGGATTAAACCACAAACCTGCAACTGATTGATGCACAAGGGCAACAAAGGCTATCCCGTCTGGTCTGAACCGATAGAAGGTCTACTGTGGTACAAGTCACAAAATTGTAATGATGGTAACGTGAGGACTTCGTCACAACACACAATGCATTGCACTCTGCTGCATATTGGGCTGCGAAGCTGCAGACCGGTCAGAGTGCCCATGATGACCCCTGTCCACCATTGAAAGCACCTATATTGGGCATGCGAGTGTCAGAACTGGCCTTGGAGCAGTGGAAGTAGGTCACCTGGTCCGATGAGGCCTTGTAATTATGCACCATTTACCTGGGGAAGTTATGGCACCAGGATGCAATGTGTGAAAACCTTGGTCCGACAATTCATGTGGACATCAATTTGACATGTGGCACCAACATAAACATCGTTGCAGACCAGGTACACCCCTTCATGGCAATGGGATTTCCTGATGGCAGTGGCCTATTTCATCAGGATAATGCACACTTTCACACTGCACACTTTGTTTGGGAATGGCTTTAGGAACATGATGAAGAGTTAAAGCTGTTGCCCTGGTCTCAAATTTCCTCAAATTTCAATCGATTTGAGAATCTTTGGGATGTGCTGAACCAGCAAGTCTAATCAATGGCGGCTCCATCTCCCAGCTTACAGGATTTTAAGGATATGCTGCTGTCTTGGTGCCATGTACCACAGGACCAGTTTTGGTAGTACACTGAGGACAAACAGCATATTAGGAAGGTGGTCCTCAACACATGAGCCAAAATATTTTGACCTCTCACAGGAGAGGCTAATTACATTGATCATCTCCTAACAAGGCCACATGTCAAGGTGTGGGTAGATTAGATAGTAAGCGAATAGTCAATTCTCGTAGTCAATGTGTTGAATGAAGGAAAAATTATCAGGAGTCCAGACCTGAGCGACTTTGACAAGGGCCACATTTTTATGGCCCGATGACTGGGTCAGAGCATCTCTGAAACAGCAAGGCTTGTGGGGTGCTCCTGGTCTGCAGTGGTGCTTACCTACAGACAGTGGTCTGAGGAAGGACAAACCACAAACCAGAGACAGGGTTTTGGGCACCTAATGATCATCTATACGCAAGGGTAGAGTGCCCATGATGACCCCTCTCCACCGTCAAAAGCGTTTACAATGGACATGCGACCGTCAGAACTAGACCTTGGAGCAGTGGAAGATGGTCGCCTGGTCCAACGAGTCCCATTTTATTTTACATCATGTTGACAGCTGTGTACGTGTGCGCAGTTTACTTGGGGAAGTGATGGCACCAACATGCACCTCACCTGACCTATCGAGTGTTGAGTTTGTATATGTGATTGGCCTGCTGTGATACTAAGTGATTCCTCTCTTGTTGGTGAATTGTTCAGGAGGTGTTTGTTGCAGTAATTCTTCACAGTTGGACACACAGATTGATGGGAGAAAGGTGGCTCCCTGAGTTCATGCTGGGATGAATTGGAGAAGCCTAGTGATAACAGAAAAACAGATCTCAACAAGCTTTTAGCATCAACAGATGGTGTTAAAATTATGAATCATATTGTTTGATTAATCTTTAAATTTCTGTAATTGATTTGAAAGACTTTGATTGAAAGGGAACATATATCATAGAAAGAATGTACTTATTTTTGAAGCATTATGTGGACAAACTTCACAATGCTTAGCTCCTTCCTCACTCTATCCAGACAACATATGAAAACAAAGCTGCAAAAACTTGTAGTTTAGAAATGTTCATAGTCGTGACATCACACATTTAATTAATTTATTTTGATTTTATGGTGACTATTTGTAAATTACCTCCATTTACATGTAGTCAACACAGGACTATTATTCAACAATTGACCCTATTTAATTTTTTTCCTACTTGTTCCTTGTCTTCTTGTGAATTATTAATTGATTCACATTATCCCAATGTAAAAAAAATATATATAATAACTTTCTCTGCATCTGATATGACTTTCCATTTCAGCTGACATTACTAAGCCCTCTTTTTGGTTCAATAAACCTTAACTAACACTATAAATAGACTTTTTGGGACAAAATGTAAATGCTACGAATGTGTACAGTATGGCCCATTTTAAGATTTCACTAACAGGCACTCTGTTCTTGTTGATGAATATTCCATGTTGTTAGTACACACTGTGACTCACAGTTGTAGTGTGGTGAATGTTACTCCTAAATCAAGGGGCAAACCTTCTCTCTTAAGGTAGGAGTACACAGAGCAAGTTCTGACAATCGGGAAGGTTGTAATCCCCATCACACATTACGAGTCAGTTTATCTGATAATATACAGATGCAGTGGTATGGAGGAGGAGATTGCTTTAATCCCTTGTGGTATTAATAGCTTGTGAGGGTAAAAAAACTGAAGGGCATGCCAGGGGCTGCATTAACTGAAAACTGAATCTTTTTTTTTTTTTTTTTTTAACAATTACAGATAATTATTCCAAATGCTGTCCGACATTTGACAGATTCAGATTTCAAGGGGAGGCTGTCTGATTTTATGACTGCATGCATCAGTCATTCCATTGGTGGTCTACTGAGTTATTACATGATAATAAAGCACAAAAAAAAAATCAATTAAAAATTGGTGCATTGTTTCTGCCAGTTATACTTGGATTGGAAGTGCAAACAAGAGCGGTATTTTTGTGGAGTAAGCTATCTGTATTATATATATATATATATATATATATATATATATATATATTAGGGCTGCACAATATTGAAAAAACTGACATGGCGATATTTTGTTTTTCTGCGATATACAGGTGCTAGTCATATAATTAGAATATCATCAAAAAGTTGATTTATTTCAGTAATTCCATTCAAAAAGTGAAACTTGTATAATGTATACATTCATTCCACACAGACTGATATATTTCAAGTGTTCATTCCTTTTAATTTTGATGATTATAACTGACAACTAATGAAAACCCCAAAATCAGTATCTCAGAAAATTTGAATATTGTGAAAAGGTTCAATATTGAAGACACCTGGTGCCACACTCTAATCAGCTAATTAACTCAAAACACCTGCAAAGGCCTTTAAATGGTCTCTCAGTCTAGTTCTGTAGGCTACACAATCATGGGGAAGACTGCTGACTTGACAGCTGTCCAAAAGACGACCATTGACATCTTGCACAAGGAGGGCAAGACACAAAAGGTCATTGCTAAAGAGGCTGGCTGTTCACAGAGCTCTGTGTCCAAGCACATTAATAGAGAGGCGAAGGGAAGAAAAAGATGTGGTAGAAAAAAGTGTACAAGCAATATGGATAACCGCACCCTGGAGAGGATTGTGAAACAAAACCCATTCAAAAATGTGGGGGAGATTCACAAAGAGTGGACTGCAGCTGGAGTCAGTGCTTCAAGAACCACCACGCACAGACGTATGCAAGACATGGGTTTCAGCTGTCGCATTCCTTGTGTCAAGCCACTCTTGAACAAGACACAGCGTCAGAAGCATCTCGCCTGGGCTAAACACAAAAAGGACTGGACTGCTGCTGAGTGGTCCAAAGTTATGTTCTCTGATGAAAGTAAATTTTGCATTTCCTTTGGAAATCAAGGTCCCAGAGTCTGGAGGAAGAGAGGAGAGGCACAGAATCCACGTTGCTTGAAGTCGAGTGTAAAGTTTCCACAGTCAGTGATGGTTTGGGGTGCCATGTCATCTCCTCGTGTTGGTCCACTGTGTTTTCTGAGGTCCAAGGTCAACGCAGCCATCTACCAGGAAGTTTTAGAGCACTTCATGCTTCCTGCTGCTGACCAATTTTATGGAGATGCAGATTTCATTTTACAACAGGACCTGCACACAGTGCCAAAGTTACCATGGTATCCCTGTTCTTAATTGGCCAGCAAACTCGCCTGACCTTAACCCTATAGAAAATCTATGGGGTATTGTGAAGAGGAAGATGCGATATGCCAGACCCAACAATGCAGAAGAGCTGAAGGCCACTATCAGAGCAACCTGGGCTCTCATAACACCTGAGCAGTGCCACAGACTGATCGACAGTAATTCAGGCAAAAGGAGCCCCAACTAAGTATTGAGTGCTGTACATGCTCATACTTTTCATGTTCATACTTTTCAGTTGGCCAACATTTCTAAAAATCCTTTTTTTGTATTGGTCTTAAGTAATATTCTAATTTTCGGAGATACTGAATTTGGGATTTTCATTAGTTGTCAGTTTTAATCATCACAATTAAATTAAATAAATATTTGAAATATATCAGTCTGTGTGTAATGAATTAATATAATATCCAAGTTTCACTTTTTGAATGGAATTACTGAAATAAATCAACTTTTTGATGATATTCTAATTATATGACCAGCACCTGTATATTGCGATATGAAAAAATACTGGATGACTTCGCCAGATGACTTGAGTAGCTCTATTTGAGAAGAATTAATTATTCTAGAATGATTGGGGTGATTTTGTAGGGAACTGCACCTTCATGGAAAATTTTAATTAAAAAAAGATACAGAAAATTACTTTACTTTTTGACTTATTTTTGGTAGTTTATTTTATTATACAGTGTTTAATTCACCATGGTTAGCCATATGTGCAGCAGTGAACATATAATAAACTCTGTACACAGTACAAAGTTCTGTTCACAGTACACGATACCATTTTCGGTACAAAAACAGGTTACTGAACAACATGCTCTCGTATTAATAAAGCTGCATACTGCAACTCGCGTTCTAATCTAGCTAATCTAGAGGGATGAGCATCCCCGAGGCAGAGTCTCTCTCAGCCAGGTGCAGTTTCAATCTCTCCCCCTTAGATTCGGACATTAGCGCAACTCATAGAATAGGCACCGATCACACAGAGAAATGCCAGTTTCTGAGTTTATAGTTATTAACATGATCTGCTTCTGTATTATTTTAACTTTAATAAAGCTATAACGCATTTAATATAACTGTAATTTAGATGTAACGCATGTTTCCTTTAAAGAGCTCCGCTTATTCCACGAGAGTGCTTCTGAATTTATTATTATTATTTTTGTAATAATTCCCTAATACTTTTGGATCTACATAAGATGAAACTGTGAAAGTTTAGAGTGCATCTAGACTGATCTGTGTAATTCTTCCTCCGTCAGGAGTGAACTGCAGTGCTGCTCTCGCACGTCATCATTACAGTTTAATGTGATTTCATGTTACGTTAAATGAGATCAAAAGACATATAATGTCGATTTATCGTTCCAGCTCTAATGCAAATGATAATATGCTTTTAAACTCATCTGCTTTAGTTGCTTGAATAAATCTGTGTTTCTGTCTTTCAAGTGCTTCATTAAGTTTTATGTGTTTCCTCCTTTCGTCAGAAAATTGTGAAAGCTGCGTTTATAAATAGGTTTTTGCTGATCTATGATGTTTCCCTTTTCACCAGCCTCAAATCCGAAGAATTTCCAAAACTGACTTTTTCCACTTGTCATTTCCACAAGATACAGTTGAGACTCCGTGGCAGCAGCTACTTTGCTTGTCGCCATCTTTTGCTTGTTGTGAGCGTTCGAAAGTTCCCGACTCTGCATGGGAACCGGGTAGACCCGGTAATTGGTACCAGAGTACTGGTATTTTTGACAACACTAGTAGACTATATGTTTATCTTACTACATTGCACGTTCTGCGATGTGACTATTGCAGATGCGCACATCGTGATGTCGATGCTGAAACGATATATCGTGCAGCCCTAATATATATATATATATATATATATATATATACTGTATATATATATATATATTTATATATATATTTAAGCAATATCACAACAAGCAAGAGTGCGATATGGCCTTAAATCAGCACTGCTGTGATTACCTACAGCAATCAGCCTGAGGCCGATTCATGATTTGGGGCCATATAGCACAATTGCCAGATTGATATTTCTTATATACAACAGTTCAATGAACAAGTAAATGTAAAAATTAGGAAAGACTGAGTACGGTCATAATTTTTTATGTGATGGATCAGAATCTGCCTTTGCTGGTTCAAAACAAATGATGTGTCCAAGCCTTCATTAGTAAACAAGGATGGATGTGTGTGTGTGTGTGTGTGTGTGTGAGAGAGAGAGAGAGATAGTGTGTGAGAGAGAGAGAGAGAGAGAGAGAGAGAGAGAGAGAGAGAGAGAGAGTGTGTGATCACCTGTTGCCACTCCCAAGCAGGGATGCTGTCAGCTTTCTGAAGATCAGCTTTCTCAGTGGAAAAAATAGTGTCCAAGCAGGGGTATTTTTCCCAATTTTGTGGTAGCTGGTCCGCAAGTGTCAATCACTAAAGAAACCACAATGTCCTCCGCCATTTTAAACAGCACACATTAACTGTAAAAGTGTAATTAATCATTCTGTTGTGTCTCTCAGACCAACAATTCTCATGGAACTTCTCTTGTCCAATCAGATTTGAGGAACGGAACTAACTGTTAATATATATACTTTATATGTAGTATGTATGTGTAGATAGATAGATATGATGGATAAAAACCTTTGTTTGTCCTATGTTGTTTTATGTAGCACCATGGTCCTGGAAGAACGTTGTCTCATTTCGCTGTGTACTGTATTAACTGTATATGGTTGAAACGACAATAAAAACCACTTGACTTAACTTGAAAACAGACCATGGTGGAAAATGTACAACTCAGTCCATCAGAGTGATAAAGATTTTTTTTTTCTTTTTTTAGCGTAAACTCTGGGTATAGAAAATTACTTTTTTGAAGAACAGAGAACAGCATAGCCTTTCTGTAGAATCCTTCTCAGTGATGTAGTTGTGAATAATATGGGAAAAACACAGTTTTAACATGACCATTTTCTCAAATTGTGTAAAAGCTTTCATTAACACTCAGTTTTCATTGATGTAATGCCTTCTCCTTATTGGTCAACTTCAGTTAGATCAGCAAATTGGCTCGTTCAACCACACATACCTCATGAATTAAAAAGGACAGTGCCCGAATTTCTCCAACATGTTTAAGATGATGGGAGGTCGTAAACTGCTCATAAGACACTTGTTCGTAATTCCTCTCACGTGATGTGAGACATGACTACGAAAGCACCAATAATTTCTCCCAACAAGAAATATTATTCGGGAGCTCGTATGACAGGTAAAAATTGCACCGTGTATACCCTGATTCACCAAGAAGTCAAAACATTGTAGGGCCTGAAAATGATTGAGAGAAATGTTTTGTTACAAAAGCCTGAGTCACAGATAGCTTATTAGAGACCTGACCCGTCAACTCACAGTATCACTGTGAGATGGACTCAGGCAAACAGAGAGTGGAATATTTGGAATTCATTATTTTCTTACAGTGTGTGCCAACCTGTCACAATTTGTTCCTTAAGAATAGGAGACTAAACTAGCGTGCATACCGAGATGAGAGGAATGTTTTAAAGAGTTTGGAGCCTACTTGCTATTAACTGATTCAGCAACTAAAAAAGTCCTAAATAGTGCACTTGATGCCTACTTGCTGTCTTTCACACTTGCGATGGCCTTCACTTAAATCACTGCCTTTTGTAGTTTAATTATCACACAGGGTCATGTAGTGAACTGCTTTAGCATAGTTGTGAAGCTGTCATCAAAAACATTTTTCCACAACAATAAAAGCTCCAATATAAATGGAAACAAATATGACACAAATATATAAATAGTGTGGTTGTTAAATAATATTCACTGTTATATCAATAATACTAATAATAATACTAATTAATCAATGACCATTTTTTGTGAGATGTAAGAGCTAAAATTTACTTACTTTACTCACTGTTGCAATCATCAGTCTCACAGTATTGTATTTGAGCAATATGTATATATAAATGTGTATGCAAGTTCCAAAGAGAAAGTATTGGTACTTGCACTCAGTCTCCAAAAAAGTAGTATCAGGACATCTCTATAATAGACTATGCATCTTTCCCTCCCAGCCTTATTTTCATTAGTTTTAAATTCAATTTGGTGTCTACCCTAATAAAGGTCCACTGGATTGACATGATTAGATGAGTTTAAATGAAAGTAGTTTTACTTTGACATCTCAGTCTAGACTTTTGGGTTGTGATTTAAAACAATTCCAATCAGTTGAATGACTTATTTCTCCAGACTCTTTTCAAAACATTTATCTTTCACTCCTACTCTTGCTCTTTAACTCTGTATTACTACTTTCAGCTGAAATGACTTTATGATGAGTAATAATGAGTGCATTATGATTGCCTTCCTGTTCTATTCGATTTTTTAGTATTTTCGGCTGTGTTAATAATAGCAGTATATCTTATCACAGCCATGGGCAGTGGAAGGAAGTTGGGCTCTGCACCTCTTCCCCATTACATTACTATTCTTTTCTTACATTTTTTTAGTGTGTGATTTCCACTCCACTATAGTGTCACCAAACAGAATTGCAAAAATAATGACAAACAGGTTTCCCCTCTATCTACCAATGGTCAGCCAAACAAATATAGTACCATTCCAAACTCACACCATTTGTTTAGGAAATGTTGCTCTGTCTGGCTTTTTGAGATGCTCAAACAAAGCAGTGGATTCATAATTTTGTTCTCTCTCTCTCTCTCTCTCTCTCTCTCTCTCTTTTACACCAAACTACAAATGGCTAACTTACAGTATAATTGTCTCTACATGTTAGGCTGGAATAGAAGAAATTATTTCACAACACTTTGTAATAGAGGTCGCTAGGTGGTTTAAGACATTTAGGTGAAAGGTTTTTTTTTTTCGTGCCTCTTTTCTCTGTGTTCCCTTTGATTAATTCCAGCTGTGTCTTGTTACCCTTGTTAGTTCTTGTGTATATATAGCCCTTATGTTTTCTCTGTCATTTGTCTTGCATTATTGATGTCTTTGTAGTTTGGGAGTTGTTTTGCTTAGTTTTTGTTTGCTTAGCTCAGCTCTCATTTAGGTTTTACCTTTATGCGTTTTGATTTTCATTTACTTAATAAAGTACTGTATTTGGGTTCCAAATTCCTACTCCCCAGACCCTGATCATTACAGAATGCAAAACCCATAATGATCCCAGTAGTGAGCCAGCGCCCTACCCCTGCCATGGTCAATGAGCCAGTGCCCAAGCCTGCCACGATCAAATAGCCAATTCCTTAAGCCTCGTGCATCCCAGAGCCAGCACCTGAAGCCTTGTCTGTCCCAGTGCCAGCATCCTCAGCCACAGAGGTTGTTCCCCAGTCGTTGCTAATGCTCATAGCCACAGAGGTCATTCTCCTGTCACTGCCTGTTCTCACGGCCACGGATGTTGTACCCTGTCGCAGCCAGTGCTCCCAGCAATGGAGGCTATCAATAAGCCTGTCCAGCCCCCGGTGACCTGAGTCCTCCTTGGCTCTGCCCCCTGTGCCTCTGCCTCCTGCTGCTCCCATTTTTTTTTGTTTTGTTTATGTGTTAAGGAACTTCCTGAGATGCTCCTTAGATGGTGGGCTTTGTAATATTTGAAGTTTATTTTTTGTTGTGCCACTGTTTTTTTGTGCTCCCTTTGATTCATTCCAGCTGTGTCTTGTTGCCCTTGTTAGCTGACATTTCCTGTAATTTGATAGTATATCATTAAAAGAGTTGAATTTGTTGTTTTGACATGTTACATTTTGTTGGGTTTACTTGATTATGTTCCCCCTACTTAAATTATGTAAGTTTAATTTAAGAAAACATGCAGATTCACTGTCCATGAGTAAATACCTTTTGTCACACTTGAATAAATGTATTGACTAAATAATAAAGATATTGATAATATACTGTATGTAAACACGCATAAAAATGAGAAATACTGTAGTAATAATGAAGCATGAGTAGGTGTGTTCAAACTTTTGACTGGTAGTTTTAATATACATAAATACTGTATATGTAATGTGTGCCCATAAGTGAAAAGTGGGTCATAAAAAACAAGTTTACCTGAATGGCATTACATTCTAAAAACAAGTCTATCCACCTCTCCCACCATCTTCCAACTTTATCTGTTTACCCTGAAGAAACACTACCATCTCTGTTTTTGGCATGCCCACCTTGAAATGTTTCAGAAAATAAGACAGCTTGCATTGTATTAGTTTAATGTGACTGCTTATGAATCATCATGGCCCATAACTGTCTGACTAAACAGCTCTGGGAATTTATGCAAGTGAGTTTTATTCTGGTGGTGTGCAAGTGTTTGAAATGAGTTACAGCTATTTGCCTGAGTCTTTCCATAGATGTTTTTAGTTTAAATGAAAAATGGGCATCACCATTTAGAGGTGGATTGTTTGTTCTGGTTGTTCCAACACATTGAGCCAGGCATAAAGTTACATTACAGAGAAGGGAAAGATTATCAGGATAATTTTAATAACAAATTTAGTTGTGGTCTGATTGTCACACAAAGCTTTTGTATGACTTCAGGAGACTTGGACTATAGCACACAAAGTCGTAAAGACTTTTTTGACCTTTACAATGTCACCATGAAGAAAAGAGCTTAAAATGGTGCTTCTTATAAATAAAACAGCACAAGAGTTTTTGGAACGACTCGTGTGTGTGTGTGTGTGTGTGTGTAAATAATGACAGAATTTTTATTTTGAAGTGAAATATTTCTTTATATACCCTTTGAGTAAAAACATATTCTGGGCTGTTTAGTCTTCACTCGCACTGCTCGAGTCTCTTGGGATCAGCAAACTTGCAAATACTGCATTAAGTTAAAAGTTTTCAAAAACAAACATAAAAACAAAAAAATTAGACACGGGCATACCTTTTCATGCACACTGCCTCATGAAAACATAGGAACATTTTTTTCCTATGTTTTACTTGTGTCAAATAACAATGCTGAGGAACAGACTTGAAGATTGAGAGTTTGCCATATCTGACACACAGAGGAAGATAATGAACAGTTTTCTGGTCTTTTCCATTACCCCAGCAGAGAAAGACCAAAAATAAGATACACATTTTCGTGACATCCAAATGTTATAGTGTGTGAAATAGGGACTGTAGCTAGGTGATGAAATTCATGGTTTTTTTTTTCTTTGAATGAGTGTTTGTGCCTGCATGTGTCTGTGTGAAAGAGAGAGAGAGAGAGAGAGAGAGAGAGAGAGAGAGAGAGAGTAAGAGAGAGAGTATTTCATGTAGCAGATGATGTACTGTGATAACAGAGGTACCAAAATCTTTTTTGGCTTTGTTCAGATATGCTGTGAAGTTAGACTCTCCCTGGTCACTGGTGAGACACTCCGAGGCCCCAAATGTCATCTTATCGCTTTTTCTCTAAGTAACATTCTGAAAGAACAGAACGAAATATTGCAGCATTTAATGGCTGACAGCCAAGTTAAAAAGTCTAAGTCTGGGATTCCACAGTTGGTATCTAAGGAATGGAGCTGATGAAGAGTGTACAAAAGAAGAGATATGACAATAGAGAAACATTCATGAGAAGTGACAATCTTGGATTCCAACTCTCAAAAGGAGAGTAGGCCATTCTAACCCTTGCCAATTATATTCAGTAAAAACAGAGACGGCAGTCTCAGAGACTGATCCCTTAGAGTATGACAGGTGTTGAGACAATCAAAGGGACGTCCACTTACTGTTTCTAAGCAATTACAAGGGTACAGCTTTATGCAGCTCTAAGCACAGGAGAGTGCATCTGTTAACCTTTTCAGACGTACGTTCCATTGTTTTGACTGACAACCCCATGCATGAGTTTTGTACGCAGTTGAAATTAAATGTAACAATATGTAACTTAATCATAATTCCATCCTGGTGCAACAAGTCAATCACAAGGCATATTGTAGTCACGTTATACTTCGCAGCTGGTGTGCCACGAGGACAGAGTATAGGTGAGTAAACTAGGACATCCTTAGCTTTATTTTCAATTCAAAACCTATTAAAATTTTAAATATATATAAGCTATAATTAACATATTAACCAACAGTTTATGTTGCCATTATTTTCACTTTACTTGAGCCTTGCATTTCGCTGGTTCTTGTGGTTTTGCAGCCGACGCACACGGGAGGGCTAAACATCGGTGAGTAAATGTTAAGCTTCATTTTCATTTCAAAACCTCCAAAAGAATATGCATAGACTATTATAGATGCATGACTTAAAGATGTTTGTCATACACATACATTACTGTGCAAAGGTTTAGGCGCTTAAGATGTTTCACAAAAGAAAATTTGTCTTAAGATTGGTATTTATATTTTCAGCCTTAGTGTGTCAATAGGAAAAAAAAAAATTTAGACTCCCAAACATTACTTTTGCAAATAGAAAAGATTAGAATAGAAGAGCACTCTGCAAGAGATGGCATTTCCCCCACAAAGCCTGCTGAAAGGAGTGTTATTCACTTACAGTTGTACATTTCCTGAGTCTGCATGATGTGAAGTACTATGTTACTTGACTCTGCTTTATCAAGAGGCATAATGAATGACATATTTAATAATGATGAAATGTTAACAGTTTTATTACAGTTATGGTTAAACAAAAAAATACTCATTTCTAGACCATAGTAATTTCATATAAAAGAGTGTGGTTCTCCTCAAAGCATGGAGTAACACAAAAGGGAGTGTTGCATGGCACACACATGCATTTTGTAAGCCGCCTCTCCTTTGTCTACCGTGTGCTGGAGAGACATCCCTTGCAGTGCCACCTGGTCCTGCAACCCTGGGAAGTGGTTTGAGGAACTTCAGAGGGGAAATGCCTGGCTGTCAGACACAGGGGATTGTCTGAGGCTGGACAGCCCCTACTGCACTGATACCATGGTGAACTGTGCTTCTTAAGCAGCCCTCTCATCAGGTTGACACTGAATTGCAGGGACTCAGTGGCATGTCCTAATGATTGTAAGGTGCCAATAAGGACATGGCGATGGATCCAGAGATCCCAAGCCCCTCATAGTGGTGGATATCAGTGGTGGATCCTGTATAGATGATCATGTCCTGCACGTAACCAGTGAGAACATCACACACACAAAAACCTTGATCCGAAATCTATGCCTATTTGCTGGGATGAACTGTCAGAATGCCAGCCTGCCCTTCCACTTCATTAGTGACTCATCCACACAAACATCCTTGAATGGCACAAAGATGTAATGTTCACTACAGAGGATTGCTGACAGTGGCACCAGCACTGCTGCTAAGGGGAGGAAACAGTCTTGGGAGAACAAGGACCTGAAAATGGGATCTGAAGCATGGGGTCTGTGCTCCTGTACTCATGGAGTGAGTTCTTTTTCACAATTCCCATAAGGACAACTGTCACATAAAATGAGTACATCTCAATGATATTAGTTGGAACCCACTTTGCCAGCTTTCATTTCACTCCAGGTGGTGTTTTCTCCAGCTGCTCTGAAGCGTAGTGGTTTGTTTCCTGCACAATCTCCTCAACAAACTTAAACATTTGAAAACACTGGATCTCTGTGGGGGATGCAGGTGGGGTCTGAACTCTTCACTTTGCAGGATAAAAAAAAACTGAGGTCCAGGAGGGGTAAATTTACTGGTAGAACTCCAGCAGGAAGAGCTTACCTCCTCGACCTCCCTTGGTTCCCCGTCTGTCGCTCACTTCAACGTTGTGCCGAAGAAGCAACACTAGGGGTCACTCTTGAGAGCCTTGTGCATCCCTGAACTTGAGAATAGGCCAATGAGAAATTGGCAGACAGAATTTGCATGTCCTTCCCCTGGTTTTTTGTGCACAGGCATCAATGGCTTGGAGTTTTGGGGGCATCTCCCAGGGAAGTGTCACTTCCCTCATTGTCAAAATCTCCCTCCTCCTCATCAGAATTAAAAATATTTCTCTGACCTCCTCATCAGTAAATTGTTTGTGCTTTTAAAGCAGACAACTTTTTCTGTTTTGTGTAAATAAAACTGTAAATAAATCAAATTAACTCAAGTTGTGTGTGTAAAATAGATAATGAGCTCTGATGCGAGTCTGAGGTATAAGTGACGTGCCTTGATGTCATTTTTCACCGAGGGAAAAGGAAGACTAGTGATATGGCCTGAGCCATGATTTTATTTATTTTTTATTTATTTATTTGCAGTTTAGACTTCAGAGTTCAGAGCCTGTCTAATAATAAATATTTTGAAATAATATTGTTCATAATATATATTTATACACAGATTCACAATTAAAAATAATGAACAACATAATATGTTTCATGTGAATAAAATATTGTGTTTGAAATGTGATTGTTTTTCTTGATGTTGACATAAACACGACTACGTAGATATGTGCTGGACACTTGTATTCTTATAATTCTGTGTTTATTTGAATACAATAAACATATCATGTGGTTGAAAAGACTTTTCGAGCAGCTATTTTAGACATAAATGCCAAGCGGTTTGCCAGTCCCTTTCTCTATAGCAAAGGAAGCTATACAGCAAGGAGTGAGTTTCTCATCTTGATATGCCGCTGTTATACACAGTGTGTGGATATGAACAGAAAAATTGTATTCTTCTGTTTGTTTGTTTGTTTGTTTGTTTGAAAGCATGTAACGTAAAATAAACACATCCTGTAGTAGAAAAGACTGTTCGAGCTGCTGTTTTAGACATATAAATGACAAACGCTTAACCAGTCACTCTCCAGGGCAGGGACAGCTTCGCAGTGTGAAAGCAGATTTGAATTTTGAAGTCAAAGACATCAGACAAAAACATTGTAATCACACTGGTGTGATTGTACACCCCAGGGACCACTCTGGAATGATCACACCGGTTTGATTGTACATGTCAAAGGGTTAATGCTTTACCAAGGTTTTTTTGTTGGGTTTTTTTGTCACATTTTAGACATCAGTAGAGAGAGGCAGGAAGTCAAAGGGTAACATGATTGCTGCATGTCCAGACTGTACAGGTCTCTCATGAGCACCACACTTTGGTATGTCTCACATACTTGCATATAATTTTTTACAATAAGGTTCTTAAACATTAGTTAATGGATTAGATATCATAGACTAAAATGAATAATGACTTTTATAGCATTTATTAATCTTTGTTCATTTTAATATTTAAAATACTGTTGTTCAATGTTTGTTCATGCTTCTGTAGTTCATAAGATATTAACCAATGTTAACGTAAACCATTTTTTTAATGGAACATATTTTACTATATGTAGAAATTAACATTAACTGAGATGAATAAATACTCTATTAATTTCAGATAGGAAACTCAATATGGACCAATAGGTTCAGTTACAAACACAGTTACAAACACACCTCTATGAAAACCCTCAAAAAAAGTCAAAATTACAGTCCTCTGTCAAAATGTATAAAATGGCTTCAGTTCAAATTCAGCAGCGCAGCCTTGCTCAGGTTTCACCCTCCTCCTCCCCAGCTACAAAGGTCTAGATCTGTTTGAATTTGTATAGCAGCAGCATGACTCTCCTCTCAGATGCAGCACATTTCTAATAGCAGCGGTATATTGACTTCTATCAAGCAGTAGCAGCAGCATGCATAAAGCAGATCTATTCTGCCAAGACCAAACCTACTCTAATGTCATTTACATTAATAAAATATTTTATAAACTACTTTGAAATGCTTTAAAGGAACATGTTTACTGTTGTACTAACTTATGTTAATGAATGCAATCTTATTGTAAAGTGTTACCACAATTTCATTATGTAAAATGAAAATAAAAAATAATGAAAACTAAATAGAATTAAAGATGTAATTACTTAACTTTTTATATTTTCAATCAATGTTGGACGGTCTGATTTTAGTAATCTCCCAAGTGAGACTTTTGAGCATCAGTGTAGACTAACAAAACACAAAACAAAACAACCTAATTTTCAGGAAATGTAAATAAAAGAAAAAATACTTATTCACCTTAAAAGCTAACTAAATTGAATTTGGAAAAAAAAAATAATAATAATAATAATAATAATAATAATAATAATAATAATAATAATAATAAAATTAGCTAAAAAGTATTTTCAAAGCTTTATGCAGTAAAGCTCAAGCTTCAGCTTTTCAGTTTCATTTTTATTTCCAGAATAAAAAATGCCCCCAGTTGCCATCATTGCGTGCTAATGTTATTGAATGAATCTCTTCAATTCTCTATCGTCTGAGACGGTATTGATTTCAGCTTAGCTCTGCCTTCAGTCTACTGAAGAGCCTAATATGGGTTGGTTTAATAGATTAATCTTTATGCGCAGGCTAAAGAGACATTTGTGTTGACATAATTTAATCGCAGGTTATTTTAGAAATGTGCCTCCATTTTGTATGTTTGATGTTGGGAATGAGGTTTGTATTTGAAATGCTTGCTCAGAGGAAAATAATTTTTGACGTGAATGTCTCAGTGGCGCTGCTGTCAAGGCACACAGGTTGTTCTAATTTAAAAAGAAGCTTCCCTACAGTACATGATTCTGTCCTTAATCTATCAATCAGAAATGTGCGAATTTGGTGTTCATGCAAAATGCTAATGTTCATTGTGCTCATGGGATTCCTTTTTAGATTATCAAAGGAAAAGGCACCTTACAAATGTCCACATTTTTTTTATGTTGCCTTCTAAATGTAATTTTTGAAAGACTCATTGCTCAACCAGTATGAAAATTGCCATAGAACCACTGAAAACATCACAATGCAGGACCATTAAGTTGAACTGCCAAAAATCCAAAAGGTAATAAAAATATTTAAATAATTCAGTTATATGTCATTATATAATTATTCAGGGATATTTTTGGTTTTTGGTAGTCACTTCTGTTCTGGTTTGTTTGTTAAATGTTGAGATCCATATGCAATGCGATGCACTCACTTTATCTGAAAACAAGCAGCGTATGACATTGCTATAAAGCTAAATTTGACCTTGTTGTTGAATAATAAGGGACTGATTTAGTTTTATCGCATGAGATAAAATACTTTGAAATGAATTACTTTTTAATAGTCACACCTTTGATTGTGAAATACTGTGACATTAGTGGCATGTGATTGGTACTTTTTTAGCCATAAGCTCACAGTTACATCCCTAATGTCCTCTCACATTACACTGTATTATGCTAACTAAATTACATTTCTCAATGATTTCATGCATAGCACAGGAACAGCATTTTTGAGGTAGCATAATAAACACTTCAAAATGCTGGTGATTTTTTTTCTCCCCAGTTCCCGCTTTAGTAAATTATTTATTTATGTATCTATCTCTTTTTCATTGTTTATACTGCAATCGGTTTAATTTGTTCTTGTCTGTGTTAGCATCTGCCATTCACCTGCAATGGGGCAGGTTACCATCTACAGTTGTGCCTTAATTAGCTCTTTAAAAAGGTAAATGCCATCACACACTTAATTGCTTCTGTTATGCGTATATTTAAAATGTTCAACAGAGCACGATATTGAAAAAATAATTGCAAAGGTTAGCGGGAGCATTTGTTGTCAGGGGTGTTAGAAGCATTGAATCATTTGTGTTATTTTCTCTTGAAATGTAGCCATCTGGATCTAATGTGCGTGCCTCTCACCAATAAACAAGCACGGGAAAACAAGCCGGTCTGCGGAGAAAGTTGGCACTCATGTAGCACCCTGCTCTGCCACGGATGATTCCTTATTAAGTCATGCCACTTTCGGCTGTGTGTTTGCATTGTCTGTTCAGCTGTTTCTCGACTGGACATTGTTACGTGGCTTTCATATTGGGAAAGGTTTAGCAAATGTGTCTGATTATAGGCATTATACCTCCAATGTAATGTTTTTCAGTTTTGTCTTTAGATGTGTCTGGAAACGTGTACAAATAGCTAAATCCAGGTGTACGCTGTGCTATTTATTATTATTATTTATTTATATATTTTATTTATTTTTGGTGTTTTTCGATTGTTACTTGCCATGACTGTTATCAAATACAGCATTGCCTCAAGGGTATTGTTTTGTTTTGTGTTTTGTTTTTCATTTAGTTTACTCTTAACTGAATTACCTTGTAATAGTCAAGGATTTATGCTTAGGCATTCTAGGCACGTGCCTATGCTTGCACATACAGGGGGGCCCAGTACAGCCTCAAAATCCATTTTCTTTTCTTTCTCAAAATCATTATTATGTTATAACTCTACTTAAGTTAACCTCAGAAATTCCCTTCTCACTCAGAGCGGTTAAGAGAGAGGCATGCTGGCATATGAAACAATTATACATTCCTCTTCTTTTCTGCCTGTATGTTCTACAAAAGCTATATTTTTAAAGGTAATTCTATGATGAGGACGCTTGGTATACCGCTGCCTTCAGAGGGCACTTCCAACCTTGCAACAGCCTTAGTATTGAGACACACGAAGGACAAAGCAACACAAACTGCTGATGTGATCACACTTGAAACAGTTATATCTCCATCACTGAGCATTGACATTATGTAGATTTAATAATGTAGGTCACTATAGATCATTTATATTAATTATTTATTTCAGCTTTTATGTCTTTCATCACATTCCTAGTGGGTCAGAAGTTTACATACACTTTGTTAGTATTTGGTAACCTTCCACAAGCTTCTCACAATAAGTTCCTGGAATTTTGTCCCATTCCTCCAGGCAGAACTGGTGTAACTGAGTCTGGTTTGAAGGCCTCCTTGCTCACACACACTTTTTCAGTTCTGCCCACACATTTTCAGATTGCGGTTAGTGCTTTTTAATGGCCACATCAAAACCTTGACTTTGTTGTCCTTAAGCCATTTTGCCACAACTTTGGAGGTATGCTTGGGGTCATTGTCCATTTGGAAGACCCATTTGCGACCAAGCTTTAACTTCCTTGCTGATGTCTTGATATGTTGCTTCAATATATCTACATAATGTTCCTTCCTCGTGAAGTCATCTATTTCGTGAAGTGTACCAGTCCCTCCTGCAGCAACCATGCTGCCACCCCCATGCTTTACGGTTCGGATGGTGTTCTTCAGCTTCCAAGCCTCACCCTTTTTCCTCCAAACATAATGATGTTGATAATGGCAAAAGAGTAACATTTTTGTTTCATCAGAACAGAGGAAATTTCTCCAAAATATTTGACTTTTATCCCCATGTTCACTTGCAAACTGTAGTCTGGCTTTTTTATGGCAGTTTTGGAGCAGTGTCTTCTTCCTTGCTGAGCAGCCTTTCAGGTTAAGTTGATATAGGACTCTGTGGCTGTGGATATAGATACTTGTCCATTTGTTTCCTCCAGAATCTTCACAAGCTCCTTTGCTGTTGTTCTGGGATTGATTTGCACATTTCGCACCAAATTATGTTCATCTCTACGAGACGATATGTGTCTCCTCCCTGAGGATGCAGGGTCCCATGGTGTTTATACTTGTATACAATTGTTTGTACAGATGACCGTGTTACCTTCAGGCATTTAGAAATTGCTCCCAAGGATGAACCAGAATTGTGGAGGTCCATACATTTTTCTGAAGTCTTGGCTGATTTCTTTTGATTTTCCCATGCTGTCAAACAAAGAGGCACTGGGTTTGAAGGGAGGCCTTAAAATACATCCACAGGTACACCTCCAATTGACACAAATTAGCCAATCAGCCATTAGTATATGTAAACTTCTGACCCACTGGAATTGTGATATAGTATATTGAAAGTGAAACAATCTGTCTGTAAACAATTGTCGGAAAAAATACTTGTGTCATGTACAAAGTAGATGTCCTAAACGACTTTGCAAAACTATAGTTTGTTAATTTATTGATCAATTAACATTGTACAAAGTGAAGTAAACATAAAAAAAGCTAAATTCATATTTTGTGTGTCCACCCTTCAAAACAGCACCAATTCTTGTGGGTACACCTGGACTCAGTGTTTTAAGATATGATGTTTCAAGCATCTTGGATAATTCACCACAGATCTTCATGTAATCCCAGACTGACTTGACGTTCAGTGTGGGACTCTGTGGTGGTCATGCCATCTGCTGCTGGGCTCCCTGTTCTTCTATACTATTCTGTTCACAAAATACATTTTTGGGAATTGAAAATCTAAATTTTTTATTAACACGCTAAAGCAGAAGGTAAAAATAACCGTCTAAAGACACTGTATATATTTTAAATCAGCGTGTTTATACGCTTTTGTTGACTCTGATGTACCTAGAAAAAAAAATCATTTTAATATTTACCAGATATTTAATGCGCGATCACTCGTTTAAGACATAATACTGATGCATGACTGCTGATAGTGAATATAATGTTTGTATTCCAAAATTTAGTAAATAAATGAAAGAGAAATATTTCCCTTGCCTGTTTGTGAGCTAGAGAGCAGAATGTCAAAATAGAGGTTCCTGGTATTTGTAGATAAAAGTCTACTGTTTTCTTAAAGCTGTTTTTTCTTTAGCTTTTAAATAGTTTTTTTATTTACATATTTATATCTATATTTTTTTTCTTAATTTTTTTTTTTTTTTTTTTGGCTGTATGAAACAATTTGTTTGCATGATAAACTTCATGTGAGAATTTCAAACAGTTAGACTATGCTATGGATCTTTCAATAAGTTGTAGCAATATTAGGCTAATAATAATGATGATGATGATGATAATAATAATAATGATGCAAATTAAATACTCGCAAAATGATTTTAGGGGGGCCAAATAACACTATTGCCTATGTCACATTAAGAAGTAAATTCGTCCATGGTAATTGTCACACCTCATTGAAATATGGCGACTTTGGTTCTGTGTGACATTATATTTATAATACATAATAAAAATATTAAGTATGCACATTTTTGCCATAACTTTTTTTATTATTATTACACAAATACACCGAGCACATTATTTCTGCCAGAAGATATAGTTCCTAACAGAAGAGAATGTTGCAGCAAATGTTGCATCAAATTGATATGATGAACAGGTGTTTTGCATCATGGTTGTTACAATATATATATATATATATATATATATCAATATTTAGCATGGATGTAAGGCTGTATTTACTAGTTATTATTCATGACAGGAGATGTGCATTTTATAGTTAATTTAAAGTTATTCTTTTGACATTATTCACAAGGATTCATTGATTTTTCGTTCACCGAAGGTTATAGCAGATATAGGGATCCTTCATTTTGGTGTGGTCAACTTTATGACTTTAATACTTTTATAAAAAAATACACTGACCTGATAAAAGCACATATTTTATGGGTCACAGGCATGTACATGTTCTCTTTCTCACTTTCTGTAACCATCTAAGCATGACTGACCTTCAAAGCATCATGGGATATGTGCAAAAGAGAGAGATGAGAAAGGAAAGAATGAATGAGCAGAACTATGTTTACCTTCCACCTCACACTTCTCCACTTCTATTTCATATAGAGCAGATCAGTAAGGCTTGAATCCTCCAGGGCATCCTGACTCACAGCCTCTGTACCTATCTGACTAATTACCCATAAGGCCCTTTGCTCAGGACTGTGATGTCTTTCTGTGACCATGGCAACTATGGTGTTGTGTTAGATGACGTAAATGCAGTTCTGTGTGTCTTGGTATTTCTATCAAAGACTTAAGCACATGAAATATTAATTATCCAAATAATTACACATGCACAGTTGCCATATTCTCATGAGATTTCTACAACCTGTTTTTTGTTTATTTATTTATTTGCTTTTTGGGGTTCTTTTTAGTTTGTTTGTTTTTGTTCTTTATTATCATTGCATCCTACTCTCCATTTTAATTTTTTTCTCTTTGTTTTCCTGCAGTATACCTTTAGGTGTTTAGTGGCGTTATGAAGCAATTCTGTGTATGCACACAAGAACTGCCACTTCAGAAAACATTACTGAAAGCAACAGCAGCTCCCACCACGTTCAGACCTCTTTAAATCAGAAACTGCCTCTGGATAATATAGAATTGTCATTTGTGCACTATATCCAAATGCATCAAATCTTCACACTACTCAAGCAGTCTCTGGGATAGAAAGTTGTAAACAGCAGACCAGATATGTAAGAGCGTGTCCGATTCAAATAATGGCCAAGTATTTTTCTATCTGAACTGAAGAATATTTTTTTTCATGGCTTAAAATTTTTTTATGAATAATGTATTGAACTTGCATGAAATATGAGCTATTATAGTGAATGTTTAATACTAATGGTGTGTATGAGAGATATGTGCTATCAATGTGATTTGTTTACACAAATGCCTGTAAGCACTTCACAGGCAAGTTTGGCATTCATGAATTCTGAGTGCTTTGGAGAGAGCAGAGCACTCTCTCCATCTCTTTTCCTCTGTATGCGCATTGCATTGTTTATTGAGAAACGATTGCTCGGTTGCTGTAAGTGTAGCCTCTTTGAGTGGCATCATGTAATTTATCAGTTCTCTACATTCATGAGCAGATGAAAATGCCCTGTGCTCCAAAACAGTGGGCTGCTTTGCAGTACTCCGTCCATATCAGGTGTCCTTGTGAATGTTTATATAAAAGAAATGTAGCAAGGTAATTACTAAATTAACCTGTGTGCCATTATAAACTATGGACAGTATGACAGTGTATGTATAGAACTTTTCTTGACATTCAGATACAATTAAGATTAAACTTCAAAATGTGTGCAATTTACTTTAGATTTCTATAGTGGTGTCACATAATTGTTTTAATTCAAAAGAGGAAGATGTCAATCACAATTTGAACTATATGACAATAAGGCAGCCAATATGTGACAACCTAAAATGGAGTGCAAAAAGAATCAGAGAGGTGTATGTTTTTTCTACAGAACACAAAAGATGAATGAAAGTGATTATTGACTGAGGTAACAGTCTTCATATTTATTATTTTTTTCCTGTGCACATGCCAATAAACATTCAGGTGTGTGAGAGGTTGTTCTGTTTTGTTTTGTACACTTAACTTGAGAAAAATCGAAATAAGCTTGACTTTTTTTTTTCGTTAGTTTCGATGACATTTTTTCTGCATTGCGGAGCTACATTCCTTCACTCTCAGGTGAGGAGGTTTTATTTGTAGATACATTTGGAGATAGAGGCTTGGCTGTCTTGTGCCTCTGTGAGATTTTCCCCTTGGTGAGTCATGCCAGATTGAAATATTGAAATATTTCATGGCATATTCCTCACAACTGGACCATCAGAATTTGAGTTATAGATGACCAGTGAGAGGTGCAGTCAAGCCATTGCTCAAATGTAATCACAAAGCAGTTCTCTGAATGTGAAACTCTTCAGAAAGCTAATATAATATTCAACTGTATCAATCTCCCTGCACTCTGAATCGTACTCAGAAATCTATTTGTCAAGCCTTTGATGCATTTAAAATTTGCTGTGCCTGAAAAGAGTTGGAGAGTCGGCCTTAAAAGTTTGGAGATTGTGAAGATACTGAAATGTCAGCTAAACGGACAACATTGTTCTTACCTCCCTATGAGTCAGCTAACTCTACACTATAGAGCTTCAAGTGTATCATAGGTTTGGGTATTAAGGATTTGTATTAGCATGTGAAGGCAATAAAAACTTACTCTCTGTTCTCCTTGACTTGATGTCAGTGTTATGTGGCTGTGACGTGGATACAGACAGGGCCTCATTAAATCTCAGGCCCCAGCTCCATATAGACACTGTATACTTTTGGGATCTCTCTCTTACACTTTTTAGACTCTGAGAAAAGTTGCAATTCAGGATGACTTTACTTCAACCCACTTTCAATATTTCCCCCATGCAGTCTGCATTTTCTGTTTTCCTTACAGAATAGAATTTGCAACTAGAGGAGCTTTTGTCCAAACCGTGCCCACACCTAGGAAACAAGACTTTAAGAACTGCTTAATAGTGTTTCTCATAATGGTCAACTGTAAATTCACCAGGACTCTGATAGTTATGTGTAACTTAGGGCTTTCTGACTAATAAAAAAGGGTTTTAGATACAGAAATTGTTGTTGCGGAAGTGGTGAAAATAACTAATGGATGAACTGGAAGAGGGCTCAACTGGACAATGTATTTACCTAATGCATTCCTAGTTTGATGTAAATAATAAATAAATAATAGTATAAACCTTTGCCACATCAAAACAGAACTTCGGCAGTTCAAACAGCAACGGCTTTAAACTTTTATTTAATTTTTTCTGTGATTATTTGAATGTTGGTAACATAAATATGAAGATATTGTTACATTGAAAAGAATGTTTTGAGCATCTGTTTCATTATTACAACCACTTCTGCTTCTCTCTCCTGGTAAACAACAGCGCAAATGCAGATTACTCAAACAATATTTTGATCGTGTAACTGGTCCTGCTAGACCTGCTCCGAGTGGGATTCAAACCTGTGTCTCCGGCAAAGGAGGTGTGTGCGCTAAAGAGGAGGCTAAAGGCTACAGCTTCTAACGTTAGTCACTAGTGCACCTCTTTAGGCTAGGGAGTGAGGTTTACACACTGCACAATAACCACGTACTAGCTGACTCCCGTTACAATATCACACCTTAGGGACATGATCAAATCGATCTGATCATAAGGGCAAAGTTCCCGCCTCCATGCATTTGTAATTGGAAAAGATTAAACGAGTGCAATGTTCGATTTTTCAGAGAAACTGTAAATCTGTAAATGTTAAGATAAAGTATTTAGGTCAAATTAAGTGACATTAACCTATGTGTATTCTGCAGAAGCAGTGGAATGTGTCTGGTGTTCCCCTTTTGGCTTGAAATCTTTGTAGACGTCTCGAGGTAGATTGTCTCATCAGGCAAAATGCAAAATAATTCAAAATCTTGCTTGTGAATTGTCTTTTATAAAGGAGGCATGAACACCAAATTAACATGCTGGGATTCAGACATGTGTGTTTGAAGCATGTGAAAACCACACATTGAAAAATAAACAGCATTTACCTCTCTTAAAGGGAACTGTGTGAAGGGGTCACCAATCGAAAAGACTACATTTATGTTTTTGCAGACAAAGGTTTTAGCAAAAATAATATTTACAACCGCACATACTACATAACTTACGGTACCGCATTGAACTATCGTTTAAAAAATACTGTGGCACCACCAATATTTTGAAGCTTTAGTATCATGAGCACTGGTATACTGTGCAACTCTCCTACTTGGCAGGTAAAACCAAAATAAACTGGTGTTGGTCGCTTTACATGGCAATCAAACAATCCTTTCCTGTTTGAGGGGGCTGTTCTTTGGCAAAAATGAAATGCAATGTCGAGTAATCCAGCAAGTAATTTAATTTATAGATGCCAAATTAAGGCTTTACCTTATTAAACAGCCATTCTACATATGTTGCACAATAGCATCTTTATGGTATTCCCATGTAAGATTAATCCACAGCTTAACTCTCAGATGTGAAAAATGAGTGGCATGGCAACTGATCTGATGGCAAACATCATTTATTTACAGCAAAGTCCTTTGTTAGCAAATGCAGTACAATCTCCATCTGCTCTCTGCCACACTCGGCTCTATTAATAAGATTTAAACTCTTCACCTCATTCCCATGTTCAGGATGCATTACAGGAAAGAGTAACACTATGTGGTTAACTAAGCATGCCCAGTGGCTAAGACGGAATCACAGCACTAGCAAACTGCATTAACAGCTCTTAGGCAGTGCGATCAAACATCAAACAAGTTATTTAAATGACACTCTGAGAGAACAGTGCAGTGGCCTGGAAAACTGAAAAAGTATTACTTGGAGCTCCTTAGACATATGGAATGCGATTTTAAAAAGCAAACTCTCAGAAGTCTCCCAACTTGTGGAGCAAGTCATATTTCTGTCCCTCTACACACTGATTTCTCAGTCACTAGCGAAGCTATGACTCAAAACAGCCAGAGACACAGGCGGAATATCTAGAGATCCTAATGGGACAATGTACTCTCAGATTTTATTACCCAAGGCCAATGTAGAGCTCACTGTTTTGGTTGTCTTCTCAAGGCAATCCTGAAAGGCTTTAACAAAGCCTGATCTTTGAATGACACCCAAATCCCACAGAGACACAACATCACTATGGCCAATGGCGCAGTAAATTCCCCTGCCAGCATGGCTAAACCTAGCAAGGTATCAGCCACAACACCTGCTGTCTTCCCTCGCAGCTGGATTTATTGTGCACAGGGTGTGTTTGAGGTCAGGCGTCTGCGTGTATGGAGCATGTGCACGATGATGGATAGTGCATGTAACAACATTACCGCTCAGTCGTTTGGCAGGCGTGTTCAACTGGGGAGATGTTCACACATCAGGCTGCTCTGAAGTGATGCACAGAACATGGCGCTTAATGCGTGCAGAATACAAATCACCATTATGCGATGCTAAGTGCTAGTTCAGCAATGCTAACATAATTTACTGCAACAATAATAGCCACAATCTCCATTGCCCCTGAGAGATTGATTTAATATAATCTATTAGCTGGTCATTTTCAGAGAGATGTGTTGGCACAGATTCAGAACGCAAGGTCACGTGGAATATTATCTGTCGGCATTTTGCAATAGCGAGCAAACCTTCTAACAGCAGGAGCACGTAGATGCTCCTTGTAATGTTGTGAAAAGCTGTCACTGTATTTGGCATCTCTTGATTTTGGACACACTTGACTGAATTTTCTCATGAATTTAAAACCCTTTTTATCTACACACTCCAAAAAACATATTTACATTTCGTTGCAAATTTCCATTAATTGAACTGAATAATTTAATTTAGCTTTATCAATTTAACTTTTTAAAGATCACACAATTCAATTTGTTGGAACTTTTTAAAGAAATTAAAATGCATAAATAGAAAAATAGGCTTTTTATATTTTTATTTTGTTTCTATTTTTTGAAGATTTTTTTAGTGGAGGATTATGCTTGAAACTAGTTGTGTAGACAAATCTAAATTGTGCCTATGTTGGCTATATATTTTTTCCAAAAGTTTATAGCCGAATGTAAAGAAAAATTTAGTTCCCAGTATACATAAGAACTGTTTAAAAAGCATCCCAGGTACCTTCTTTATGAAGTTGGTTGAGAAAAAGCAAAGACTGTACAAAGCTGTTATATGGTCAAATGTAGGCTACTTTGTAGAAGCTCAAATATAAGCGTATGTTCATATTTATAATTGTAATTGTTTAATTTTTATGTGTTTATTTTCGTCACTACATACTTTACATTCTCCCAGTTGAAATATTTAATTATTTTGATGACTTTACAATGATTCTAAAAATAATAATAACTAATAGGCAGGTCACTCCAAACGTTTCACTGGTAGTGTATATTACGTCAATATTGGTCTCTTATGTGAAAATGGCAAAAAAATATTATATATATATATATATATATATATATATATATATATATATATATATATATATATATATATATATATATAATCAATTTAGCCTTTTCCTGTTGTTTTGAGACAACAAGAAAATTTTCCTCCATTTGCGTGCCATGTATGGTTTGTCATTCAGGCATAAGATGATACAGAGAAAGAGGGTTAGCTGGAATGACAGACCCCAAGAGAGAACAAAAGAGAAAAAGAAGAGAGAAATAGAGAAGGAGAACAAAGAGCAAAAAAGGGGCAATACTTGTATTTTGTTTGTATGGACTGGGAGCCTTATAAAAACATTTGCTCAGAAGCCTGGTATTTTCCCCTGTGGAGGGGCTGCTGAGATGTCAGGGAGAGTTACTGAGATGTGACGGCCTTGGGAAGAGTCCCGTCAGATGAGATTTAGAAGTAGGGCTGAACAGGGAGAGCCAAGAACATCAGAGTAGTGAATTTATTCTGAGATGGGCACTGGGAGACAAGGAAACCATAGCTTCTTTTGCTCACATTTCGAATACCATAAAACACAATACAGAAGCACTTTATCTTTCATATATAGTCCATGATTCAGACATTTCATGAAATTATATATGTATTTATTTGTATTTACAAACTGAATTACAATATTATTACATATTAATTTTGTGTAATGTATTTGTATTACTTAATGCTTAATACATGCTTAATTGTGTAATTACACTGTAATAATATTATCATAATATAATTAATTATTACAATGTAATTGCACAGTTAAGCTATCCACATACATAAATAACATGAACTCAGTATGTAATTGACCACAAAATATAGTGTGAATCAAAATCCTTTGAAATGATTGGTGTGTGAGATTCACATGCTAAATTGTTCATGTTTCATAATCTCTTTAAGATGTTAATTTGCATTAAGTAGAGCCTCCTCTGAAAAAAGAAAAATGTGAAAATGATTTGCAAGTGCTTTTGAAGGCACAAGGATCATGCTTACTATGCAGTATAGTGTTTCTTCAGATGCACTTCTATTGCAAAATTAGAGATTCATGATTTACATGTTCTTTTAAGGCAATTTCTTATCAAAGCAATTTATAGTAAATGGAAAATATGTGTTAATTACAAGGATGTGTAGCTGAGACTCCATAATCCATGCTAAACTAGTGGCAGATTGTAGCAGCTGGGGAAAAGGCCTTAGATTTACAGATTTAGTATCAGGAAGTTGTCACTCATACAACCCAGAAAATATTTTAGATACAACGTTAAAGAATCGACCTCCTCTATTTGACTTCCCATTTCCTCCTGCCCATGACAGTGCCGTAGTTAAATTTTGCATAGTGTGGGATGGATTTCCTCTGAAAGAGGCTTGAGACAGTGAGATGTAATGAAAGACCTAATTAGTGATTCTGATGATGGTACTTATTTATCAATCATGCTCTGATTTATGGTATAATTAAACATGATAATTAGATGGTTCTTCAGTCATTGGTGAATGGATGGCACTATTTTTCTAACTAACATCATTTGTTAATGAGGGGAAAGGATGGGTGTAACTTTATGATAACGGATTGTCAGACTCCATACAATTTCCTCTGCCATTATTGCACACTGTCAAAATTCTACCACATTTCTTCCACAAGAATTCAACTTGAATATGGTTATTAGTGCTTTTTAGTGCTAAAGTTTGTTTTGTTTTTTAGCTGAGAAGAGACAAACCCCCACAAAATTTTAGCACCATTAAACAAACCATTTTATCTGAGCAGCGCTAAAGAAGAGAGGGTTTAGATTCTGATAGTGTGATGTCTATTTGTATGTGAGGGTAAGTTTCATCTTCCTTGAGCTCTATGAAATAAAATGAGGGACATTTTCTTGACTCGAACATCAGTCTAATCTTCCTTTTGTAATCTCTGTTTTTGATGAGAGGTTGTCTAAATGAGAAGCAGGGTTTTTTCTGTGTCCTCGTTATGCTCTGAAAGTTTAGCAATTTAGAAGTTTGCAAGTTAATCCTGTTTAGAGGATAGAGTAAAGGTTTATAGCTCGCTGTCCTGGGTGAAGGGTTCAAGGCTCGAAGCTTGACCTGAACATGAATACCCACCGGACTAAGTTTAGTTATTAATAAATTGATAGGATGGGAAAGGGGAGGTGGAGGGATACCAGAAGACTCAATGGCATGTTTATATACGCTTATTGTAGCAATGTGATTGGTCAAAATACCTTGTTTGTAAAACTCTGTAACTCTGTCTGTAATTGGCTTGAACTGAGCTTGAATACCCCCCAAAACAGGGACAAGACAATACAAAACAATATTTACCCAGATCTACCCCAACAGTTAGACTGTTATTTTGTTATATTTTTCCTGCAAGAAAAGCTCCATGTCCTCTATTCTCTCAAAGGTGAAAAGGAAGGGAGCCTTGATTTTGTACTCATCCATTTCACCTTCATAGAAAATAGTATCAATAAACAGGTCCTGCATTGCTATGGCCAACAAGGCATCATCCTCGTTCATCCTTATGACCTGTGGTAAGTGAACTTTTCCAGTAAAGTGGGTTCTGTTCTCCTCCACTCAGTCACAGGAGAGCAGAATCTTTTTCATCACTGCCGAGTGCTTTGTGCAAAAAGATAAGACATTTCAATAATAATGTAATTAGTCAAGTGCTGCTCAAACACTTTTATGAAACAGGAAAGTTAATTACATAAACAAACAATTGTCAAACAATACATAAACATTCTCTGTACATATGTGGATTCTTGTAGTTGGGATGACCTCCATATCGTTTAGATCCGGTTTTGATAATTTGTTAAAAGGCTTGTCAGACTGATAAAAGATGGCAATTGAAAATCTTAAGCATAAAATTGTAATTAAGTTTAAACTGAACAGAACCATGCAAAACCTTAAAACATTAAGTTAACGACAATCTCCAAACCACAAGTGTGGTTTATTAAAAATAATCTTCTGTCACTCTTCACACCTGTAAAAAAAACATTCATTTGTATGCTGTTCGTTTAATAATGAATACAAAAAATATTATCACAGGGTAAAACAAGTTGTTTACATAAGGATGCAGACAGAGATTTGTGTTATTATGAACTGTAAACACCATCCATCTTCAACCGCTTATCCGAAGTCAGGTCGCGGGGGTAGCAGCTCCACCGTAAACACATGCATATTATTTGTATGAACGCAGAACAGTAGAACTGGAAACTCCGGAACTTGCTATCCTGAAGCAAAACCTGAAAAAGTCTTTGTATAGCTCCCATGCCCAAATTTTACAGGGTTCATGGGGTCTACAAATAAAATTTCCCTTGACTTAGGTTTCAGAATTGTAAAAGAACATGCTATTAGTAATTGAATCAATTAAGAGCCCACGATCCTCACTTGTGTAATTATATGCGTAACAACCAAAAAGTAAAAGTTTACAAAAAGAAAGGGACATTCCATAACAAGGGATGTTGTACAAGGTGCATGGCTGGCTAAAAGGAAAAACAGCAATGGGGAAATAATACAATTACATAAATCCATACCCCAATTCTATAATTACATCAACATATGGAAAAATAGATTACTCACACAAGCAGTCCAGTGCTTCAACTCTCATGAAGGGAGTACAATAAAGTCCTTGGTTGCAGCATCATCCTGTGAGTTGGGATGAGAATCATGGCAATCCATAGTTATTGTGATTCATTCCCTGTGTACTGCACAAACAATTCAGATAGCAAATCATTGTAATGTGTGTTCACCACATATTTCAAAGGATACTAACAGGTAAATCTGGCAGAGGATCATTGTCAAATGGTGGCAGCCAGGTCACCACCACATTATTGCTGACAGCAAAGACATCTTTGCCCTGAAGAAATAGAAACAAAGAGTGCAGTTTGTGTCATTATTCATTTTTCATAACCATTATATTATGTATTACCAAACACAACAGAAAAAAAACAAACTGACCTGTGAAGCTGCAAGTGCAGCCATGAGTTGGAAACATTGATTAGAAATATGTTAAAGAAATGGAGGGATATTAATAACAGCTAATGCATTTACATCAACCCTATGTCAACAGCTGTGTAATGCATTGAAATGGACAATTAATTTAGCCTCTAACTCATCAAATGCCAAAGGCCAAAAGTCACTTATGGTTAATGTTTGGGTTGGGCTCAGTTGAAGTAAATCCTCATTTGTCTGGCTTGTTGTTACACCTGGAACTATGTCAGTGGGGCTAGGACAATCTGGGAAGAAGAGTCATATTAGTGTGGCAATAAAATGTATAGAATCTTTATATAATTTGAACTGCACTTTATGATGACAAAATCTAAAATGTAGAAAGAAGCTTAGCTTGCCCTGGGCCCAAAGGAGAATCTGCTGTGCCAATCTGTTCAGTTGGCGTGACCGTAGACCTCCTTGATGGTTTATTTTAGATGTTGTCCACCCGCACCAATACATGGCAGCCTCTCAGATACTGGAGGAAGTACTTCAGGGCCAGAAATACAGCCATCAACTCTAGACAGTTGATGTGCCAATTGAGCTGATGACCCTCCCATTCCCCTTGAGCTGGACGACCACTTAAGACTGCTCCCCAGCCCGTCAGTGAGGCATCTGTCGTTAGCAGCTAGCGACGGCAAGACGCACCTAGAGTGGGACCAAAAGTGAGGAACCGGGGTCTGAACAACATAGAAATGGTACGTAGCGCGTGGCGGGTAAACCTTATCAGCCTTAGGGGACTGGCCTTCAGATGAAATCCCCTGGCTTTGAGGCACAACTGAAATGGTCTCATGTGCAAAAGGCCCAAAGGGATCACCGAGGATGCAGATGCCATGAGACCTAGTATTCGTTGATATTGACAAACAGTGCAACCTTGGCCTAGCCTGACTTTGCTCAGGATGTTCTGAATGGACTCGATTCGAGCGGGAGACAATTGTGCCCGCATCATGATCGAATTCCATACGATCCCCAGATAGGTAGTTTTCTGAGTGGGAGAGAGGATGCTTTTCTTGATGCGGAGCCTCAAACCCAGAGAAACCAGATGAGCTAAGACAATATCTCTGTGCTGTAATGTGCAATTCGCAATGCTCTGTTTTTGAGCCTCCCTTCTAGAAGGACCGGGGTGGGGCTGGTTGGCCGGCGGCCCCTCCCCCTGAGTGTGACGAGGAAGGAATTGCCCGAAGGCTTCCTCATGACTTTTTGCCACCTGGAACCTGGTGATGACCGTGTTCACAGTCACCATACAAGTCAGAAGGTGAAATCGGGGCATCAAGAAAGAAAACTTTGTCCTTGTCTCTGATGCCCGACAGGTTCAGCCATAAGTGCGTCTCCGCGCTGACTAAAGCAGCCATAGACCGGCCAATGGTGCGAGCCGTCTGTTTGGTCACCCAGAGAGACAGATCCATGGCTTGACGAAGCTCTGAAAATGCCTCCTCGCCAACCGCACTGCCCGCACTCAGGTTTCTTCAACAGGTCAGCTTTGTATGCCTGCAAAACTGCCATAGCGTGCAGGGCAGCACCAGCCTGACCTGCTGACTGATAGGCTTAACCCACAAGCGTAGATGTGGTTCTACACAGCTTTGTGAGGAGAGTGGGTCTCTTTAGAGATGATGCCGAGCCAGGTGAGAGATAACCCGCAAGTGTCTCTTCTACCCGTGGCATCATGGAATACCGAGAAAGCTCATCATGGAAGTCATCAAAGAAAGGAAGAGACTGATGTAGCGTTCCCTTCCTTTGGCCACCAGACAGAAATCTGTCTTCCAACTTGGAGCATTTGGGGGTCTCTTGTTCACGTGGCCAGTCTAGCTGTAGTCTGGCCACCGCCTGAGTAACCACCTTGAGCAATTCCTCAGCCGCTTTATTATCATGCAAGGAACGCTCAGAGGTGAGTAGCTCAAAGTCCGCAGACTCAAGAGATTTGGCATCCCCCTCATGAACCGAAGAGGCTCTGGAGCGTGCTTCAAGATCGTGAGAAGAACCGGCTGGATCTGGGGAGAGAGCGAGCGATAGGGAAGAACCCGTCTCTCGCTCCTCAGCCAGATCCATACAAGAGCCCCACAATGGAAGAGTGGGTGCTGACTCTCAGAAGTAAGCGAGACAAGTGCGAAGCATGTTGACTAAAAGGAGATCGCAATGCTCGCACCCGCCCTGCCCCAATGCATGCTCTTCCCCCAAACACACAAAACAAAACTGGTGTGTGTCCGTTTCAGCCATAGAGCATAAACACGGGAACACACACCGCTTGATTTGTTTGTCATATTTTCGTTCCTTTTTTTTTTTTTTTTTTAAAGAGAATGGTTTCTGTGCACTGCCTAACAAATTCTAACTCCTAACAGAGGAAAATATAAAGTTTTTGACAGGGTTGAGAAGCACAACATACACAGAATGGTCTGAAGACAATAGACTTGACGATGCACCTGTGGCGCATCTATTTATAGCCTCTGTACAGGCGCATCCTGATGATGTCACTGGTGGAGTCTATAAATTCTAGTCAATTTCTTTGATGTGTTGCTCACATATTCATAGCTGGTTACTCCTAAATACCAGTTCGCTAAATCAGCGCAGCATCAAATTGTAGCTTTTGATAGGGAACCATCCATCCATCCATCCATCCATCCATCCATCCATCCATCGGCAACCGCTTAAGTTCAGTTTATCTATAAGTTCAGTTTTACATACTGCCATTACGCCGAATTGTGCCGTACGCTCACTGCACGTGCTTACAAGCTTACGGATAGCTCCTCCTCGCTGGACGCGTAGCTCCTCCTCGCTGGATGTCAAGCGAGGGGGAGCTAGACGTAAGCTCCATCCGTTTGCACTGCAGTGAGCAGAAGCACTGAAGAGACAGTGGCAGTTGCGGCCGCAAGGAAATGAGAAAACACTGGAGGGATCGTTACGCCCGAATCCTGCTGCATCCAATCGATGGGCCAGCCTATTGGAAAATCTGATATGGCCGAATGGGCCGCAATAAGCTGAAATGAACCGTCGCATTATGCAGAATGGGCCACAAAATGGTGCCACGATATGCCGAAGTGGTCAGCGATATGCAGAAAAGGACAGCGGAAAAGGGCCAGTTGCTATGTAAAGCTGATTTTTCATCCCAGTCCACCCCTGCTTGTGTCTGTTTGGACAGAAGCTGTGTATAACTGCAATGTGCTGTGGAATGGTCAGAGCGAGTGCTGCGTGGTAGCGGGCTTGCGCTAAAGTGTCGGTTTGAAAAGATGTTGTAATTAGAGTATCGGTCGATTGGAAGGAGTACACTGTTGCATGATAGCCCCTGTGTTGCGAATGAAATAGTCACACTCCGTAGGGTACTTTGGAAGCAGAAACAATTTTGATATTCATGTTAAAAGATGACAAATGGAATCGCTGCATAGAGTACGCCCTAAACTAGCTGCACGGCGAGGTAATGAGGCTGACAGGACTAAACTAGCTGCACGGCGAGGTAATGAGGCTGACAGGAATCACCTGTGTGGAAGAACCAGATTAAAATGCTGATGGGTTTGAAATAGTGGTTGAATTGAATAGTAAATCTTTGTTTCTCTCGCATTCATATGAGCAGTAATAGGGAGCATTTCACATGTATAGAGCACCAAAGCAGCCAGTTTGTTGAAGCAACTTCATGCTATAAACTGCTATGGCGAATGGAGCATAGAAATATAGACTAAGTAAACATATAACACTTGAACACTTTTATATAAAATATAATGTGGTAGCCATCATGTAAAGGGATTATTGGAAAGGAAGAAGTGAGAACCGACTTGATAATATAAATAATATTTAATGAAGATCTGAACCAAAAGACAAACACACACAGACACACACACAGGTGTCAGGCAGCTGCCTGTAAATCTCTCTCTCTGTCGCACTGCCATCTACGGTCTGCCTTTTTACCTCTCAGAGACTTCATTAGCCTGATAAGGGACCAGGCCCCCCCCCTTCCGGCCCCATCTGCCAGCAGGTCATCCCCGCCGTCCTGAAACAGGGAGGGGACGGGGGAGGGAAAAAACAACAATAATTAAAAACAGCGAGTACTTAATTAATAAGAACCGCCAAAAAACCCAGTAAAATTTAAAAGAGAGGGAAAGGCCAATGTGGAGTGGCAGTGGGAGAGAGAGAGGAGAGAGAGAGAGAGAGAAAGAAAACATTTACTGGCGAACGGAACGCCCTGCCGCGTTTTTGGTGGACGGTAGGGGTCTCCCCCACCCCTGACAGCGGTAACCGCTCCAGGCGGTTGGTTGGTTGGCGGCCGTTCCTCCACTTCCAGGCAGCTGGGCTCTTCCATCCTCTGGTGGATGGCAGTGGCTGCTCCTTTGGGGTGGATGGAAGCGGTGAGAACTCCACCACGATGCATCCCTCTTCCTTCCCGGGTTTCGGCACCAGTGTAAAGGGATTAATGGAAAGGAGGAGGCAAGAACTGGCTTGACAATATAAATAATATTTTAATGAAGAACTGAACCAAAAGACAAACACACACACAGGAGTCGGGCAGCTGCCTGTAAATCTCTCTCTCTCTGTCGCACTGCTCCGGTCGGCATTTATCCCTCTCAAGGCTAATTAGCCTGATTAGGGCCCGGGTGTGTAGCATCAAGACCCAGCCTGCCCTCCGCCCTGCCACACATCAATACTGCAAAAACAAATGAGATTCTGTGGCAGCGTCATGGAAGATCAGTTCTGATTAAGACAAATTCTTTGTAGGGAAGTTGCATCCGATAATCCGAGTCACTGCATGGGTCTTTTTGTGGGCAATGAGCGGGGCCAAATACCAGAAGACTCAACACCATGTAGAGGTAAGCGGATGTTTCTATATGCTTACTCTAGCAATGTGATTGGTCGGATTAAATGGCCTTGCTTGTTTATAAAACTCCTTATAAAACTCCACCTTCCCCAGCAATTTAAAGAAAATAGCTTCATTAATTAATAGCATTGGTGCAACCAAATAAAGACTTTAAAGACTCCACACGAAACTTCATCAAAGTGTGAAATCCACCGGAGAGCAATCTGACACCATTTCCTGCATCTTAATCAAAGGGCAGCTATGTTTTCTCTTATATATTAAGATCTTTGGCCAAACCTATAGTGTATTATTATGTGATTAGGCATCTGTAAGAGTGCTGGTTGTATATTTCCTTTGAATCTTTAATGCTAGTTTGAGAGAAAGAAAGATAGAGGAATTTAAAGGTGCTGTAAGCAATGCTTTTATGGAATGGTATGGAGCAAGTATTCATACTCCCTGAAAGATATCACTGAAATAAGTGTCATAAAAATTCTCACCGGTTTCTGTGACAGCACTGTTTTCTCTGCAAACAGCAAACAAAAATGTGATCTCAGGCTGAGGTCACATTCTCTGATCAGCCAATAAGAAGAGTTTTTGATGTGCTTTCTGCCTGTCAATCATTTTGTGCATTCTTAGAGTTTAGTACCTGAAGCAGATCAGCCAGTTTTAATACCATATTCAGATTTATAACAGACATCAGTTGAGGGTGCTATTTTTCTACTGTTGTGTTTCACAATTCTGAGAAGACGCACTGCTTCTTGGTAGCGTTTTCAACAGTACAACCGCATTTTTAGAGGGTGGGGTTTTAGAAAGAGGGCTTTGTCTATTTCAGTGGCTCAGTATCATAAAAGTTCCAGCACCTTTGAGACCTGTTCACTCCAAGAACAATAACTATAATGGAAAACTGTCTTGTATTCCATACACACATGGAATGAACATTTAGGGCATTAAGGCACTTCCATCACTCCTGAAACATTGTAGTGTGTATATGTCCTTAGAATGATTTTTAATGCTTTATTTATTATAGATATGTTAATATCTATTGTTCTTAATGTGAACAGGTCTTTAAAGCAGATTAAAGGCTTTTTGTGGGTTTGTGCACATTTTAATTTTTGATAGTTACACCCTGTCTACACCTAACACAAGTGGCGCAATGGCACAATGATCCTGTCTACACTGGAAGCATATGTTGTGGCAACAATAAATGGGTGTCACATTCTATTTTGTGCTGCACGCGCTGGAGCCACTACACAAACGAAATGTTTTTGTGTCAACTGACGTGCCTGGTGTAGATGGGGTGTTGGAGTTTGAATTAATAGCAGTCCATTGGCCTGTTTGAACATTCCATCAATGCAAGTCTATGGGATTTTTCTGTTTTAAATAAAGACAGAGCACACAATGTAGAAGTGTCTAAAGGTCTGAACAAGGTTTGGTGGATGTAGCTTGAAAGTTAGTGTTAGAAATTTTGTTTTTTGTTTAGTGATTTAAAAAAAATTTTTTGATAGTGCCACAGAGCCATGGTGGTTACAATTTTCAGGGGAATCAACCTACAAATACCATATACAGTGCATCCGGAAAGTATTCAAAGCGCTTCACTTTTTCCACATTTTGTTATGTTACAGCCTTATTCCAAAATTGATTAAATTCATTATTTTCCTCAAAATTCTACAAACAATACCCCATAATGACAATGTGAAAGAAGTTTGTTCTTTGCAAATTTATTCAAAATAAAAAATGGGAAAAAAAAAAAAAAAATCACATGTAAATAAGTATTCACAGCCTTTGCTCAATACTTTTGTTGAAGCACCTTTTTAACAATTACAGCCTCGATTCTTTTTGAGTATGATGCTGTAAACAATTACAGCCTCAATTCTTTTTGAGTATGATGCTACACGCTTGGCACACCTATTTTTTTAGCAGTTTCTCCCATTCTTCATTGCAGGACCTCTCAAGCTCCATCTGGTTGGATGGGGAGCGTCAGTGTGCAGCCATTTTCAGATCTCTCCAGAGATGTTCAATCGGGTTCAAGTCTGGGCTCTAGCTGGGCCACTCAAGGACATTCACAGAGTTGTCCCGTAGCCACTCCTTTGATATCTTGGCTGTGTGCTTAGTGTCGTTGTCCTGTTGGAAGATGAATTCTCCAGTCTGAGGTCCAGAGCGCTCTGGAGCAGGTTTTCATCAAGGATGTCTCTGTACATTGCTGCATTCATCTTTCCCTCGATCCTGACCAGTCTCCCAGTTCCTGTTGCTGAAAAACATCCCCACAGCATGATGCTGCCACCACCATGCTTTACTGTAGGGATGGTATTGGCCAGGTGATCAGTGGTGCCTGGTTTCCTCCAGACATGACGCTTGCCATTCAGGCCAAAGAGATCAATCTTTGTTTCATCAGACCAGAGAATTTTGTTTCTCATGGTCTGAGAGTCCTTCAGGTGCCTTTTGGCAAACTCCAGGCGGGCTGTCATGTGCCGTTTAAAGAGGAGTGGCTACTCTACCATACAGGCCTGATTGGTGGAGTGCTGCAGAGATGGTTGTTCTTCTGGAAGGTTCTCCTCTCTCCACAGAGAAATGCTGGAGCCCTGTCAGAGTGACCATCAGGTTCTTGGTCACCTCCCTGACTAAGGCCCTTCCCCCCCCCGATCGCTCAGTTTGGCCGGGTGGCCAGAGAGTCCTGCTGTCATCTGTTAGATGGTGGAGGAGTGGCCGAGGACCAAGCTACGGCATATCAGAGAACTGACGTGTAAGTGTTTGGTGGTTCCAAACTTCTTCCATTTACAGATGATGGAGGCCAATGTGCTCATTGGGACCTTCAATGCAACAGACATTTTTCTGTACCCTTCCCCAGATCTGTGGCTCGATACAATCCTGTCTCGGAGGTCTACAGATAATTCCTTGGACTTCATGGCTTGGTTTGTGCTCTGACATGCACCGTTAACTGTGGGGCCTTATATAGACAGGCGTGTGCCTTTCCAAATCACATCCAATCAACTGAATTTACCACGGGTGGATACCAATCAAGTTTTAGAAACTTCTCAAGGATGATCAGTGGAAACAGGATGAACCTGAGCTCAATTTTGAGTGTCATGGCAAAGGCTGTGAATACTTATGTACATGTGATTTTTTCGTTTTTTATTTTTAATAATTTTGCAAAGATTTCAAACAAACTTCTTTCACGTTGTCATTATGGGGTATTGTGTGTAGAATTTTGAGGAAAACAATTAATTTAATCCATTTTGGAATAAGGCTGTTACATAAAAAAAATTGGAAAAAGTGAAGCGCTGTGAATATTTTCTGGATGCACTGTATGTAGCTGTCTCTGCATATTAAGCTGAGATAGGAGAAAGTATTTTAACATAAAAAAATTTACCCTTCAGCTTATAAAATAAAACTGCTGTTTTAAAATCTGAACTGCCTCATGAATATTGCAAGATCTGCCAAGTCAACAGTGTCCGTACATTAAACAGATGTCTCCCTCGAGATATTTAACTTGAACGCTTATCAGTTCACCTCGATCTCTGTGCCAATATGCCACTTGTGAGCAAAAACACATGTCCTGTCTTATATTGTCATTCTGGGTGGGAGAAAGCATGCCTGCATTTTATTTTGATAAATAAGCATATTTCATGCTTGTTATATGTACCTGTATTAATTTGCTGAACTGAGCTTTAGCATCATCAATATAGTAAATGCAATTCTACACATGACCCCTTGATTTGATCTTGTTGTTTAAAATAAAGTTTGCTAAATGCAATCATATCTGATTCCTACAGTGCAATAGGTCATCTTTCCATGTTAGTTTGGATCTCTAAAGAAGAAATAAGCATGAAATACTTAACACAGAATAAATTACTTCTTAAAACATTATCACTATTTCACTTTAAGTACATAGGCCTTATAGTTTCTAAAATAGAATCATATACGTATCACCAAACAGTAAGCTACAATGTGGACCAGACTTAATTCTGACAGTCTTAAAGTGATGTTGATATGACTATGTGAAACTATTACTGTACCCTACTAAGATACGTACATTTCTCAGAGAGTCTCCTTCACAGCTTAAGTCCAAGATGAATATATATCCTTTTGCCATTTACTATGGAACAGAATGTTTGTTTGGCATTTCTACAACTGACAGAATTTACTGGCATTTTCTTGAAGCTTCTTCTGTTCAGCATTCAGATTCAGGCGGGGGGTTTGGGCTTAGGGGCCAAGAATAAGCAGCATGAGCTGCCAGATATTTGTGTCGTGAACAGCGGTCATCTGACCGTGTGTACAATGTAGTCAAGTCTGTTCAATATGTATGTGTATGCTCAGCAAAGCCTTCGTTCCACAGAATACTTGTGATGCATTAGATTCAGAAGAGAGAGCATCTATGCCTCAACTCATGTAATGCCAAATATCAGAAGTGGTGAGGTTAGAATTCTGATGTGTGTACAAGTGTGTTTGTGGGTTGGAATAAGTCTTTTTCTGTATTTAAATGTATACAGAGTGCTGTAGATCCAACGGAGCTGTTTACACTGGAATTGGCCATTGTGACATATCGCACATCACATTGTATGTGCCTTAAGTTAGGACCTTCGCTTAAATTCAAAGACCTAAAGACAACATTTTGGACATTAATGGGCCCATATGCCACAGGTAAATTTTACACAATGTTAAAATTGCTACATCTTAGTTTGTGTATGTTTTTTTATTTTTCTGTGGCTGAAGTTTAGGCTTGATTTCACAGCTGATTGCTCTGCAGTTAGTGGATATTCTGTGGTAACATGCAGCTTTTGCACTTTCAGTTGGTCATGCCCAGTCTAGATACAGTGTAAGGTAGATATCGCCTCTGTACCGTGTTCATATTACGTAAATGCACTTCATGTGGGAAAGATGACAGGAAAGCATAAAATCAGTGTGTACCACAGGTCCTTTTTCATTACAGGGTTGGCTCACCTTCCTCCCTGTAATGAACCTCATTATGTTCGATTACCTCAGAGATGCTGCTGTCCAGAGAGAGCTGAACTAAGGTCTCTCGAGAGGCGCGTCTGAAAGCGCACAGTCAACACACACCATCAGTTAGGCTGTTTCATTAAAGGCATGACAGCCTGTGAGCCTCGTGGGTGTTTGGTGGGTTGTGGGATGATTGTTTGGCTACCCGGAGAGTTTCTGTATGATTCCACTCTACGGTTTCCTTTAAAGTTCACTTAATGTCGTAATTGGTGTGTTTTGTTGTGGCTCTGACTGGGAGGTTTTACCAGCAATTTATCTCTATAATACTTTTTGAAGCAATTATGACTGTATTCCACTGTTGGGAATGAACGAACTAAAAGGAGCGGTGCTACTAACGTTAGATGGTTTTTCAGTAGCTCAGCTGTTTTCAGAATAGAGTATCTTTTCTAGTAATGAGGTACTTTTTGCTAACAAGCAGAGATGGAGAGTGACAAACCGCTAAAAATGTTTTTGACAAATTTTATAGAGATGGACTAAAATGAGTGAAAGTGTGGTTAATTTTAGTAAATGGCTTTGTTCTGACAGTTCATGTATTTGAACTAGTTCAAAAATCAATTTCCTGTGCTGCTATTCACATGTAAATTTGTGTAACAAAATATTAAAATAAATGCTGCTGTTCATCACTGTTGTAAAGCATTCAATGGAAAGGAGGAGGTGAGAACTGGCTTTACAATACAAATATAAAATATTTTATTGAAAAACTTAAACGACGGTCAGCTGCCGTAAACTATCTCTCTCTCTCCCTCCCCACCTTCCGCAGTCGGCCTTTATCCCTCTCGGAGGCTTGATTAGCCTGATAAGGGACTGGGTGTGTAGAATCAACACCCGGCCCCGCCCTCCGCCCTGTCACATTCCTCAGGTTCTTCGTGTAACAGTGTAGTACCCCCCCCCAAAAAACACTGTAAAATTTAAAAGAGAGGGAAAAGGCCAACACAAGGAGAGAGATATACAAAAAAAAAACACTTACACGTCAGTTCTCTGATACGCCGTAGCTTGGTCCTCGGCCACTCCTCCACCATCTAACAGATGACAGCAGCATCTCCCCGGGCAGATCGGAGACAGTCCTCCAGCCCCTGGCAGAAGGGGTCTCCCCCGCCCCTGGCATTGGTTCACCCACTCCAGGCAGTCGGCAACGAGCCCCTCCCTGCTCGCGGTCGGCGATCTCAGACCCCACCGTGTTTCAGCGGCTAGTAGGGGACTCCTCCACCCCTAGCAGCGGCCCTGACCTCTCCAGGCGGTCAGTTAGGAGCCCCTTCTCCCCTTGCGGTCGGCGGCCGTTCCTCCGCTTCCATGTGTCCCCTGGCAGATGGCTATGGCTGCTCCGTTGGGGTGGATGGTCGTGGCGAGAACTCTACTATGGCGTATCCCTCCTCCTTCCCGGGTCTTCTGTACCAGTGTAAAGCGAGTATACGGGAAAGGAGAACCGGCTTGACAATATATATAATATTTCAACCCGATATCACGCCGAGGCGTGAAATAGACACGCCGGTCCACTCGCGGATGCGTGTCGGTGTCACGTTTTGCCTCCTCCAGGCGTGTACATGACACGCGCGCGTCTACGTAGAATACCGGCAGGGGGCGATCGTTTCCTCAACGCCAACAACTCTCCGCGCACCAAAGAGGAAGCGATACCGTTGTCGTCGCGTTGCACGTTCGTGCTGGCGGGATGCCGGCCAATTTCGCCGGTTACTTTCACTTGTGACCATATGTGACAAATAAAGGTTCATTATAGTGCTGCTTTCATTGTTATATGTGTGTGTGTGTGTGTGTGTGTGTGTGTGGGCTGTCGAGTATCTTGTGCTGATGTAAATAAATAAATATATATATATATATATATATATATATATATATATATATTTTTTTATTTAAAAAGTGTATTTATGTACAAAAATATATATCCTGCTAACCGGAACTGGAGAACGCGATATATCGCTTCCTCTTTGGTGCGCGGACAGTTGTTGGCGTTGAGGAAACGATCGCCCCCTGCCGGTATTCTACGTAGACGCGCGCGTGTCATGTACACGCCTAGAGGAGGCAAAGCGTGAAATAGACACGCATCCGCGAGTGGACCGGCGTGTCTATTTCACGCCTCGGCGTGATACCGGGTTGAATATTTTAATGAAAAACTTAAACACAACTGTTTTTAAATTAATTGCATTCATTATGGTTTTCTATATTTATTAATTGTATTGAATGTAGATTTATCTGTTTTAGTGCTATTTATTGTTGTTAGCCTAATTGGTATCAACAATGTTTTTATGCCAGATAAATGTAAGCGCAGCTGTACATTATCCAACATTAGCTGGGTAATTCCAAGTCAATCACATGTAAGCCATTGCTTTATAAGTCTGTTCACAATCTATCACATTGCTGTTTCAGTGTGCTAACACGGCAAGCTCCACCACCCCACCACCACCAGTTGAGTGCATGGGGGTAGGCTCCTTGCCCCTGCCTCCTATCTCTGGCAGGATATGTTTCGAGTACAACTTCCTCAGACTGCCTGACGGAGCCTATGCCAAACATAGACATTACTTTTCTGTTTTATATTCATCAAATAAATGTCATCTTAAATTTAATTCAAGTTTGTCAGTCTTCCTGATAGAAATACTGTTAAAAATTATTGATGTCATTAGTTGTAGTTAGCTACTTTTTTTAAGTTTATGCTTTTTCTGATACTTTTTTAAAAGGTTAACTTGACTCTAGCTTACTTAAATTATGAGGGAATCTACAGTTTTATAGTAGGCTCCCCAACACTGCTGTATTCAATTTCAAGATTTCAGGTGTTCTGACAAGGCTAACGACTAAGGTATTGATCATTTTTTTATTAGGAAAGTTGCGAAAGGTCACACCAATAATTGACCATGAGGATGTGTTCTTTCTGTTCTCCTTGGGAGAAAAAGATCCATAAAGCTCATATGTGAATATTACAGCAGGTTGTTACAGAGTGTCAATGAGACTCAAAATGTCTGAGTGGGTTTAATGGAAGGCAGAACTAGTTGCCTTGTCTCTGTAGATTAAACTCTACTGCCACATGGCGAATGTCTGATGATGTGTGATACATTTAACACGTATGCCCATTATCATTAAAAAATATGTTTCTTATTACTCAGGAGTTATGCCCTGTCTCTGACATTTGCATAAGCACTTTGACCTTTTCTTAAGCGCTGTGTGATGATGGACACTAAAAGGTTTAATAACTTAAACTACACTATATCCTTAGGGGACTTTTTCACATGGGTCAGTATCATAATAAGTTTGAACTTTTATTTATACTTGACTGCGGAAAGAACATGCAAGAGATATAAATATCCAATCTTTCTCTATTTTTTTCTTTTTGTGTGTGTGTGTGTGTGTGTGTGTGTTTGTGTGTGTGTGTGTGGTATACGAGAGGGGGAGAGCTCAACATGAGTCTTTCAAATCAATGAATGCTCATTCTGAACACTCTGCTGACTGATTTGATGTTAGATTTGAATTCTGACTGATCCATATTCCATTTGGCTTCTGACTGAAAGCCATCACAAATAATTTTTCCCTATAGTAATGGAATTGATCTTCATACACAGTGCAGTGTGTGAACGCAATTATAGAATGACATGTAACTTTTTTGCTAATTAAATTTAAAAAAATTTCAATATCACAGAACAGTTTTAATGCTCAACCTCACTGATAAAAACTGAGGAACAATGCTCAATGAATGCTCTGAGTTAGTACTTTGAGAACAACTTTAGGTGTGACCAGCTGTGAATATGTGTGCAACGCGTCAATGAACACTGACTGAAATGTATAGCCTCTGCCGGTGACGTCATTGGATGCACCTGTAGCAGGGCTATAAATAGATGCATCAGGTATTTTGTCTGAAGAGCAGTTCTGGGGCATCCCAGTGCGGCAATGAAGCGCAGCATCTCGCTTTTATCAGGGAACAAGGGTTACAGTCAAGTAACCTGAGACATTCCTTTTCAAAAAGCTACACTTATGATGCTGCGCAGAGTTAGCGCTTTGGGAACGAGAATACCCACGCTGCCACACTGTGGATGTCCGGACCACTTACGGTTGTGTAGTGTGCTCACAAGAGCGCGAGAGGTCTCAGACATGAGCTTGTGATATCAACTCAAGGACATAAGAGTCCAAATCTAATGAATGTGTGCGGAGAGGACCAGCCTGCCGCATAACAAACATGCTGCAGAGGGACACCTCTAGCCAAAGCTTTAGAGTAGGTGACCCCTCTGGTAGAGTGAGCCCTGATACCTACTGGCAAAGCTTGACCGCGCACCTCGTAGGCCAGGGCAATAGCATCCATCACCCAATGCGACAGTCTGCTTGGTGGCTGCCACCCCCCCCTGTTGTGGCCCCCATGGCAAACTAATAGTTTCCCTGACTTATGTCCACCGCACTAGCCAGTGGCATTGGTCTGAAGGGCACAGACTGGACAAAGTCTGTGAAGTCTTTCCTGCTCCGACGTTGTAAACGGCAGGGAGAAGAAGGCTTCGAGAGTGACCAGATGTAAGGTCGAGAAAGGAACTTTAGGCAGGTAGTCAGAGTGAGGATGCAAAATTGCTTTAGCCATTCCTGGGGCAAAATCTAAGCAGGCTGGCAAGACAGACAGAGCCTGTAGATCCCCAATTCTTTTTAGAGAGGTGATTGCCATAAGAAAAACCATCCTGGGAGTCAGCAGTTTATCAGACGCTGACTCTAGAGGTTCAAAGTGCGTCTTAACCAGACCCTCAAGGACTATTGCTAAGTCCAATGAAGGGGTCCTGGTCCTAGCAGGAGGCCTCTGTTGCATAGCTCCATGAATGAAACGAGCGAGTAGAGGATGTCCTCCCAACGGCACCCCATCAATCAAGCCAAAATGGCGGCCACATAGACCCTGAGAGTGGCGGGGCATGTGCCTGCTGACAATTTTTCCTGCAGAAAGTCCAGAACTGAAGCAATCTGGCAGTTAACTGTATCTGCATTATGTGCACTGCACCATCTTTCCAAGACACCCCATTTATTGGCGTAACTTCTTCTGGTAGAGGGAGCCCTAGCACAAGAATGTCTCGATAACTTCAGGTGAAAACCCAGTGTCCCTCAGTTGGTACCCTTCAGGGACCAAACATGAATGTTCCACAGATCGAGACGGGGATGAAATATTGTCCCCTGCGCCTGAGACAGAAGGTCCCTCCTGTCCGGAATAGCCCAAGGCGAGCCGTTGAGGAGAGACATTATCTCTGAGAACCATACCCTGATCGGCCAGCGCGGCACTATCAGTAAGAGTCAGGGCCCTTGCCAAGACTCCCGGGAGCAGAGAAACCGGGGGGAAAACATACAGGCGCATTCTGGGCCATGTATGTGCAATCGCGTCCAGACCCAGGGGGGCTGGGTGACTCAGAGAGAAATACAGGGGACATTGCGCTGTCTGTTGGGAGGTGAAAAGGTCCAATTCTGCTCTTGTAAAATCTCAACAAGATTTGTTCCACTACCTTGGAGTGGAGTTTCCACTCCTCCATCGGTATTTTCAGTCTGGACAGTAAATATGCTCCCAGGGATATCCAGGGATATAAGCTGCTCTGATTAACGGGAGCTTACACTGGGCCCAAAGGAGAATCTGCCATGCCAGTCTGTTCAGCTGGCGTGAACGTAGACCTCCTTGATGGTTTATGTAAGAGACTACCGCTGTGTTGTCCACCCGCACCAAGACATGGCAGCCTCTGTAGGAAGTATTTCAGGACCAAAAATACAGCCATCAACTCAAGACAGTTAATGTGACAATTGAGCTGACGACCCTCCCATTCCCCTTGAGCTGGACCACCACTTAAGACCGCTACCCAGCCCGTCAGGGAGGCATATGTCGTTAGCAACCTGCAACGGCAAGACGCACCAGAGTGTGACCTAAAGTGAGGAACCGGGGTCTGAACCACATAGAAAGGGTACGTAGCACGCAGCGCGTAACCCTTATCAGCCTAGGAGATTGGCCCTTGGAGGAAATGTTCTCGTGTGCAGAAGTCCCAAAGGGATCACCGAGGACGCAGATGCCATGAGACCTAGTATTCGTTGGTACTGACGAACAGTGCAACCTTGGCCTAGCCTGACTTTGCTTAGGGTGTTCTGAATTGACATGGTTCGATCGGGAGACTATTTTGCCCGCATCGTGATCGAATTCCATACAACTCCCAGATAGGTAATTCCCTGAGTGGGAGAAAGAACGCTCTTTTTGACATTGAGTCTCAGACCCAGAGAAACCAGATGAGCTGGTATCCCTGTGAAGACGATATCCCTGTGCTGTAATGCCAGTTCTTGTGACTGTGCTAGTATGAGCCAGTCATCTATTTAATTCAGAATCCGGATGCCCCGGAGTCACAAAGGAGCCAGTGCTGCATCCATGCATTCCGTGAATGTGCGGGTTCATAAGGTTAGACCGAATGGAAGAACCCAATATTGGAAAGCTTCGCCCCCTAAAGCAAACCTCAGGAACTTCCTTTGTTGTGGCAGAATTACTATATGAATGTACGCGTCCATGAGATCGATCGTGACCAACCAATCGCAATGTTGGATTTGAGACACGACCGTCTTGACGGTTAGCATCTTGAAATTGAACGCCCTGAGCGATTCAAGCCTCGAAGGTCAAAGATCGACGCAACCCCCCCCCCCATCCTTATTGGGAACCAGGAAGTATCTGCTGTAGTAACCTGACTCTCTCTCTGGAAGGGGAACATGTTCTATGGCCCCTTTAACCAAGAAAATTTGCAGTTCTTTCCACAGTATACATGCTTGCTCCGGTTTCAGGGTAGTGGGAACTACGCCCTTGAAATGCGGAGGATTGGAACAAATTAAATTCTGTAGCCTTTTTTTTTACTGTTCTCAGGACCCACATAGAACCACCTGGCAGTAGTTTCCATGTTCTCTGAGATGGGTATCGATTCTGACACTTCCTGTTGAGGGGATGTCAAGTGTCCCATGTCCTGGACTAAGGCAGGAAGCAACGGAACACCCAACATTTCGCTGGAAACCGCTAACTCCCGAAACACCAGAGGCGGCAGGAATGGAGCGGTTTTTTAGGGGTATCGGGAGGGTACAGGTGGATGTTTCACATGACCTGTCCCAAGGGGGGGGCTACCCCCACAAGGCTGGGTGTAAAACCATCAGGGTTTTGGTTTTTTCTTTTTAGAAATAACTGTCCTGAGGTCTTGCTTTTGGGGCTGCTGAGGGCGACGAACCAGCCCCCAGTTTTTACGAGGGGGAGCACGATTAGCCATGCTTTGTTTTTGATCCTCCCGTCTAGAAGGACCGGGGCGGGGCTGGGTGGCCGACAGCCCCTCCCCCTGAGTGTGGCGAGGAAGGAATTGCCCGAAGGCTTCCTCGTGACTTTTTGCCTCCTGGAACCTGGTGATAACTATATTCATAGTGTCACCAAATATGCCATAAGGCAAGAAGGAAAGTTTTGTCCTTGTCTCTGATGTCCGATAGGTTAAGCCATAAGTGTCTGTCAGTGCTGACTAAAGCAGACATAGACCGGCCAATGGTGCGGGCCACCTGCTTGGTCGTGCAGAGAGACAGAGAAAGCCTCTTCGTCGACCGTGGTGCCCTCACTCAGGTCCTTCAACAGATTAGCCTAGTGCACCTGTAACACTGCCATAGTGTGCAGGGCAGCACCAGCCTGACCTGCTGCCTGATAAAGCTTTCCCACAAGTGTGGAGGTGGTCCTGCACAGCTTTGTGGGGAGAGTGGGTCTCTTTAGCGATGATGTTGAGCCAGGCGAGAGATAACCCGCAAGTGTCTCTTCTACCAGCGGCATCACCAAATACTTCAACCAATTAGACTAGTACGCCTGTAACACTGCCATAGTTTGCAGGGCAGCACCAGCCTGACCTGCTGCCTGATAAGCCTTCCCCAAAAGCGTGGAGGTGGTCCTGCACAGCTTTGTTAGTCGAATATGTCAACGCGAGGGCACAAAGACACGGGAAGTATAAGGATTCCTTATACTTCATGGAAGAAAGGAAGTGACTGATATAGCATTCCCTTCCCTTTTTTTTTTTATTTATTTAATTTTTTGATTTTTTGATTTTTTTGGCCACCAGACAGAAATCTGTCTTCTAGTTTGGAGCGTTTGGGGGGGTCTCTTGTTCCAGTAATGCGTTGAATGTACAGAGGTTCAGCGTCACCCTCATAAACCGAAGAGGCGCTGAGGCGCGCTTCAGGCTTACGAGAAAGATCAGCTGGATCTAGGGAGAGAGTGAGTGATAGGAACGGACCCGTCTCTCACTCCTCAGCCAGATCTATGCGAGAGCCCAAAGATGAAAGAGTGGGCGCTGGATCTTGGAAGCGAGACGTGTGTGAAGCATTTTGACTGTAAACAGATCGCAATGCCTGCACCTGCCCTGCCACAACGCAAGGGCAGCATGCTCTTCCCCCAAACACACAAAACAACACTGGTGTGTGTCTGTTTCGGGCATAGAGCGTAAACATGAGAACACACACCACTTGCTTTGTTATTCAGTGATTCTTTTTCTTCTTTTTTTTTTTAAAGAAATGAGAAAGAGAAAGGTTTCTGCGCACTACCTAACAATTCTAACTCCTAACAGAGGAAAGTAGAAAGTTTCTGACAGGTTCATGAAGCACACACACACACACAGAGTGATCTGAAGACAAAAGATCTGACAATGCATCTGTGATGCATCTATTTAGAGCCCTGCTGCAGGTGCATCCAATAATGTCACCGGCAGAGGCTATAAATTCCGGTCAATGTTCATTGACGCGTTGCACACATATTCACAGCTGGTCACACCTAAAGTTGTTCCCAAAGCTCTAACTCAGCGTAGCTTCATAAGTGTAGCTTTTTGAAAGGGAACGTCACTTTTGTAACATACTGTGAATGAAACATCACTCTGGTACTATTTTTAACTTTAATCAAATTTTTTTAAATGTATAAATTATAAATTCTCATTAATTTATCATTTAATTTTTATGCTGAGGCACAAAGCACCACAAAATGATCATAAAATTTCGATCTGACTCTTGGATTAAATTTCAAGACTTTAGAAGCCATATGATTGCTTTGTGTGAGGAACAAGTGGCAATAATTAGCCTATATATTACTTAATTTTCCTATTTTGGAGCAACTATTTTCATATGTTATATTGTGCCAACATCTCTTTCTGAATAATACTGTTTTATACTGCTTGTCTGTTGGTTACTCAGTGAGGCGTAGTCAGCTAATAAAAATAATTTATGGCAGGTTGCAAATAGTAGGAATGTGGTAGAGATTCTGCTACTCTTAAATACTAATGCTAATGAAGGTGTCACAATTTATCACATTCCCTTGATTGTTTGTTACCGCAGCACTGAGAGATAACCGGATTGAGCTGGTCCGCGCCACATCTCAGGAGTTGACGATCAGCATTAGTGAGGTCACGCTGGCAGACGAGGGCCTGTACACCTGCTCCCTCTTCACCATGCCTGTCAAAACAGCCAAGGCCTTCCTCACTGTCCTCGGTAAGAGTTCATTTCACACAGGATCTGTACATCCTCATTCAGCCATTTAAGAGATAAAGCAAATTGTTTTGTGAAGAGTCATTATTTCACAAACTTTGGTGATTCATTTATTAATTTAAATCCTGAATTTGATTGATCTCAAAATTATTATTGAGGGTTTGATAATGTTCTGCAAACACCACCTTCAGTAGGCTTGATGCTTAGGAGAAGACACATCTTGAATGTAATTTTTTAATATTTTTTTTTTATTATTATTTCAGAAATTCCACTATTAGTTATATGGAGCATAGAGATATTGCTATATTGTTACTTAATGTGTGCAATCAGTCTATATTGGGTTTGAATGAGAATTTTTTTTAAGGAGTTGCACCATTAACAACTAAAAAGAAAATGGCAAAAATTTGTGGTTTTCTGAAAGTAGGGAGATAATTAGAATTTTACTTCAGAATGTGGTGGGGGCGTTACAAATCTAACTTTGGCCGGAATCAGGATTTAATTAAATGGATTCACCCGGTCGCCTTCAACAAAGGCACAGTTGATCACAGAACAGAGAAATGACACAGAAAGAAGTTTAATTAGTTCTCTCTATCAACTTTTCCTTCTTTTGTCAATCAAAAGTCAAACAGACGTTGTATGAAGTCCCAAACATACCAGTGTTATAATGTCAGCTATGACAGCCCCAAACATTGCTTAATGCCATATTCTTGCATTAATTAGGAGCCCAATTAGCTAGTCTCATTTTAATTAGTTGGCGTACACCAGCAAAATCAGAATTGTACACTCTTTGTCGACAAGCCTGCATTGTATTAGTGTTTTGCTCATTGTGAATGCATGAATGGATGCAAATTAATTTGAATGTTGTAAATAATATCTAGGAAAAATAAATTATATATAAATCACATAAACAACACTTTTTCTTATATATCAAGAAATTAATAAATCAGAAGCTACAGCAAAGTGTCTTGGTGTCTTCCAGGCCTATCCTCATTTTAGGACAATATTAACAAATGGCACAGAGTCCAGTTGAGGTTATAGAGTGACTGATGTATTTAATGCATTGTACATTTTGGTTGTTTTAATTGGGGTTGTTTTTGTTTTGATTTATTTTGAAGGAATGTGATTAAGGCCTAATACACAGGGGAGAATAAGGCCTGTGAACAGAATGCCAAATGTCTGATCTCATCTTCAATCAAAGTGAACCCAATATCTAATTTTCCTGACTAATGTTCCCTATTGATTTTCCTTTGTCTCAGCCTGCTACATCAGAGAGGAAGCGCATGACACAGTAATGTATTTGTTGGCCACAGAATTTCCTGTGTGCTTCAAATATTTTATCAGATTGAAATGCTGATTGCTCTTTTACATGGATAACAAAAAAATGACATCATCACAAACATATGAGGTTCAACGTCTTCTCTCTCAGACAGTGTTGTATAGATAAGTTGTAGCCATTTTCAAGGCACTTTAAAAGAAGTTTGTCTGATACACTTTAAGTGGAATGGGGAGGAAAATGTTTTATGAATGTGTTATTTGTCATAACCTCTATTTTATTCAAGATTTACTCACTTTAAAACTCTGTCATAATAAGATTGAAAAACCATCCTGAGTAAAGTGTCTAAATTCAAATTAACCTCAATGAATGACAAAACCCCAGGCAAAATAAAAGACTGGAATAGGCAATAAATAAAATATCTCTAATCTATTTCCATTAAACTCTCACTTACCCACTGCTCATATTTTGGAAATGCATAAAGCATAAAGTAATAATCCCTCTATCTACACTTTCTCTGTAAATACAGGTGTGCCTAAGAAACCACAGATTAAGGGACTCACCAAGCCTGCAATGGAGGGTGATCACATCAATCTGACCTGTATGACCTCTGGCAGCAAACCTGCGGCTGATGTCCGATGGTTCAGGAATGAGAAGGAGATCAAAGGTGAGGGACGTTGGTAAAAATACCAATAACTTTATGATGTTACAGAGCACAAAAAAAACATGCTTCGCATGAATTTGTGTACATGCAGTGGGGGGTGGGACAAAATTTGAAACAACATTTTAAAATCTGAGATTTCAACTCCCATGTACATCTCAAAATAAACAGTTATACTGGTAATTTTGAAAGCAAAGGAAAAAAAAAAGAAACTATATTTTTAATATGAAGATATTATATAGAAGGAAAAATTGAAGATTCCCTCATTTTTTGAATTTACTAGTCAGGCGTTAACAAATTTGTGAAATTTGACTCCAAAAACTCAGATTTCCTTACTTCCGTCAAAGCCCAAAAGATGCTCTTTGGAACATTCTCAAATCATGATGGACCATCAGGTTTTGCACAAACTTGTGAAGTTCATGGCTGCTTGAATGCATCTGTCATTAAAGTAAAAGAGGGACATACCAAATACTAAGAATTTCTGAAATGCATGTACATTTTTACTCACTTTGTTATGCTGATATTATAATTTGTATTTTAAAATATATATATTGAAAAACTAAGTGGTCTCAGACTTCTGGTTCCCATTATATTTTCTCAATGTATCTCGGTTACAACAAAATTGATATTTTAAGCACGTAAATCACACTTTCAGTTAAATGAAGGTGGTATTTAGGTAGTTAAAGGGATAGTTCGCCCAAAAATGAAGATTCTCTCTCCATTAAGATTATTTAGAACAATTGATCTGTATAGGTCCATACAATGCAAGTGAATTGTGACCAGAACTTCAAAGCTTAAAAATGCACGTGATGGCAGCATAAAAGTAATCCATAAGAATCCAGTGGTTAAATTGATATCTTCTGTAGCAATATGATAGGTTTGGGCATGTGCATAGAATACGCAAGTGATGCACAATTTTTTTTATGGGGAAAATGTATTGATGTGTAAATACAAATGTTACAGTTCACTGATCATTCTTTTTAGCAATTATAGCAGCTTCTCAATCACCTCCTTCATGAGCTCTTCTTGTAGCATAATTTCCATGGCGACCATATCACCAGCTGCACCACATAGCTGGTGCAACCGATCTTGGGCAAGAACTCAACTCATGCTCAATTCTCCACTCATGTTTTACTGTGACGTCAAGCAATGTAATTTGTTGTGTGGCAGTGCCTGTCCACCAGGGGGGCCCCACACTGTCAAAGACATTATAAGTAGTGTTCCCCCGTGCAAATATTTGCTTATGGACCCAAAAAGGCTAGGACCAGCACTGTTGTGTTGAATCTATTGATGTTTTTGATGATGATCTATGATATTATTTTGGTATTGTAGCACACCTAAAAGCAGAAGAAACTTTATTTTAATTGCACACGCATTCTACACTTGCACTTATTACACGCAAATAAATTTACGCTTTTCATCCAACACTGAATCACGGTGGGTGACACAACTGTAATAGAACAAACCAGTTAATTTACCCATTTCGATGATTGTGTGAGTCACTCACGGCAATAATGCCAGGCACAAGGAAAAAGTCGTACAATTTTTTGTATTTCTTTATAATCTCCACTGAATGATCATTAGATATAACACAGTAAGTAGCCTACAGATTCTTTACTCTCAGAGTTTAATGGAGAAGTAGGCCTGTAAATTAAATTTAGCCATATAATTTATGTATTATTGCTTGGTAAGATGGTTTATAAAAATCTAAAGTTATCCAACCACAGAGTGTGTTTATCTCTGGCTATCTGCTGTAACATTCTGCTCCACAAAGGCAAAATGCAGTAACTATGGCAACACTAAAACTAAAAAAAAAAAATTTACTTAAAAGTTTTTTGATATTCCAGCAAAATATGAATTATCAAATTTTCTCCATTTGTTTTCTCTGAATCTTAGGATAGTTGAGCCAAACCCGTCTGTCGTAGGACAGATCACTGCAGTTGTTACCTTTTGGTGCTATTTCTGTGTGCATGATCTAACCCCTAAATATGGCTTTTGTAGTTAACCTAATTTAGTTAAATCAGTTATGTTAAATAAAATGTATTAGTTAAAATGTTTTACCAGTTACCGGTAATTTAGATGTTACCACATAAAGCACATTTTTAGGTTGACATTTAATTTTTTTCTAAAGCGACCCCATTCATAACTCAGTTTTGACAAAATGTGTTGCCGCTGTGTTTTGCCTTTGAAGGTCAGTATTGTTGTTTAACAATATTTATGTATTTATAGTTTTTTACAAATTTCGCAAATATGCTTCATGTAAAAAACTTTGTCATTTTGCTTGTTTTAGGTAAAAGTGTGCTACATACAGTTTCATATAAATTCCTTTTTTAAAGTGAAAAATATAATTTAATATGACTATATAAATCTGATTACTTCAAGTTATACCTACAAAAGTATTTTTTAGTGTTAGATCAGTTAGAAATGAATCCTCAATGTAAAAATGACCTCTTTCATAGTGTAGGCCATATGACTAAAGCTTTCTGGTAAATGAAATTCCATGTGCTTTCTTTAAATTGTACCCAATATTGGTTACTACAGCAGCATAAAGTTGATTCTGGACTTAACTACTATAGAAATATACATCTTATATACATATGATCGTCTTGCATTAAACATTCTGCCCCCCTCACTTTTTAAATGATTGCTATGCCCCTGGGTGTGGGTGAGAGACAGATGAATATTTAAGTAATTTTTTCCTATAAATTCTTCTCCCTGCCCAATAGATGGCAACATGCATGAAGAATGTGAATCGCCAAAAATTAAAGAAGAAGAAAAAAAAAAGTGAATGTGGAGATTGATAGTAAAAAAAATTACTTCAGTATTGATCTGTTTCTTACCCAAACCTATAATAATGATTCTGAATATATTGATTAAACCACTGGAGTCATATGGATTACTTATATGCTGCCTTTATGTGTCTTTGGAACTTGTGAGGATCTACAGAGCTGAAATATTCTTCTAAAAATCTTTGTGTTCTGCATAAGAAAGAAAGTCATGCGCATCTGGCATTGTACGAGGGTGAATAAATGCTGAGAGAATTTTCATTTTTAGGCCAACTATCCCTTTAAAGGTTAAATTAGGTAATTGTAGCTACCCCATAGCATCTTCTCCACAGATCCATCAGTATTGATGCCCCATCCTAGTCAGGCAGGAAGACGCAGTAGGAAAGCAAAAGATTTCTCTAAGTAGCCTAGTCTAGCTCTCTCTCTCTCTCTCTCTCTCTCTCTCTTTCTCTGCTCTGCATACCACTGAGTGCCTTTGTCACATATTTGCTGTACTTCTAAAAATACAGCGGTTCTAATTAGTGATGAGACTAAGTTTCCCACTCTGACTGATTATTGTGTCTCTTGTGGATGGAACCTTGGAGAGTGGCCTCCACAGTGAGGAAGGAATGAACCCCAGAGAATGAAGTAGAACTAAACAGTGTTTATTTGTCTTTGTAATGACTTTGTTTGGATAAAGTAGCTTGTTTTTCTGTATATTACATTACAGAATGATTTACAGAACTATTCCTTTAATTTAACTTAATATTCAACAATGGTGGCTGGAGTTTCCTTATTTTTCAATCCCAAGTCCCACAGTCTGTTCTTATGTGTAAAAAAAAAAAAATAAATAAATAAATATATATATATATATATATATATATATATATATATATATTAGCAATTTTATAGCTGGATTCTTGTTACTTTGTTGAGAGAACTGTGCAAGCAATCAAGAGCATAAAAACCCATTGTATCCCATGAGAAGCTATTAAAAAAATACCACTTCAAGGTAGCACTTTGAAGAAATTGAGAGTTTCTATGGAAGTACTTGTGAGCGGGTATTTCTAGATTCGTCAGGGCACTTTTGAAAGCTTTTCATTATTCTGCATTCAGCAAAATCCGTCAAACCAGAGCTTTAATCCATGACCAAAATAAAGAAATAACAGGAGTACTTCAAGCCAGAGCAAGAAAGTTTAGCCTCTTATCAGTTTCTAACCAAGGGTTCTCATATTTTTGACTCTGAACTGGAATCCTGATTAGCTGTCTTATCAGACATTATGTCCACAGTCAATCCCTCTGGTCATTTGATAAACAGACTGAATTTGTAAGCACGGGAGGATTTTGAGAGCTTATTTCATTTCATTAAGAGATCAGTGATGTTTCAGATGAGAATAGCGAACAAGTAAGCTGCTTTGTTTAAGATTCTTTTAAGAAACTGATCTCTTTACATGCAACTCAGTTTTGCTGTAGTCTTAAATTACAGATACGATCTTCATGTTCATTAACAATCACAGTCTTTGAGTAAGCTTGGATGTATCCTTTAATTAACAGTGATAATTTTATGCCTGGTAACGATATGCAAGAAAACATGCATTTAACCTTGGTGAATGTGAGAAACGTTTTGATGTTTTAATGACAAAACTACTTTCAGATGGTCTTCATACTTATTCCCTTAGTATTTCTTTATAATTCTGTTTTCTATTAATTAAATAAAAAGTGTTTTCAAGCCATTACCTGATTAGTTCAGCTTTATTTTTTCTTTAGCATTGAGGCCAGGGACAAATATGACCACTAACACTGAAAAATTTCCTTCCTCTCTGACTCTGCGACCCCACTGCAGCCATGGTGTGTTTTTTAGATGTGTTTTTGTAATATAGGTGCAAGTTATTAATTGTTTATCTGCCATAGAAACCAATGTAGGCAGTAGGCGATAAGGCAGCTTTTGGAACAGAGCCATAACAAAATATGACATATTTCATCAATCAAAATTGCAAGAGCAGTATTACCTCACATGAATTTGTAAGCAGATGGTTTAAACAAGAAAGTAGCATGTGGTAAATATATTTAGATAATGCCGCATGTAGCCTGTACTGTGAACTCAGGAGGGGTTTGCTAAGATTTCCCTGTCAGTCCACATTCATATACCATAAAGTTTATGGGCTCTCATTTGATTGTGAAGTGTCAGTCTTGGATATTTTCATCATGAATGTGTACAGTGATGGATGGATCCAATAAGACAAACACATTTCAAGTATGCATGAAAGAGAGTGTGACTGAAAGAGATGCAAAACACATACTTACACAATGTTTATCAACAAGACCCAAAGAAATCAGAAGTAGAGTTTTGTGGCTTTTAATCCATGTATGTTAGCTTTAAGGCCATTTATATGCCAGTGTCCTGCTCTAACTACCTGTTGTATTAGGAAAATACAGAAATGAAAACTCTGCTACTCTGCTACTCAAGTAGTTTCATGGGTTGATGAAGTGGGCTTATAATAAAAATAAGACAAAGGAAGTGAAGGTGAATTTTCAGCAATGTCAGTGACTTCTATATGGTTTATTTGGTTTCATGTCAGAGCAGTAAAAGTCAACTAAAATATATTTATTTTAGGCACTGATGAATCCAATTGGTCAAACTATTGTTTTATTTTTCTATTGTAGGGTGGTTCTTTGAGAGTGTAAGTCAGTTCTCCAAGAGTGAAGGGCAGTTCTTTAAGAGTGTAGGGTGGTTCTTTAAGAGGATGGTTCTTTGAGAGTGTAGGGTGGTTCTCTAAGGGCGTTTTTTTTTTTTTTTAGAGTGTAGGGCCATTCTTTGAGAGTGTAGGTTGGTTCTTTGAGAGCGTAGGGTGATTCTTTGAGAGTGTAGGGTGGTTCTTTGAGAGTGTAGGGTGGTTCTTTAAGAGTGAAGGGCTGTACTTTTAAGCGTGTAGGGAAGTTCTTTAGGAGTGTAGGGTGGTTCTTTAGGAGTGCAGGGAGATTATTTAAGAGTGTAGGTGGGTCTTTGAGAGCGTAGGGTGGTTCTTTGAGAGCATAGGGCAGTTCTCTAAGAATGTAGGGTGGCTCTTTAATAGCGTAGGGTGGTTCTTTAAGAGTGAAGGGCAGTTCTTTGAGAGCATATGGCAGTTCTTTGAGAGTTTAGGTGCGGTTCTCTAAGAATATAGTCTCATTTTTTAATAGTGTAGAGAAGTTCTTTGAGAGTTTAGTGTGTTTTTAAGAGTGTAGGGTGGTTCTTTAAGAATGTAGGGCAGTTGTTTGAGAGTTTAGGGCAGTTCTCTAAGAGTGTAGTGTGGTTCTTTAATAGTGTAGGACAGTTCTTTGAGAGTGCAGTGTGGTTTTCTAAGAGTGTAGGGTGGTTCTTTAATAACATAAGGGTGTACTTTAAGAGCATATGGTGGTTCTTTGAGAGTGTAGGGTGGTTCTTTGAGAATGTAGGGTGGTTCTTTAAGAGTGAAGCATAGTTCTTTGAGAGTTTAGGGCAGTTCTCTAAGAGTGTAGTGTGGTTCTTTAATAGTGTAGGGTGGTTCTTTGAGTGTAGGGTGGTTCTTTGAGAGTGCAGTGTGGTTTTCTAAGAGTGTAGGGTGGTTCTTTAATAACATAGGGGTGTACTTTAAGAGCGTAGGGTGGTTCTTTAAGAGTGAAGCGTAGTTCTTTGAGAGGATAGGGCAGTTTTTTGAGAGTGTAGGGTGGCTTCTTTGAGAATGTGTTTCCTTGAACTCCAGGTTTACATAATGTTAAGCTGATTTTGTAATCATATCAAGCTTAACATTAATTTGTTGTGAATAATCTTATATTAATCCTTTTTTCCATTTATGGCTTAAAAATCCATTTAAGTCATTTGATTATAGAAAACAGGCATACTTATGTCATACAAAAAACAAAAATTGGGGGGTTGAATTTCCATAGAAAATAAACACATTGTGATATATAATTACAGTAATATAAAATTCTGACTGCCCACTCCTAGTTTGTGCATGTACAGGAATTTGCACACAGCTTCTTACCCTCACAGCTTCCTTTACATCATATCTAGAGCAATCAATCAATAGTCATTAAAAAATGAATTCTAAAATGCCTCCTGTCCCTTGGCAGAAAAATGAATAAAACATGGACCTCAACAACATTTTCAATCAGACCTCTCCCCAAATCTCTCTGACAACCACCTTATTCCCCATCTTAGTGTGTATTTTAGGTTTATGTGTACATAGTAAGATATAAACCTTTTACAGAAATGTTAAATGTTTTTTATAATTCTCTTGTATACCCTGTGTGGTCTCAGAGAGTGGGAATGTTTCTCTGCATCCTCCTCAAGGATGATAAGGGTGCTCATCTATCCAGACCTCCTTCAGGGAGGAGAACTCCCCTGAGGAGAACTATGAGAACTTGTAACAGATTTGCCGACAGGAAAATCTCCAGAGCAGATGAAAGAAAGAGAGCTTGACCTCAGAAAATATCTCTCATTTTAACAGTTTGAATATAAAATGGCAGCATGTAAGTCACTAAGTCAGCAGGCAATGTTGATTTAACAATTTTATTGTCAATGTACACACAATTGTAGAAACACAAGGTGTATGTCCATATATGTATATACATGTATACATGTAAACAGTACATATAAATTTGTCTTGCTCATTTGAAATAAGATGATTTTAATGTACTATATAAGCATACTCTAAAACAGTGTTTTTTAATGGGAAGCAGGTCTGTTCTGATAGGGTCATGGACAGCAGGGGACAACCAATGCTAAATGCAAATAATAAAATGCAACAAACTAGATAATCGTGAATTATTTGAATAGCTAGCTAAATAAATTGGCTTATCTACTTCTAAAAAGGTGGAGAAAATACTTTGTATGTCTTTTGTTATTGACATAAAAGGTTGTCCAATCATTCTCCACATTATTTTTGGTGCAAAATCATCTGTCACTTGGTAGAAACCCACCAAATTAGGCAGATGGCAACTGACTGGTTGTGTGACCTCCAAAACTATGAACAAAGCTATGCAAAGTAATAGCAAATATGACCCAGACTGCATTAAATATGGGTTTACTTGCCACAAGGACAAGGTTTGTGCAAACAACAATGCTTTTGGGGGGATATTTATAGGCTAACAAGAGTTTGAAATTCAATTTTGTATGATAAATACAAAAACTTGGTTTTGATTTTGGGATGGGTAACCACATGGTGTAAAAAAAAAAGAAAGAAAAGAAAACCACTGCCTTAACATTCACAATGTAAATCTCCCTTTCCTGTCCACCCAAACTATTTAATGAAACTAAGCTGCAAAAACAGGTCATTCATGTTAACAATGTCACAAAAGTGAGTACATTATCAAATGGCCACCCACAAATAAACATCTATTCAATGCTCAACACTTGTCAATTAGTCACATGCAAGTTTCCAAATCAGTTTTCTAGTCCTAACAGAGGTCAATTACATATGGAAGTATTATGGTTAGTACAGTTGCAAAAACAGCTGGTTTAATTGTAAGGGTCTGAGAGAGGGTGGAGGATTATCATTTAAAAAATAAATTACAACTGTTGTCTGCTGTCCTGACTAACATTAAATGTTAACTTTTATGAAAAGGGCAGATGCTATTTGCACTAAGGTGCAAATAATGGTACATGCTAGTTACACCACAGGGTAAATAGTGCCAGATATTATTTGCACCCAAACCCTGGTGAAAATAATTGTAGATACTAATTGCATCCTGGTGCAAATAGTGTCAGATCAGATTGCTAGAGTTGGGGTACTTGAGTTTGGATTCGGACTTGAGTCTTAGTCACAAGTCCAATTTTAATGGACTTGGACTTGTCATGGAATCGGATGCATTTTTACTCAGACTTGACTCGGACTTGAGCCTTTGGGACTTCTATCTGGTTTATTTGCTTTCATGTCAGAGTGGTAAAAGTAAACTAAAAGATATGTATTTTAGGCGCTGATGAATCCAATTGGTCGAACAATTGTTTTCTTGTAGTGGAGTGTAGGGTGGTTTATTAAGATTGTAGGGCTTTTTTCAGAGTGTAGGGTGGTTCTTTGAGAGTGTAAGGCAGTTCTCTAAGAGTATAGGGCAGTTCTTTAAGAGTATTGGGCTGTTCTTTGAGAGGGCCTTTTTTTTAGTCCAGCCGAGTTCATGACATGTGATTCAATTAAAAAATAAATAACAAAACAGAAATTTATGAACACATCTCTGTCTGCATGCAGCTGTATTAGCCCCTGAATTCTTAGATATAGCCAGAGTTCTTTCACTGTGTTTAAGCAGACATACGTACGTGCACAGGCACGCTCATCAGTCAACCAATACACTTGAATGTCACTACAGAGACTACTGTATAACATCGACTACCGTGATGGCTGGCATGACAAAAACATAAAGACGGGCATGTATCCAATGTAATAGAAACTAAACAAGGCAGTTTCTTATGTCACAGGACCTGACAACTGGTAAAATTGCATGTGGCATTTGCGCAGCCAAGACGGTGCTCGCATTGCGGTTTCATCGTGGTTAAAAACTTAAAATCCAGCACCTATTGTGTCAAGTCACACACATCATGTGTCTCACAGTTTACTTAAACAACATATCATATTAAAAATACATAAAAATAGTATTAATATTGGATAGTAAGTCTTTTTAGGCATAATTTATCTATACAAATAGGCTTCTGTAGTCTCTTGTGGTCCACACAGTGTTGTCAGCTTGAACTGGTCCATAATAACTTGTTGAATTTACTGTGAAACTTTTTAAATAGTCAGAGAAATAAGCGTTATTCACAACATTCAATCATGCACAATAAAATATTAGGACATTTTATTTATTTTATTTTTATTGTAAAACCATTGAGTAACATATGCTCGTCTCTGACACTTTTGAAGTACAATTCTGTTAAATTTTCTTTGGTTGGTGTTTTCCACAATTTGACTAGAAAATCATGTCCGTGACTACATGGACCTAATATTATCAGTGGGCTTTTCCAGTGTTTTTGGATGTAGCATTTGCAGTCAAATCGTGAGACGTAACTTCTCAGTGAGTGCTAAATACTACTATTGACTCATTTGTTTGTACTGTATTTTCAGAAATCAGTCGGCTGATAGAGAAAAAGATTCAGAAAGAAATCTCAGTATATACTATTATTTATCTTAAGATAAGGATCATTTTAAATACAACTAAATTGGCAAATAGAAAAAGTTAAAATTTGAAACATAATAACACATAATAACAATGCATCTTTCACTTTCTTTAGTTTATGTTGAGTGGAGGGGAAAAAGCAACAAATAACTGAAATGTCAACAGAACGCAATAAGATGTGTGTTGAAGGACAGTTTTTGTCTTCATACACCTAAAGCATATGCTTTCATTCTAAAACCACTTTGAAGTCTGTTCAGAAGGATACTAATCATAAAGTATATGAAATGCAACAGAGGTGTTTTTGTTACTTTTATATTGACAAACTGTTTTTCTTAGTTGTGAAGTTTAAAATAGCCTTAAAATATGGATATGAGTTTACAGTTACAATTTTAATTCAGATTATTGAACAGATTAATATCTCGACTTTGACTCAGCCTGTTATATGGACTCGGTCTCAAGTTCGACTCTACCCCTTTTGGACTTGGACTCAAATCGGACTCGGTTGTTTAAAGCCTCAGACTTGACTTGGATTCGACTAAGGTGTACTCAAACCCAACAGTACTATTTGCACCCATATTTATATACTAACATACAGCATATGGGAATCACTACAGTATGTTTATTGTGTTTATTTTGAGAGTCCCACAGACACACTACTTTAACCCCTACTCCTAAACCTAACCTTAAACGCCTTAGAAAAATATAACCTTGGTTTTACTACATGGTTTCACCATGGTACTTTTTGTAAATTTACAGTTACCACAAAATTAACCATGGTTACTATATTACCATCATATTTCTGTACTAACACTATGGTTAATTGCATTAAAACTTCAGTTTTTGCCAAAAAAAAATAAAAAATACATGGTATCTACAATATTAGTAATACATTGATGCAATATACACACAAGCAATGCAGAGCCACAGGAACGAATGCAATCGACAGACCTCTCCTCCAGATAAAACCCTTCTCTGCACTCCTCGAAATTCACCATGGTCAAATCAATGTGATATATGTGAAAATATTATTATAAGTATTATTAAAATAAATATTAATAGTAGAATCAGGAAATCAGATGGGAAAAAGGATAGTGCAAAATGGGGCAATACACATTCACACACCATCTTTACACCCAACACCACTGCAGCGACATCTTTTGACTAGTTTGTTGTATATTCCTGTGGTTTCACCAGACTATTTGGTTGTAAATAGCTATTTACTAATGCTAATAGATACTCAGAAAAAAAGGCTTAAAAATGTTGCACATAGAATGGCAACTCACTTTGTCTGGGTCTTGTGTGTTTCTCTGTGGTCAGTGCCTCTAGGGACAAGCTGCACACATCCAGCCACCAGTAGCAAACATCTGCTCAGTCTTGGCTGATGAAAATTATAAACAGACAGGAGTCTAGATAAAAGCTCACTGCCCAACAAGAGAGAGAGGATGATAAAGAGAAAAAGCAAGAAGTTCTTAGAGCCGCTTATGATAGGCAGGGTGTCCAGCAACATCCACTGAGTCTGAAAACACAGCAATCCTCGCTGTTTAAGCTTCCACTTTCATCCTGGATGAGGGAGTCAAGAATCAGAGTTCAACTTCTTAGTGGTGGATGAACTCACTAATCTCTAACATGTGAAGAAAAAGAGGTAATTCAAATGATAGATTCTTCCTTGCTAGCATGTATTTGATCTACACAACTCTGCCAGCAACTGACTCAATTATGTACAACATCAGAAACAGCAATGTGGATATGTGGCAGTTTTTCAGTTTCACAAACAGAGATAAGGACTATGTCCAAAAAGTAACAGATTACTAGGCAGTGCTTCTGATCAATCAGTGGCGGGGCTTCGGAAATATTACTGGACGGGACTTCGGAACTTTTACATGGAGGGGCTTCAGATAGGTCCTTTTACTGGGGGGGCTTCAGACTTATTATTGTTAGTGAGGCTTCTGACTGATTACTGGGAGGGGCTTCAGATTCATTATCGTGGGTGGGGTTTTTGACAGATTACTGGGTGGGGCTCCTTTTTACTTGGATGTGCTTCAAACAGGTCATTGTGTTGGGGTTTCTGACCAATCAACGGGCGAGGCCTTCAGATCTTTTACTGGAAGGGGCTTCAGACAGGAAAATGTTTTGTGGGGCTTCTGACAGATTTCTGGGTGGTGTTTCTGACTTGTTACTGGGAGGGGCTTCAGACATGCTATTGTGTGTGGCACTTCTGACCAATCGGAGACAGGGCTTCAGATCTTTTTCTGGAAGGGTATTCAAATGTATTTTTGTTGGTGGGGCTTCAGACAGATTACTGGGTTGGATTTCTAACAAATTACTGGATGGTCCTTCTGAACGACCAGGGAGCAGAGCTTCTGACAAATGTGTATGGGTGGAGCTTCTTACCGACTACTAGGCAGAGCTTCGGACTGATTACTTTGGAAGTGCTTTCTGGTGCCTCTGGAGGCAGCATTTTCCTGGTTTCAGACGCAGCTTTGAGGTTGCACTCACATGCTTGTGTGGGTCCAGCGCAAGGTACTCTACCCAGTAATAGGCAGGCTTTGTACCGATTACTGAGTAGTGTACAGATAGATGACAAATAACTATGGGCGAATCTTCTTACATACTACTGGGCGGGATTCTGATTGACTGCTGGTTGGAGCCTCTGACGAATTACTCTGGGTGGGGCATCAGACAGATTACCTTGGGTGTGACTTCTGACAGATTATTGTTGGCATGACATATAACTGTTGGCAAGCTTCTAAAAGATCACTGTGGGTGGGGCATTTGAATCGATAGATTGCTGAGTGTGGCATCTGACAGATTGAAGTGGGTCTGGCTTTTTTACTGTATATGTGTCTCTATCAGCTGTAGGGAGTCTGTAGTAACAACACTGATAAAACAGCTTATCCTGGGATGCAGTTGCATCCTGTCTAAGGTGATATGATCACACTGTCAGCACCCAGACAGTGTGTTGGTTGACATTTGTGTGTGTGTGTGTGTGTGTGTGTGTGTTTGTGTGTGTGTGTGTGTGTGTGTGTGTGTGTGTGTGTGTGTGTGTGCGCGTGCGTGCGTGCGTGCGTGCATGTGTGCGTGTGTACGTCTGAACAAGATCATTAATTCTTACCATGCACAAACAATCACATCAACAAATCCCCTCTCAGCCTGGTGTGTTTGACCCTAATGAGAGAACTGGCAGTGGGGAGATAAAATATAAAGTTGCACAGCACCAGGAAGAGCTTCCACATTGAAAACCACATTGCCCAGTTATGAAGGATTTTTAAACAGACAGAGAGCTATGGTGGTGGTGGGGGAAGGGGTATGTGTTGAGAAACTGATATTTATAGTGGTTTTGGAAGGATTGGGGTGCAGTTGTTGAAAGAATATTGTCGTTATCCGTTTTTATGTCTCTGAGACATAAGGATTACCATTAGATAGATGACATGACCATTCAGTCTCTCATTGCAGAGCTCCACTCACGTCTGGAGAACCTACAAGTCTCTCACCACGGGCAGTAGATTATTGTGCATAAATAAACATAAACTGACACATTTTGTGTGGAAATTCTGAACTGCTGCCTCAAATTTTAGCTCTCACCATGCAAACACAGCCAACAGCCAACTTCATTCAAATACACACATAAATATCCATCCACTCAGAATGACCACTGTGTTTACCCTGAGAGCAATTCATGGTGATCTGATAAAGAACATTTTACTCTCTCTCTCTCTCTCTCTCTCTCTCTCTCTCTCTCTCTCTCTCTCTCTCCACTTTCATATTCTTTCTTTTCTATATCCTAATGGGTTTCCTCCTGTTGTTCTAAAAACCTCTCCTTTTTAGGTGCAAAACAGCATTTGAATTGAGAGTTGTGCTTAGCTGGATTGAAATGCTAATCTCGCCCCATGTTTTCTTTTTTCCTGTTCTCGGTTGCTCTCTGGGCACACCATATCCAATAGCTATCACAGAGTTACAGAAAAATTTTCCAATTCCAAAAAGAGTGCAAATCATTGCCTTAAAACCTGAAATTAGCACTTTTGAGGGAATTCCTATTCACCTTAAATTGCGTCCAACTCTGTATGTAATTACTCTTGCCAGTGTGTGTGTGTGTGTGTGTGTGTGTGTGTGTGTGTAATGAAGATTAGAATCTGTTTTAGCATTTTTGTGTACTTTAAATATGGGATTGTTTGTGCATTTGTGTATGTTCAACTGACTGTAACATAAATTGAACTTGATGTTAAGAAACTTTCCAAACCATGCTGTGAATCTTCACAAGCTCTAACCATGGGCTGGAAATATCTTCCCACTTCCACATGTAATTGCTGGGAGTATTTCTCTACTCTCAAATGAAGGTTTTTCACTCTGTTCACAACCATTGAAAGTGTTATTTATCTAAACGCTCTTATGAACACACTAATAGTCTTTTGTTTTGTTGTTGTTGTAAATCCGGAATAGAAAAACTGTACCCCCAACCTCTTAAATGCTTCTCATAAGCATCCCTAGAGTAAGAATGCCCATAGAACTGGACCTTTCTTTATATGCATGTACGTTTGTATGTGTGTGTGTGTGTGTGTGTTCAGTTTTCTAAATGATATCTTCTGTATGCTCAGATGCTCCTGGGTGGGTGGCGACACCCCCAGAGGATCCTGATTGACAGCTTGGCAGTGATAGCAAGAGCGATGCTGGGAGTAGAGAAAGCAGAGGAGAGCAAATGATAAGGGAGAGAGAGTGAGAAGGCTTGAAAGAAGCTGATTCGCATAGGCAAGAATTCATGCATTTCAGTTGGTCCTGAATCTAATGGTTTTGAAAGTATTTAAATCCTTTATGTGGCTTCTGTCTTTACTTCCACATACTCAATTTTCACACCGAACAACTGAACAATATATGTTTTGCATTGTGTACTAATTCAGCTGTATCACGTTATAGTCAAATACTTGATTATATGGGGAGTCCCTATAAATTCTGAGTTTTCACCTAGGGTGTCTGCAAGTTATATAATATATTAATGTTCTTAATGTTCTTTTGATGCAAGGTAATATAAAGTTTTACTGAGAAAATCAAGCTTTTTATATTGGGTTGGCTCAGAGTCTAAGAGTGTGTGTGTGTGTGTGCCAATGTTGAAAATGGTCTAGAAGTTCCTGCGATTTCCTTTAGTATTTGTATTACCATATTTCAAGATTCCTTGTACAATATGGTGATTCAGGGTAAAGAGTATCTTGATTACTATTCCAGTTCATATTTTCCCTGCTGATGCATAAATTGAGCATGTTCTTTGTTCCCTAAATACATTAGAACCCCTATCCAACACAAGTAAAATGGTAATTTACTATACATTCTTACAGAGGCACTAATATCATTTTGGTGACAATTGTGAAATATTTGTTGAGCTTTTAGAGATGCTGTAAATTAATTGCTCTGGATTTGTATTGTAAGTGTTACTAGACAGCAGTGTGTGCAGCATAAGCTTTTTAACTTAGAAGCCATTAGCACATTGAAACAACCAGAACAAAACAAAACACAATCTGTTGTTCAACGAATGGAGTTTTCAAGCACCATTGGAGTACGGGGAACTGTTTTAGTCTGATAAATGTGTCAAACATAACACTATACATCAGAACTAATGCTATAGAAGAAAATGTTATTGAATTTACATATTTAATGAGAATTTCCCAGCTAAACAGTTTAACTTACATGCCTTAGTAAAAAAACATGATATAAAATAATTCCTGCTTTATTTGCCCTGAGAATTCAAGTCAATATAAGAACAGTTCACCTAAAAAAATATATATTTTCTGTAATTATTTATCTCATGTCATTTCATGTCTGATTTTTATGTGTAGTAATGGGTTTGGAAAGACATGGGGGTGAGCAAATGATGACAGAATTTTATTTTTTGAGACAGTTTATCTCTTTAAGTGCAGTAAAACAAGAATCAGATCTATATTTGGAGTTTTCCTAACAAATTTTATAACAGTCATACTTTTACTTTTACCAGTTTCCTGTTTTGAATGTGAGAAAAGATTCCAAACACAGTGACGTGTGTCAGTGCCTGAAAATAATGAATGCTACTCAACTCTGTCTTCACTTCACCTAAAGTTTTCTATTGAAACATAAAGTCTTAAAAAAGAGTGGTGCATCTTTCAGGAACCACTGCACTCACTTCTTTAAATTATCACTGAATGCATGCAGTTAGAGTCTCCAGTTTCCTTTATCGCTTTTTGTAAGTTTATTGATTTTGGCTAGTGAAAATGCTGAGTAGCTAGTGACCTTGGAAAACTACTAGCCACAGTGACCGATGAGCCAAAAAATTAATTTCAAACCCTGGTGATGAATTTGACAAACATCTTTGATATGCCATAGATGTATAAACCTTTCACATATGCCTCTCTCAGGTGCCAAAGAGGTGAATGTCAGTGGCAAGACGTTCACCGTGAAGAGTTCCCTGAGGCTCCAGGTGGATCGGAATGATGATGGCGTGGCCTACACTTGTCGAGTGGAACATGTGGCCCTGATCGCCACCCCACAGCAGACCACTGAGGTGTTGGAGGTTCATTGTAAGTGTAGTTGTGCTGCAACTCAATCCAACATCCAATCATGCTCAAATGCATATTCCATAATACAAGCCCATTTTTGTACTAACGATATTACATTCTGAAACAGTATTATTTAATTTTTTACCAAGTAATAGCAAAGTTAATTTTTACATACACAAACTACAGATCTGGGTTAAACCAGGACCATAACCACAATATGCACTCAGGGGACAAGTCCCCTCCAATAATCAGATATGGCCAGATTGTCCCCCCAATAATTGATATCCTTGTTGCTGTTCTGTTGCAGTCCATTATGCATCGCCGTCTAGTTGTCATTAAGTTGTTGCAAGAATAACACAGAGGTTTAAAAAAAAAAGTTTCATTTTTAGCATGCTCAATTGTGAATGTGAAAACATTAACAGTAGTTTTCAGCATGTCAGGCTTAAGATAAAGTGTGAATGTGTGTACATTGTAAAGGAATTGAATGAATGTTGTAATCTTGCAGGTTTTTGAAGGTGCTTTTTAGAGAATTCACTTGATATTGTCTATGAAAATGATAAATAAAACACAAAGTAGAGTCTTATCACCCTCAGATTAGAACTGTGACTTGAGGCTTCCATTGAGTTTTTAGGTTGTGACAAGGACAGAATAGTGTCATATATCTTTAGTGAAAATATTATTAGGTAATCATTAACAATCAATTTAAGGTTTTCTAAATAATTTCTTTACGTCTTGATTATTTCTGAATTTTGTACAGCATCTCCTAAGAGTTCCCTGTCTGTCACTCACTCGACTTTGTGTCGAATTAAGTGACACAAGGGGTCTTCCTAGGATGCCAAACGTACCTCTGAACCTAAAAAAAGGCCAATATCAAGTTGTCAGACAGAATTTGCTTGCCCCGCCCCGGACATACGGATATAAAGGGAAGCGGGGCAGCGAGTGCCATCAGAATTTTTCTTCGGAGCCGAACAGTTGTGCAACAGCAAGCTGAGTTCACCACTATTTCACTCACCTCTACTGTAGATAAGCATTGCTGTTGGATCTACGGCACGTTTCCTGCTGGCGTTCTCTCTCTCTGCACACTGTGCGTCTACGCCCCTGGGCACTTTGACAGAGCTTTCATTGCCTGAAAGAGTGTTTCTCATCCTAAAAAGTGTTTATTTCTTCTAAAAGAGTTTGAGTTCCCATTCATAAAAGAGCAATACACAGCAGGCACTGAACGTCCTTTTCAGGACGCGTCTTTTTTAAGATGTCTTTCTGCCTCTGTGTAATTCCTGGATGCGGTTGATTTCTCTCTAATTCTGACGGTCATAAAAGCTGCCTTGCATGCCTGGGCTGCGATCACATGCTTGTTTGTCATTCATGTTCTCAGTGTGAGAACTTAGCCATGGCAACATTGCGGTCGCGGCTTTCTTTTCTCACGAGAGAAAGTCACTTTAGCCCCCCCGCATCATTTCTTCTTCCCACGGGATTGAGGATGACCCGGCTGGCGTTGAAGGCAATTTGAGGATGACGACGGGCTCGGTTTCGCTGGGTAAATCCCCACAAACCACCCGCCCCCTGGCACGCTTGCTTGCTTCCATCTGAGCTCGGGATGAGTGCGGCTCGCCTTGCGGCCAGCCGGCATTCCCCCCTCGAGCCCCCGGATTTGGATGACGACATCGCCGCTGCATCGGAGAGCGTCACAGCGGCGTCTGATGCTGATGACTCGTCTGGGCTGCCACCTTCGGGTCTGCTCGCCCAGTCTGAGGCTGACACGCAGATGTTCGCTATGCTTTCCCAGGCCACCGTGAGCGCGAGGCTGGACTGGAAACTTCCGTCCCCCCCTCACGGCTACTGGATCGGTTCCTTGGGTCAGGGTGCCGCTCATAGCTCATAGTCTTTTCTCAGCACCCAAGCCTCAGGACGCTCTTCTGCCTCCCGACACGCTATTACCTGCTCCCCCCCCCGCTGCAAAGCCCTGCCTGGTATGTCAAAACCGATCATCCCGTTAGAGGTTGGATGCGTGGCTTTCACTTCCCAATCCCTCGCGCTGGCAGGCCAGGACCATCCGACTCGGCTACGCGATTCAGTTCGTCCGGCTTCCGCCTCGTTTCAGCGGCGTTCGCACCACTTCTGTGCTCAGCGAGAAAGACAGCGCCTTACGAGCAGAGTTCACGACCCTGCTCCTCAAGGATGCAATAGAGCCCGTCCCTCCAGCCGAGATAGAGAAGGGTTTCTACAGCCCTTACTTCATCGTACCCAAAAAAAGTGGCGGGTTGCGACCAATTTTTAACCTGCTAGTTCTCAACCGGGCCTTACACAGACTCCCATTCAAAATGATCACGCAGAAACAGATTCTTACCTGTGTTCGACAGACCTGAAGGACGCGTACTTCCACGTCTCCATTCTGCCTTGACACTGACCCTTCTTACGGTTCGCGTTTGACGGCCAGGCGTGTCAGTACAAGGTCCTCCCCTTCTGCCTGTCCCTGTCCTCTCGCATCTTCATGAAGAGGCAGCTCTTGCACCGCTAAGGGAAGTGGGCATCCGCATACTCAACTACCTCGACAACTGTCTCATCCTGGCTCACCAACGAGCGTGCTCAGTCAGTGCTCAGGTGCCTCGCTCTCTTCGAGCCCTGCAAAGCAGTTCCTCTAATACAATTCCAGAGGCGCCTGGGGCATATGGCATCCTCAGCCGTGGTCGCGCCACTCGGGTTGATGCATATGAGACCGCTTCAACACTGGCTACGCTACAGACTCGAGTCCTGAGATGGGCATGACGCCACGGCACATACCGTGTGAGATGTTCTCCTCTCTAGCCTTCTGGCCGGCGAATCCAGCGGAGCAATTTAGCAGAGCAATTCGTGGCCAGACCCATTACGAGTCACACGTGCTCTGTACTATGGTTGGGCTCCATGGGCTTATTTCCCTTTTCAGGCAAACTCCCTGTGATGTATTTCCCGCGGTACGGTCCCCCTGTCGGCGGATCCGGATTTCTCTTGGGTAGCCCCAGTCGCTGTGCTTGTAGAGTCCCCCCTCATTAGGCTGGACCTACCACCGCACCATTTCCCATGTACGGCTTCACAACCCTCGTGGTGTATTTGCCACATGTTACCTCCCCCTAGACTGGGCAGGATGTGGCCTCCGCATGGTCTTTTCCCCCTGAAAGAATAGGACTGGGAAAGACCGCCTTCCCCGAAGCATTTCATAGCGTTAAGATAGCCCCAGCCGCTTCACGTCCTATGTGAGAGACATAGTGAGAGAAAAGGCACGGCTGCCGGGCTTGCTCCCATGCTAGTCATGTAGCGCCTGTTCCCCCCCTCAGGGGTGCAGGGAACCTAAGCTCTGTATGTGACACCTCTTTGGGGGCGTTGGGGAGGGCTACGTGCAGCCGACACAGTTGCCTCTAGCACGCAGTAGCCTGCTTGCACCTATCTCCGCAGTTCACTTAACACGGTCAGTGTGTGCCGTTTTTATATGGGACCCCTTGTGTCACTTCATTCGACACAAGTTGAGTGAGTGACAGAAGGGGAACGTCATGGTTACTGTTGTAACCTCCATTCCCTGATGGAAGGAACAAGACATTGTGTCCCTCCTGCCACAGCACTAGACCTACCACTGTAAATGGCCTTACCTTCTTTTCGGCTCCTCAGTGCAAAATCCTGACTGGCACTCGCTGCCCTGCTTCCCTTTATACCCGTATGTCGCAGGCATTTCACAAACCTCTGAGGTGAGTGAAACGGGGCATGCAAATTCTGTCTGCCAACTTGACATTGGCCTTTTCTCAGGTTCAGAGGTACGTTTGGCGTCCCCGGAAAACCCCTTGTATCACTTCATTCAACACAACGTATCGTTCCTTCCCTCGGGGAGCGGAGGTTACATCAGTAACCATGACATTTTCTTTTAATAAGAGACCGTTTTATTTTTAACATGTCCTTGTCAGGTCTGTGCTCAAAAAATTAACCCCCAGTTAAAGTAGTTCACCTAAAAAAAGAAAAACTTATTTTACTCACTCATTTACTCACCATTATGTTGTTCAAAACCTACATGCTGTTACTTTTTCTTGGAACATAAAAATAGATGTTTTAAGCACCTTTATTCCAAACAGTTGATAGTGAGCAGGAGCTTTCAAGCTTCATAAAGGACAAAGCACTATTAAAGGTTCAGTATAAAGACATCACAACAGTAGTCCATATGACTCATGCATTATATTCCAGTCTTTCTGTGGCCATAGAAAAGCTTAGTTATGGACTACTTTTTGGCATTTTAATGATGTTTTTTTTTTCCTCTTTGGACTTTGACAGAAGTGGTCAATATGAAGTGTTTTTGTATGTGAAAGAGCATCGTTAGGATTATTGGCGGAAATGTTGTGTTAAGATTCTACTGGAAGGAAAAAACAATGAGGCAAAACACGTTGACAGTAAATAATTTTGTGTATTTTATTTTTGCTAGCCAGCTGATGTTGTAATTTTACAGATACATCAGTGATGAAAAGAAATTCAAATTATTTTCATCTTTTCTTTGAGACAGCACAAAAATTAAAAAAATTTAAAAGTGTCGAAACTGGCATTTTCACTCATATAAAAACACATTTGTACATATGCAGCATAATGTAACATATATTTTCCCAAATCATTGTGGAATTTGAATAGGCAAAATAGGCCAACTGTATTAACTAATACATGTAAAAAGTTATGTTATAATTTTAAATTGCCGTATATCAGATTTTTGTTAATGCAACAATAAAAAAAAAAAGTTATTTATCCAAAGTAATTTCGGCACTTTTTAAATAATTTATAAAAAGAATATGGTGACCTGATGAAAAAATCAAGAAGATCAACATTACAGACAAAATTAATTTGCCCATTATAGTTTCACTTAAAGCTATGAGATTTAATAAATCTACTGAAATACTGTACAATGGAACTTTTGAGCCTGATCACATTTCACATCGCTTTCTTTGAACTCTGTAGAGTGTTATTCCTCTGCTTGGATGCTGTTGTCTAAAACAATATTTCATTGTTTGTCTCTCTCTGTCTCTGTCATAGATGCTCCCCGTGTTGAGATCAAACACTCGTTACCCATCCCACAGGAGGGGCAGTACCTTAAACTGGAATGTGTATCTAAAGGAAACCCCTCGTAAGCATTTGCAAATTATCAGCATCTCGATGAATTATAATGTTTGCAGAGATCTTTGGGAAAATGTGTTGCATATCTTTATTGCACCTAGTGGAAATTGCCCTGTGGGCAGGCCTACGGCTAGTGACTTCTAACCACATGCTTGTATTAATGTGATGACTCATAAATGTGATCCGGTTGAAATTAAATAGCTATGAATATATAACCATATATTCACATGGAAGACATGTTTAAGAAGACCTTAGCTACTGGTTCAATTTTACTTAAAATATATAAAGGCAAAAGGTTTCCAATAGTTCCCAGACAAGGTTGGTAATCTTCAATAAATGTTAGTTGTTCAAATTGTTTGAAGTCTGAGTTTAAAATCAACATAAAATCACAATACATTCTTGTTGTTCCTGGTATTATTGTGCACAATTCATCAGTGGTTCGTGCAGAAATACGTTATGCGATTAAAATGGGTTGTGAATTCCATTTCATGTGGACTTCACTCTTATACTCTAATTGAAAAACACTAGTGATGCAAATCCATTGCTATTGTTTTTAGCAGTCTTTAGCATGGCACTTTTTATTTCTATTAGCATTAGGGGGAAATAAACTTTGAAATGTGTTGTTTCTTCAGTCCAGACCCAGTGCTTTGGACCAAAGATGGCAGAGAACTACCAGACCTGGACCGCATGATTGTTGAAGGAAGAGAGCTCACCTTCATGTCACTGAACAAAACAGACAATGGCACCTACCGCTGCGAAGCCACCAATCACCTGGGCACCAATCACGCTGAATATGTGCTGTTTGTTTATGGTGAGTGACAGACAGATTACATTAACATGTCTGGCATACTAACAGAGCCCTTGCAGCTGTCTGCTAATCAAATCTATGCTTCTACCCTGCATTTTATTTTGACGACTTTGAAAGCTGCAATGCCTTGCAATGTTTGTTGGCTCAAAACAAAACAAAAATCTAGCTTAGTTAGTGGTGCTTTCAATGGCAAGCATCTCTATTATTGTTATAAAGCCATTCGTTAATCCTAAATATTAAACTCTGGCATGTATCTCCTTCACCTTTTGTGCTACAGACATAAACAATACCTCAATCCATGCGGCTTGTTGGTGAGAGGTGTGCTATTACTTTTATAAGCAATTAGATGGATGACTTTTGACAGGTGGACAATAAGAAGGGCAGAAAATCTCACAGGACCTGAACCATAACTAGAATAGCAACCCAGAATAGCAAAACTTTTTGGGCCAGTTAGTATCCACTCTGAACACCCTCGCAATCACATAGCAAGGTGTATTCACCACTACGGCTCAAATATTACACAAAAGATTTGCAACTATGCTACAAGCCACAGATCTTTGTGTCCAGTTGTGACTTCATATAGTCAATGAGTTCCACTCCTCACTTAGCACATAACAGCAAAGCATGATGAGTCTCTCCACACCCTGATGTTCAGAGGCTACGTTGTGTCCACATCTGTTGTCTGTGTCATCAACGGCAGCTGTGCGGATATGCTTACAGGCTCATAACGGTTATGACGGTGGGTATCAAGCAGAAGATACACCCCCCCCTGACTTTAAAACCCTCCGGGTTCCAAAATGCTTCTCTGGGTTCCAGAAGTTTCTTTGCTTTCTCTCTCACTTTCTTTCTCTTTCGATCTCAGCATTTGACTCTTCTCACAGAGCATCTTAAGAAGATTTAATTAGCCGTTATGGTGCGATGTAGGGGTCCAGTCATTGGCTCATTGAAATGTCAAGACACTGTAACAACAAGGCGAACCAAAGCTCTTAATGATGTTGATGCTATAAAACTGACATCTTCTCTGTAGGAATAAAAAGCTAATTGGGCGTCACAAATATAAAGCACCTTGTATGAATTCATTACTGCCTTTTTTAAATGGCAAAACATGATACTGTCCTTCCATCTGTGATTAGCACAAAAATCTGAAAAATATCATGGCCGCAGTCCTTCATTACCTCATCATCTTTCTTTTATTGTGACAATTGGAAACGCAATGATTTTTCTCATTCATTATGCAGCCAATTGGTATTCCTGGCAGGGGCCGCCATGTCAGTAGGGTTCTGTAGGAGTCTTGAGAGAGGTACTGTCAATATTATTTTCAATTCTCACACTTAATTATAACTGGGCCATGACATTTAAATAAAATATTAGAGCAAGCCAATAGTATCTAGACTATTTGAACAGGTTATAACACTAATACATACCATATACCTCCCAACATGCTGAATAGTTCCATAAGCTGTCATTTTTAAAGGAAAATAATTTCTCTTATCTACAGTGAGGAAAATAAGTATTTGAACACCCTGCTATTTTGCAAGTTCTCCCACTTAGAAATCATGGAGGGGTCTGAAATTGTCAATGTAGGTGCATGTCCACTGTGAGAGACATAATCTAAAAAAAAAATCCAGAAATCACAATGTATGATTTTTTAACTATTTATTTGTATGATACAGCTGCAAATAAGTATTTGAACACCTGAGAAAATCAATGTTAATATTTGGTACAGTAGCCTTTGTTTGCAATTACAGAGGTCAAACGTTTCCTGTAGTTTTTCACCAGGTTTGCACACACTGCAGGAGGGATTTTGGCCCACTCCTCTACACAGATCTTCTCTAGATCAGTCAGGTTTCTGGGCTGTCGCTGAGAAACACGGAGTTTGAGCTCCCTCCAAAGATTCTCTATTGGGTTTAGGTCTGGAGACTGGCTAGGCCACGCCAGAACCTTGATATGCTTCTTACAGAGCCACTCCTTGGTTATCCTGGCTGTGTGCTTCGGGTCATTGTCATGTTGGAAGACCCAGCCTCGACCCATCTTCAATGCTCTAACTGAGGGAAGGAGGTTGTTCCCCAAAATATCGCAATACATGGCCCCGGTCATCCTCTCCTTAATACAGTGCAGTCGCCCTGTCCCATGTGCAGAAAAACACCCCCAAAGCATGATGCTACCACCCCCATGCTTCACAGTAGGGATGGTGTTCTTGGGATGGTACTCATCATTCTTCTTCCTCCAAACACGGTTAGTGGAATTATGACCAAAAAGTTATATTTTGGTCTCATCTGACCACATGACTTTCTCCCATGACTCCTCTGGATCATCCAAATGGTCATTGGCAAACTTAAGACGGGCCTTGACATGTGCTGGTTTAAGCAGGGGAACCTTCCGTGCCATGCATGATTTCAAACCGTGACGTCTTAGTGTGTTACCAACAGTAACCTTGGAAACGGTGGTCCCAGCTCTTTTCAGGTCATTGACCAGCTCCTCCAGTGTAGTTCTGGGCTGATTTCTCACCTTTCTTAGGATCATTGAGACCCCACGAGGTGAGATCTTGCATGGAGCCCCAGTCCGAGGGAGATTGACAGTCATGTTTAGCTTCTTCCATTTTCTAATGATTGCTCCAACAGTGGACCTTTTCTCACCAAGCTGCTTGGCAATTTCCCCATAGCCCTTTCCAGCCTTGTGGAGGTATACAATTTTGTCTCTAGTGTCTTTGGACAGCTCTTTGGTCTTGGCCATGTTAGTAGTTGGATTCTTACTGATTGTATGGGGTGGACAGGTGTCTTTATGCAGCTAATGACCTCAAACAGGAGCATCTAATTTAGGATAATAAATGGAGTGGAGGTGGACATTTTAAAGGCAGACTAACAGGTCTTTGAGGGTCAGAATTCTAGCTGATAGACAGGTGTTCAAATACTTATTTGCAGCTGTATCATACAAATAAATAGTTAAAAAATCATATATTGTGATTTCTGGATTTTTTTTTTTAGATTATGTCTCTCACAGTGGACATGCACCTACGATGACAATTTCAGACCCCTCCATGATTTCCAAGTGGGAGAACTTGCAAAATAGCAGGGTGTTCAAATACTTATTTTCCTCACTGTATATCTTTATCAATATATTTAGGGTTTTCAAACATACAGTATGTATATGTTTAACATACAGTACATACATGGCTGATCTTTTTACAAAAGCAAGTGATTACACATGAGATTGTATTATTAGGAAGATTTGAGAAATTATTTGATTCATTTCCAGACAGATGGCAGATTTTTAAACATTTCTCTGTATAGTCCAACATAACTAATAAATTTGCATTTTGAAATCAAAACATTTACCTCTTCTAATAAGGTAAGCATCATTATTACATTATCACTATTAGGGTTAGAGATTTCAACAAACTCCTAATCCTAGATATTAAACTTATATTAAACAGAGGGTAATGTTTGAAGAAATGGGTGATAATAATAATAATAATAATAATAATAATAATAATAATAATAATAATAATAATATTATTATTATTATTATTATATATAATTTTTATTATTGTTATTATTTTGTCTGGTAGACAATTAAGTGGGCAAAAAATCTTGCCTTTTACTTGAGCTTTGAGCTGCTGTTTATTAATGTATGCTACTGGAACATCAGCTGGATTACTCTGCTTGTCTACTTGAGTCTGTAAGCGCAATGGCAGACTGGTGAGATATCTTATCAACTTGAGTCCAACTCTCCTCTCCTGTCTTCATCACTGCACTTAATGTGATTTATGCATGCAAAATGGCTGCCAGTTTAAGCTGATTGTGGAACTAAAATTGCGATTAAGAGGCTTGAATGATAGCTGCCGTTTTAAAGAGCATAAATCACTCTATTTGAATTGCGCATTGAAGTTATATGATATTGATGCTGAATGGTGTGAACTTTGGTTCTGCAAATTAGTGATTAATAAGCTCAATTGACTGCATTTTAGGCATAATTTCCATTTCCATTACCACAAAAAAATTACAAATAATTAATAATTTTGTCCACAAAAAACGAGATTACAGTGAGACACGTACAATAGAAGTGAATGGGGCCAATTTTTGGAGGATTAAAAGGCAGACATTTGAAGCTTTTATTTTATAATAAAATAATATTTATAGCCCCATTAATTCTTCTGTTAAAACTTGTGTATTATTTGAGCTGTAAAGTTGTTTAAATTAACTTTTTTTTAGTTGTTTTAGGCAGAGGTGGACAAAGAACACAACTCCGTTACTAGAGTGAAAGTACAGATACTACTGGTCAAATATGACTCCATTACAAGTGAAAGTTGTACAGATTTTTACTTTTTTATTCTTAAGTATCAAAACTAAATTTCCTTTTTTATGTCAATGCATTGTTTTAAAATTGTTGCATTGTTGTATGTAATACTTACAATACCATATGCCTCTGAAGCAACCTACTGAATACACTGACTAGCTTGTAGTATCTGTGGAATAAAGAGCTTTTAGAATGTTACAAAACATATAGAAATGAAACAACTGAATTGACAAAAAGACAATCATCTTATTTTTTTTATTTAACGATCCTACAGCGCTACTTAGTCATGGCAAAAAAGTTGTAATATTGGCTATAACTTCACACAGAAAAGATTTGTAAGCAACTGTTTCACACAAAAATCATGTTTACACATATATTGTTTACATCTTGTGGCTTTAACTTTGAAACAGAGTATTTTAACATTCACACATTGGCCCCATTTACTTCCATTGTAAGTGCCTCACTGTAACCAAGAATTGTGTCGGTTTAACTGACTGCCTTTCATGGTTCATCAAATAGTGATGCTTTTCTCCCTGTATGCTTGCCTTTTCTACCATTTTTGGTACAAAACTGTCACTTTGATATCACCCTGAATGGCTTGATATATTGTACACAAACCAAACTTCCATTATCGGTAAACAAAGACATACATTTTTTGAGTGTCAGGCGCACAAGATCTGCTGTTGTTTATTTCAATACTTTATTCATGTGTACATTGTTGAATGAGTTTTTTTCATAGTGCTGTCAGCATATAACTATTGTGTTTCTTTTTTTCCATTGTTATGTTAATGTATTCTTCCCCTTGTCATTGTTGTTTTTTATCTTTTTGTTTGTCCTTTCCTGATTACGTGTTTGTCATCATTGGTGTTTGTTGCGTACGACAGATGCCCCCACCACACCGTCACCATCCACAACTCCCCCTGCTCCCACCCTCCCAGACACTACAGGTCCCTTAGACTCCAAGAACCTCAATCCTGCTGTCACCGGTAAGAGAGGTACTGTACAACCCCACCTCCCTTCCTCTGTTTCCTCCTCATCTCCATCTCACACCTCCCTTTATCTCTTTTTATTTTGCCCCAAGCCAGTTTTCACAGTCTAAGGTCTGCATCTCCAAGGACATATCCAGGCTACATCTGGATAGGAGCATTTTAGTACCCTATGGTCACTCTTCACCTTTGTCTCTCCTTGTTTATGTTGTATCTTTTCCCCCATATCCCTCCACTTGTGTTCTTTATAACCTTACCCATGTGCATTTACCTTTGCCATGAAAGTAAGCTCTGTCTGCATCCTTCTCATCATTCCACACTTCTATATGAAAGGAATAGTCCACCCAAAAATGAAACTTCTGTCATTATTTACTTACCCTCTTGTCATTCAAAAATCAGATTCTGTTATTTTTTCTGTGGAGCACAAAAGGAGAATTTTGAAGGATCTTCATGCAGCTGTTTTTCTTACAATGAAAGTTCCATAAAGGGCAAAAGGATGTTTCGAATTTTGTGTCAGCTAAAAAAAAAAAAACAATAACTTACAAATGCTTTTATAAATGCATCTCGAGACACCTGCGTTCTATTTAATTTGTTGCGTCTAGCTTATTTTTGTGCAAGGATGTGTGTGGTCTGAATATCCCTTAAGAGTTTGGAACAATGTAAGAGTAAGAAAATATTGGCAGAATTTTCATTCATCAAGGTGACCATCTGCTTGAATGAACCAGGTGAAACATTATTTTTGTGTTTTAGATGCAACAGTGGTTGGTCACCTTGATTATTCTCTATCCTTTGGGGATGGTAATGCATCTATAGATGGATTTCACAGCAATTTCCCTCAGTTCTGTTCTGCTTTTTCACTGGAAGTGTCATACTACCCTAGCCTATGCGGTTAGATGCCAAGCCTGGAGGCATAACTGTGATGTGACCGTTCTATAGATCCTTGCTCTGCAACCTTAACTTCAGGGTTATCAGGGTCTGTTTTGTATCTTGTATATGAATGCCTCAGTTAAATATAGACCATTTGATTTATACGGTGTAACTAAAATTCACACTCCCTGTAGATTTACTGTAAGGTCATTGGAACGTCCACGTATTTTCAAGCCGCATTTTTTAAGCCCTGCTTGGTGCAACTATGAGGGCTCAATGGGTTTCTATATAATAGATGTTATATATATATATATATATATATATATATATATATATATATATATATATATATATATTACATTAAACGATCTAACAGGATATATCTCAGATTCAAAAACACTGCGAAATTTAATTGTGCCATGTATTGCAGTTAGCGTGTAGACTAATTGATCACATGCTATCTTCGTAATAATTATTAATGCAGTGCCTCCAGTGCCTTTGTAACGGCAGGCAACAAGAGAGGATTCTAAGTGCAACTTTTATTTAATCCAAAACAGGAAAACAAGGAACAAAAAAAAAAAAAAAAAAAAAAAAAAATACAAAAATAAAAATCACGCGGAACTTAGCGCTAAACATACTAGACATGAAATAACTGACAAATAGACAAGGAGAAACAAGGGCTTAAATATACAAGGAAAACAAGGAACACCTGGGAAACAATCAGGGAATAAGAACTAATCAGGGGAAAACCAATCATAAAATAAAACTACAAAGGACTACAAGAACCAAACAGGAACTAAACTAAACTTCAACATAAGAGCACAAAAACAAAAGACAACAGTGAACATGACAGCCTTTCCATTGCTTGCTCACGATACTCAGCCCAACATTACCACCTAATGTTTATGGGTGATTCTACTGTATGTTTATGCTAAAGGCATAATTAAAGGTATAAATAAAGGCATACCAATAAAAAGATTTAAAGAATAGATCAAATCTTTTAGTGTGTCTTTATTTAGTTTTTAAATACATTTGCCAGAGTTTTTCCCTCACACAGACATTTGAACTGTCCTCAAAAATACATTTATAATAAGTTCCAAAATAAGATATTCTAATTATCCAATGCACTTTTTCCCTGTAAGACCTTGATAAAAACAAAAATGTATTATTCATTTGTTACTTGTGTACAATTTGGATTATTTTTTTTTTAACAAATAAAAAATAAATGCTGTCCCTATTGTTGTTATTGCATCACGAAAGCATTTCAGAGAACAATTTCAACTGAAGTTTCAAATGAAGTTATGATGGAAATGAGAAGTGACAGTCAATGAGAAGTTTTGTCAGTATAGGTGTCCTGTCCCATCGCAATGAAACTCTTTTAATGGTTTGACCTCATTAACGTAGAGTACAGTGTTGATGTGAAACAGTTGTTATTTTGCACATGCAACAGTATATAGCACCTGATTCATGTGAGTCATGAGAGAGAACCAGAAGAGATGACGAGCGCACATCTGATCATATCTGTGCCACTCTAAAGGAAGCAGCAATCTATATAATTTTATGTCAGGAGGCTCTTTTGTTTCTTTTGTTATACATGAAAACTTGTAATCCTGCTTGTAATCCCAATTTTTATTCACGAATGTAACTGTAATCTGAATATGTTGGGGTTTTATGTTTAATGGATTACAGTTACACAAGTTACAAGTATTCTGTTACTCCTCAAGCCTGTTAAAACAGGATGTTTGGGAAGGAAATATTGAAGAACCAATAAGTTGTATTCATGTCATAGCAATAAACCATAACTTGCTACCAGTGCTGGGCGGATTACTTATGAAATGTAATTAGGTACTGTTTACAAATTACATGACACAAATGCAGTCGGTAACATAATCTTGTAGATAAACTTTTTGGGGTAATATAATTTGATCAATTTTGTATTACTTTCAACGTAATTCTGCGTGGTTTAATCGTTTGTGTGGTGCACAATTTCAGATAAATTATTGCATCCACGTGTAGTAAGAGATCAGACCATTTAAAGTTATCACTACACCAAATGTGCATTCATTTACATTGTGAAGCTGACTACAAAAGCAATTTAAGAAACTAAAAGTAACTTTGCGGTGCTAATACAATTGAATATGAAATTACATGCATTTTGATGTGTTTGATAGAAAAAAACCTTACAAAGACATTGTGAAATGGTTATATAACACAGTGATAATTCAAATAGTAATTGAAAAAACAAATTGTTTGAGTTGTTTAGATTAGCGATTTAAAGTTAAAAAAATATAAAAACATTCCTCCAAATGCTTCTTAAGATTTGACGAAAAATCATTTGCATTTTGGAAGCCTGAGTTTACATTGCACAGTGATGTTTTTGCCCAGTGTATCCTTAAAAATGTAATTATCAATATAGATCCAGTGGTTAACCCTCTGGGGTCTGAGGGTGTTTTGGGCCCAGGAGAAGTTTTGACGCCTTGACATTTGTGCTTTTTTCAGTTGTTTAAAAACACATTAATGGCTAAAGTCTGATAACACTGTATTCAGCACAAACTGGGCTACAATAATATGTGAGCAACATGTGTGTACATGTTTGTATTTTTGAGAAAATAATGTTTATGCATGGTTTTTGAAAAAAAAAAATTTAAATCATTGAAATAAGGCCATATAACACATACTAAACATTTGTCCACAAGCCTTTTGAGAACTGGATCTTGAAGTTTTTGCTACAAAATGATGTGAAAACCATCCTGATCACTCGTTCATACAAAACAATATAGTAATTGAACTTTTGTAAGACACTTTTAGTGTTAGAAAGGTCATATGCAAGGGTGTGTGAACTATAATGAATATTGATTGTAATTCACACCTGAGGAGACAAAATACCCCTCCCCTGGGCCTATCAATGAGGAATGTGACAGAAAGAGAATGTTAGGAGACTTAATGATAAAAATCAAGTTGTAAGTTAAAAGACGTAATCTGACTATACATTTTCTTTACATAAAGTCTTTATTTAATTGTAGACCTACACTACTGTTTAAAAGAAGTCTCTTCTGCTCACCAACACTGCATTTATTTGATCCAAAATACAGTAAAACAGTGATATTGTAAACAGTTTTCTATTTGAATATATTGTCAAATGCAATTTGTGATCAAAGCTGAATTTTCAGCATCATTACTGCAGTCTTCATTGTCACATTATCCTTCAGATATCATTATAAGATGGTGATTTTCTAATATGGGCATATTTAAAATTAATTTTACTAATTTAACCTGAACACATATTTGCAAGCACAAGCTTTGTTGATGATAATGAGGCAGCATAAACACTAGTTAAAATATAATCTAAACATTCATATTATTTTGTAATTATATTACATATCATATTTATATCATACAGTATACAATTTAAATACCTGCTTTAGCCAAAACAGCATTTAAATGTAACTAAAACATCCTTATTAGGACATCTTTCAAATTTCAATACTGGCAAGTCTGGAAACAGTCCCACTAGTAAAATATGTACATGTTTATATAAAATAGCATGTCAATTGTATCCTCAGCTGGATCAATTCTCTCTTCAAAATAAAAAGTTAATCGGAGTTCCGCTCTTCTTCTGAGGAAAATTGTAACTCTTCATCACTATCCTGGAGTTTTCTCACTTGTGTGTCGTGCTGTCTTTCAGACGCACAGAAAAATGAATGAACTTTGTTTTTAAGGCACAGTCAGGGGTGTTTACCATTTGCATTGATAGTCTCAGCACATTACAGTATGAATAGCGTGCTCTGCTGGTGGGTGTGATCACATTAGAGATAATTCGCTGAGCCAGGAGAAACTGTACATCGCTTTGTTTCATTGCAGGAGAATATTTGTTTTAAATTTGAATTGCCGGCATGTCCATCGACCCCAGAGGGTTAAATGCTGAGGTAGGCCACTCCATCTTCGCCTGGCAGGCTAGTAGTGAGTATCAGTTCTGAGCGCAATACACAACCCTCCCCCTCTCCTCTGAAAGCACTCGAGACTTATTGAATGTATATCAGCCGTGTGCTGATTTAGAATGAAAAAAGTAACAGATTGAAAAAAGAGAATGATTATGTAATCCTATCATGAAAACTATAAAAAGTAACTATAGTCCGATTATGAGTATTTTAAAATTTAATTTAATCAAATCGCAAGAAATTGATTTTTGTAATCTGATTACATAACACAGATTACATATAAACCATTACTACCCAGCACTGCTTGCTGCTTGCTTGGCAGGTTGTATTAGGGGGAGGGACAATCTCATTTTAGATAGCATTTAATTAGACCAAAATCTGTGCAGTGCAAGATGAGTCATTTATACTTTTGGTTTGTCATCTATACATCTGAATGAAAATGACTGTAAATTTTAAATACATTTACCAGATAAAAGTTCATTTTGTGAAGTTTTAGAAAAAGTACACTAGCATATAAATGACCTGAACAGACATATTTTGATTTAATGGGATCTTTGAATGTGGATTAGTGGGCTAGCCATATGAATTTCAGTATAACTTGGCATATACATGGGATTTTGGTTATGTAAGCTACTGTATGTATCAGAGTAACCTGCTTGTTGACAGGCTCTGACTTGTAGTTCCCAGGTTTATATTTTGTTATCCTAAAGCGGATCTTGTAACATACTGTATAACTTTATACGTATTGTGTTTAAATAAAACCTGTTTCAACTGCTTAATGCAAACAGCTATTTGTGTAAAATAAAAAAAATAAAAAAATACTGCACGCCCACCTTCCATTGATCAGAATTTATCTTTGAGTTTGTAGTGCTGAAAGTCTACGGCGTTAACAGAGCTTATTTCACTTAATGCATCAGCAGCTCATCCTCATGTCTGCGATCAATGGGGGCATACCAGCAGCGAATTTCTTGCCTTGCCATTCTGCCAGGCTTAATGGGAATAATATCTCTTCCCTGAAGAAGCATGAAGCCCAGACGATGTCATCAGTGTGTCTCCCATCCCTGTTAAATCTGCCAAATGCATTTTTATGGCTTGCAAATTAGCTATGACCTTATGAGGCTGAAAGGTTGACTAAAGTACTAGAGATGTGGAGAATTTTAAAATATTTATAGCTCACTTTTCATAATCAGCATAAAAGCACCCCGCCGCAACCCAGAACCCCAGCAGAAATTCATCCATTTTAGGGAGGATCTGGATTTAGGATCATTAGCCAAGGCCAGAAATTAAAGAGAGGGAAACAAAGCACAGCATTTTTGCTGAATTATTGCAAAACTTTCTTAACTTGTCCAGCGTGTTCCAAGAATTATCAGGCTTAATTGGATTTACTTTAGGACATAAACACAGGGAGGCGGAAATTGTAGAAGGACTCAAGTTTTCAGGTCTTTGGAATGTGTTGGTTGTCTTTTTTATTCAAATGATGTCCTATTATTTACACAGTATGTCATTGTGGATTCCTTCAAGTCCCTTCGTCAAATAAGTCATAATAATCATGGCTGGTATCTACTGTAGCCTCCTGCTAGGAATTTCATGGCGTGTAGCGGAACATATGTTCCTTGAAGCATTGACCAGAAACTCAGCAATTACTTAACATGGCCACACCACAGGAGCATAATGAGCAGTCATGGCCTGTCAACTGTGGGTTGGATACAGCCTCGTTCATGGGCTGTAGTCCCAGTAAGAAGCAAAAAATGAGCAATCCACAGAGAGTTCTTTACAACTTCCAACACTTTGTTACTTGTCCACTAGCAATAGGTTGTCTTGGAAAGCTTTGTTGATCCATTTAGTTTTTTTATTAGAAGTTCAGAGCTCTGTTTAATTACCTTGAGTTGGTCAAGTAAATATCTGTAGCTCTGTTTTGGAGATGGATGGTAAACCTTGTTCTGCAAAATGTGAGATTTGCATATCCTGCTTCCAAGATCAGGGTTAGGGCTTGGGCTTGGGTTAGGGCTTATCAAAGGTTACCATCTAGACACGACCCAGTGGGTTCTACAAAAGAGTAGCTTGTTTTTTTTGTTTTTTTTATAAGCATAAACTCAGAATTTCAGTGAAAGAAAGATAATCTGTCTTCAGATATACATTTTGCTGCACTGCTTGCCAAAAGTATGCGTGCACAACATTAACGTGTGCTTGTTGAAAATGTAATTTCAAAACCATGGGCATTAATACGGATTTGGTCCTCCATTTGCTGCTATGTCAGCTTCCACTCTTCTGGGAAGGCTTTCGGCAAGATGTTGGAACATGGCCACATGATGAGGCCTGAAATAGCCAAACTCATTAATTAGAAAGGGGTGTGTACACAATTTTTTTTTAGTTTATTGATCCTCAATAGAACAATTAATATGATTTCTAAGAACATGTGGACAAACATTGCAGAATTAATGACTTTAACTTTACAGAAAGGTGCTGAGAGACTCTGGGATGAAAAAGCACTTCCTCTGAGGGTCTGCCAGAGGACACAAGCAGAAACCTTTAAATGGATAAAGCCAAAAATTCAGCTGCTGTGTCCCTGGAGGGTCCGTTAAATATTGAGACGGCAGTCCTGACCGCTTGCCTCCCTCTCCTTTCTAAAAGTGATGGAACACAGGATGAATTAAAATGCAATGCAAAGGTCTTTTTCCTCAGTCACGCAGCACAGTTATTGATGATCTGTCACATTAAGTCATGTCGAGGGAAGACTTATGGTAACAATTTAAAATAAAACAGAAAAGGAAAAAGAAAAATCATTAAACTCTGCCACTGAATATGAATTACAAATAACAGTCGCTTCATTTATTTTGTTGCTGAGGAAGGAAACACTTTAAGTAACCCTCTGGAAGCCTCGAGCTGCTCTTATTTGCCCGAATGAACACTCTTGCTATTTCTCAGAACTCATTGTGGATCAAGTTGAAAGTATGATGGCCTAATTATGAATGTTACCGTGTAATATCTCAGTGGACACTGACCCTCTCCACAATACATACTGTAAATGACTGCAATAACTTGCTTATGCCTCTCGGTGGATATCACCTGTATTTGCTTTCTTTTTCACCCTATTTGGGTTCAATCATTGTGTCTCTCATCAGACCTACTTTAACCACAATTAGAAGCTGTAATTTGTTTTGAAAATCTAATTAAACTGTGCTGACCAACTCAGCGGTCCCTTGTGCCCCTGTTTGGCTACAGATCAACCCTCAAGTGCATCCGGTATGTAATTAACCTTCTGATTGCTCAAAGGTCATTTCAGAGGCTGCTGTGCAGAGGGATGTGAATAGGGCACCTAGCTATTTTCTTTCTTTGTATTTGAATGAAGATTAAATGGGGGGGGGGGGGGGCGGTAAATTTTTCCAAATATTGCAATAGTTTATCTCACAATACTGCATTGATATTCTATTGCCAAAAATTTATATTTTTTGTTGCATTTTGCACAACAATATTTTGGGGTTAAAAAAAAATGTATACAAATATGGACCACAACTAAGAGTAAATGGTTTGGTTAGTTTAAATGTTTAATGTTTATAAACAATTTATAAATAATTTTTTATACGAATGTAAATGAGGCTGTGAGGGATGGACTTACAGTCTCCTCAGTGGCAGCCACTGTTTAACGCTGTATAAAGTTTCTACACCACATCTTATTTTCCAGAACTCATGTTTTCTGGAAATTTTAGTCAGCTGAAGTTTCTCAGTAAGATATTTTTTCAATATTATAGTAGCAGAACGATCCAAAACACTTCAAACAATATTACAACACATTGAAGAGACTCTCTGAGTCTATCCCTCATAACCTTGTTGTTATTCCCATCAACTGAATTAGGCCCAAAGATGAGGACCCATCATACCAACTGCTTCTGTTTCTACCTGGTAATAGTTCAGCTTTTTCCATTAGACACAAATTTTCAGCAGGAAATGGTGAATAATTGAGGTAGTAAACAGTGCATTAAGCCAGTATGTATCTTTATATATTTATTTACAGAGTCTTAGAGACCTAATGTTATTTATTTGGATGGCTTTTACTGCTGCGTGCTGTTCCATGAAGAAATGTGCTCTTAAATAAGCCTGTATATGCAGAGAGAACAGGAACTATAGAATCTTCATGCCCGAGGCTGAGCACTAATATGCCCTCTTAGATAGAAAGGACACTGCAATATCCATTAACTGGGAAAGCAGCCAATGCTGGTTGAGCTAGATAGTTTAGATTGTTTGACAGAGATGGTAAAATACTCATAAAACCTTCTTGAGATGTTTTATTAACCTGTTTTGGGGGCTTGTTGGTATATCTAGCTCTGAAAAAGCAATGTATCAAAATTGGCATTTATATAAAGTTATATGATATGCTTATCTTATGTGCATATACTATATATATATATATATATATATATATATATATATATATATATATATATATATATATATATATATACACACACACACACACACACATGGAATAATATACAGATTTTGCTTTTCTGAAAGATATTGGTACTTTAGTTCACCAAAGTGGCATTCAACTGATCAAAAGTATAGTCAGAACAAAAAACAGCACCATCACTATTTGAAAAAAGTCATTTTTGATCAAATCTAGACAGGCCCTATTTCCAGCAGCCATCATTCCAACACCTTATCCTTGAGTAATCATGCTAAACTGCTAATTTTGTACTGGAAAATCACTTACCATAATATCAAACACAGCTGAAAGCTATATGGGTTGTTAAATGAAGCTTAACATTGTTTTTGTGTTAGTTTTTGAGTTGCCACAGTATGCAATAGACTGGCATGTCTTAAGGTCAATATTACTGTAGGTCAAAAATTGCAAAAAAGAAACAGCTTTCTCTAGAAACTCATCAGTCAATAATTGTTTTGAGGAATGAAGGCTATACAATGCTTGAAATTGCCAAAAAAAACTGAAGATTTCATACATAGGTGTACACTAAAGTCTTAAAAAAAGGACAACTGGCTCTAACAAGGACAGAAAGAAATGTGGAAGGCCAGATGTAAAACTCTACAAGAGGATAAGTACATCAGAGACTCTATTTTGAGAAATAGACGCCTCACATGTCCTCAACTGACAACTTCATTGAATTCTACATGCTCAACACCAGTTTCATGTACAACAGTAAAGAGGAGACTCAGGGGTGCAGGTCTTATGGGAAGAATTGCAAAGAAAAAGCCACTTTTGAAACAGAAAAACAAAAAGAAAAGGTTAGAGTGGGCAAAGAAACAGACATTGGACAACAGATGATTGGAGAAGAGTGTTATGGATCTTAAACATCATTGAGCTTTTATGGGATCAGCTAGACTGTAAGGTGGTGAGAAGTGCCCGACAAGACAGCCACATCTATGGCAAGTGCTACAGGAAGTGTGGGGTGAAATGTCACCTTAGTATCTGGACAAACTGACAGCTAGAATGCCAAGGATCAGCAAAGCTGTCATACAATTTTTTTCAAATTGTAATAGTAATTTTTCACATTATTAATGTCCTGACTTTACATTGTGATCAGTTGAATGCCACATTGGTGAATAAAAGTACATTATTAATCTGTACATTATTCCATTTTGGTCGCCAGTATATACAGTATATATATATGTCTATATATGTACTGTATATTTTTTATTCTTTTTTTTACTTAAGTTTTTAAAAAAAAAAAAAAAAAAAAAAATATATATATATATATATATATATATATATATATATATATATATAAGTTACATAAACTTGTGCAAGCCTTATTCTGAGCCTTGGATTTCTAAATAGACAATCTAAATTAGGAGGAATGCTTCTTTTGTATCAGACATAGAGCAATTAGATATCTGAGTCTCAGACTAATGTTGATGTATCTTTGGTAAACAGCTTAATTTCCAACTGAGTTTCTAATCAAGTCTAATGAGCTCACACTTAAACTCATAATTTGGTTAATAATGGCATCTTTCCATTCCACTGCATTTAACAATTTATGCGTAATTTGGTTTGGTTGATTGTGGTGGAACATTTGAATCCAAGAGTCTGCACAAATGATGCATACAGCAATCAAACGATAACTACCATTTAACAGTTTGTGCAGGAATTACATATTAGGCAATTTATTAAGAAGTTTCCATTCAATGAGCCTTCTGCATAGACAATTGCTCAGAACAAGCGTGATGTTTTTATATGTTGTAATTGTTTCAGTTGGCCAACCATATTTCTGCACCTTTCAAATTGGAAGCACACCACCGGTTGTCCTGTAAATGTTAATTTTCAGTGTTCGATTGTACCATGAAGGTGAAGCTTTCCAATTTAGCACTTTCTCTTTCGCTGTCCTTCAATAGCTCACCAATGTAAAGAAGATCACTGAAGCATTCACTTTCACTTTCCTCCATCCATTTTACATTCAGCCCACGCTCACCATCACCATTTAAGCCATTTATACAAATATCTCCCACAATTATGGTAACAGTGATCTCCCAGACAGCATGTGCAAGTCTCGAGGGCTTGAGTCACCACATGTGGAGGTAATAGTAATACTAACCTTGAAATGTCATCCTTACGAGAGAGCAACATGGCCACACCTCCTGTTCCTGCCCCCTCGAGGCCTCTTCATAACCCCCACCCCCTTCCACATGGATTTCTTAAGAGATTGCTTCCAACATGTTTCTCCTCTCAAAGTGTTCCTTTAAGAATTTATGTGACTGCAGGGGTTTGTGTGTGCTGGGTGCTGTTGCCATTTTCGGCCTTGTTTAGCCGCAGCTGGATTGAAAGCCTCTTCTCAGATGTGCCTTCGGCGAGTTTTTACCCCACACCATCAGAGCTGTGCAGTTTCAATGCCTTTAATTTGTTAAATTTGCCAAAGCCACACAATGCTGGGTCCAGTGGAAGAAATTATAAATATTAAAATAGGAATTTGCGTGCAGTGTTGCAATATTAAATCATGAGGGAAGGACTGTCGCAAGCCTTATTAAAAGATAATGTGTGCTGGGGGAGAGGAAACATATCACTTCTCTGTTAGTTGATCCCGCTCTGTTAAACCCAGTGTATGTTTATAGACAAAAGGCTCCACATTTCCACAAACGAACATGCCTTAGCAGTCTTACACCTTGTTTTGAGAACATATTTTAATATTTAAAGTAATCCAATTCAGCGCCTTAATTGGATCATAAGATGGCTTTGATGTCTGAAGTTGTCTGAACTGTCAGATGTTACTGTAAATAAATGACTTGCAAACTTCAAATATATTATTTGTTTCAAAAATGTTTTTATTATATTATAAATAAAGTATTTCTTGAATACTTTTTTCTTTTACTTTCTTGAAGGCGGCTTCATTACTTTTATTGAGAGTGATTTTGTTTTGTTTTTTGCATCTAGACTAACTTATCTAGACTATGTTGTTGTTGTTGTTCTGAACTTTACGTTGGGAAGACATCCCTTAGTCTGACCTTACTCTGAATTCGGTGACATTAGACATATAGTTCTACCACTGAAATTGTCTAGGCTACTGTTGTAACCTCCATTCCCTGAAGGAAGGTCTGTGCTTACTGAAATTAGAGCCACTGCCCCCAGTGCCAGAACTTGCTTGCTGTCTACTGCATATATAGGAACTACCTTTAAGTTGTATTTTTAGTTGTAAGTGATGTAATATGGTACAAAATTAATGCATATTTTATTAAACATACACCCTAAACACAACCCTGAATCTAAACCTCACCGTCAAAAGAGTAAAAATTTAATAGTAGAGGGAAAATGCAACCTCTGAATCGCACTCATCATTAATTTTGTGAACTTGATTACTTCCAGGATTTCATAGGACCAGAAACCATGTCTCTGAGGCTGCTCACGCAATGTGCAGTATTTGTAATCAGTAATCAGTAGTAACACAGGAAAAGATAATCACACTAAAGTTGATTGGAAAATGTCTAAAGGGGGTTGGTGCTTGTCAGTAACATGTAAAATAGGGGTCGATTTCAAAATATGGAATATTTGGTAGTAACATGTCAGAACATGTTGAGTCCCACCTTCTGACATTAGGGGTTCCTGGATCAAAACCAGCATGCTTAAGGGGCCAGTGCAGAGGAAGATTTTCCACAGGTGGGAACACATGTGGAATGGTTCCAGATTGGGCACCAGCAGCCTGTTAGTATAAAAGGGGTGAAAATACAGGCTGTTTGATAGCTGAACTTAAATCAGCCACACCTGCAGTGAGGTGCTTTTTAGAGCTTAAGTTTGATTTATCGATGTCATAAAAATATACAGAATTTAATACCGCAGCATTTCACTTTTGGAAATTCAGAAATATGTGCCTGTCAGATACAAGCAGCCATTCCACATTTCATATTTCAGTGAGCCGATAAAAGGGTGATAGAGATCTGCACACATTTTTTTTTTTATTGTGATTGATTGACACGGGGAAGTCAGATGCAGCTTTTAGGTCTTACAGTCCTCCTGTAAACACATCAAAGGGAAGACATGATATTATTGAAAGAGAGAGTGTCTATAAGATGTCAATCAAAGGGATGGAACAGACACTGTGGCTCCCAGGTGATGCTGATCCGAGGTTGGATTTTCCATTACTAAGATGAGAGCAGATGGAGTGTTTGAATGGCTCTGTGGCCCTGAGTTTACCCCAGCTTTGTGCGGCTGATACAGTAATTGCAGGCAGTGATTACGAAGCTCCCGCAGCACAAAGCACAGCCCAGATAAAAAGCGCACATAGTAACAGATGCAACACATTTTGTCAATTATTATATACTACTCCAAATAGCACTAAGCAGAGAAATAATACAGAGCCACAGCTCAGAGAGTGAAATAAGACAAGGTCTGTCTTACAAATTAGCAATATGCTTGAAGGTTCCACAGAGTTGTTTGGTCGTTGATGATGCGGCTGTTACTGTAACTGTTTTTTGTTGTTGCGGTCAGCTGTGGATGTGATGAGGTCAGCTAGAGCTTAATTTGAAGAGCAGGTTTTGACTTTTTACCATGAAATTGCCTTGGTAAAACCTCAAGTGTATTGTGTTTGATTGGCTGTGTGTGCAGGTATGTTTTGGTAATTATGGCAATAGGGCGAAACAGTGACTTTGTTCCAAAACTTTGTGAACGGCCTTGCTATCTACTGCATACATAGGGAGTTGTCTGCAAAGGTGGCATGCTAACTGAAGTGGACTGGTTTGGAATGCCCTACAGAAGCAGCAGCTCAGTGTATCATATGGAAAACGCATGGGAGACTCGACTTCACATTCTTCACATACAGAGTATAACTAGGAGTTTTAGAACACCTTAAAATGCTGCCTACATAGGCAGCTAACTAGGTAGAAAGGTACTTGGCACAAAGCCAGTGTGCATTTGTGGGGCTCATGTCTTCCTCTGTAATTTCATTCTGGGCATGCATGGATTCTTATGAAACCACCATATGGCTTGAGCGTTCAGTTGGGAGACACTTTAAACCCCTTGACCAGCCCTAAGTGCAGATGAACAAACAAGAGAGCAGTAATGTTTGGTTTACTCCAAAATAAATCAACTGTTGTCAACCTTCTCTAGAAGTAGGGCTGTCAATCGATAAAAATGTTTTCATCCAATGAATTACATGACATGCTGATTATTTAATCTTATTAGCAGTTAGAAATTAAAATAGCAATTCATCACATAAAAATATTTGCAGAGAAATGCCCCCAAATAAAGTTAATTCAATATAAATTATTTTAACTATATATATATATATATATATATATATATACATACACACTGTGCATATGTCATTATATATAAACAAAATGTCAATACAAAATTGTTCTATTCCCATGTTATTGAACACAGGACACGTTCTTGCACTCCATCTGTGCTACTTTTAATTATTTGTCTAAATTCAGAGTCAGCCAGACGCTTTTGGAGCATCAAACTGGTTTTCAGCATCATGAACTTTGCATTTGCAGGACATTGTGTCAAGTTAAAAGTACTGTATAGTTGCAACTTTGAACCTCGTGTCTCGAGATCCCTACATTCTGTTGTGCTTCATCCAACTGTCAAGAACGTTCCGTGTCACTTAGGGCTGGGCAATATGAACCAAAAATCATATCTCTTTATTTTAATACTGAATGGCGATACACAATATATATCTTGGTATTTTCTATGAAGTGGACTAAATGTTGAGTTGTAAGTAAAACCACATGTGAAATGGTAAATTAAGCTTGCAACTTACTTTGTTTCAGGGCAGAAGACTTTTCGAGCTGTGAAAGCTTCATGGCCGGGTTTGCAGCAGCAATACAAAGTTTAACACACTCAACATACTGCAGTTTATGTTTGCTCCCTAATCCCACAATGCACTGTAAAAACCAGGGAGCATCCTTCCTCACTATGTTCCCTTACCGGAAACGTACTTGTGTCTTCTAAAGTCTCTCAAGTCACTAGATGACAAGCACAAGTGTAAAACTATGAGGTCCAAACATTATTTTCTCTTAAAAATATGTTGTTTGTTATGTCTTTCATTCATAATTACAATGAAAATGAAAATCTTTTATTTTGTTTATGCCATTTATCTGATATAATATACCTTTTTCACAGATTTTGATGACATTTATCAGCGTAAATCTTGCCATTTTTTTATATTATATATTTTTTTATATCTTGAGTGTTAAGTTGAAACAATATGCTTTGTGTTATATTACCTTGGAATTAGTTTTTTCCCATTCCCATTCACTCCCATTCACCACTGTCGAAGTTTACCCTGCAAACGTTTACTTCCATATTCCAAAACCCAGAGTATGAAGTCTATAACACTGTATGTTTGAATATCTTTAACAAAAATTAACAACAGTGTCAGCGATGGTGCTGATTAAAGCAGCTGCACTACAATGCATGAGTTTGTTAATGTGTCGCGGGTGATTGAGTCGAGTGAAGTGTCCCAATGTTCAGTGGATCAGAGCCCTTACCAGTGCCCAAATTTGTGTTCACAATATACTGATTCACAATACAGGGGGCTAGGGAGCTGATTGAGACACAGAATTTTCCAGAATGTTCCATGATGCAGGAGAACTTGTGAGCCAGTGGGGCCTGGTTTGGGAGCAGATGCAGAGGGAGATTGGGGGCGGGGGCGGGGGGGCGGGGTTGTGCGGAGTGTGTGAGAGAGTACAGATACAAACACTGGCATGGCTTTACAGAAGAAACGGGTTATGAAATGCAACATCAAACTATATCAATATAAATGGTATTGTCTCATCCTATATCTCGTTTGAAAACATATCAATATATCTTTAAAAGTCGATATAAGCCCTAGTGTCACTGCTTGTGAGGTATTTTGAGGAGCGCTGACTGCCCCCTGCTGATGCGGCTCTTAAAAACACAAAGTTATATGTACTTTAAGCTTGAATTGCTCTGATGATACAAAAATATTTACTTTTACTACGGAATTTACATATGATTCAGGAGTCATGTTTAACAGCTTTTTTACTATAAATAGTTAAATCGCACTAAATAAATATGTTAAATCTACAGCCCTCTTAGAAGTTAACAAAATATGATGAAATGACAAAGTGCAGTTTGCCAAATAAGTTTTTTTCTTTTCTCTCTCTCTCTTTCTCTTTCTCTCTCTATCTCTCTCTCTCTCTCTCTCTCTCTCTCTCCTTTTTAACAGATCCTAATGCCCTTGAGCAACGTGGGCCAGATCACGCTCTCATTGGCGGAGTAGTTGCTGTTGTCGTTTTCGTTACATTGTGCTTAATTATTGTATTGGGACGCTATCTGGCACGGCATAAAGGTGAGTTTTTCCTTCCTTTTCAGTTCAAATCAGGTCATTTTACAGGTACACTGATATGTTTATAAAGATATTAGGAATATACAAAAGTACAACAAATAATAATTAAACATGAAGGCAATGTGCATGGATTGAGTTGAGCAAGACAGCACAAAATATTAAGATTGTGTATGTGTAGTAAACCAAAGCAGATTGAGGCAATGCAAACTTTTCTGGATATTGTGTGCTGCAGATACTGAGTTCCCTGTCAAAATGCTACACTTTGATGCTGCGCTGATTTAGCGCTTTGAAAACAACTTTAGGTGTGACTAGCTATGAATATGTGTGCAACACGTCCATGAAGGGATCCTGGTCCTAGCAGGAGGTCTCAGTCACATAGCTCCATGAACAAAGCGAGCGAGGAGAGGATGTCTACCCAATGGCACCCTGTCAATCAAGGCGTGGCAAGCCGATAGAGTGCCAAGTAAACCCTGAGAGTGGCGGGGCATGTGCCTGCTGACAATTTTTCCTGCAGAAAGTCCAAAACTGAAGCAATCTGCACCATCTTTCAAAGACACCCCATTTATTGGCATAACTTCTTCTAGAAGAGGGAGCTCTAGCACTTAGAATGGTCTCGATAACTTCAGGTGAAAGCCCAGTGTCCCACAGTTGTTACCCTTCAGGGGCCAAACACGAAGGTTCCACATCTCGGGCCGGGGATGAAATATTGTCCCCTGCACCTGAGACAGAAGGTCCCTCCTGTCCGGAATTGCCCAAGGCGAGCCGTCGAGGAGAGACATTATCTCCGAGAACCATACCCTGTTTGGCCAGCGCGGCGCTATCAGTAAGAGGCAGGAACCTTGCTGGCGAACTCTGGCCAAGACTCCCAGGAGTAGAGAAACCGGGGGAAATGCATACAGGCGCGTTCTGGGTCATGTATGCGCCATCGCGTCCAGACCCAAGGGAGCTGGGTGACTCAGAGAGGGGACATTGTGCTGTCTGTTGGGAGGTGAAGAGATCCACTTCTGCTCTGTAAAATCGAAACCAGATTTGTTCCACTACCTTGGGGTGGAGTTTCCACTCCCCTGCCTGTATTTTCTGTCTGGACAGTAAATCTGCTCCCATTCAGGCATCCAGGGATATAAGCTGCTCTGATTAACAGGAGCTTGCCCTGGTCCCAAAGGAGAATCTGCCGTGCCAGTCTGTTCAGCTGGTGTGAATGTAGACCTCCTTGATGGTTTATGTAAGAGACTACCGCTGTGTTGTCCACCCGCACCAAGACAGCAGCCTCTAGAGGAAGTATTTCAGGGCCAGAAATACAGCCATCAACTCGAGACATTTAATGTGACAATCAAGCTGACGACCCTCCCATTCCCCTTGAGCTGGACGACCACTTAAAGACCGCTACCCAGCCTGTCAGGGAGGCATCTGTCGTTAGCAACCTGCGATGGCAAGACGCACCTAGAGTGGGATCAAAAGTGAGGAACCGGGGTCTGAACCATATAGAAATGGTACGTAGCACGTGGCGCGTAACCCTTATCAGCCTAGGGGATTGGCCTTTGGTTGAAATCCGGTCTCATGTGCAAAAAGGCCCAAAGGGATCACCGAGGACACAGTTGCCATGAGACCTAGTAGTCATTGATACTGATGAACAGTGCAACCTTGGCCTAGCCTGACTTTGCTCAGGGTGTTCTGAATGGACTCGATTCAAGTGGGAGACAATTGTGCCTGCATTGTGATTGAATTCCATACAACCCCACATAGGTAGTTTTCTGAGAGGACGCTTTTCTTGGTGTTGAGCCTCTACCCCAGAGAAACCAGATGACCTAAGACGATATCCCTGTGCTATAATGTCAGTTCTTGTGACTGTGCTAGTATCAGCTAGTCATCTATGTAATTCAGAATGCGGATGTCCCATAGTCGCTAAGGAGCCAGGGCTGCATCCATGCATTCCGTGAATGTGCGGGGTGATAAGGCTAGACTGAATGGAAGAACCTGATATTGGAAAGCCTCGAAAGTCTAAAATCAGACGCAAACCCCCATCCTTCTTGGGAACCAGGAATTATCTGCTGTAGTAACCTGACTCTCTCTGGATGGGGAACATGTTCAATGGCCCTTTTGACCAAGAGATTTTGCAGTTCTTTCCACAGTAGACATGCTTGTCCCGGTTTCACGGTAGTGGGAACCATGCCGTTGAAACGCGAACAAATTGATTTCTGTAGCCTTTTCTACTGTTCTTAGGACCCACTAAGAACTTGGCAGTAGTTTCCACGCTGCCAGGTTCTCTGAGATGGGTATCAATTCTGAGTGTCCCGTGTCCTGGACTAAGGCAGGAAGCAATGGAGAACCCAACATTTAGCTGGAAACCGCTAACTCCCAAAACACTAGAGGTGGTGGGAATGGAGCGGTTCCGTGGGAATATCGGGAGGGTACAGGTGGATGTTCATGCAACCCATCCCAAGGGGGGGCTACCCCCACAAGGCTGGGTGCAAAACCGTCTGGGTTTTTTCTTTTTAGAAATAACTGCCCTGAGGTCTTGCTTTGGGGGCTGCTGAGGGTGACGAACCGGCCCCCAGTCTTTACGAGGGGGAGCACGATTTGCAATGCTTTGTTTTTAAGCCTCCCAACTAGAAGGTCCGGGGAGGGGGTGGGTGGACGACGGCCCCTCACCCTGAGTGCGGCAAGGAAGGAATTGCCCGAAGACTTCCTCGTGGCTTTTTGCCTCCTGGAACCTGGTGATAACTACATTCATAGCGTCACCAAATGAGCCAGAAAGCGAAACCGGGGCATCGAGAAGGAAATCTTTGTCCTTATCTCTGATGCCCGGACCATGGTGCCTGCAATCAGGCCCTTCAACAGATCAGCCTGGTACACCTGTAACACTGCCATAGTGTGCAGGGCAGCACCAGCCTGATCTGCTGCCTGATAAGCCTTCCCCACAAGCGTGGAGGTGGTCCTGCACGGCTTTGTGGGGAGAGTGGGTCTCTTTAGTGATGATGCCGAGCCACGGGATAGATAACCCACAAGCGTCTCTTCTACCGGCGGCATCACTGAATACCCCTGTGGCTCGGCACCCAGGATAGGTTTCCTCCATGAACGAGAGAGACCGTCATGGAGGTCAACAGAGAAAGGAAGTTTCTCAGAGTTCCCTTCCCCTTTTTTTTTTTTGGCCACCAGACAGAAATCTATCTTCTAGTTTGGAGCGTTTGGGGGTCTCTTGTTCACATGGCCAGTCTAACTGTAGCATAGCCACAGCCCAAGTAACCACCTCGAGTAATTCCTCAGCCACTTTATTATTGTGCGTGGAATGTTCTGAGGTTCAGCGTCCCCCCCGTGTACTGAAGAGGCGATCAGCTGGATCTGGGCAGAGAGTGAGCGATAGGGACATCCGTCTCTCGCTCCTCAGCCAGATCTATGCGAGAGCCACACGATGAAAGAGTGGGTGCTGGCTCTTGGAAGTAAGCGAGACGAGTGCGAAATATTTTGACTGTAAAAAGATTGCAATGCTCGCACCTGCCCTGCCCCAACGCAAGAGCAGCATGCTCTTCCCCCAAACACACAAAACTGGTGTGTGTCCGTTTCAGCCATAGAGTGTAAAAATGGGAACACACACCGCTTGCTTTGTTTATCAATCATTCTTTTTCTTCTTTTTTTTTAAAGAAAAGAGAAAGGTATCTGTGCACTGCCTAACAATTCTAACTCCTAACAGTGAAGACAAAAGATCTGACGATGCACCTGTGCCACATCTATTTATAGCCCTGCTACAGGTGCATCCAATGATGTCACCAGCAGAGGCTATAAATTCTGGTCAATTTCATTGATGTGTTGCACACATATTCACAGCTGGTCACACCTAAAGTTGTTCCCAAAGCGCTAAATCAGAGCAGCATCTCGTTCCGATTTTATCAGGGAACAAGGGTTACAGTTAAGTAACCCGAGACGTTATCTCAACTACAATGCCACATATTCAAACTCAAGAAAACACAATATATAAAACAATATTATACAGTAGGGCTGTCAAAATGGTTGAAAAACTTAAATAATAGTAATATTCAAATTATTATCGAATTCTAAAGACAACTTTATTGTCTCCTAAGCCCACAAGAGTGAGCACAATGAGCAAATATAATCCAAATCAAGCACCGCATTTTTTATTGAAATTAAATGACATGACTTTTTTTAAAGTGCATAACGTTTTAAACAATCGTTCATAGATCAAATATAATTTCCTAAATGTGCACGCAAGGAAATTGAGGTAACAAAAGTGCTTATAAGTGGAAGAGCATCAGTAACATGAGAAAACACTCTTTAACTCTTCAACAGACAGCGTTATTTATTATGTTAACACAAAATGGCAAACTGTTATTCTGAAAATATCCACTTACTCATACAACAACATATTGTTTGTCATAAACACCAGACAGTCAACTTGATCTGCAGCAAGGGCTGAGCGTTTTTGTTGACAATGTTTCCAGCTGATGAAAACACACGCTCAGCTCTGACCGATGTGCCAGAAATACCTTGGACTGTTTTACGAATGGCACCTCGTCATGACATTCTCGAGAAAACTTTTCGGGATGAGAAGACTGCATGTATGTTCTCAAGTTAGATGTTGTGGAATGATATAGCTGAGGTTTCTTACACAATTTACAAATTACGTTGGTTTTGTCAACAATATCGCCTTTGATACTCCAGAAACTGAAGAAGCATCATACAGCACTATTAAGATGTTTTGGTGTAAGTTAGATCCTTTCCAACTGCAAGACCTCGCTCTCTTTTTTCAGCCATTTTTGAAATTATCAACGCAGCTGTGCCGCATCTAATGGGTTGAACTGGATAGGCCAACAAAAACAAACCGCATCAGCTACTTCATCATCATATCTCGTGCGCATCCTGACACACCTAAAATTCAAATGCATGGTTTTTGCATTCAAATGCGCTTCTCTTTTTTTTTTTTATTTGACAAATGTTCAAAATTCTTATTTGACAGCTCTATTATACAGAATATTCATGCCTGTTGAATTTTGTTTTTCTGATAGAAATGGCACAAGCTAAATATCACTTCTTATAATAGTAATGCACTCAATATAGTAATTATTCAAAATAGACTTGCCATTTTTAAGTTTCTTCCACTTTGACCTTGACAATGTTCATTTTTAAACACAATACACACAAATAGGTATCGTAAAGTTTCAGTGACATTTAGAAAATCAAGTTGTTGTTTTTTTTTTAGGCACGTATTTGACAAATGAGGCTAAAGGAGCAGACGACGCCCCGGACGCAGACACAGCCATCATCAATGCCGACGGCAACCATGCACATGCAGAAGAGAAGAAAGAGTATTTCATTTAGACTGCAAGTGGCACTCCTCTCCCCTCTTGTTCTTCTCTCATTCCTCCCCTCCTTCCTCTATGTGGGAAGTCCTTCAGAGAGAAAAGGAAGCTTCTTTTCACACTTTGTTTCCTTTGTTGTTTTTTTTTTTTTGGTTTGGTTTGGTTTTTCAATAACAGCTCTCCAATCTCACCTGCTACTTTTTACGAGTGACTTATTTGCTGAAGATGTCACCTTTTATAATCATTACATAGCTGTAGGACACCCCAAAATAGTGCAAAATGTCCTAAATCTCCAATTGTGAAACATCCAAAAAGAAAAGAAAAATAATCTGCATCCATCTTTCAGTAAGGACTCATTCTCGCATTCCCTCACAGTGCCTAAATAAAATATACAGATGACCATTGAATTTCAGTCAACGCCTTCCTGTTTGTCAGTAAACCTCTGATTGGTTACTTGCTTTTTATCTTCAGCGTTATGATTTTACAAATGTTCTGTACTCTTTTTATTATTTTACATTTTTTTATATTTTTACTTTTATTTATTTTGATATCTATTTTTTTTTTTCATTTGTGATTCATGCTGAATCCATTTATTGTGATGTTTCTCCCCCCCCCCCCCCAAAAAAAAGAATTATGTACAGTAGTAAAAATACACTCAGACTTGAAGTGAGGGAGGTTCCCTTTTTAATTCTGCAGATTATTAGGTGTTAAAAATGTTATCGGTACATAGAGATGCTCCATTCTCCAAATTACCATTACATGACATCAGTATTCTGTACTTGACATGTAGATATTGTTAAGTAAATGAATAGTTGCACAGAAGGGCTTAGTGTATACCACAGAGCACTCAGCTTGTATTTTAGTTTAACTTACTCTTGTCACCAAATAAACTTTTGTGGGTTGGTTAGTGAGTTAGAAACCAAGAGGCAAGCAAGAAAGAACAGCCCAATCGGTGATTATGCATCTCTCCACTCTCTTTATTGTGTCTCATGATACTTAGTTCTGCACCAGTCTGTATATTCCTGCATTGAATGGCCCCCTGCTAAGAGCGTTGTCATAACAACAGAGAGTGAGGAGCAGGAAATGTACGATATATCAGCCTTTCAGCTGTTTACACAACCGTTGTGCTGAAGACGAAAAATCTCATAACACCAGAAGGGACAAAAAGTTGTGTGCAACTATATTTCAGTGCTATTAAGCCTTCACCACATTGGTCAAATAAATGTACAGCCCATCAACAATCCAAAACAACTTTTTATTCAAACCTCAACATACATTAACTTTTCATACATTATGATACAATGAGCAAAAAACAAGCTCAATGTGACCCACCTGCTCATTCCACTTTGAGGTTTAGGCAAAATGTAAAACAAGCACAAGTTGACTCACCACGTGGAACAGCAGCATTAAAGGGATAGTTCACCAAAAAAATGCATAATTTATACACCCTCGTGTTGTTCCAAACCTATATGAATTTTTCTAAAAGAGAAGCCCGTTCAAAGTGGCCTTTGTTGTCTTTAGCACTAAACAACATACTATGTTGTCAGGATGTCAGGTTTTTTCAGAGATAAAAGACTTTTTATTTGAAATTTTGGGTTGTTTTCACTAAAACCTATCATATGTCTTCAGAATACTTGGGATATGATGCAGTAGTTGAATGGACTACTTTTATGATACTTTTGTGTCCGTTTTTAAGCTATAAAATTAGGCACTTTCCACTGCAACTGTATTGAAGAGTCAAACCGAGATATTCGTTAAAACTAGGGATGTCCCAATACCATTTTTTGAGAGCGATACTTAATTTTTGGTACTCACTGATACCGGGTCCGATACCTGTTTGTTTGTTTGTTTTTTTTCCTAAACTCCATATCAACAGCTCATTTCTATTTTATCATCAAAATGGTGTTTAAATAAATGAGTTAATTAAAACTTTAACCAAATGAAAATATAACTATGAATTTTCAACATAATATTGTATAATATTTTTTGAAAGGAAGTGCTTATATACAGAACCTCACAGCACAATCCAAAATACAACATTGGTATTTTGTCAATTAAAGTGCAGCAATAAAGAGCATCACAGATAAGTATAATTTTGTTTTGACCAAGGAGCTCTGACATTATGACGGCTGATTCCCACTCTGGAGAAGTGTGACTATGTCACTAATGTCGCTATGTGACTAAAAGTGATTACTAAACCCCAAAGGCTGATAATTAATTCAATAAGTATGTACTCTGTATGTGCCTCATGCTACAACATGAATTTCCACTCTGTTTACTGTCCTCTGCTACTCTACTGTCAAACTGAGCAAGCGATACTCATGACGGTTTCTATGAGCAGCCGGCATCAGCACAACACTGTCTCCACACAAGTGCTCACATTTGATTTACATGCAAACTATGTATTTATCACATTAAATCTTAGCTTTTGCGGTTAAATAATCTCACTGAATGATTACGGAAGGACATTTTTACGTCAGATGGTATTGGGTTTTTTTGGGGTATCTGAGCATTTTTATGAGTTTGAGTACCAGTACATGAGCGCAGTATCGAATACCAGTATCAATATCGGAACATCCTTATTTAAAACATCTTTTGTGTCCCACATAACAATGAAAGTCATTCTGGTTTTGAACAGCATGGGGGTTAGTGAACTAATACTGAATTTGAATCTGTGGGTGAACTTTTCCTTTGCCAACTCATGAATGAGGTCTTATGTGATGGACTACTTTGATGATTTTCATGATATAAAAGTAACTGAGATTTGATTTTCATTACTCAAAAGCATCAATACATGTGTTACGTTCACCAAATTTGCAGGTTGTGTTGATGAATGGTTGGAAGTGTTTTTGAGAATACGGTCTCTTTATTTCTGTTATTTTGTTGATTTCTACAGTGAATAGACAACCTTGCTAAGGCTGTATAATATATCTGCTATATGTGGTAACTAGTGAAAATTGTTGTTAGGCTTTGGGATCCCAATTCCATCAAGTTTGTATATTAGCTGATCTAAATATTGGTGGAACAAAAATATTTTTTGTCAGTTAAAGATTCTTCATTTCAGCCTTTTCTTTTAGCTCAAGGCATGTATATACTGTGTAAGTATCACATTTGGTAAAAAACAAAACAAAAAAAACAATTTTTTTTGGAAATTTGTGTTCTAATCACATTGTAAATGATTTAATTTTGCTTCTTAATTGAAAACCACTCAATGAGTATGACAACATTTGAGAGTAATGGGATATACTTAAAACTGCAAAGTTGTGTATGTTTTGAATGGGAGAATTCTAGCATTTAAAACACCTTTTAACTGATGTTTTCTGTAAATGATGAAAATTTATGTTCATACCTGGCTACCAGCATTAACTGTCTTGTAAAGTCGCCCGTAGTTCTCACATAGAAAGATATCACTGAACCAATAGATGTTCAAACTTTACATTTTCACAGCAGAATCAACAAAAAAGGTTTTCATTTTAGTCACAGTGCATTACGATAACACATATCACTTCCATATACAAGTATCTTACTCAAATGTAATTGTCTTGTCACATGTATCCCTAATATGTGTGAATGTAATAATGGTTAAGAATATGGTATCCTTTGACAGAGTCGCTGGTCTGTGTGTGACTGGATTACATAATCATTATTACAGCCAAAACGTTCATCAGTGCACACAATGAAATCAATTAATTGTAGCCTTATAAAATGAAACTTAATCGCTGATGTGTTTCGATACTACTGCTCAAGCCAAGATTCCCTTTATTTATTTTTATTTTCTTCCTACTTTTTGTCTTTACGTAGATTGGCTCGATACCTTCTGTTTGCATAATAATTGTATACGATTTTTGGTACTTGTCTGTCAGATTGTGACACAGAGCTGCCTTTGTGGTCAGTAAATCACATGCTATTATCAAGACAATATATCCAACTGCTCAGATTTTGGCCCCTTACAGGACGTACTCAGCATTTCTAAGAACAAATAAATCAGCTTCTTTTCTCACCAAAGTTGCGTTTGTGTTTGTAGTGAGAGCTGCATGTTGTGTTTTGGCTGTTGAGCTCAAGCACTGTCTGTGGGCTTTCATGTCTCACTGTTTCTTTTAAACTCTCTTTTATACATTGCATGGTGTATTTTCACTTTATTTTTATTCTTACTTATTCACTTTTTCACATGTTTAAAAAGCTATTGCTGAGCTAGTAGTCATTTGTAGTGGAATTTAAAGTGTTCATAGGTAAAACAATGCCTTTAAACTATACACTCAACATTACTTTTTACAACATTTACTTTATAATCCCTATTCCTGGTCTTTTTGTGAATTAATCATCATCATATGCTAACCCAAAACATATATATATATATATATACTGGTGGCCAAAAGTTTGGAATAATGTACAGATTTTGCTGTTTCGGGAGGAAATTGGTACTTTTTCACCAAATTGGTCCCTTGTGCCACCAAAACAGCGCCAACCCTCATCTCAGATTAGCATTATGAGATGCTATTCTTCTCACCACAATTGTACAGAGCGATTATCTGAGTTACCTTAAACTTTGTCAGTTCGAATCAGTCTGACCATTCTCTGTTGACCTCTCTCATCAACAAGACATTTCCGTCCACAGAACCACTGCTCACTGAATGTTTTTTTGTTTTTGGTGTCATTCGGAGTAAATTCTAGAGACTGTTGTGTGTGAAAATCCCAAGAGATCAGCAGTTACAGAAATACTCAACCAGCCTATCCGGCAGCAACAATCATCCATGCAATTATCGAATCAGCCAATAGTGTGGCAGCAGTGTAGTGATAAAATCATGCAGATACGGGTCAGGAGATTGTTAATGTTCACTTCAACCATCAGAATGGGGAAAAAAATCTCTCAATGATCTGGACTGTGGCATGATTGTTGGTGCCAGATGGGCTGGTTTGAGTATTTTGGTAACTGCTGATCTCCTGAGATTTTCACACACAACAGTCTCAAGAATTTACTCAGAATGGTGCCAAAAACAAAAACATATTCAGTGAGCAGCAGCTCTGTGGACAGAAATGCCTTGTTGATGAGAGAGGTCAACAGAGAATGGCCAGACTGATTCAAACTGACAATGTCTATGGTAACTCAGATACCCACTCTGTACAATTGTGGTAGGATGAATAGTATCTCAGTATGCTATTCTGAGATGCGGGTCGGTGCTGTTTTAGCGGCACAAGGGGGGCCAACACAATATTAGGCAGGTAGCTTTAATGTTGTTGCTGATCGATGCAAAAAAAAAAAAATATATATATATATATATATATATATATATATAAAATTTTGCCTTTATTATCAAATGCCCACTTTTCACGATCCAGTCAATTCTTAAAATCAAGTTTTTTTCTGTTGCATATGCTGTTCTCACATCACATTATGGAAATTCATCTTGCTGGAAATTAGGGACAAAAATCTGTCTCTGCCTTCTGAATTATGAACTGCCCCCAGTGGTCAAATCTGGAACTACAGTTCCAGCAACTTTGCACGGCACACTGCACAAGACATGAGCAAACATTATCTGAACACAGTTTTACTTGTAATTACATTAATATGTTCCTAATCCAAACACTTGAGACTAAAACTACAATATTTCACTTATTCCTTTCCAAATGCAGTAACTCACTAGCCAGAAATCAAAAGGAATGTGACATCAAAGGCACAATGGGACCACTTTAAGGGTATGAACATTCACCGCATGGTGCCGTTTGTAAGAAATTCGGCACAGCAAGGCTAAATTTGTGGGCGTAAAATTTCCTGAGAGATTGTGATGCATTATGCAATATGCATTGTGGAAGTAAAATGGGTTGTGGAGGGCGTTTTATGTTTACTTTTTCCGCCAACCCTCCTGACCTAGAGCATCGCTAGATTGTTAAGAAAAGCCACCTTTATCTGCCTACCATGTAATTTGTACATTATTTGCCATTTTATCCCCAGTTTATTTACTGTACTCGATCACCAGAGATACTAGAAACAACTCTACAAATACAGACCATATTTTATGAGTTCCTGTCAATCAGAACCATACATGCTAAAATGACAACAGTTTATATTCAACTGTTATTTCATGCTGTGTTTTTACAATAATGATAAAAACTATTTTATTTATTTTTTAATGCATATGCTCTCATAAAAGACACCTGGATCATATCTCATTATGACAAACTAAACTCCTCAATTAGCAGCAGCATTTTACTCTACAGCATTAATTCGCCTGTATGCAAATTAAAACTGTAAAATTATGTCAAACATTGACCACAAAATCATCCAGTCACATCACTTAATTATATAATTTACATCTCAGGTATGTTGTTGTTTTTTCTACTTTGACACACACACGCACACACACACACACACACACAAGTATACCTCATACCAGTTCATTTTTATTTGCTGAATCACTGTACATGCTGCATTTAAACATATTTCATTACAATTACAATCATTTCATTAATCTCGTTATTTATTTAATTCTATATACATTAGATATTAAAATATTGAAAGTTGAATTCTGACACTATTTTCCACACACCATTGTGTGTATGTGTATTGGTTTACATATCTCTAATGTGTTCCGACCCTGAAAACACATTATTGTATATTATTTTAAAATATCTCTGCATAAAAAGGAGAAGCTGTTCAGTTATTACGATCTGTTGCAAACTTTAGAAGATACACACTAACAGGCCCGGTTCTACAGGGGTGCTTGAGGGTACTAAGCACCCTCAAACAGACATTAAAACACCCTCAATTAAATAACGTTAAATAACCCCAAAATATTCAGAAGCGCCCTCAGAGATTTTGATCTGGAACCGGGCATGCACACTAATTTAGCTTATACTGTGTCACACTAAGAGGGCAGTCATCATTAGTAAGGACAGGCTACATGTAGGCCAAGATCAAATAGTTTGAAGGAGACTGTTTTCACAAATATTTCACGTGACCTTGCTAGAATTAGCATCTGCACCAACTGCATAACATGCACAGTTCCAGAATCATCTGTAGATGAACTATACAAGATAAACTTTCTAAAACTATTAAAAAAAATAGATTTGCTTCTACATTTTCATTGCAGCACACCTTTTTCCTCTCACGTTGAAAAAAATATTCCTAATGCTGGTGAAGCAGATGTAGTGGGTAGCATTTTGTGCACTGGTAGAACGGTTACTTGGTTAGAAGCAAAACGGCCTCCCTAGCTCTTGAAAAGATAGTGGCTTCAGAACACGAATGTATTTGTGCTTCTTGTAGCAAGCTGAAATGAAAACGCCTCATTTGGTTTCTTTTCTTCTTTTTTTTATGTGTTCCTTGTGTATTCAGTTGATTCGAAATTCGATTTTAAGCCTAATTCACATGTATGGAATGAAATTGTTAAATAAAGAAATACCAAAAATGTCCTAACTGTTTTTCTTACTGTCTAAATACAGTGCAACTTTATCTGGATTACCTCCATTAATTTCCTCCGTTCTCTGAGCGCCTCATTACACACAAGCTCTAAAAAAACTCCTTTTTAAAGTGTGTGGGTTTATTATTTGTTCTTCTGTGCCAGATCATTAGTGTGTCTTGCCCTTAACAGACTGCTCAGGAGATATCAAAAACAAAAGTAAAAGGAATATGAAATAATCAGCCCCAAAATGAAAATAATATCATTATTGTTCTTCATGTAAGTATGGGTTTAAAAACCCCTTTTCTGCTTTTTTCCTGTGAAACATAAAGGAGAATTTTGAAGTAGCCTTTTTTTCCACAAAGCAACAGTTCTATCAAGCTCACAAAAGGACAAAAAGAGCACCATAAAAGTAGTCTATTCAATTTGTGCACTATTGTTCAGGTCTTTCAAAGCCAAATTATATCTTTTTGACAAACAGACTGAAATTTGTCATTATTCACTAAAATCTTTTCCTCCGCTGCAGCCTGAGAACAGCTCTCAAATCAAATATGGTGCAGGCTTGATGATTAGTTATGATGAGACGCAAGAACCAATGATGCTTCATGTTAATGACAACTTTGAAATAGAAAATAGATGTGTGAAGATTCTTCAAAATTCTCCTTGTGTTCAACAGAAAAATAATTGAGAATTGTATCAAAATTATGACAGAATTGTCTATATAATGTTTTTGTTTTTTTCTTTAACTGTCCCTTTAATTGAACTCTGTAATTCAGCTTTAAAAAAAATGTTGTAGGCTATTCTATTCTCCCGTGCTTGAGAATGTTCAGGAGGGTAAAATAACACAGATATGGCTGCTAGTGTGGAGACAGCTAGAAACTATTTGAGATAAAGCAAGCAGCAGACCCCTGAGGGGAAGTGAGACAGCAGCCCTCAGGGCAGGAAACTGCGATCATTGTAAAATCACCACTGGGGACATGTCTCCACTCCTACACACACTCACACTGAGGTCAACAACACCACAAAAACCATCTCTTCCATTTCAAAACTGTTTCAAGAGTTTGTCTGTTATAACTAGGTGTATAAAAAGACTAAACAGAACAGGCACCCCATAAAATTAAACATAAACGTATTAGAGAAACATATTAGGGCAGTTTTAATGTTAAATTGTGATAAGTCTAGTGTGATAAAATATACCAGAAAGCAACTGTTTAAATAAAGAAAACTCTATGAATAATGTTTGCTGACATAACCAGTTAAAGGGATAGTTGAAACACAAAAATTAAACACACTGAATAAAATACATCAGAAAAATGGAATAAAAGGCGGTCAGACATTTCAAACCAATAGCTAAACTGTAAGTGTTTTTGAAAAAGTGTGATTGACGGGACACTCAACGCATTTGTTTGGTTGTTAATCAACAAGGAGAATGTAATAACGTTTTGTGACAGCCACTTGTTTAACACTAGCTGGGTTAGCATTGTTATGCACATTTTAAAAAATTAGATTAAGGAAAATACTAATCGACATGCGTTTTCATCCAATGTCTTTATTTGCAGGATTGGAGCAATTGTTCCATAGTGTAATAAATGCTGCCAGGAGAATAAGTGTAATATCTGATATAATGAGGGCTGAAATGGCTGCGATGACCACACGCCACCAGCCTCCGCATACCTCGGAGTGCCCACTCGCAAAACTGTTCTGGGCCTCGTTTCAAAATAATGATTGATCTTAGCAGTTAAGAGCATTTTCTACGAGCGATTTTACGAATGTTCGTTATTTTTTACTTGCGTTTCCCCAAACTGCACTTAACATGAACGTGCGAGGACATGCTTTAAGTTCTACTTTAGAGAGATGCTGACTATAATCGTGAAGTGCTGAAATGTGACCGTATAGCGCTGTTCGTTTTTGCAACTTCATTATAATTGTGCGTAATATTAAAAAAGTTTGTAATTTAGCTCGCTGGATATATTTAAAAATGTACTACTTAATTCATCACATAATTGCATTTTGTTTTGCAATCATTTGTGCAGAACTATACATTTATTTTACACACTCACTGCTTCGTTCGTCAGATGTGCATTTTAATATTTGCTCTGTGGATCGAGATTAATCAGTGTATCTTTGTTGAATGATTTATTACCTTGGTTTGATAAATGGTATTTTTCCAGGTTTTCCAAATGCAATATACTCTCCAAATATTACATTTTAGAACATTAAGATAAAAACAAAATTTGTTATGTCATTTCTCAATTAAGATATATGACCCGGAAGTTCACGTACAGAACTTTCAGAAGAACAGAATCCCTTATAATTTATCCTCTGATCTATCCACCTTATTTTTCAGCGAATTAGAGTGCTGCCATTATCAACCATGAGTGTGTACCACTTCCAGTATAACCCACTTCCAGCTATTTTAATATACAAAAACACTACATTATTGATTACAGGCTGGCATTAAATGTCAACATATTATTATCATTAATTATGATTTTCTTAAACACACTGGTTTTTACAGGCATACACAGGCAGAATGCACAGGCAGAATTAATAAAATCAGGTGCTAACAGGACAGTCCTCCGCACCATCTGACATGCCTCCACAAACTTTACACAACCAACAGAGAGAAGAAAGCTGCTGGAGGAATGCTGCTTCAGATTTCTTTGCACCAAACTGCATCTTGTTTCATCATAATAATAAACACATTTTACTCTCTGTTTCGTCAAAGAGCATTCTCTCTTTTTTAGCAGTGTATAGTAAACAGACACGCAGATCTTGCATTCTGCATGGCTTATGAAACATCACTTTGGAAATAAATAGGGAGGTTATGTATGGAGGTTTACACGGAGACATGAAAGACTGCATCGTCACAATCTCAGTAAAGAAAGAAGCAGATTTGATTAGCATCTCTTCAATACAACTTACTTACTCTTTTACTATAAATGTTGACGTTAGAAATGATCAGACATTGCCACATAATTCTGCTGTATATCCTGTGGTTGTGTGATAGTTTATAAGTCCAGATCACTATCTCTGGTATTATAACCTTCTATTTATTTACACTGCGGTCATTGCCAGCGGAACTTACACACATTCACCGGAAGTGCAGCTGCTGCTTACTGTACGTCCATATTTCAAAATAAGATGGATAATATAGAACTGTATTGCTCATGACGTCACAACAATGAAGCTACTGCACCACCATCTTTGTATTCCCTAACAGTCTGTACTCCTTATGGGTCTTAATGTGAAGTCATCTGTTTTTGGTAAGTAATTTTTACCAAATAATAATTTGAAATCTGCATATACTGCATCACAATACATTCTTCCAATACATGTAATTAGTTATTTATTTGGTCTCTCATTTATTTTTTTTCCTGCTTATTGAAAGTGTGAGCGTGTTATTTTACTCTTAATCGCAGCAGCATTACCTTCAAGTTTTACCTCAATTGAAACAAGTTTAAGAAACTGAGGTAAGATATCAGTAGACATTTTCAAACATATTTTTTGCAGCCTTTATAGTTGTTATTCTGAATACATAATTATGCTGTGTATCTTTTGTTTACGTTGAACATTCATTGTGGCTATTTTTAGGCTAAATGAATATTAGCTATGTAGCTAACATTAGCTTAGAAAATAACCACAGTAAAAAACAGTAGATCACCAAGTTATTTTTTTTGGTCAAGTTGGATAAGTACTTGCAGATCAACGCCAGTGATACAACTGATGAATATAATGTGGGCTTGCATTAATTCTCAGAGTGTGGTATGTACTTTTTGCAGTGCAGGTCTGAACACGGCCCAGCTCGCTGGCATAATTTCTAAAGTGGTCAATTGGAATTCATGAGGAGCACATGGATATTGTAGAAGTTAAACAAGGTAAGTTTGCAGTTTGGATTTCAATAATCATCCCATTGAATGTTAGATAAAACCGGAATTGGTTTGCAACAGGAGGAAAAAGCTGTATGAGGAGACAATTTTCAGCCTGGCTTCACTGAATAGCTGTTTTAACAGGTTAGAGAATAGACAACAATAGCGGAGTAAAAAAGATTATGCAATCTGTTTTTATTTGCAATGTAGATACTTTTGTAACATGCAGTATAACAATAGTAATTTAAAATGACTGTGCTTCTTATAGTTATAACTTTTAACGGTAGTTGACCCAAAAATATAAATTCTGTCAGCATTTACTTAACCTCATGTCCTTCCATATCCATTTATTCTTTTGCAGAACCCAAAAAAGGTATTTTGTATTCCATTTAAGGAAAGTAAATAGTGAGTAAAATAGCTTGTTTTGATCACCATTGAATTTCATTATGTGGACAAAACATTCTATAAAATATCATATTTTTTGTTCCACAGATAAAGTCATACAGGTTTAGAAGGACATGAGGTTGAATAAATGATTACATAATTAAAATTTTGGGTGAACTATCCCTTTTTTTAATCTATGTTACATATTGTTATAAATAAATATATATCATTATTTTAACATTTTAATATCTAGGGATGGGCTTGGCTCTTACAGAGAGGGTTGCTGGCAATAGGAACTGATCTTTATATCTTACTGATTTTTTTTTTTTGCAGTACAATCTTGCCCAGAGTTTTCCTAAGCCGTTTGGAGTGTGATGCAGCACATGTTTCCTTGGCAATGAAGTGGAGCCTGATGTTAGTGTAGATTTCTGCAATGCACTTTATGAGTATGAAGATGTGATTGTTGTATGGTTCTAGGTTGAACATGTGTGCCTCAAGTTCCTTGAATGCAGAACCACCATGGAGTTCCAGAACCTTTGTGGAGACCCAGGATTTAAATTTGGTGTCAAATTCAGAGATGGGCCTTGTGAGTGTTTGCTGTTGAAGAAATCTCTCAGCTGTCTTGCAGACTTTCAGGAAGCTGTCTGATAAATCCACCTCGGGACTTCATGTCAATCAGTGTGTGTCCAAGTTCATCTTGGGAAGAGCTCTTGACACTGAGTGCGTGCACTGAAAATTCTTCATAGTTGTTTTAACTACAAAGCCTGCAATGTACCCCACCACAGCCTCTTTGAACATGGACAAGCTGGGATAACTTACAGTGATGTTTTTCTCTGTGTCTTCTGTTTCAGGCTGAACGTCACATTGCCTGAAATGCCAGCATATCAGAAGATGTTGCCTCCAGTGTCACTGTGCTATCCAGTGAAGAACAGTTGCCACTAGCTCTGATGGCATGTCTTACTACCATTCTTTTGAAAGCTGATTTAAATTGCCTTGATGTGGGATTGTTGTTAAATCCAGTAGCAGATTTGCCCCATATATCTTCAAATGTTTATTGTATTGTTCAGTTTAATATAAAAAACTGTATGATTTCCTTGAGTGTGCATAAATGTCAATAAACCTCTTTCTGATTGTATTCATATACAGTATATACTACATTCTGTATATGAAGTTGTGTGTATATGTACTATACTACATTTTTATATTTGTCTCTTCTGGATTTATTCTGAACAGGTACTGTTTAGTTACAATATCAACACAAAGATAGTCGTTTTTATTAACAATCACTGATCTCAGTGATTTTTTTTTAAACTCTATGAAGGCAGAGAAACGTTGCATCCTGTAATAATCTACAGATGTCACTTTTGGATATTTTTCTTTAAAAAGAGGTAATTTATACACTTTGATGTTGTATTTTTACTGTTGATTATTAAAGATTATGATCATTATCCCCACTCTTCATGGGGATAATGACTCAATTGTGCTTAATAGGTACATAATCTGTATAAAAAAAACATTGTATTGCCCATGGGATTAATGTTATTAGCAATCATGATAAAAAATAAATAATTATAAATCAAAGAAGTGTTCTTGTGGAATATAAATATCTGAAAATTTAAAATATAAGCAAATAGTAAAGGTCACAGCATTTATCAATTTACTAGTATTCTCACTAGCATTAGTGTGTTTTTTATGCTAACTCACATGACTGCCTGAATTTTATACCTTTATACTTTGTTATACTTTTGTGACTTTTCACCTGAACTTTTTAAAGAATGGTTGCAAAACCTACATGGTATTTTTTCCCAAACCATAGGAGATAGGAATTTGTTTGGAAATTAGTTTAAGGAATCGTATTGTCCTACGTTTAGGAATATCTTCCTTACTGATCTGGTGGATGGAATGTGGACACCCCAGAAGACTGTGGCAATCCATTTTTATGAACACAAGGCATCAGTTCCTGGCATCTTGTCAAATATCCAATATGCTTTGGGATAAGAAGATAATATGATACTGACTGATGGCCAGGGGAATTAAATCATTAATACACAGGGAACAAAAGGCTACTCACATAAGATGAGTTGGACCACAAGCTATTCCAAAGAGCTGTATGTAAAATTAAATCTAAACATACATATTTTTGAAAATTCTTATGGTCACTTGGAAAGTCAGATAAGCAAAATATTTGCTGTTCAAGAGCAGCAGTTATTGGAGATTAGAGCCAAAAAGAGAAGAGTAAGGTAAGTTGGCTATTATTTTTATTGGTGCTTATATGGCATGTTTGTAGTAATTACAATATGTCTTTCTAGATATCAGTATTTCGATATAACAAATGTAAAACTTTGAAAAATGTGGTGTGTACTTTCTAACTGCTTTCCTCAGCTGGTGAGATGATGACACCCAGCTATCAGAGGTTTTGGGTAGAATTGAAGAGGTGGTGTTGGCATCACAAGAACTGCCAGATGTTGCTCAGGCTATCAGAGGATTAACAGAGCTTGCTTTGGCTTACCCTGTCTTTCACAGATGAAGAAAGAACAGTGATCAAAAATGCAGTGGCAGGCCGTGCATTAAAAGTCTAGGCCTTCAGTATGATTCATGCCATTAAGAAATGTCTAGGTTACTATTGCAACCCCCGTTCCCTGATGGAGGGAACGAGACGTTGTGTCGAATGAAGCGACACTAGGGCTCTTTCTTGAAGGCCTCGGTTACCACTGAACTTGAGAAAAGGCCAATGAGACATTGGCAGACAGAATTTGCACATCTCTCCCCCAGACATACAGGCATAATAGGAGGGAATCGTGCTTCTGTCCATTCAGGTTTTGCACTGAGGAGCCAAGAATGAGGTTTGGCCGTTACAGTGGCTTGGTACAGTGTGTAGCCGGGGGGACACAACGTTTCATTCCCTCCATCAGGGAATGGGAGTTACAATAGTAACCTAGACATTCCTCATCTGTCGCTCACTCAATGTTGTGCCGAATGAAGCGACACTAGGGGTCCCTATTCAATCATGCCATGCGCTGAACCATGTACGTGAACTGCTGACGCAGGTGCGGGCAGGAAGTTGTGTGCCAAAGCAGAAGGCTACGTCAGACTGCACTTACACTTCCCCAATGCCCCATAAAAACATTAAAAAAAAAATTGGTTCCCAGCATCCCCTAAGGGGGGGAGAAGCGACGTGCCAAGCATAGGAGAAGGCCATGCCAGCCACGCCTTTTCTCTCTATATAGTTCTTGCATAGAATTAAAGTGGCTGGGGCCATTTAATGATATAACACGCATCGGGGAAGGTGTTCTTTTCCAACTCCTATTCTTTAAGGGGGAAAAGACTCCACAGAGACCACATCCTGCCCAGGCTGGGGAGAGGTTAAATGTGGCGAATACGTCACATGTGAAAGTGGCGCGGTGGTAGATCCTACCTAGCCAAAGAGGAGTTTCTACAAACACAGAAACCAGGGGGCAGAGGGGGCTGCCCAAGGAAGACGCGGGTCCACCGGCAGGGGGTCTGTACCGCGGAAAATAAACAGAGGGGGATTAATCTGTGATTGCCTAACCCTGTGGAGCACCTATTCCAGTACAGAGTAGCTAGTACTTGTAGTGGATCTGGTCAGGAATTCCTCTGTTGAATTCACGGACCAGAGGGTTAGGGAGGAAAGACATCCAGGGAGGGCACGCCTAGTGGACTATTCTGGGAGAAAGTTGATTGCCTCAGTGGAGGGGAAGGGCGCTATGTGCAAGCAGAACACCCGGTCAGCTGTTCCACATTACGGAGTCCTATGTGCTCGGACCTGAGAAAATATGGGACGAGACCGACTCAACCTTGAGATTGTAGAATCTGAGTAGTATTGGGTGTTGCCCAGCCCGCCACTCTGCAGATGTCTGCTATGGAGGTGTCACTGGCCAGTGCCCATGAGAACACCACACTACTTGTAGAGTGTGCTCGAACCCGCAAGGGGGTGGACACGGCCTGGGTCACGGACATGGTTCTTTGTCTGCCACAGCAAACAAAGAGCTGCTCAGAACATCTAAAGCTCTGCGTGCGGTCCAAATAGGTGTGCAAAGCATGCACTGGACACAGCAACGATAAGGGTGGGTCTGCATCCTCCTGGGGCAGCTTCACTTGCAGGTTCACAACCTCTGAGGGAGTTGTAGGAACCTTGGGCACAGGGCTCAGTTGAGGTCTTAGGATGACGTGAGCATCTGCCGGACCGGACTCCAGGCAAGTGTCGCTGGAGCTTTACTTTACACTTTGGGTGTAAAGCTGCCTGGTAGAGTGAGCTCTGGCTTGGTTGATCGTGTCCACAACAGCAGGTGGTAGGCCACTTGGATCTTCCGCAGCCTGTCCAAGGGCCAGAAATGGAGGTTCCAGAGGTCTGGGCGTGGATGCCAGAGGGTGCCCCGTCCCTGAGAAAGAAGGTCCCTTCTCAGGGGAATCTGCCAGGGAGGTGCTGTTGCGAGGAGCATAAGATCTGAGAACCAAGTCCAAGTGGGCCAATAGGGGGCCACTAGGGTGACTTGTTTCTCATCCTCCCTGGCCTTGCACAGCACCTGTGCAAGTAGGCTCACTGGGGGAAATGCACATTTGCGCAGCCCCCGGGGCCAGCTGTGTGCCAGCGCATCTGTACTGAGGGAAGCCTCCATTAGTAAGTACCAGTGCGGGCAGTGGGAGGTCTCTTGGGAAGCAAACAGGTCCACCTGTGCTTTGCTGAACCGCTCCCAAATCAGCTGGACCACCCGGGGATGGAGCCTCCACTCTCCACTGTGCATTCCCTGTCACGACAGCGCATCTGCTGCCATGTTGAGGCTGCCCGGGATATGAGTGGTGTGCAGTGACCTGAGTCTCTGCTGACTTCAAAGGATGAGATGCCAGGCACGTTGTGACATGTGACAAGAGCATACACTGCCATGGCGATTTATGTATGCCACCATCGTGGTGTTGTCTGAACGGACCAAGACGCGCTTGCCCTGCTGAAGCTGTCTCATACGCATGGACCCGAGTGGGCTGCTGCTGAGGATGTCATATGCCCCAGGAGCCTCTTGAACCACCGCAGTGGAAACACTGTGCCTTGTCTGAGCGAACTTAGGCAGTTCAGCACTGGCTGCGTGTGCTCGCTTGTGAGACTGTCTAACTCCATGCCGAGAAAAGAGATGCTCTGAACCGGGGAGAGCTTGCTCTTTTCCCAGTTGACCTGAAGCCTTAGATGGCTGAGGTGCCTGAGCACCTGGTCCCTGTGGGTGCACAGAGACTCTCGAGTGTGAGGTGAATCAGCCAGTCATTGAGGAAATCAAGTACACGGATGCCCACTTCCCTTAGTGGGGCAAGGGACGACCCGGTACTGGTACGTCGGGCCATCGGACATGAGCCGTAGGAAGGGTCTATGCCAAGGCAAAAGTGAGACGTGAAAGCATGCATCCTTCAGGTCTACCGCTGCGAACCAATCTAAATGCTAGACACACGTTAGAATAATTTTTCGCATGAGCACCTTTGAACGGGAGTCTGTGTGAGGCCCGGTCCTGGACTTGAAGGTCCAAGATTGGCTGGCATGCACAGCCTGTCTTGGGTACGATGAAGTGAGGGCCGTAGAACCTTGGCTTCATCTCGGCTGGAGGGATGGCTCTATCGCATCCCTGTGGAGTGAGTGCCTGGTGAACTAAATTGCATAGCTGAGTCGGATGGTCCTGGCCAGCCAGCGCAACGGGTTGCGGCCGTCAGAAATGGAGAGATATCTGCTGCATCCAGGAACTACACAAAGTCGGAAAGACATCTTTAAAAAGACATTCTACGCCAATGTGTATACTCTTTTAAAGAAAATATACTCTTTTACAGGTCTATTTGCTCTTTAAGGAAACGCTGTCAGGGGCGTGGACTGCACTGGCATGCAGAGAATGGAGAATGCCACTGGTAATGTGCCGTTTTCATTTAATCAAGGTACACGGTTATGCTGCGTTCCATTCAAGTTGGATGTGGGATATTCCTACTTGATATCTCCGACCATTAATGCATTCCATTTCCCGATATTCAGAACGGCAATGCTCCCGTTAGATTACCAGGGGTTCTCCTAGCAACCCAACTGATAAACAATGCACTCTTTGCTTTCAAATTACGTAAATCACGATAATCCTGTGATTGCGTCACTCAAGGCCAGCTAGAAGGCCTCGGCCTGGAAATATACTAAAGAGCACACCCACCATGAACAAATAAATCAATCTGATTGGCTGATGAATCTGACTATCTGACTTTAGTTTCTCGTTCATTTACACTGTTGAGGAAAAGGCTTGAGAGGGTGGAGCTCAGACTCACAAGCTGCTTCGGCTAACGAGCTTGGTTCGGGCAAGTGATTTGTGAAACAGTTGTCACACTTTGTAAGCATCAAGGAATAAATTCTAACAGGATAAACTTATAGTTTTTCTCCATTTGTTTTAAGATTATTTAAGAGTGGAAAGTGATTAAAAATACATAGGCAAAAAGGTGATTGAGAATGAAAGGATGAAAATATGTATTTATTTGGCATGTTATCCCAGCAGAGAAGGGTTTGCTGGCCCTGAGAATTTGCCACTTAAAAAATGCATGAACTTGCTTAATTTGCAACGGTTTGTAAAAAAAAAAATACAAAATTTAATTAAATATAAAGTTTTGGTGGTACCCAAAAAATTATTTTGTGTTAAGCTTTAACACACTTCCTCACTTTACTCTAAATTGAGATCCCTTAAAACCTTAACAAAAGACCAACATTTAATGTTCTTTATTTTCAACCTCTAGGGCCCATGAATGATCCTATTTTTGCAGTTTGCTGTCAAAGTCTTCTTGCATGTAAAGTTTTCATGGACCAGAGACAGCAGAATTCCAACACCTGCCAGAAATAAAGAGCAGACAGCTCCAGACAAAAAAAAAAAAAAACAGTGTTAGTGACCTTATCAAAGATTAACAAAAGCAAAAGATAATACTGTTATAAGTGTCCGATGTTTTACATTTTCAGTTTAGTGTGACACTGTTAGTACAACTCTTCATAAGAGTGCTAAGAATTGCTTCACTCCAATTTCTGTGTTTATGGCTTTCCCAGAAGCAGTGTGAATTTTCAAGCATCGTTCATTTTGATTTAATCCACTAATTGATTTTTGCAGATTACATTTTTACCCTAGTGGGTAGCAACAAATTATTTGTTAACTGACAACACAGAGTCATTCATGATTCAATGGAAGTAAATGAGAACGAAAACAAAACACACTGGTTCAAAACAGAGTATGAGAGTCAACATGGCTAAACTAGTGGTAACATTTTTTTATACAAGATTTTATTAACAATTTATAAAGAAATACAGGTAAACACTTTATCCTACAACTGTACATCCCTGTTCTGTGAACAGTTCCACACTGCTGAATCAGAAGCCTGAGTTGAATGTGTTTTTTGCCAGGTGTGAGAGAAATTAATGATATATGATCTCAGGTATGAGAGTATCACCTTTTCCATCAATCATTCCCTGGACATGTGACATTCTAGTCTGGTATTCCAGAGTGATGTGAATGCCATCCACATCATTTTAAGTGGGTTTAAGACAACAAGACTATTTCAGAGGGTCCAAAATTAATGTTTTGCCACACCTGCCAGTGGTGGGTGTATTTAGAGACCATAAATATTTCCTACCTGCCATAACTGTTTAAACACAACTGGACAGCTCTGAATGCAGGAGTCTCGAGATGTGTTTTTCTAAGTTTCGAACTATGTATAACTTGACACAGCATCCTAAATACACTGTGTTTATGACGTGACGCAACCAAATGAGACACTCCAAAATCTGACGTGTACATAAATGTAGACATCCACAGAAAAGCCCTAATATGGAGTCTTTCTCAACAGATTCATGAATTTAATTGCAAAATTGATTGCTGTGGACTGTAGGTCAATGATTGGCTTAAGATCAACAATGACATGAAAATAAACATTACATTGTCCTCTAAAGCCACTTTTGTAATGATCTACATTATTATATTTATTATACATATTACATTTATAATTATTTGAATATAATTATATAATAATTATTTCAATATTTATTATTAAATAATTAAAAAATAATTTCCACTTAGGTAAAAGTTGATAGTAAACACGCCAGTCAGGACAGATATTTAGAAGCTGGTTTGTATGTGTTTTATATGAATCGATCATGTTGCCTACATTAGCAAAGTACAGATTTCTAAATATTGACTTGATCCAAGTAATTTAATCCAACACCTACTTTGACCTATCCACCATTCAGTTCCTAATAAAGTTACGACCATTATTTTAATTACTCAGTGAAGCCAAAGTTTCTCACGTCTGGTGCTATCTGACAATGGTGGTGTAAAAAGGTGGTGGGTATATGTAACATATGCAATGCTAAACAAAGGGGGGCATCGAATAAACCCAAAAGGGGGCAAAACATTCAAGTGGGACAATCTAGTTCAATTCTATTATTTTACTGTTACATGTCATTTACACACCCTGTGATGGATTGGCCACCTGTCCAGGGTGTTTCCCTGTCTTTGGCCCGAGACAGCTGGGATAGGCTCCAGCACTACCCGTGACCCTGCATAGGACAAGTGGCTATAGAAGATGGATGGATGGATGTCATTTACACTTTATATATCCAAGGCAACTTACAGTATGTCTACAGGGACCATTCACCTTGGAGAAATCTATGCTAAAGTGTTTTATTCAAGGGCACAATGGTGATAAAGATCTTTCAATATCTCTCCAATTCATGAGCTGACCCTGCCTCAGTCACTGCCTCTTACCCACAAAGACTTCCGTCACCCTTTCTGTAACTGAAGCTATCAATCAAACCACTTCTTTCTCCACAGCAGTCTATTACATCACAGATAATTTTTTAACTTCACTAATATTAAATATGGTGTCACAGACAACAGAAAGCATCATTCTAGAACCCAAATAAGGATGTATACATTGATTTAATAATCTAGTCATGTGCCTGACAGAGCATGTGAAGGATGACCTGACACTTAATGTCTGAGAAAAGCTTTTGATTAAAACACTTTCAATGCATACAATATTTTATATGGATTGAACAATGCAGCACTGAATTCACAATGCAGAAATATACATGAGTTTAAATCAGTGCTTCTCAACTAGACCCAAATATATGTTGCATATCTCTTCTAATCAGGGAAAAAACATGTCTAAATACCAATGATAAAATGGAACTAATCTTATAATCCTTTATAGATAGGATTGCAAAATAAATAGGCTTATCAACTTTTAAAAGGGAGAAGAAAACGCTTCCCATTTCTTCTGCTGTTGACAACAAAGGCAGTGGGTCCAATTAAACTTTACAGAATTTTGGCGCAAATGCGTATGTCACTTGGTAGACACTAGCCAATTTAGGCAGCTGACAACATGGACAGGTTGCTTGGCATCCTCTCATCCATGAAAACCATGAACAAAACTATTCAAAGTAAAAAAATATATATATATGACCCAGACAACTTTAAATCCGACTTCACTTGCGGTGAGAATATTTTGTTTTGTGAGGTGAATTATTGGCTGCCAAGAGCAAGAATCTATTGAAATTCAAGCCACATTAAGAAAGCAATGTTGTCAATTTTTCCTATCGATGTCAGGTCATTTTGCTTATTGTTGGCTTCATGGTTATTTTAACAAATTTTGCCTTTTGATTTGATTGCAATGTTTTTTTTGTTTGTTTGTTTTTTACTTTTGTAAAATAAACAATTATGTTACTGATATAACTTGATGTCCAATGTAAAATCTGAGTCCTGAAGCAAAACCAGATGAAAACCACTGATACAAGGCACACATTCATGAAAGAGGCACAGAAAGCATTTTCAAATGAATGGTTTCCAGAAATCTCTGTTCTTTTTTTATGCGTTTTGCCACAGTAGCAGGATGGAGACTTTGGCGTGCTGTCTTCTGTGGCATATCTGCCTGCACTCTATGTTAATGTAGCAGTCACGTGTCTGCCAGAATTTCTGCCTCACCTGAGCCTGAGCATTAAAAATGCAACAAACAGAGCCATACGCTATAAACACACTTACACATAAACACATGAAAACAAAGTAGATGGGCACCCCCTTGATAAAAGCAAAAGGTTGCACAGAATATGTATGGGCATCAGCAAGGACCTTGAAGGACCATATTATATCTGGGCCATGATATGATATTGTGATACTTTCTGTTTAGGTTATTGCAATTCCAAACTAATTTCAAACAACTGCAAGTTAATTTGCAATATTTTACACACTAATTTCTCTTTCATTGACATTGGACATCAGTGGTTTGCGCAACAAGTGTTGAACTTTCTGTTTTATTTTATCGTAGAGCCATAGAAGTAGCGTAGAGCACAGGTAGTGTCAGTAAACAAAACAATGCAAGGGAACAGGGCCGTAGCTAGTGGGGTGAAAGTTGGTAACGATTCTAGTGGCTCAGAGGTCCGGGGGGGCTGCACAACAAATTCTAATCAGTATTTTTTAATTGGAAATAGGCCCAGCAATATAGAGTCAGGGGGCCCAGAATACCTTGCTACTGCAAGGGAATAACGTGCCTGGGTTGCATTATTTATTCTTACACAAAATCCCTTGCTGTACTGAGGATTGTCTCTTTTTTTCACCAGAAAATATTCATGTGAAAAATTTACTTGGACTCATTAACACGTAGCTATACCTAAATCTTTGCCAAATTGTTTTTATGTGGCTCATTGTACATATCACAGAAGTCTCCTGGTGAAACTAACACTACAGGCACTAAAACAACTCTGACTTGCACAAATCTCGCATAAAATGGCAAATTATCAGTTCATAAACACTTCTCACCCGGTTTCTAACACATCTTTTGACATCAAAACACTTTTACTAAAGTGCATGATACATTTGTAAGGCGATACATTTTACTGTCTGCATTACATGACCAATAACATTTATAAGGTTTTTTGAGTGCAATAAAATTAGCTCAACTAATAGACTGTTGCACTTGCAATACAAAGGACTGTGGTACGAGTCCTGGAAAGCATGTCAACACTTGAGCCGAACATGTCACAGAAGCACCATAGTTTTTCATCGCTCATTTGCTTTTTATGACACTAACAGTTAGGTTTAGGTTTAGGGTAGAGAGGTAGATTGAAACTTTTTGAATTTGAATTGGGTGAAAATGTAACTCACTTTTAGCGCCACTCTGTGGACATTTTTCACCACAATACTTGTAAGGAGCCATGTACTATAATTTTGCAAAAATGTCACCACTGTTTTGTGGTGACAATTTTCATGCTGATTTTTCCCTCAACTTCTAGTTTAAATTGATACAAAATGATGATGATACACTAACATGCACAGATACATACTGATATTCTGAGCAATGGTGTCATCCATATTCATTCCCCACTAAAAAAAGAACCATCACTGTGTCTCTTTGTCAGCCTCTACAATGTGGAGGCCTTTCCCTGATACACAAACATGACGCACTTAACTTAAGTCTCTATATAGGCTTTCTGAAAGTTGAAAAGCCCTTTCACGATTCTGAAACCCTATGTGAAGTGCTACAGCTAACCAGAAAGCATGCATTTGCATAACACTCTCTATACCCTTTCATTTGACTGATGCCATCTTGACAGAGTCACAGTCATTACCCTCTAAAGGTGTGAGAGATGTAACCATTAATATTAAAACAGTTCGACTCCATCTAGCGTATGTCTACCTCATTCACCTTGGGCACGTCTAGGGAGCCATTGTCTTATTTTACATTTTTATGTATGGTGTGTCACACTTGAGCAGATGGTATCTGTATGAATATTGGCAGCTAGTCACCCTTTCTTATCACCCCACACCTTTACTTGATGAATATCACTTCCTGAAACATGACCCCATGCAGAATGTATTGGCAGCGGCTGAGGTGTGTCAGCCCGCTCGTGGTTGGATGCTACCAACCCAGACATGACCTTCAGCACGAAAATCTCTTTTTGCTTCCATTATCAGGACATTATCAGGTTTGCGACTTCAAGGCTATGTTTGGAATAGAATAATACCTTACTACTTCAGGTTATATGCATACTACTGTGCACAGTATACACATTTTCTGTATGCACGGAGTACCAGATGACCTACTACATTTGTTAAAATGAGCAGTAAGCATTACAACATAGTTTACTGCATGGAATACTGTATCATGCAATGTAATGCGCTTGACTTGACCTTTCATTTCCAATGTTATGGATGAACCGGAAGAAAGAACAGCTGTGATTTTTATCATCTCTGGATGGTTAAGCATTCAGTGTTGCATTCAACCAAATTCCACAAAGTTGCTTGTTAACCTTTTCTACCAACTGTGTCCAGTCGAAAGCAATTTCAATATCCATTCTACCCATTTTAAACCACATGAAAAATATGCCAATAGCTGCTGATTCAACATCGATCTAACCAGTTTTTTTTTGCCTAGGGGAAAATAGCAAAGTCAAAAACAGCTGCTGAAGATAAGGGAAGTGCTGGTTAAACTGTGCTAAGTGAAATTGAAACTAGTCTCTCTGGTTGTAGCATCCATCATGCATTGTGTATTTGAGCTCTGTTATGTCCATCTCTTTTTTAGCAAGCTAATCTGTTATGTACCAAAGTTCAAGTTCAGTAAACTCTGAACGGAAATGAATATAGCAAAAAGACACTTCATCACCCACTGATCTCTTGACGTAGTCGTTTTTCATTTCTTATTTGTGGTGTTCCCAAGATGAAGAACTTCCATACCCTCGCCTCTATAATTAAACTATTCTCTGGCTCTTCCTAATTCATCATGTGCTTGCAAGTTCCTCATTGGAAACTAATGGCTTTTGTGAAGAAAGAAAGAAAGAAAGAAAGAAAGAAAGAAAGAAATCTGTTTGGTTTGTGGAAAGTGGGCATTACATACTAGAATGGATTCACAGATTTGCTAAAACAAAACAGCTATTATACTGTTGGTTGAATTAAGCCTGTGCTGCCTAAATTACTTTAGGAATAATCTGCACTGCTTAATCATTCACAATAAAACCAGGAACAATTTTTTGGAAATTTTGATTGTAGGTTGATTTTAAATAAATCTGACTTTAAATATTTATCTCTATCTAGGATCAAAATAAACATAAATATGAATGCTATGTTATGGTTACCCTCATCAAATTCTCCAGAATTCAAGCCATTTGAATGTGTAAAGACCCATTTCCCTCCTGTGTGTAATTACATTGCTTGTAGCACTAAATGATGGCACGTTGAATCCTCAGTGCAAAGCATGGAGGGTTGGGACTGTAATTTTAGAAGAAATAAGCGACTAATTTGACATAACATAGCTCTTTTGCACAAACCATTAGGGAATGTCTCCTTTTTTGCCGGTCAGCACAGGCTTGTGGTAAATTACTGCCATCTATGGTTAGAGAGGCTCTTTTCAATCAAAGATTTTCTTTTATTCAATAATACATGGACTGATCACATACATATTTTTAGTCTCTCTTTCAGAACGAAAATTCTTTGGAGAAAGGTTGATGACGGCATGACATTCTTGGCTCAGAAATCCTTCTGAAAGCACTTAGGGTAAATTATAGTTTATACTGAAACCATACTGTTGCACCATGTCTAAACAGAAAAACACATTCATGACTATTCTGCCATGCTATGAGTAAATTCCCTACCACAATCGTTCTGCTTCCTTCATGTAAATATGCTTGTCATGATAGAAAGGACAAATCTCACCATGATGCCTATATTTGATATTAGATCCATGAAATTGCTTGAAGAGTGCAGTTTTCTTTCCTATTGAGACCAAGTGTGGGTGGGAAATATCAAAGGACCAATAAGCTTTAGTTATGTCACACACATAAACCATAATTTGCTGCTTGTGGGTTGCAGTGGTGAGGAACCTTTTTCCCATTAAGGGCCATTCAAATATTTACAAAATTATCCGCAGGCTATACAATTTCTTGCCATTTCTCATTGTGGGTTGAAATTAATGTATGCATTCCGTTACGTGCTCACGCATCATTATTTTAATTGTATATATTTATTTTTTACACTCAATTGAATCAAGGCCATTTTTTTGCTTTTCAAATGGCCTTGCGGTCCAATGGTCTCGCAAGCCTTATTCAGCTCTGAGATCTGATGTTCCCCACCCCTGTATAAAGAGGAGGGACATTCTCATTCAAGATGTAGTGCAAGATGTGTAGTCAATATTTTGAGTGTATTTTCCCAGAAGAAAAAGTAAACACATATACTGTAGCTGCTAAAAGAGTTTTGTCAGTGTTTAGGAGTACAGTAACTATGGTTTAGGGTTCAGGTTTGTAATTAAAAGGCCAGTTCTCCCAAAAAAATTAAATTATCTCATTAGCTCACCTTCATGCCATCCAAGATATTTTTTTATTTATTTTTTTCAGCACAAACACAAACAAAGATTTTTATAATAATATATCAGCACTGTAGGTCCTCACAATACAAGTGAATGGGGACCAGAACTTTGAATCTTCAAAAATCACAAAGGCAGAATGAAAGTAATCCATAAAACTCCAGTGGTTTAATCTATGTCTTCAGATGCAAAATGATAGGTGTGGGTGAGACAGATCAATATTTAAGTCCTTTTTTCTCTTTAAATCACCACCTTTGTCCTAACACCACCTACAGTCCTAACCAGTAGGTGGTGATATGAACAAAGAATGTGAGAAGATAAGATGGGTAATGTAGTTGTGAGAAGAATGAGAAGAATGTAAAAGTGAAAGTTGAGATTTATGGTAAAAAAGGACTTAAGTATTGATCTGTTTTGCACCCACATCTATCATATCACTTCTGAATATATGGATTTAACCAATGGAGTCTTATTACTTTAATGCTGACTTATGTGATTTTTGAATCCTCTATGTTCTGGTCACCATTCACTGACAATGGATTCACCTACAGAGCAGATATATTCTTCTAAAAATCTTTCTTTGTGATCCGAATTGATTTTTGGACCTTCTATGTTCTGGTCACCATTCACTGACATTGGATGGACCTATAGAGCATAGATATTCTTCTAAAAAATCTTTTAAATTTTTGGGTGAACTATCCTTTATTTAAAAAATGAAGAGGCCTATCTCATTCACAGACACATGAGAATGGATGAAGTTTTTTTGTGTGCATCTTCTATGCTATTCCATTGGTTTATAATCAGGTTTGGGGAGTAACGGAATACATGTAATGGGATTACGTTTTAAAAATACAAAATACAAGTAATTGTATTCCACTACAGTTACAATTTAAGGAATTGTTAATTAGAATACAGTTCTATACAACACAATTCAAAATTTATTTTGATTTCTGAAGAGATTACTTTTCATTTTATTGTTTTATTTAATATTTAGTACTTCAGATGGAAAACATTTATAAATATAAATGATGTGATCCAAAGTGCATTTGAACAGCGGTGAAACACTTTCTTATGATGTGTTACATTCATACGAGCAGACAGAGAAGTAAGATTGAAGTAAGTTTGGAGCAGAAGTAGTAGAAATAAACCTTGTATAAATTGTCAGCTTTACGCTAAGCTAAAATGCTATTGTACATGCATGTACATGTTACCAGGCTATTTTTTTTTTTTTTTTATCAAGAAAATTCACGTTAGATCATAATTTATTTTTTCTAGTAAGGCAATATAAGAAATCATATTCTTTACAATTTTTTTTTTTCAGTAAAAATATCTAAAAATCCTTCAAACAAGATCAGTTTGATTTATCTTGTTTTAGAAACAACACTGCATAAGATATTTAAGTTATCAGATAATGTATTTTTAACATGTGTATTTTGTCTTACTGTAGAGTTTTTATAGTCGAAACAAGTGAAAAAAATCTACCAGTGCTGAAAAAGTAATCCAAAGTATTTAGATTACGTTACTGACCTTGAATAATCTAACTAAATATGTTACAAATTACATTTTACAGCATGTATTCTGTAATCTGTAGTAGAATACATTTCAAAAGTAACCCTCCCAACCCTGTTTATTAAACACATGCTGGAGGGACATCTTTGACCACTGCACAAGTCACTGTTTTCAGTGCAGGTGTCACATAGATTCCACTGAACGTGTTTACATGCGAGCCTTCCCAAGAATGTAGGTGGGGGATAATATGGTGGAGAATACATGAGTATGCATAAATTAATATTGACTTCATAGCTGATTATAATTGATTACAAGCATAATATCATATAAGAAATAAAGAAAATCAATTGGCCACATGCATAAGCTGCTTACATTATATACAGCATATTGCAACAATACTTGTTTGTAGAAGAGAGTGAATGATTTCTGATTCAGGCTTAAAATATGAAGGTAATGTTCAGGTCATGGTAGGGCCTGTGCAGACCTCCAACATATAGATTACCTCAAAGCTAACAGACATCGACTAAAAGCCACTCTATTTTTGACACAATAACTTTTTTTTTTACAAAGTTCTTTACCAAAACTCCAATTCCACAATCCACTAAATCTTTCTCAAGCCTTGTATAGAAGACCCCTAGGCTGGTCTTTTATGGCTTTTGTCATATTTTCCACCTTCTCAAGTCTCTGCAACAGTTATCTAAATGAGTGGCACACAAATGCGATCAGCTCCGTTCTAAATTCTCAGTGTCCACCTGCCTAATTTCAGAGGCAGGGGTATGTATCACACTCTGATAGCATCTACATCCAGCAGGCGTTTATTCTGTCGCTACCACTCTGCAAGCTAATGAATCAGGGGTGGACCAAACTCTACAAAGAGATCCTATCAGGGCCTGCCACAGAGAACACAAGAAAAATGTATGCAGCCTTTTATTATGAGACAACCCAGCAGGGTGATGGATGGCCCAAATTTAGCCTCAGCAAACTTCACTGAGCCTCTGTTGATACAGGCTGATTAATGACCGTGTGATCCTTTCAACAAAGGGAGGAAGGTGGAGGAAGAGGAGAAGAGATGAGAGTGAAGGAAATGTCTCCAATATTAAGCTTTATTGACTGAAGCACACCGCTCGGCATGAGGTCTGGAATGCGAAGGAGTTGGTCGGTTGGTTTGATTTGATGCTTAAATGAAATAATCAAGCAGTGTTGTCTTGTGTTTGAGGCCTTTCCAGGAAAATGGGCTGCCAGGATGGTTCACCAAAGAACATTTAGAAATGTTCACAAAAGATCTCTAATGGAAGTGGCCATATGGGAACTTTAAAAACGTTCCAACTTTTGGCTGCCCTCATCAATCACGTCCCCTCTCCCAATGATATCTCGCCAGTCCATTTGCTGTCCAAAAAATTTCCATTCGTTTTCATGGTCTACTAACTATTCAGATCAGTATCAGGAGGGTTTTTAAAGGGCATGTAAAAGTAATGTTCCTAAAATAGCCTCCCAATGGCCCTTGTAAAAGCGGTGTATGAGGGTCCTAAACCTACATACATAAACTTAGATAATCTGTAAACAACTCTTGTTTAACCTCAGTGATTTAGTTAAACATGGCAATCTGATATTTGGTGGACAAATCTTTTATGGACAATCAACCAATCAATTCAGTTTCATTATGTCTGATCAAATCACATTAGGTTGTGGTTTTCTGAGAAAAGCTTTCCATCTGCAAAGTTCAAAATTGAAAAACTGCTAAAACTTATACAGTTTGATTGTAATGTTGATGATCTACCCAAGCTTGAATTCATCATCTCTCAACATGAGATTCCCATCATGTGTCTTATTTATTGCCACTTGTTTATTCATTTAAAATGCAATCAAACATCCTTATTGGTGATGGACAATCTTTGATGTGCATATTGATCTACACAAAGCTCCAAGACAAAAATGGTCTCTTGGATGTTTTGGAAAGATTGAACAGAATCTATCTGGTCTCTTGCTTTACCCTATCCAAATATAAGGGACTCAGGTTTAGTTATTTAATGTCAAATGTAGACAAGGATGCATTAACCACAGGGCTGATTGGGCCATTGCCCAGGGGCCTCTAAACCAAAAGGGCCCCGGGCTCTAAATCAATTATTTATTTATTTTGAGATATCTATTATAAATAAAAGTACTGCATGCATTACATGTTTAACATGTTTAATGATAAAGAGAAAGGTGCCTTAATACCCTAAATATGTACACTGTAACATTTTGTAATATCTGGTTAAGTGTGAGAGTTCACAAACGGTTATTCTGTTATTTGTTAGGAGTCTGGACTCGGGAATAACAAATTTTTTATTGCCATTGATCTCAGATAGCAGGGAATAAAGTGCACGGTGAGCTATGAGCCTAAATAGCACAATACATAGATCTTCAAATGATAAAATCACATTGAAGTCGAACAAAAATAATGTGTCACTGCCTGCAACATAGTAGGCCTTTTCTTAATCAATGGAAAATGTGTAATTCTGCCCAGGCAGGTTTACTTTCAGTGAGCAGCAAACGCTACGGATTAGAGGACCTCTTTGGGATGCTTTGAGATTTAAATGATTCAGCTTTTAATTTATGTAATTGTTGTCTTCACACCAGAGCAAAAGGGGGGAAAGCACTGGCTCACTGTTTATTAAGCGCTGAAACATTTCCAGGTGAACAACAATCTGGAATAATGTGTAACAGTCACATTAAGTCCTCTTTGAAATCTAAACTTCATCAGAATGTCGATTTGTGATACTTGAGCTGAAAAAGCTTGATGCAGCGCAACAAATGGTGAAACAGATCACAGGTGTCTCCAGATTTAGTAGTAAATATTTAAGTTCTTTTAAACTTTACAGTGAGTTGTAGCCCAACCAGGGCCGGCCCATCCTTCAGACGATACAGGTGGCTGCCATAAGCCCTGACTTGCCTAATGAGACACCAGGAACACAAGTAAAATATATAATCAAGTCAAGAGACTGAAAAAACACTGACTTTTATTTTGTAACATGAAACAATCAGTTATACATCCAACATGTGGGGATCTGATCATTTAACATATAATTCACAATGATGGTGAAAACTAAAAACAACTTTTAAGGGTAAAATGAGCTCTGAATAATCCCAAAAAGACATATAACTGAAAGTTGCAACAAATAAAATGATAGCAGTGTATCTAAAATCATCAAGAAGTAAAGCTAAGCAGTACACACTAATCTGCATAATTTATTCATAACGCAAAGCATTGATGGGTACTTGTGTTCTGCTTTTCATAACAGTATTATTAGATACCGATCACAACTTGCTGAATAATATGCAAGCATGCCTGACAGAAACTCAGGAAATCAGTTATGAAAAATATTGCTTTGTGGCTATTTGAGTCTTTGATGCTTATTTCGTGCAATGGATAACAGAAACAGCACTTGTCAAATCATTATGGCTTTTCACGTTTTCTCAAGAATAATCTGCTGGGGAAGAAACTCAGACACTGTTGATATACAGATGCAAAAAACTCACATAGTGAAAATATGTGCAATTAATCTGGAAAATAACCAAACTATCAGCAAAGATATCTGCTCTCTAAGAGGTATGTGTTTATTCATTGTATTTGTTTACAAATATATATTTTGAGGTGTTGTGTTTATAGGCCCTATTTAAAATATGTCATTTTATTTAGACATAATGCTGTTACCCAGTAATTATCATTCTTACAGTTTCCATGACCTCATAGTAATTGGACACTGGTTTATTTGTTCTAGAAAAAAAGTTGAAAGGCAATCAATATAAGGCAATAAAATGGTGACTTGTCACATCACCTAAATACACATATTCTATTATGCATGCATGTACATTTTAACCTAGCATCTTCATGTTGGAAAAAAGCTATTGGGCACGTTATTTGTCATCAACCGAGCTATACTGTATAGTGTGTCTTTTTAAGTGCTTTCTATTAAAAAAATCATTAAAATGATGACCATTTTCGCACCGGGGAGGCCCATTTTCATGATTATGCCTAAGGGCTCACTAACCCACGGTCCGGCCCTGGGCACAACGATCAAAGACATCTGTCCAGTGCATGTGTACATGGCCTTGACACACGTAAGACCTCTAAACACGTGCAAAATAACCGAATAGGGATTTTGGTATTTCAATACCACGCACATCCCTAGTAATAACGCATGATTTTGGATCGGTTCAAAATTAGAAATGTACATATAACTGGCCGTGTAAGACATCGTTCCAAACATTTCTTCTGTCAATTTGAAAAATCCAACCAAACCTGGCAAGCCTCCTGTAGTGCATAAAAGAGAAGATGTGTATTCACTATTTTGTTCTTTTGGGCAGCTAAAATATATTTCTGTAATGACGTGACAATGTAAAGTTTAAATCATTAACATTTAGAGGTTGCTGATACATGAAGTATCCAAACTCCTGCCAACTAAGTTATTAGAGAAATTAGGACAACTTTAATGAGGAGCATATAATAATAAAGGGTTCTAAGAGAGAGCTGCCAGGCAAGACAAAATGATTGTTAGGCAGGCCTGGAAGATGAAACCCATCTAAAGCCCTATTCGGATGGTAAAAATTTTGCTGTAAGGTAAATCCAGCATTTACAAGGGGTCGTCAATGATTTTATTGCCGTCCGAATCCGAAGTGTCTGTTTTGTTTTTTTGCACCTCCCACAAGAAAATTCCCGGCCAAATTAACAATTTTTTTTAACAGCTTTTTGACAAATTTAATTTAATGACCGCCGGAATCCACATCTCTGCGTTTATAATCCAAAAGCCGTTTTGGAATTCTTTTTGACCTCTGCTAAGTGCCGTACGTTTGCGCTGCTTGTGGTAACAGCTCTGGCGGTAATGGACAGTTGTGAAAGTTGGAGGATTGTGTAACAGACATTTTTTGAATAATTCACAATAATAAAATTATGTCGCCGCTCCATCACAGTGAGTGGGAACTTTTTAGTAGAAGGGAAAGTTAAACGTTAGCCAGATCACTTAAACTTTTGAAATTTTCCACTATTATGGCAAAAAAATTGTAATATGAAATATCTTGCTAAATACATTTATACATAGGGCTTGCATGACTACTCGTTTATACGGGTCGAGTAGTGCCAGAAAAGTTGCTGGGTTATTCTTATTTAAAAGGTTTAATTTCCACTTTTTAAACACTGACAGATAATTTCAAATGATGTCTGTCATTTTGATAGATTAAACATAAGAAAACCATTTTTACCATAGCTACTCAAATTTCATTTGAACTAACTTTACTGTCCTTGACATGTGCAGCTGCTATATCTCCTTGCGTGCACTTAGGAGATGCAGGTGACGAAACGTGTACTCCCATTGACATATTTATTTGGCTGCATTGATAAACAGTTTTGACCCTACAGTTTCTTGATTTGTTTAATTGCTCTTCGCAATAATTCTGGCTTGCTTCGTGTGTGAAAATGTACATTGTAAATGTCCTCAGCACTTTGCAGCATGGATCCATCATGCTTTAAAAATAGGATTTTCACTTCAGTAATTCCAAACAGATTTAAAAGCAAATAAAGAGGACACCGTTTGTGGATTGATGACTTTTCCATATACTGTAAATGCTACTGCAATCATGTGATCGACAAAAAGTCTTGCTCGTCCCCAGTTATTTAATTGTCATCCGAACGCATGGGTTTTATCACTGAGGAGCCATTTTACAGATGTCACCATGAGAAACAATTGCAGTCTGACACTCCAACATATAATAGAGGTCTGAGATACATGGAAAAAAAAATTTGAAAATTTTTTTTATCTTTTTGGCCTCCGAGAAGAGAACATATTTTAGAGATGCCTTAAGAGACGTGAATTAAGAAATTAAAAATATCCTTCAAATGGGTAAAATCTAATGAAAGGCAGAATTTGACTTGTGTTGGTTAATCATCACTTTAAAAGCACCAGGCTGGAATTAAGTGCATGATCCTAACCCCTATGCTAGGTCAAATAATTTCCATTTACTGCAGTTAACAAAGGGCACTTTGCACTAGATATTTTGGCATGGACCCGAGTCAGCTGGGCATCAGAGTTTGGTTTGTTTATTTTACACCAGTGGACCACCTGAGTCTTCTTTAAAAGCTGATCTGGGGTACAGCTCATGTGAACTCCGGCACAGTTTGCATGTTTAACCATTTTCACATTCAGAAAGCACAAACACTCAAAATAATTCACTCAAGGCATCAAATCATGAACTCAGTGTTTACACATGGAGAAATGTATGTTAACTAAGTATCAAAATCGCTCACACAAGTCAGAATTTTAGGATAAATAAAAAAATTTGATATGCTTTGGAAAACTGACTCTAACAATGTTTGAAGAAAGGGAAGGCAAAGGCATGGGATGACGGGCAGAAGAACAGTTGTATCTGATGATTTTGCCCTAAAATATTCTGGTTACCTCTTTTTGTGCATGTTACAACAGTGCAACAAGTCCAACTAACTCCGAGTCATTTTATGGATTCATCTATCATTTGCGTAAACCTTCAGACAAGAAAACAGGTAGCTACAATAACTGCAGTAACTGAAACTTACTGTAGACAAGAAGGTAACCTACAGGACTCCTATCATACATTAGATTACTGCAGTTTAGAGGTCATGTGCTGTACTGTGTTCTGCATGTACTTGTATCACATGTTCATGAAACTTGTTCTGCTAATTTGTGAAAATGGATGTCTACATTGTCTAACCCGACATTACTTGTGCTACTGTAATTTATTGTATTTCTCTCAGAGTACTCAATATTATGGAATAGCGTCACTAAGATAGATTAGTTATCTTTAGCATAAACCCCGTCCTATGGTTCACCATCAGGATTATCGCTTGAACCACCAGATCCTGCCGGAAGGCGAAGATGGCAGGGAAGAGGAGCTTACCCCAAGAGCAGGACAGGACCTAAATTGATGGAGTTGGGGTGGAGGTGGGTGAAGCAGTGTATCGTACGAGCAAAGGAAGGCCTTTTAAAACATACTGTAGACTAGATGACGATTTGATGAGATGCTGGAACTGAATGAATGCGAGCTATCTCTTATGCTTTCAATTTTGCAGAACTAAGGAGCATTTTACAAATGTTGTAAAAGCATTTCACAAAATTTTGACAACTCTTACTTACAGTTGTACAGTATATTATATTCGTTCCATTTTTTCTGTCCTTTGAAACAGTTTGTTACAGAAATGTAGAGTCACTGAATTTTCTTTTTGACTATGATTTTCACCCAGCATCACTTTACAGTACTGTAATATAATGTAGGCTTACTCCATTTGATATAGTCTTATGTGCTTTAAATGCAGAACATGATCGAAATGATCGAACTGATTTGACTGATTCAGAAGAAATCAAACTGATCAAAAGATTTGACTCAAACATCGATTTATCCATTTTTATCAATAGTCGTATAAAGTTATGTTTTGTGGTGTTCAGTTGTAAAAGCAACAAGTATTTGTACTTTGTATTTTCCAACTCCGCTAACCATGACATATCATTTGCATCTTTACACACCCCAGTTTTATCTTTTTTAGCATTTTGAGTAAAGTTTTGGTGGTAAACTGAATTCAAAAGGACACAAGCATGGATAAAACATTAAAGCTGTCATCTTCTTGTCCGGAGTCATTACCTAGTTACAGTGGTAAACCAGTGCTAGAAATCGTTATGGTACTGATGCAAACATACCTCAGTTTGGGCCCAATTAATGCAAGGAGGAGCGGGTGGAATCAAATTCGTACCAAACAATCGAACCGAGTGTTAAAACATCATTCAGGATTGTCTTGAGTCTATTGATTTCAAAGAATCACAATTAACAGAAATGGAAAAATGAAATACACATTTCACAGTTAACATGTCAAGTAAGCTATCACTGGCCAGCGAATATAAATAAAATATATTTCACTCACAGCTGCTGTCCCCATTCTGAGCTAGATATGGTCGTACGGGTTTGACTTACTCTAATCGACACGGCTATTACTGGCAAGGCAGTTACAATAACCAGGTCTTCCACTGACAGTTGACAATTTTCTTGAACAATTAAAGCATGTAATTCATGTACTCTTTTCTGGGTTAGTCAGAGGGCTGTGTAGCTGAAGCCTCTCCCTCCAGGTGTGCTCAAACCTGCCATGGAGCACGTCAGGCAAAGAAAGCCCATGGGAGACCATTAAGCAGCAGCCTTTCTCCCCACCGCGTGGAACAGCAGGTGGGGGTAAAAATAGTGCACCATCTGTTAAAGCAAGAGAGTCAGAATATCTTTCCCGAGACTCAGCAGGGACTCAATTAAAATGTGCATTTTCCTCAGTGGCTAAGGGGAGAAACGTGGCCACCCGGCCCAAGCAGGCGCAGATACATCAGGGTTTGCGTAAAGCTAAAGGCCCCCCAGGCAGAACGGGGTCCACATTTACTGCTCGGGTGAGAACCACAGAGAACTGGGTCTTTCGCTCCTTTAAGCCAATATGTCTCTGTTCTCCTTCACAGTCTTTTAGAACTTCAAAAACATTACAGCTATTGTTAAAATAGTTAAGTGCAAATGCTTCTATGGATGACTCATGACACCTGCGGTTTCACAGCGTCTCTTGAGAACTGTGTGTGTTTGTTTATTGTGGACACTTAAGACACACTTTAAGATGTATGAGTCATTGCATCAGATATCAAAATATCCAGACTGAAACGCAGTGAGAATTCAGCAACAGTAGGTTGAAAGTTTTGCTGTTGAAATCGATTTGTGTTTGCTGAAATTGGAATTACTGCCCCCCCAGTGGCTGAAGCTGGAAGTGTTGTTGAATGTATGGGCATGTGCAAGCTAGAGTTTCCAGGGAAAATATCCACAGAGTGGTCCCAAAAGCGAGTTGTACTTTAGTTGAAAAGACATTATACAATCAACAGAAATGTGAGCGCAGTGTAGTTCTAGCGGGAAGACTAGCAGCTGTACATCATCACACCATTAGCTGGGAAATTCCTAGCCAATCGCAGGTAAGCCATTGCTTTATAAGTCTGCTCACAATCTATCACATTGCAGTTTCAGTGCGCTAACACGGCAACCTCCACCACCCCACCACCACCAGTTGAGCCCCGTCCCGCACGGGGGTAGGCTCCTCGCCCCTGCCTCCTGTCTCTGGCAGGATATGATGGTTCCGAGTACAACTCCCTCGGACCACCAGACGGGGCCTACGCCAAAGAGAGACATTACTTTTCTGTTCTACATTCATCAAATAAATGGCATCTTAAACCTCACTCAAGCCTGCGTGTCTTCCCGATAGAAATATGTATTTTATTTACCATATGCTCTATAATCCAAACCCCAACCCTAAACCTAAGTGAAGTAAAAATGTTAACTTAAGAGCAAAAATGCAACCTCCGAAACGAGCTAACCATTGATTATGTGAACATGATTTATTTCTGGCTACCACAGGACCAGAACCTATGTCTCGTAAATTGCTAGTTTTAATTTTTTGGATGAACTACTACTTTAAATTACCTCGGTCTTAATTGCAGGAATCTCTGATTTTTTACTAACTTTTTTCTAACAGGTCCACTTTCTAACAGACAATAAAATTCTATAATAGCCTGGAAAATCGGAATAATGCTGTTCGAACATCCTAGTTTGCCATGGCTAAAGATGAGGATTCATCTTAATATGGTTAATCACATTTGCATGTAAGCAGTGAAAAGTACTCAGTGGAAATGGAAGCAGGTGCAGGGCTCTGGTGTGCACATGAGTCGTTGCACACGCACTGCATGGGCCCAACCATTCCCCACTCAAACTCTGAGCCAAATCAGTATGCATGTTCAGTGTAGAGGCACAAGTACCAACTGGCAAGGAACAATGCCAACCATCTCTAAACTCAATTCTTCTTCGTCATTTAGTCATACAATCAAAGACAAAAGCCCAAACAAGAGCCAAAATAGCAGTTTAAAATGTTGGTAACACAGTAAACAACGAGGACAATAGGCAATGTTAGTTAATGTGGAATGTCTGATTTTTCACTTTCAAATCAAATAATGGGTCAAAAAGATGTAAAACTGGGAATACTTTGTCTTTACTTTGAAACTTTGTCACTCCGGGAATAAAAGGCCAAGTTACGCACATTGCATTGTTGGATATAATATTTCTCAAAGGCTGGTTCTGTAGTTATAGTATTATGATATCCCATTCTGAACATAGCCAGTATTTTCAGAATAGCATACTACCATACTGTTTTTATTATTTCAGCCATATACTGCAGGAATAGTAAGAGTAGTACGACAGGATGCTATTCTGAGCATAGCCTATAATCACCACAGGAACACTGGAGATATTAGAGCTGAATTTGATTTTCTTTGTTTGGCGAGACCACCAACAAAAGGCCACTGATACGTAATGGTGGAATTTATTGATAGTAAAGGCTGTAATGAGCTATGTAGACAAACTCCTAAAACTCATATTCTATAACACTACCTAGCTCATTCTAAATTCTGTAATCTGTGGTGCACAGAGACCTTTTATTTCTGTGTAACACAGCAGAACATGATGGCTTACACTTGAGCACTGTGTTTATCCTCTTGTGAGGCTGAGAGTCTGCAAGGATTCCTATGCCACTGTTTAAATACAGTCCATAAACACAGCAGACACTGCTATCTCTGTCCGACAGCTGAATATGCGCGCTTACTTAATCCTGCTTTCTGGAAACAGCCGCCGTAAATCACCTGTCAACAGTAGCATTATTGCTCGAAGGGATTCAAGGTACTCAGGAAAAGTGAAGAAGAACTCAAACGTTGAATCTGCTTTTATAAAAAACACCTTTAACTGATAGACAAATGAGATCACCACAGGGCAAGAACAAAAAATACAGGACATGTTTAGGTAGAAAAATAAAGACTGTTTCTTTGTGAAATGTGCCTGAAAGAATAGGTACTTTTAAGAAAGGTTTAAACTATTTTCATTTAACAAAGGTTGTGTCAGAAAAGTGAGTAAATAAATATTCTTAAAACTCAATCTAACCTTAAACCTCTCCCATACAGAGACCTGAAATATGGAAATATATGTAAAAACATATGTGAAATATGTTCATATATGGTTTTCACATATATAAAGTCATATATATACATACTTTAGTACCTTAGTTTAGGATTTCTGCTATATATACTGTATATAAAACATTTTAAAACACTACAAACATGTTATATATGTTACATATATTTTCCTAAATACTGGTGGAATTTGAAAGTATGCAGTAAGCTCAAATATATTAACTATAATTTTATAAATATGTTCATATGACTATGTAACAGATTACCGTATGGATCATAACCCTGGATGTTCAGAATGGAATAAAGCATACTGCTTACTGCACAGTATACACTGAATACTGCCTACATGTTTTTTTGTTTTTTGTTTTTTGTTTTTTATGTGAAACACATTATGAAATAAACATTTTAAACAGTAGTACACTACATTTTTGTCACATGACAATCTAATCAGAAATGTAAAAAAACAAATATATATATATATATATATATATATATATATATATATATATATATATATATATATATATATATATATATATATATATATAGTCCAAATATTGGTTTAAGGAAAAGTACATTTAAAAAGAATCATAATAATAATTGAATAAATCATGGCTAATATTACTTTCTGTAACATTCCAATGATATTACACTAGAAATGGAATGTTGAGCGGATTTCATCATGAGGTATTTTCACAATTGCACATTTTTGAAAAAGCACATTATTAATTAGCATACTGTGCACATTATAAATATAATGCTGAAGTAGTAAGAATAGAATGGTACTATGCTATTACAGAAATAGCCTCTGTCTTATTTATAGTCATCACAGAAGCATTGGAGACATTGAAGCAGAATTTGATTGGCTGTGACTACTTACTGTAACTTTCTTTTAGAACGGATCTTAACATTGCATCACATCAGCATTGTTTATTTATCAAGTTCACCCCATTTGGTCCAAGGAGTCAGATGTTAAAAAGGCACATCATGACTTCGTTCAATATTTCCAAAGCAGTACCTATTCAACCCTGTGCCAACACTAACCTTTATCAAAACAGATTACTCTGGTGATACTTTTTCATTCCACTGAGCAAATTATTTACTGCATTCACAGCATATGGGGTGTGATTTTAGGGCACAATCCCTGAGGTCTAGAGACTTTAGACACTTGACTGCATGGGCTTGTGTGAACTGTATCTGCCACTGACATCAGAGAACATAAGACAGCACAATAATCTATGATCAGATGGTCCAGGCCTCGTCAGATCAGCCACAAGAGAGTAGCCTGTGATACAACAAATTCCCATTGCAGCCTGATAGAATGGAAGTGACTGGAGCTGATGTGTCAGTGACAACTGTAAATCAATGCAGTAGAGCAACTCCCTGTTCAATAATGAACACCATTAAACTGGGTGACTGACACATTCTCATTTCGTAGAGTCCTGTACCTGTCTAGCTTCCATCAATCTTGAAGTTATACCACCTCCTTTCTCTAAAAACCCAGCGGAGGTTCTGAGCTCAGTGAGATTACACAAAGTACTATTGGACTGGCGACAAAAGTGAGACTTTTGTGGACAGTTTTCTTGTGCTGAAGTACAAACATTTCATGAATCTGAAGACTGACAGCCTTCAGACTTTAACTACTAACTCAGTTAAGTACACATTGTTTTCACCAAGATCTTGCATTGTTTAGCCCTAAAAAATGTATTGTGTGAACGAGCCTCTTGAAGTGAACCACCCATGAAAGTGCACTGAACTTCATGATTTTCACTAGTAAATTACTTCCATGTTCTGGTTGTTTTTTTACCAAAACCTGTTTTATGCCTTTAGAAGACTTGGAATATGATGGAGGAATGGTTTGACTACTTTTATGACACTTCTGAGTCTTTTTTTAAGCTTTAAAGTGAGTCACAATCCACTGCCATTATATTACACAGACACTGCTGGATCTTTATTAAAACATCTACTATTGTTTCATACATGAAAAAAGTAATACTGGTTTGGAATGACAAAGCGCCACCAAACCATTGAAAGCACAGGCCTGTTAGTCAAAGCAAGAGGGAATTTAATTTAATCATTAGTCTGTATTACCAATAATTTAGTAAGACTGATATTGTTATTGACATGGTACTGAATTACCAATACTTCTGACCTCTCTTGGAAGCACAGGCCAGCTACCTGGGGTTTTAATTACTGCTTTTTTTTACTAATTTTATTTATTTTCTCCCCTTTTCTCCACAATTTGGAATGCCCAATTCTCAATGCGCTCTAAGTCCTCGTGGTGGCGTAGTGACTATGGGTGGCGAAGGATAAATCTAAATTGCGTCCGCGTCTGAGATGTCAACCCACGCATCTAATCACGTGGCTGGTTGAGTGCGTTATCATGGAGACGTAGCGTGTGTGGAGGCCCATGCCATTCTCCGCAGGATCAACAACTCACCATGCGCCCCACCAAGAGCAAGAACCACACATTATAGCGATCACGAGGAGGTTACCACATGTGACTCTATCCTACCTAGCAACTGGGTCAGTTTGGTTGCTTAGGAGACCTGGCTGGAGTCACTCAGCATGCCCTGGAATCGAACAAGCGACTCAAGGGGTGGTAGTCAGCATCAATACTCACTGAGCTACCCAGGCCCCTGTAGTAACTGCTTTTCAATTAGTGTGTGATTTCAGCCACCTGCAGGTGGGTCCACTCTGCCATGACTTAATGGCTCTCCGTTAAAACAAATTAAGACCTGGGGAGAGGGAAGTACCTGGGTAAGGAATCAATTGTCAGGACTCTATGTTCAGGTGCGTGCCAAAGTATGCAGGTCCTGTTGAATGGACCAAAGTGATGAGACAATAGCAGATAGAAAATAGATCAAGAGGATAAAAAATGACTACTGCTGTAGGCTTAGCATGGAAACAAAGGCCTGCTTCCTTCTACCATGTGTAGTGTAGACCAAGAAGAGAGATAATATTTTCATATGAAGAAAATAACAAGCCTATCATAGACCCAATTCAACTCCATTGGTGTTTAGTAAATGATGATGAAAATGCTCATTTTGGGGTGAACAATTATTTTAAGGTTAGGGCAAATACAACAGATGTTGATATCTAGAAGCAGTTTTTTATACATGAATGTGAATTTTACATTTTTAGATTTGCCACCAAGTCTTCAACCAAGCAGAATGTTTTTTGTTGAAGTTTTGTTTTGTTGTGCACTGCAGGTTCTGTTCGAACAGCTGAAACAAAGATGGAAATTCCCCATAGAGAAACAATAGTACTACTTTCTATTATTAAACAGGACTGGCATGGTAACATTGAAAACATCAGTGTGATCACACAGTGAACTGGGCAAAAGCAGGTCGGAAGTTCTTACCATAAATTGAAACACTACTGAAGTAGCCAAAGCTGGAGGTGTTCTTGAAGTTTGAGCTCCAATTTCTGGGTGAAATGCTTTAAGTTTTTGTTGTATAATATACTCAACAGGAGTACATGTTATATTAACTCTATCCCCTAACCCAAACCCCAACCCTAAACCTAACCGTCAATGGAGTAAAAATTTATTTTTAGAGTGAAAATGCAACCTCTGAATAATGCTCATTATTGTTAATGTGAAAGGGAGTACTTCCTTGTTCCATGGGACCAGACCCCATTACTTAGCGGTTGCACACACAATGTGCTTACAGTAATGCTGTAGGATTATGTTTACATTATGTGTTCACACTTCAATTGATGCAAAAATGTCTGAGGGATGACGCTTGTCTGTAATTCGGCTGAATGGGGTTGATTTCAGTGTACATAAACCTTCCAAAGCAATATGCAAATGTTTTTTTTTTAAACCCTTGAATTATTGTACTTATTAGTACCGTATTCTGTCAAAGACCAGATAAAAAGAAGAGAATGGAAGAGAGATAATGTAAGTCAGAGAGAGAGAAACTGACAGATATCTTACAGCTTGAAGGTTGTTTTAGAGCCAGTCATACATCAGCAGAATGAGTTAGCCTGTGACAGAGCTTGAAGCACCTTGAACATCAAATCTGCAATGGGCGTCCTGATTTCCTGTGCTGCTCACACACTAAGCATTCCAATAGGCCGATGAGAAATGCTGTTTGCTTCAGGCGGCAGTATATCACTTTACGGCCTTGCCACTTGTTGACAACTGTGACCTTGTTAGAATCTATAAGTGAGACATCCACTTTCGTAAAGCCTTATTACTATTTTTTTCACTGGTTCTACCCTTGAAGATTGCCATATATATATATATATATATATATATATATATATATATATATATATATATATATATAAAGAGAAGAAACCAACTGCAAGCCCATCATCAGACCTGTCTGACAACACAAAAACTTCTCCATTTGCTGGGACATTTTTTGTCTTGTCCATGTTTTCTTCATTTAGCAAAAGCAATAGCATTGAATGGAATTCTGCTTAAAGGCATTATTGTTATGTTATTAGCTTCTAGTTAATTCTGTCTAATCCGTCATTTATTTGGTACTGGCGGGAAGTTGCATCCTCTACAAGAGTAGAGTACACATTCACAATTTGATACTAACTAGTAGAATCTGCATAATTTAATTGGTCCACGCCTAAACATTTTGTCATATAGAATTTGATCTATGAGGGAAAGATGCTTAGCACCGACTAAACAAATCTTAACACACCCAAATAGACACTGTGACACTCTTTCTTTTTTAAGAAAGCAATTACCATGGTCAATTACCAATACACCATTAAATGAACTCCGGAAGACCATTTCAGATTATAAATCAAGGTAATTGGCAATTAGGATTTGCTTAATGGTATAGAACAAAAACAAATTTACTTAGATTATCCTAATAAATATCGTTTAGAATAAAATAAGAATCCCCCCACCCAGCAGACTCTTTGACTTTAATTTTAGCATCACATCCAGTGTATACAGCCATTTCAACAGCAAACAGCCTTTCTGCCACAGAGCATGTCATAAACAGGGCCTTATATGAATTGTTTTCAGCATTACTGTCATGTAAGACAGTCTCTCCATTCAGCTCGCTGCGAGGCGGACGCCTCGGGCTCCCACTCAACGCTGAGCCCCTCTGATCTCAAGACCTAGAGGCTATGACCTCATTAGCATACTGCCGTAAACAGACTATGCTTTCCATAAACAACAGCCTCGCTCTGCATGAACAACAGTTAATGCGGGCGGAGGTCGTTCTCACGTGCTGATCCACGAGCAGCAGCGAGACTTCGGTTGTAATGAATAAAGGTCCAAATTAGGGGACCATGGCTAGTATGGGGTCAGTGCTGGCATCTAACCTTTGCTCTGTTTACAAATATGCTAGAGTATGCAGTGACACATTTACATTACAGCCTATCCACTCTGGCCTGTGGCTGTTTCTCCATGTGATGGTGTTTTGCAGTGGTTTATGTTCAGGAGTTAATTTGTGCCAGTGTCATGCAAAATACTGAATTGACTCAGAACCTGATTAGAAATACAAATATGATGCATGTCATGTTGACCATGTTCATATGATAATTTCTTTTAAATGATACATCACTTTTCATGTTTTTTAGCTAACTGCATAAGGTGCGTTAAGGTGCAAATCGCATACTTCTGCATTATTCAATGGCATTTTGTAGTGTAAGTAGTGTGAGTTGTATTGTATATTCACACTGAAAAAGCAATTAGAAATAGTGTACTAGAAGTAACAGAGTGTGGAATTTTGGACACTTTATGCACTCAGCAGTCGCGGCAATGCCCTGTGTAGCAGAAGGGGCAGGGTAACCTGGGCGTGATGCTGGTCTGACAAAACAATCATAATTAAAGGTGCGCTCAGTAATTTTAACTCCACTGAAAAAGGTTTACTCCTAAATTATTTCATTGTAATTTTGAAACAGATGTAAAAAAATATCCTGACCACTCACATGAGATGAGGACTCTAGTCATATCAGTAATCTGTTTTATTCTACATGGGGCAGGGGCACCCTCATGGGGGCTGCCATTTTAGAAATCACATGACCAGCTGAATATGACTTGTTAAATCTCAGTAACTGTCTTATTAGTGGACACTTTCACTCTTGGATTAAATGAATCATAGCTGATTGTGAATAGTGAATTTCTACAATGGCATCTGTAACTGAAAACTATTGATTTTAAATTATGCTGCATCCACACCTTTAGGTGTCATAGCAAAAAGTTACTGAGTGCATCATTAAATATGAATATGCCAACTAGCGAAACTTCTGTAACACTTTACAATAAGGTTCCATTTGTTGACATTAGTAAATGCATTAGGTATCATGAACAAACAATAAACAATATATTTGTTACAAAATGTATTAATATTTGTTAATTTAATTTAATAAAAATATAGTTGTTCATAGTTCAAATGGAACCTTATTGTAAAGTAAAGTGTTACTGAAACTTCTATGAAGTCAATTAATCCAGAGATTATTTAGCACAGATGGGGCCACTTCTATTAAAAAAAAAATGGGAGAAATTGGAAAACACAACCAAGAAGCCCAATGGTCAATGGCTGTAGAAAGGAAGTCCTACCTTAAAGTTAAATGAGTCATTCAAGTTTTAGATACAGACATCGCTTGTCAATCAACTTTAGAACATGCATGAGCATTAGACATAAAAGTTGGCAAAATTTTTGCGGTTAGGTAATGAATCACAATTTACCAGTATTATAAGATTTAATTGTTGATTTGAAATATGTTCTTTGATCGTAATCTTGACCAACCATTTTTGAGATTGTGGTCTTTCTCCATTCAAGTAGATAAATAGCCTCCCGAGAGCAATCCAAAGATGCCCGATAGTGGTCTGACTTGCTAGAAAGATTTTGAAGTATACTTTGCACAGGACGCGTGATGCACATCTCTTCATCAGCAGAGTGCTCGAGCACTGAACGCGATCAGCCCGATTTATCTAACCGTGCATCTTTGAATGCACAGACTGCACATTGGCCTGGAAATATTTGCACGAATGAATGGGTCCACAAACTGGCAATACTCACAATTGAGCAATTGCTGTCATGAACAAATGCTAAAAGGAGGTGTAATCACCAGTAAACAACAGGAGATGAAGGTAAAATGCAACAACAGTGGATGTGCATGATGGCAAAATGATGCTTTCTGAAGCAATGTGGCTTTAAATACAAATATATTTAAATTGGGTTCATCACACAAAGCTTCTGTAGACAGTTCAATAAGCTTCCATCTGGTGATCAAAAAATGAAGCGCACCCAGTAAGCCTCAATGGCTGACAATGTTATTTGTTTTGAAGCAACAAAACTGTAACACTTAAAGATGGGAAAGAAGGAAGCTGGGACAGGCTTGACAAAGACATAAACATGTAATAACACTTTTCAGCGTAAAAGAAACAAAAACACGCACTGCTTTTCAGCCAGTTGCGTCAAATCATAAAAACAGTCAAACACGTGGACAAGCTTTGTACATCTCTCTCGCCTCTCTCTCTTCTCCTTAAATACTCCTGCCTCCCCTCACTGGAACGCAAGGCCAGTGTGGCTCACCACAAAAATGTAATATCAACGCTATACAGTATGTCCTATTCATGTTTTGATCACATAAGTGTTTATAAATACCCTGGGATTTGCACTTATTTTGAACCAGATACGGAAGCAGTCAGGTTTTCAGGTGAATGAAGCTTTGGATATCACAGGTAATGTGGTTTTGGCAAAAGCAAATCAAACTCTGATACAGTGCTTCAACGTGAAATGTGTACTTTTTTTTTAAACAAACTTCAACATTTCGGTGTCGAACACCCCATCCCTAGATGTGCATACCAAGAACATGCATGTGAGGAGATTTCTGCATTTGTATAACTCCAGACTGAAAGACTGGAAAGAAATTTTTATGGGTCTAAACTCCTGAAGAGAAATACAGTGTCTTATAGTTAGTGTTGCGAGTTTTGAAGTTGTAAAATAAGGGACACTTAAATGGCCACATAACGTGTTTGCGTCAAAATTGAAGTATACTTGGGCTTTAGCCTGCTAGCTTAGCACACTTTTATCTGATTAGCATGCTAGCTTTGAATACCTTTAGCCTATTAGACTGCTATCTTAACATAATGCCAACTGATTAGCCTGCTAGCCTAGCATATACTCTAAGCAGGTTACTTACTACACCAACTCTATAATAATTAATATTTATAGCTAAATCTGCTAGCTAAAATACACCAAATTTTTTTGTGGTCCCCAATTTTCTGCGGCATCCACGCACAACTCACCACGTGCCCCACCAAGAGTGAGAACCACACATAATAGTGGCCACGAGGAGGCTACTCTATGTGACTCTACCCTCCCAAGTAACCGGGTCAATTTGGTTGCTTAGCAGACCTGGCTGGAGTCACTCAGCATGCCCTGGATTCGAACTCGCAACTCCAGGGGTGGTAGTCAGCGTCTATACTCGCTGAGCTACCCAGGCCCCCAATTACACCACATCTGATTAATAATTGATTAGGATTTCTGCATCCAGTCAGAATAAAAATTATTATTATTTACAAAAAATTTTTTACAGTGGCCCCAAATGGTATTTAGACACTTGAGCAATATGTATAATAATTTTTTCCATTAAACTGTAACAAAATATTACAATTAAAAGTGGCAGTTATTTTAAAGAAATATAGAACAAACACACCTTTCAAGCAAAACATTAAAAATATTTCAAAATTAAGTTGTATACGTTAGGTTCCAAATTATAAACCAATAGAAATGTTGCTCATTGAACACAACATGAGCTCAAAAAACAAGTTGACCAAAAAGAGACATATTTTAATTTAGAAATCTTTTTTTATTTATTTTATTTGTCATGTCATTCATGTTTTTAAAGCCTTAATGAGACATTTAATCATCACAGCCCTAAAACAGGCAATTAATCATCATAATCACAATTATTTGTTTGACAATGAATCGTCAGCCAAATTTCATAATCCTGACAGCCCTAGTCTATAAAGAATGTGATAAATACACATGTGGTTACTTTACAAGGACATGGGAATTTGAGGGGTACCATCTTCATACATACAACCCCTGGCAAATATTATGGAATCACCACACTTAGAGGATGTTCACCCAGATTTATTACTTCGTAGAAAATAAACAAATCACAGATATGACACAAAACTATTTTTGTTTAATAGCTGAACATTCTGGCTTCATGAAACATCTCTCAAACAAATTCAATTACATTATTTAAATTAATGGCATTTTTTTTTTCCAGATCAAGCAGAGGAAAAAAAATATGGAATCACTCAATGATGAGGACAGATTATGGTGCAAGTATAAACAAAATGGAAAGGTTATAAAAAGAAAACATACGGATAGACCAAGGAAGACGTCAAAGCATCAGGATAGAAAACTCAAAGCAATATGCCTTGAAAATAGAAAATGAACAACAAAACAAACGAAAAACAACTGGGCGGAAACAGGAGTCAATGTTTGTGACAGGACTTTAAGAAATTGTCTGAATGAAATGGGATTTACATATAGAAAAGTCAAACGAAAATCAGCACTAACACCTAAACAGAAGAAAACAAGGCCACAATGGGCTAAAGAGAAGAAATCATGGAGTGTGGATGATTGGATTAAAGTGATTCTGTGATGAATCATGAATCTGCACTGGCCAAGGCGATGATGCTAGAACTTTTGTCTGGTGCTGTTCTAATGAAACATGTAAAAATGACTGCCTGAAGAAAAAATCTAACTTCCCCAGTCATTTATAATATGGGGTTGCATGTCAGGTAAAGGACCAGGGGAGATGGCAATCATTAACTCAACAGTCAATGCACAGGTGTACATTGAAATTTTGGACACTTTTCTTATTCCATTGATACAAAATAGGTTTGGTGATGAAGCCATTTTTCAGAATGATGCATCTTGCCACAGAGCAAAGAGTGTTAAAGCTTTTCTGCAGGAAAGGCATATCAACTCAATGTCATGGCCAGCAAACAGTCTGAATCTCAATCCGATTGAAAATTTATGGTAGAAATTCAACAAACAGAATATTATTTTTCATTAGTGATGCCTCAAAGAATTCAGGCTATCATTAAAGATAGAGAGGAACAACAAATTACAATCTGTGATTTGTTTATTTGCTACGAATTAAAAAAATCTGGGTGAACATCCTCTTAAGTGTAGTGATTCCATAATTTTTTTCAGGGGTTGTAAACAAAAAATGAGGATAGGACCAGCTGGTTAAAAGTAATTGAAAAGTTAAATTAGTTTTGAGAAAAGGTCTAGAATCATTTCTGTGCAGGTGGAAATTGGTTTGATATTTTGTTATACAATGAAATTCATACAATTTTAAGTGTGACCAAAGTGTCCAAAAGCATCCAAAAACTTTTTGGGCCCACTGTATATTTGTAATATTACCACAGGGTTCCCCCACCTCCAAAATCCCAATTTTACCACTGCGTACGGGCCCGTGTAGTGGAGGACTGCAGAGGCCTGCCATTAATGGCTCCCCTATTAAGAGGCTCTTTAGCCGTGTCGCAGTCCTAAGCCTCTCCCTAGGCTCTCCATTTGTTCTACCTCTGCAGCCCAGTCACAGCAAATAAACAACCTGAAGCATGGAGAATGGTAGCTCTTCGCTCCTCTATAATTTAGATATCCCGGCTTCACAGCTGAGGGAGATTAAAGAGTGTGGCGCATGGGAGTCGGCCTACAGCCACAGCAACAAGCCATCTGGGTACATATCACAGTCTCTCCACTACCTCACTCCCTCCCGCCAACCAAAAAAATTAGACAGACAGCATGAGCTGATGAAGATGGTAGATGAGTCCTCTGCAATGAGGCGTGAGTGAGCAGAATGTATTTGGAATGCAAAGACAACTGTATTAAAACAATAAGCCACGAGAGGCTGTGTGTTCCATTGATTTTACCATGGTAAATGGGTACAGGGCACCTTTAAAACTCCAGCAGCAAAAGCAATAGGGTCAATGACATGATGCTAGTTTTCCCCCAGATCTATTAAGTTGTAGATTTATGTACATGTAGGCTGCCATTTTGTTGTCATGTTACTAAAATAAATAAAATAGAGAGGAAGGGGTCCTTAGACCCTTAAGATGTGGTTTAAAAAAATATATATATAGAGAGAGAGAGAGAGAGAGAGAGAGAGAGAGAGAGATCGCATCACTGCGATTACATATATATATAGACAATTTTTTGAAAAGGCACTAGAGATTGACCGAAATTAAAAAAAAATTTACAAACATTTCAATACCGATTATTTGTATGTTTACATGTCCGATAACCAATATGCAGAACCAATTTTTTTATTTATTTTATTTCTTGTTTATTTCATCTTTATTTTACAGAGAAAATATTTAAGAGAAAAAATTAGCAAAAATTGTATATTACAATGATAATCTCATACCATGTTTTAATCATTAAAACAACAATAATAATAGTCCAAATAAATTGTCAACATCTGGTTTTAAATGGAGAAATTAAAAACACGACAAGGGAGTTGCTGCGGGAATGTAATATTCCATTTTAAACTACAGTTGTAAAAGGATTAGGTGTTGTTTAATAGGTAAAAATGCTAATAGTTCGCTGTAATAAGTAAACATTCTCAGGAAAGTGAAAAACAATAAATACATCACTGCGATTACAGAGTCTATCCTGAATGGCATCAGAATTATTTAATAATGTTTTGTCGGCCAATAGCAGCTGCCTCACGAAACACCCCTTGATAGAGTTGACATTTATTGTTTTACATTGAGCAGCACATCTGCAGCGTATCTTGAATCAAATGACACGCAAATCTCATCAATGCTCTCATTGTCAACACCAAGGGCGTAGCAGCCTTGGGGGGATGGGGACACGTCCCCCGCACTCTTTGAAAAGGTGATTTTTGTCCCCCGCATTTTTCCAAGCTAAACCCATACCAAGTCCAAATTCTTTGAGTTTTGTTACTTTAGGCTGATTGAGCGGCCATCCAGCCAATCACAGGTGAGTTTCATGAGCCGAAACAACCCTTATGTAACAGTCCGTCAGTCTAATCAAGACAGTCTAATCAACGCGGCTCCGTTCATTTCTACAAAGTTGCTTTTAACAATGCTAATTTTTCCATGTTTTTTCTCAGCATTGAGGTTCATCTAAATTAATAATCTAGAGATGAGGAACACACAAATAAGAGTTATTTATCGGCATATCATTCTTGATTGGCAGCATTACGTGAAATGCACTGTAGAAAAAAGACAAAGAACAAAGTACACATTGTAAGTTTAAATCAGCACATGAGTCTCCATTAAGTTATACTTTTTACATGTTTGTGAGGTAATAGTTTGATCGGTTGTTTAAGCAGATTACTAGATCTGTTAAATATGTACAGCTTTTTTTAATATCAGCTCCTGTTTTTACCTCTATGTTGGTGTGCAGTAGACAAACTGTAAGATATAAGATAGTTCTGCTGTGTTCTTAGAACACTTAGGCATTTTACTGAAGTGAATAGATATGCTTTTTAATACATGAAAATGTATGGACGTACTGTAATTGAAACTCACTATAAGACTAATATTGTTGTTTTTTGCTAAAAGTCATGCACAGCAGCTCACAATCTGTAGGGAAATTATAGATTAGCTTTTTTTTTAATGCTTAAAACCTTTACTAAAGTCTCTTTGTAGGCTTGTGGACATGCAAATTTAAAAGGATTAAAATTTTATTTTGATTGTTGATTCAGTGACTAACTCAAGACATTCATTTATCACCACCTTCTAACATCACCAGAAAGTCACTGAATCATTAAATGGATCTGAACTAATTTTGGTGAACGAAGTCAAAACACTCGAGCTACTTATAAATAATAAATTGTGCACATGCACAATTGTCAATATTATCAATGATTAAATAATTTATTCAGGACCAGCTTGTGCTCCGCATTTTATTGTCATGTGTGAAACAAGCAAGTGCTCCACAAGATGCCTTTTATTTTTGCAGCTAATTTGGCTAAGTTTGGCAATACATTTGCAATACTTGAATCTTTAAAATACTACAAATATTAAAAGTATATAATTCACATAAATTAATAATACTTACGTCATTCTTATATATTAATATCTATTGTAATATAATAATACTGCAGTGTTGGGTATGTTGACACCTACTGACAGCTGTGCAACACCCCCCCCATGTGAGATCATCGTGGTCATGTAGAGAGCAGATCCGTGAGGAATCCTCCATGAAGTGTGTTTGTAGTCATGAATGCATCATGGCAGTGTAGAGAGCAGATCCGTGAGAAATCCTGCATGAAGAGAGTGTTTGCAGGCGTGTATGCATCATGGTAGTAGGGAGCAGATCCGCAAGGAATCCTCCGTTGAAGAATGTGTGGGCAGAAGGACAAGTGCAGCAGCAAACTGGAAGGTAACCACAATCCAAACACTTGGGCATAGACGGGCACCAATACAGATGCACGTGGGAGGACCAACTGAGGCAGAGAGAGCAAGGTGAGTTACTTGAACACACAACAACAATCTAGCAAGGATCATGGCACAACGAAGGGTTTAAGTAGGCAGAGAATCAACGGAGAACAGGTGCTGTCAGCACACTAATTTGTGGTATGATCAGCATTCCCATGGAAAACACAGATCACGCATGCACCTAACTGGTGAATTCACTGGGACAGTACTGAACGTTGGGCTCTTGGGTGGGGAACAAAGGGGGCTGTTAACCAGAGTAGCCAAAAACTCAAAAGTACAATTACTTTTAAAAAAAAAAATTATAAAGTAGAAGTTAAATACTAACATAAATTATTACTTGAGTAAGAGTAAGAAAGTATCCAATTAAAAGAGTACTCAAGTAGAGAGTAACTCATTACTTTCACAAATGGCATAATGGACATTAACTCCCCTGTATTCCATTACATAATGCACATTTAACAAATGTTACAAAATTGTTCAGCAGATGAAAGAAAGTCATACACATCTGTGATGGCATGAAGGTGAGTAAATGATGAGATAATTTTTATTTTTGGGTGAACTATTCCTTTAAGTGCTCTTCTCAGATCTGGATGAATTTTTCAAGAAGAAGAGAGGTTTGTTAAAGTTTCTAGTAATTATTACACTGAAAACGTAAAAATGTCCCACATGGACATTATATATAATGCTGAAATATAAACCAAATCATGCTTTATTAATGACTACTTTAGCTATTTCATAGCTTTTAAAGTCCTGCGTGGATTCTTATTTCAGTGTAGTTACAGTTTTCAGTGTCAAAGGAATTTAGATAATTAATTCTGTTCAGCAGTACCACCGCTCTCTAAACGCAGAGTATGCAGACTGTGTAGGGCACCAACCCTAGTCGCGGAAAACTTGCTGTGTCTGAAACCACCCCATCCGCTATATAGTGCACTATTTTGGGTGTCTGCCATTTTGTAGGAGTGTCTGACTTCAGAGTGAGCCACTCATTCCCTACTTTTGTTCACTCATTCTTACCCACAATGCACTCTAATTTAATGTACACCCGACGACGGTTAATTGCCCATAATCCACTGTGGGGAAGACATACGAGCGGGGAGTTTATTGCTTCCTTCACTCCTGCTTTCACACGTTTTATTTCATGCTGAATGTATTAAATTATTTTGACAAATTATTACATGATTAAAATAACATAATAACATATAGAAAGGCAAACCATACATTTTAAAATGTACTCTTTATTTATATTTATACAGAATTTTGCCATTAATGTTTATTTACTAAATAATTCACTGCAGTGATATTATTTTAACTCAGGAGACTGCACACAGATGAAATACTGATTTAAATATTGTGTTATAACATGTACATTATGATCATTTGGTTGGATGAGGGCACTATGCACCCAGAAACACTACCCAGCTTGTATGGAGTTTAAAGATACTTAAGTTTAACATAAAATACAATAATGTACATTAGATAAAATATGTTTATTCCAAACTTTTGGCTGCCAGTATTTTCATATAAAGAGTAATGTAAATATTTTGATGTTTCATAAGGAAATTGGTACTTTAATTCACCAAAATGGCATTCAACTGATCACAAAGTATTTTCAGGACATTGCTGATGTAAGAAAAAAAATAAATAAATAAATAAATATATATATATATATATATATATATATATATATATATATATATATATATATATATATATATATATATATATATATATATATCACTATTTGGAAAAAAGGCATTTTTGTCTTTAACAATCTGTATTTATTCCATACTCTAATTAACACAAACAGTACATGAAAACATGGAATCAACATTTATCAATATGCATCCTGTCACCCAACATGCATCCCAGTGGTCAGACATTGTATAACAACAGACACACATATAAATAGTCAGTCCAAAGAAAATACTCGATGACATAAAAATACATAAAAAATTAACCAACAAAAAAGAAAAATGGCTCCACATATTAATTAACATACATTTAATCACATTTAAAACTATATGTCCCTCTACACAGCTCCTTCCCGAAATCCATACAAAAAGACCAAATAGCTGCCCCACTTTTTATCAAACAACCCCCATATGCCTAGCCTTCTATACAACACCTCCTCAAATGCCGCCACCCTACCAATCTCTGTTCACCACTCCTGAAATGAGAGTACTCCAGCCAACTTCCATCCCTAAGGATAGGCCTGCTGAACATAACACTGGCTAGGATTTATTAATACATAACTTTGGGTTCAGCCATATGCTCGAAACAACATATAAATAAATGTCTGAATTAAACACTCAGGACTCTTTTGTCCATACCGAGTGCAAATGCAAGATAACAGGGTGTAACTTCTCCGGTTAGTTTGATGGAAATTCTTTGCAATGAAAAAATAAGTGCAAGAAATTTCTGTTCAATACAATACCAGGGAGGGGCTCTCTCAGTTGGAAGCGACCAATGAGCCAAATGTCTGAGATGGATGCATTATAATAAAACAAAATCTTGGATTAGCCCAGCCAAAACTTGTCAATTGGTTAGTTGCCAGTGCAACTAACTGAAATGTAATATGGGATGTTTACCATTCCAAATGAAGGACTTCGCTATGCCAACAAATTGCTTGAAATAAGAGGGGGGACATCTATAGCAAGAGATTGTAGCAGGCAGCTGAATTTTGGAATATAATTCATTTTAATAACATTAACCTTCCCAATCAATTAACTCAAACTAAAAATCACACAAATTTGCTGTGAATAAAATACCCAAATACTTAATGCCCCGTTTGGGCCACTGGAAGATGCCCTACTGAAAAGCCATCAAAGGGTAGTGCACTGTCAGAGCCAAAGCTTCGGATTTAGACCAAATAACTCTGTATCCTGAGAACTTAGAAAAGGAATCAATAATTCTGTGGAGGCAAGGCATAGATCTAGTAGGGTCGGAGAACAATAATAAAATATCATCCAAAGCTTAAGTGCCACACCTCCCGCCACCACACTTGGAAAATCATCGTCCTTTCTTTTCGTGGCTGCTAATGTTCCAGGGCAAGACAGAACAATAATGGGGAAAGAGGGCCAGTTGCCCCATCCAGAGTAAAATAATGTGAAATTAATCCATTTGTTTGTAACGCCACTACCGGGTGTCTATAAAGTAACTTAATCCATCCAATAAAAGTATTACCGAACCCGTACATTTCCAAAAATTTTAAAAGATAATCCCATTCTACCAAATCAAATGCCTTTTCGGTGTCAAGTGAGATGGCAGTGACCGGAGTCTGATTATTCACCACTGACCACATTACATTGATGAAACGCCTAATGTTATCAGAAGAGCTGCAGCCCCAAATAAACCCCACCTGATCTATATGTATAAGAGATGTCATAACTTTACATAATTGGTTATTATTTCTTTACAATATTTGAACATCTAGCTGGATCAGGGAACTTGGACGGTAACTATTATACTCGCTTGGATCTTTGTCCTTTTTAAGAATCACACTGATCCGTGCTTGTGTCATGGTTGGCGGAAGCTTTCCATTCTTTATTGATTCCGTATAAACTTCTAGAAAAAGTGGAGCCAGTTCTGTAGCATATGGTAAAAAAAAAAATCAGCAGCAAAGCCATCTGGCCCCAGAGTCTTGTCGGTAGACAAGGCCTTAATTACCTTGCCAAGGTTATCTCAGAATCTAGAGGTTTTTTGCTCAGTTGTCAGTTTAGGAAGTTCTAATGGATCTACAAAGTTTCTAATATCTTCATCAGTAGACTAAGACGTGGAACTATAGAGATAAAGATATAATTCTTTAAAAGCATTATTAATATCAATGGCCAAGGTAAATATTGCACCCTTGTTGAATGAGACATACATCTCGGGTTACTTGAGTGTAAGCCTTGTTCCCTGATAAAAGCAGAACGAGATGCTGCGATGAAAAAGCGCTTTGGGAACAACTTTAGGTGCGATCAGCTGTGAATATGTGTGCAACACGTCAATGAACATTGCCCGGAATTTATAGTCTCTTTATTTATCATTGGATGCACCTGTGGCAGAGCTATAAACAGATGGGTTACACTCAGGGAATGGAGAGGTTTCGTGGGGGTACCGGGAGGGCCAAATTGGATGATACACGCGCCCAGTCCCGAGGGGGCTACCCCCACAAGGCTGTGCGCAAGGCCGTCAGGGTTTCTTCCTTTTAGAAATTACCCCCCTGAGGTCTTGCTTTGGGGGCTGCCGAGGGCAACGAGCCTGTCCCCAGTCTTTACGAGGGGGAACACGACTCGCCATGCTTTGTTTCTGAGCCTCCCTTATAGCAGGACCGACGGCCCCGCCCCCTGAGTGCGGCGAGGAAGAAACTGCCCAAATGCTTCCTCGTGGCTTTACGCCTTCTGGAACCTGGAGATAACTGTATCCATAGCGTCTCCAAATAGGCCAGAAGTTGAAACCAGGCATCAAGAAGGAAAACTTTGTCCTTATCTCTGATGCCCGATAGGTTGAGCCATAGGTGTCTCTCCGTGCTGACCAAAGCAGACATAGACCGGCCAATGGCACGGGCTGTCTGCTTGGTCGCACGGAGAGATAGATCCATGGCTCGACAACGCTCAGAGAAAGTTTCCTCATCAAGCATGGTACCCACACTCAGGTCCTTCAGCAGATCAGCCTGGATTGCCTGCAACACTGCCATAGTGTGCAGAGCAGCACCAGCCTGATCCACTGCCTGATAAGCCTTCCCTACTAGCGTGGAGGTAGTCCTGCACAGCTTAGTGAGGAGAGAGGGTCTTTTTAGATAATCTGCAAGTGTCTCTTCAACTGGCGGCATCATTAAATACTCCCGTGTCTCAGCACCCACGATAGTCGAATATATCGACGTCGAGGGCACGTGGACACGGGAAGTATAAGGTTTCCTCCATGAATGAGAGAGCTTGTCATGGAGGTCATCAAAGGAGGAAAGGGACTGATGAGGCGTTCCCTTACCCTGACCACAAGAGAGAAATCTGTGCTTCAACTTGGAGCGTTTGGGGGTCTCTTGTTCACGTGGCCAGTCTAATTGAAGCCTGGCCACCGAACGAGTAATCACCTCGAGTAATTCCTCCGATGATTTATTATCATGCCCGGAATGCTCAGAGGTGGGTAACTCAAAGTCTGCAGACTCAAGAGATTCAAGATCCCTCTCATGAACCGAAGAGGTGCCGGAGCGTGCTTCAGGATCACGGGAAGGACCAGCTGGGTCTGGGTATAGAGCGAGCGAAAGGGACGGACCCGACTCTCGCTCCTCTGCCAGATCCATACAAGAGCCCCACGAACGAAGTGTGGGCGCTGACTCTCGGAAGTAAGCGAGACGAGCGCAAAACATTTTGACCAAAAGCAGATCACAATGCACCCACCCTTCCCTGCCCCAACGCAAGAGCATGCTCTTCCCCCAAACAAACTAAGCAAAACTGATGTGTGTCCCTCTCAGCCATAGAGCATAGACAAGGGAACACACATCGTTTGAAAGAAGAGAAAGAAGAGAAAGAATTTGTTAGGCAGCGTGCAGAAAACCTAACTCCTAACAGAGGAAAGAAAGTTCTGACAGGCTCATGAAGCACACACACAGAGTGTGTCTGAAGACAAATATCTGACAATGCGCCTGTGACGCATTTATTTATAGCCCTGCCACAGGCACATCCAATGATTTCACCGGCAGAGGCTATAAATTCCGGTCAATGTTCATTGACGTGTGCACACATATTCACAGCTGGTCGCACCTAAAGTTGTTCCCAAAGCACTTTTTCAGCGCAGCATCATAAGTGTAGCTTTTTGAAAGGGAACTGTATGATCTGGCCCCTAAGAACCACCTTAAGTGCCTCCCAAGCCATGCCCACAGAGGATACTGAGGAATCAATATAGACATTGATTTCAGCCTTTAGCATTTGTTGAAATTCAGGATTTTGCAAAAGATATACATTAAAGCGCCAACTATGTGATTTCTTTTCCTCCGTATGTGGCATCACCTCTAAACAACTCAGGGCATGATCTGAGACTAAAATGTTTCTTATTGAGCAATAAACAACAGATTAAATGAGGGACTTAGATATAAAAAAAAAACATTTTTCTAGAGTAAATCTAATGGAATGATGAAAAAAAATGTATAGTCCCTACCAGATGGGTTCAAAAGTCTAGAAATATATGTAAGACCCAGATTTTTATACATCATGAAGGGTGCCAGCAGCTTGCAACAACCCTTCAAAATCTATAAAAAAGCCCTGATCATCAACGTTAGGTGCATATATATTAGCCAAAATTAGACTTTGTCCCTGAATTTCAGCTGAAACAATAACGACTCTTCTATTCAATTTTCTATCTTCTATTCAATTTATCTTTACTCTGTTTGAGACATTTGAAAGTAGATGTTTACTTACCAGTGTAATGACTTCCCTGCTCTTACTCGAGCAATGCAAGCACTATAAAAAAATGCCCACCCCATATCTTTCCAAATTTTTCAGCTTCCTGCAGAAAAGGTGTGTTTCTTGAAGAAACACTATCATATTTCTTACACTTAAGAGAAATAACATTCCTTCTTTTTATGGGGTGCCCCAACCATTTACATTCCATGTGGATTGACAATCCACTCATATTAACAATTGACATTTTGACGTATAAGAAAAAATAGATTGTGTGTCAAAGACAAGATTATAAAGACCACATTCCAACATTAGTGCAACAGTCAACCCCCGAACATCCACTTGAACAAAAAAAAAAAAATAATAAAACCCGCACATGATAGTGCCAACTGGTGTCCATCCCTTCAAACTCAAACAGTCCATGCACACCTGCGAGCGCACGTGACAACCTTGCCGTCGAAATTGCCCAAGTCTGTTGTTTCTATACATACTTTGCGACAGAATTACACAGCAAAAGATAATCTATAAAACAAACTTCATCCAATAGGCAGATCAAGCACAAAGAGCATGTAGTTTCATCCAAAAAACCATCCCGAAACTCCGCACTCCAGACACATGGGCAGAGACGGCCAACCAATACAGATACACGAGTGAGGACCAACAGGCAGAGAGAGTGAGTTACTTGAACACACAAAAACAATCTAGCAAAGATCATTGCACAACAAAGGGTATGCAGAGAATCAATGGAGAACAGTTGCTGTCAGCACACTAATTAGTGGCATAATCTACCACATATGCTGGTAGCACCTGACGGAGAGAACAACAAAACAAACAAAACAAACCAGCGAATTCACTGGGACCGTGACAATTCCATTGGAACATGACCATCTATGTGAATGGCAACTTTACAAGACTAATATTCTCTGTTGGCTGTGTTTATAACTAAACTGTCATTTTTCATGCACTCATCCAAGGCTCTTTGAGTTGATTAATGTGAAGTAATATTACATCTTTGGGATTTCGCAAGATTTGTCTTCACGTGAGTTCGCCTCCATTTGTTAGCGCTTAACACATCAAGCATTTATGTAACACAACATCTCACTAAAGCATGAGTGGCTGTAACGTTTAATAAAATGTATTAATTCACGCAATACATTGCAAAAGCAAGTTACTTTACCTGTGGACAACCCCTAGCATTGTTTCCTCTCACACGTACTGCTGCAATGGCCATCTTGCATGCAATTTTAGAAAGTCCCGCCAGATGAAGCTAGTTATTAGTGGATCCAATATTACAAAACAATATCTGATTAAAGAAAAATGCTTGAATATCAGAAAAAAATATTGGAAAATCTGATTATCATCGATCTCTAAAAGGCACATTTTGTTCAGGTGGAGTAACCCTAATTCAGTCATAACAACTCTCTGAAAGACTAAGCATGTTAATGTGGGTTTTACATATTGGTTAGTGATGGGACTTCTGATTCTTTTCCGTGAACCAGTTCTTTCAGACAGTTCGTTTCAATGAACCGGTTAAAAAAAAAGACAATTCACCAGTTATTTTACATCATCACATAATGAAATCACTGTACATAATGCTACTCCGGCATCGTAGAATAAAAACACATACAATAAAGCCAGATGTAAGCACATATTGCTGATTATTTCATTTAGTCTAATAAGCGTGTTTATTGTCAGTGTTTCATTCAGTGATCTTACAGTACATCCTACATTAAAGTTTTGCAACTAAAGCACCCAATACTGACACTGATATACAAAGTGGATTTTCTACGTGTCTAAACCATATAAAGGGATTAAATTAGTCTTAAGCTCCTGATTCAACGTGAGATCTTTATGAAGTAAAACTTTTGTTATCCATGATATTATATCTGAGCGACAATGAGACTGTTTGTTCTTAACTGAAACTTGGCTTGGCTCAGATGGTGCTGCATCCCTCATTGAGGCCTCTCCACCAGGTTATACATTTCTATAGAAGGTTTGCCTTGGCAAGAAGGGTGGTGGGATAGCCGCTATTTTTAACCAATCTTTGGTTGTTCAGTGGTTGTTTTTGGATATTTTAGTTCCAGTGAGTATCTAGTGATGTAATTGTCAGGAATAAATTAATATTGTTATTAATTATATATCGCCCTCCTAAGCATAATTCCTGTTTTTTATCAGTTTTCTGAACGTTTAACTTTGTGTGTCACAAATTATGAAAACACTCTTATTGTTGGTGATTTTAATATTCATGTTGATGACTGCACTGACCACAAAGCATCAGAATATTTTCAACATTTATACTCGATTGATTTAATTCAACATGTCAGTGGAGCAAAACACAATCTAGGGCATATGTTAGGTCTTGTAATTTCACATTGAATTCCTATTGTTGTAAATGATACAAATGACTTTTCAGTCTCAGTTCATTACTGCTTATTTTTGACATTTTAGCTGATAATGTAAAGCTCCCCACAGAGAGGATAATTAAGAAACATTATATTAATACATCGACTTCAGCAGTGTTCGTGAAAATGGTTCAACATCAGTCAATATACAATGAAATGCTCACAGTAAATGAAAAGGTTAATAAATTCAATGTTATTATTTAATCAACTCTAGATGCTATAGCTCCAGTAAAAATAAAAGTTTAACTAAAGAAATGCCTTGGAGACATGAGTACACTTGTGACTTTAAGAGAGAATGGTGCAGAGTGGAGGGTCTCTGGCAGAAAACTCAATTAAAAGAGAATTGCAGAATCTTACTGAATCACATTCTTCAACATTGTGGTACACTCTGAACAGCAGTCATTTTATTCCAGGATTACAAAATGAGAAGAGTAACAATCCCAGAATGCCTTTTTCACCTATAAATAGATCGCCTTTTAAATCACCACATCTCGGATAGTTTACTTCGGCTGTCTGTATCAAAGTGTGAAGAATTTAAGTAATATTTTATCAGAGAATAGCTCGAATCAAATCTAATATTATGCTTTAGTAACATTGCACCCAGAGAAAAAGAAAATCCACCGCAATGTACAATTAATAAAGCACAGCTTTTGTAAATAATATCTCAGTTAAAGTGCTCTACATGCTCTCTTGACTCTAATCCCACAACATTTTCTAAAGTAGCAGCAGACTGCCTGATTGAAGATGTTCTTGATATTGTAAATTACTCCATAGAAACTGGTAATTTCCCAAATGCCCTTAATGTGCATTGTGCAACCACTACTTAAGAAATCAACCTAGATTCTACTGTTCTCAATCATTTTAGACGAATTTCAAATATACAGTTTTTAAGTAAGATTTTAGAAAAGCTTGTTTTTAAACAGCTCAATAAATTTTTAGATGAACACAATTTGTTCTATATATATATAAAATGCAATTAAAGTTTTTAAAAAAATTTATTCAACTAAAATAAAGACAAAGATGGCATTTTTAAGAACTTGACACAGTGGTTTAAAATTAGATTTTTAAAAGATTTCTCATTTTTATCAGCACAGACAAACATATTTTTCAATGACCCAGTGTGATGAAAGACAAATGTTCAGTTAGATTTTTAGATTTTGTAAAGAAAATGTCATGCAAATTGTTCCAAATGTCATTTTTATAGTGCAAGTGGGAGGTTGCAAGGGCATTGCTATACAGTTGCTATGAAGTTATGCATAGTTTTTAGTGCATTGCTATGCATTTGCTAGGGTGTTCAGGGTGGTAGCTAGAGCAATAGTAGGGTCATCTAGATGGGCACTAAGTGGATATAGCCAATCAACTTGTGCGGTCACAAGTTTACTTTAATCAGTGCAAGACTTCAAACGTAGCTCATCTTACCATTTCTAGAGCTGGAACCTTCTGTATAATAATGTGACAGCATGACACATGCTGAAAGTTTTTTCATCTAACATGAAAAGATTCTTTGGCGCCTAAATCCTCTGATCTGCTACAGTTTTTTTTTTTTTTTATTAAGATGCATTAGAAACAAACATTCAGCCATGTAGTGTAGCGTTTTGCAACTGTCAATTGTTGTCCAGTCAGTACCCTAACAGCAGAACTCCAAGATGAGATTGGATATATTCTCATCTTTCCTCTAATGCCAATGGTAGAAGAAAAAAAGCCCATGAAAGTACAAAATTTAACTCCTTGCCAAACAAGGGCATTTCCTTAAACAGTCAAGTACAGAACTAGACCAAAAAAAAAAAAACTAAAAACTAAAGGCAGAACAGAGGAGCCAATTTCCACTAGAGGTCAGCCAGACCGCTGGCCATGCAAATTGGCTACTTTAATGGCATAATGATAGTGGAAAGAAGGCAGGGTAGGTGAGAGAAGAGCTGGCCTGATTTCATTGTACTGGCAGAGCAGCAATGACATGCTGCTATTTAGAGAGCTGAAAAGAAGCCTACAGCACTGAACTGAGGCATGACAACTCTGGAAGTACCAGCAGTCCTCAAATGGGTCAGGATGGACTGAATATTAACTAAGCCCCTTGCACTAGTTCCTGCAGAATTATGCTGAAAATTTAACATGCGGCTCTATCCCTGCCTACGCTTTTTGTCTTTAACACACACACACACACACACACACTGAAATGGCAGTAAGAACACTGATTGCATTAAGATTATAAGAATTTCTATGGAGATGCTGAAAATGTTCTGAGACCTTGTGGCCTTTGGTTTAAGTGAGTTTGTTGATCCATAATGCAGCACTAGGAAATATTATACAACAAGCAAGAGCCTGAGAGTGTTCAGTTCTCCGTACAAATTCATAAAGAGTGATGAGGTCAGCACTGAGATCAATGGTTAGAATTCAGAGCCTTACTGGAGTAAATTTCCGCTACAAAATGCATAATGGACTGCTTGGATACGAAATACAATGCATTAGATATTTACTGCATGTTTCTACGGTTTTATGAAAATAGACAAGCACCAGGCAAACAGACAGACAGATATATAGATAATCGTTGAGTAAAAAAGGGGAAAATGTGAACAAACAAAAGGTAAATGTGCATGTTTTTTTTATGGAACAAATGAAAGGCCAGTGCTTCTAGTAGATAGATACTACAGAGATAAAAACTAGCACACGACACCCCCATTCAAATATGTACACTAGTTTTTAGACATAGAAGTCTCTCTCACAGCCTATGTGAATCAGAAAATGATGCTGATTTAAATGGTCTAATACCTATAAGAGAATTAAGCTCTTTTTGACACTGAGTGAATTAATTAATCTGCCCTGAAAAATTAATACAGAAGCCTTCAATGAATACAGATCCCATGGCAAACTTGCCATAACACCATACAATGCTGTCACCTAGTGGCTCAAATTGCTTTACCAATTTGTTGGAAAGGCCAGCATAGCTCCTCTCATATCACAGCTCATATGTAGAAACAAATAAAAGTAAGTCCTTGGGGAAACCTGTTTGCTATTCCATTTAGTAATTACACACTTCACCTTTAAATATTACTGAGAACAGTGAATTTAACACAGTTTATGAACAGTGCCCCAGCTGGACATTTTACTAGAAAACTACAGCCAAACGAAATACATCATGAAAGTTTGGTCATGGTCAGGTATATTCTATGAGATCAGGTTGCATTGTAATTACATGGAACAGGTCGACCAATACGACTTTCAACTTTTGGGTTTCACGCAAGAATGCCATATGGGTTTTAAATGACATGATGGTGAGTAAATAAGGACAGAAATGTGATTATTGGGGCAACTATCCCTTTAAGGATGGCCTATTAGTCTAGGAGCAGGATGAGAATGTATACAGGTATGTTTCCCTTGGGATACTTAGGTTAATATATCCCAAACCTTCTGACAATTCGTCTCCTCTGTGCTTATTGTAGTCTTTACTGCTATTGATTTTTATTGTCATAGGCAGCTAAATCTCCCGGATAGCACTAAATTCCTCTTCTCTCCACCCAGGAGCATTAGCTTCCTCCAGATGCAACAGAAAATGATCTTTTATTTCTGGTTTTGTGGGACCTTTTCCCTGTCCTCTCTGAAGATATAAGCTTCTGTCATGCCATTTAGAGTAGAAGAGAGAGCAACAGAACTAAATAAGGGTGACCCAAAACAGCAAGTACAGGATTTGCCTGTCATCATTTACCCCATCTTATGTTGTTTCAGACCAGTATGACTTTTTCTTCCATGGTACACTATAGGAGATGTTATTTAATAGTCTCAGTCGCCATTCACTTTCTTGGTCTTGTTATATATACACAGAGCAACCATAACATTAAAACCACCTGCTTAATATTGTGTAGGTCCCCCTCATTCCACCAAAACGGGTCAGGAGCTTCAGTTAACTCAGATAACTGCTCTGTAAAATTGTGGTGAGAAGAACAGCATCTCAGAATAGCATTCTGTAGGTTGGCGCTGTTTTGGCGGCACAAGGGTGACGTACACAATATTAGGCAAGTGGTTTTAATGTTGTGGCTTTTCGGTGTATATAATGAAAGTGAATGCCATGCTGCCATTCTGCCTAACATTCCCTTTTGCTCTAGAAGACAACTGAACATGCAATATATTGAATACAATGTAATAACATTATAACATTGTTATAAGATACAAATTCTTTATCGTTAGAGTGAATGAGTTTTGGACTGTAAAGCTGCCAATATACCATATCCATTTGTGTCAAAGGCACATCTTCATGAAAATCTTCATGGTCATGTGGTGATTTGACACCAAATTCTGTAAACTAGTAGGTCACACTAATCTGGCTGTAAAGAGTAAGTCCACACATGAATGGGATTGAAGATCAGAGGCATTTTCAATCTCATCTGTCAGATACTGTAGTGTTTCAAAGGCTTAAATAACATGAACTGGGTTTAAAATCTAAAGAGACATCATAGCTTTGTTCATATTTGTTTCGGGGAGTGTCTGAATCATGTAACACATATGGCTCTTCAGTAGGAATGTCTATCAAATATTAACAGCTGTGCAACAGATGGATTTGGATGTCCTTTGATCGCATTTTTATCTCTGAAATGACTCTTCAATTCATGTCTTCCTTACGCAGATGGAGACTGTACCTTCCCCTGTGAAACTGAGGACTTGCATTCACAACCACACACACATTGAATGACAGAAGAATAATATGTAGGAAATAAGTATGATAAACATCTGTATTTCAGGGCCACAAATTGTGCTCATCCTATTTTACACAGTCCATGACAACTAAAGATCAAAAGCAAGCAGAAATTGTTGCAACATACAGCATTATGTGTCATTATACAGAGTATCAAGCTGAGATTAAAACCCAAACCTCAGTCCATTATTTCTATACAAGTCGTTGGTATGGTCCCACATTGGTCAGAGCAAAATCCACTATTTTCCATTTCAGTTGAAGCTGTAAACAGTTCAAATTTTACTTGTATGTCAAATTCCTCTAACCTGATATTTAGGGAACTATCTTGCCATCTATGACATTTCAAATGAATTTAAAGTGCTAGTTAACACAAAAATGAAAATGCTATCATCATTTGCTCACCCATATTTTTACCAAAAGGAGTAATCTAACAAAATGTCCAAGCTGCTCTTTTCCATATAATAAAAGTGAATGGTGACAGCGACTATCCCTGGTCCCAGTCGACTTTCATTGAATGGAAAAGAGCAGCTGGATATTCTGCTAAATATATCCAATTGTGCTCCACAGAACAAAGAAAGACATAAAGATTGAAAGGACATGAGGATGAGTAAATTTATAAATTCAGTCTAAAGCAGCACACTGGCTATAACTTCTTCAGCCTTCACTGTACCGTCCAGTTTATTGTCTTTAATCAAGTTTGGTTGACTTTGGTTAGATTTTTTTCCTCTGATTGAGACAAAGGTTATCGGGTGCATATTTAGAGTCAGAAACTAAAAGGCAACAGTAATTTGCATCTACAAACACACAAACAGAATTTCTCTCTGACTACTTTGTTCGTAGAGGACGTCATTCACCCGTTATTCATGTCCATGGAGACAGTGCTTAGAAGAAAGTCTCTCGGCATAGAGCACGTGGATTTGTTGCTAGATGTGAACCATTTATACTGTGAAATGAAAAGGAAATGGAAACAACCAATCAGTGAGAAGCAAAAGTGTTCTGGAACATTCAAGGCTATACGTTTTGCTGATTCTGAAAAAAATGTACAGAATTGCAGTAATAAATACAGATAGATTAGCGATTGAGGACCTCAGAAATCAAATAAAAAAATACTACTAATAACACAAGAGCAGTGCTGACCTTCCATTGGTTTTGAAGTGAATGATTCAATGTCATATAGCAACAACAAAAAAACAGACTTTACTCCTGCTCAAAAACAAACAGCTAAAACCTACTAAAGACGGTTTGCTGGTCTTAGTCGTGTTGAACTGGTGTTAGCCGGTAGAAGCTGGTCTCCCAGCCTGATCGGGTTGGAAGACCAGCTTAGACCAGCTAACTGGTTTGGCTGGTTTTAAGCAGGGAAGCTGAATATATTAAAGATAATGTTGTCAATTTATATGCTTAACATATAAACAATCAAAACTACACTCATATTAACAATGTTATAAAGTTATAATCATAGTATTCAAACAAGTTTCCCAAACACTCCCTACTGGTCTGACAAGCAGATAGTCCCACCTCAAAACACATGCAATAAAGCCATGTTGGGCTGGTTAAGATGCTCGAACAAATTTAACAATGTCTAAAGAGTACCACAAAGCTAATGTTTACAGCTTTTGGGGCAAATCAACCTACAAATTGCTTAATTTTAGTTGTCTCTGCATGTTAAGCTGGGATAGAAGAAAGTATTTTAATGTTGGAATAAACCTAGCACTTCAGCTTTAACAGCATTAAAAATAACTAAGACAGAGGCACATTTGTGTGTTTGTGTGGCACTCACCAGTCAGAATGAGGGGAACTTCTTTTTGCAGGTACGGCAGGCTTTCTTTTGCAGCTAGTAATTGGATCCATGGATGACAGAAAAGCAAATCATACAGTCCTCTACCCCCTCAAAACACTTGTCAACATTGTTCTTCCTCAGAGACAGACCCTCCAGGATAATGCCATTCTGCTCACAGCGAAAAACAAACATCATCTTTAAATTAGTTCTATAATTAGTTATCCATCAAATACTAAACACTCAATACAAAAAATACTTTTTTTAAAACTGCTACTCTAATAAACTAGTCCAAATGGGCCAATTTAAGCCTAAACTGAGGCAGTTATTTAGTTTTTAACCTCTAAGGTTCAGACAGTAACCACAAAGGGGGCGACTAATTACTGCTGCCATGAAGATTGGAAAATGTACACAAAATTCCCTTTTTAATAAAACACAGTTTACTGCCTGCTTTCTGTGCGCATGATAATAGCACAACATTAATTGCAACAAACAGCACTGAAATTAGTGAATAAAGAACATGCTATAATAAGCCTAATTAACATAGAAAGAAGGTGCATTTGCACCTCAATGCACAATAGGGCATTTTATGTTGTTTTAGTGTACTTTTTGAACCTTAAACTCCAGTTCACATTCATTGTAATTGCACAGAAAAGAGCAACATTCCATGTGCTTCATGGAAGACAGAAATGCAGGTATTATGCATAATATCAATTCATATCACTCCTGTGGTTTAATCCATGTCTTCTGAAGCAATAATGTAGGTGTGGATGAGAAACAGATCAATATTTTAGTCCTTTTTTACTATAAATCATATTTAAAAGTTAAATCCACTTTCATTTTCACTTCCACATTCTTCTTTTGTTTTTTGGCGATTCACATTCTTTGTGCATATCGCCACCTATTGGTCAGGGCTGCTCAAAGGTGACGATTTATAATAAAAAAGGACTTACATATTGATCTATTTCTCATCCACACCTATCATATCACTTCAGAAGACATGGATTTAAACACTGGAGTCATATGGATTACTTTTATTCTGCCTTTGTGATTTTTAGAGCTTCAAAGTTCTGGTCACCATTCACTTGTATTGACCAACAGAGCTCAGATATTCTTCAAAAAAATCTTCATTTGTGTTCTACAGAAGACATAAAGTCATAGTCGTACACATCTGGGATGGCATGAGGGTGAGTCAATTATGAGAGAACTTTAATTTTTGGGTGAACTATCCTTTTAAATGTGTTGCGAATGGCATTTAATTTTTTATTTAATGTACATGCTCTCTATACTCTTCTTAAACTTGTCAAATTAAATAATTAAAAGCAGCAATTTTCATAATTGTAGGAGTCAGTTAAAGTAGTTACAGGTGTATGTGTGATTGTATGTGTCTTACAAGCATGGTACTTCTCCATCTTCATCCTCAGATTTAGTGCTTGCACTCTTGTTATCACTCTCTGGCAACAGAGGGATCACTCTGCAAGAAATTACTCTGCAACAAACTAAAATATCTGTCTTACACTCTTCTTCTGAGACTACCTTCTCAGATGTCAATATAGAGACTTATTCATAAGCTTATAACAGACAGATAATTACATCAACAGCACAGAGATTTCAGCTAACCCTGTGGAATATAAAACTGTTCCTCTCCCGGAGGCTTGCGCGTCAACGAAGCGTATTTAATTATAGCGAAAGAGAAACACATTGTGGATTAAACTTCTTCAGTGCGATATGACCTCAAGGCTGTGCGAAAAATGGCCATCCCTTAGAGTATTTGTTTCCATTAAGTTTACAATTATGTTCTCCGCAGATACTTTCCTAGCAAAGCAACTTACAGGAAAGTACATTACCACACAACTGCAGACGATGTAGAAAACAAAGATAATGTCTAGGTGGTCTGGAGAAATTCAGACAATCTTTAATGCTGACTTGGACCATATTCTACACTTTTGTAGCATTTTATTTTTACCCCTTAAGTCCACTTGTAATGTTTGTTAAGGTTTCTTGGACTAAAATTGTTTTGTTTAACAAGACCATTTGCTACCCTCTGGAATAGCTCACCCAAAAATTTACTCATTCACTCATAATTTACTCACCCTCATGCCATACCAGATGTGTATGACTTTCTTTCTTCAGCAGAACACAAAAGAAGATTTTCAGAAGAATATATCTGCTTTGTAGGTGCATACAATGCAAGTGAATTGTGATCAGAAATTTGTATGGTGATTAAATCTCTATCTTCAGAAGAGATTTGATTTTGTGTGGGTGAGAAACAGATACAACTCTAAAAAGCTCCTATTTCACTTTCACATCCAAAAATCACATGTGGTGCCTGTTTACTTTCACTTTTACACCTGAAAGTGAAAGTGAAAGTGGAGATTTAGAGTAATAAAGCACTTAAATATTGTTCTGGTTCTCACCACACATATTATATAGCTTCTGAAGATATGGATTTAATCACTGGAGTCTGTAACGAGGCAGGCAAAGAGAGAAGATCTAAGTGCAGCTTTTTAATAACAAAAACAAGAAAACTTGGAATAACAAAATCCACAGAGAACTTAACACAAAACATGCAATAACAGACAAATAGACAGGGGGAAATAAGGGCTTAAATATACAAGGGAAAACAAGGAACACCTGGGGAAACAATCAGGGAATGGGAGACAATCAGGGGAAAACCAATCAAAAAATGGAACTACAAAGGACTACAAAAACCAAACAGGAAACAGGAACTAAACAGTAATTTCAACATAAAAGCACAAAACAACAGTCAACATAGAATCTGTGACAGAGTCATATGGATTACTTCTATGTTTCCTTTATGTGATTTTTGGAACTACACAGGTCTGATCACCATTCACTTGCATTGTATGGACCTACAGAGCTGTGATTTAAAAAAAAAAAAATCTTCATTTGTGTTCTGTAGAAGAAAGTAGTCACACACTTCTGGGATGGCATGAGCACATTAGTAACCGAAAAGAGAATTTACATTTTTGGGTGAACTATCCCTTTAAGACTTCTGTATGTAAATAACCTCTGAGATGATTGGCTAACCTAAAAATACTAGTGTAGTTCACACTGTTGTTCAATTGTGCAGCCCAATTTGCCGAACACCGAAAAGGCATTGGCATGTAAACGTAGGCAGTCATATATTAGGCACCCTTTGTTGTAACATCATAATTATTTCTAATTTATCAGCTTAGTTCTATAAATAGTGTGGTAGACTGGGGATTGTGAGTGTTAGCCCAGAAACATACTCTACACAAATATGTAAATGCAGATGCTTCTAGCTATCCAAGCTCGATCTTGTGCATTGTTGCATTCCGAAAAGTGTCAGACCTTCATATGTTGCTGCAAGGGACCCTTTAGCGGACATTACTGTGAACTGTCCACTTCTATAGTGACTTTTCTCTTTCAAGGGAATTACTGTTTCTTGGAGCAACAGTTTGAAGAGAATATGGATGAGCAAGCAAGTAAAAGTCAGTATATTTATAGCAACATACCTGTATAATTACACATCCAGTTTAAGGTCACAGCTTTTCAAGGTAACTCTATTGCCGTCTTGAGAACTGAGGTTTGTTACTGCCACAGTAAAGCAAGAATGCATGTTAAGCATATTCACCCGAACACATTTGGCTATATGTTGGCTAAGCACTCACGACTGTGCTCGCGTACTTGCGTTAAGTCTGTTTCTGACCTTGGAGTACATCTATATAGCAGATAGAACTATTTCAAAAGACCAAGGAAAATCCTGTTTTAAATTATATGGCCCATTTAATTGCCTATATTGTGGAAACACAGCTTTAAAAGAGTAAGAGATACAGAGTTGAGTTTTACTTGTGCAGGATGTGGTAGATGGAGAGCTGTAACTGGCGAGCTTTGAACAGCAGCAGGGGTGAGAGGTTGTTAAGCAGGGTCTGCAGGGACTCTGGCAGGCTGCTTTTCTGATCAGCTTCAAACAAAGGAGGAAGATTATTCTGTGTGAGCAGCTCCACTGGGATGTAGGTGAGAGCCTCCCCGACCACCCTCAACACTGGCAGGGGGAACATCTGATTCTGTAAATTCCACTGAGACAAAGTTTGATGTTAGCAGAAGCGAAAGGCCACAAAATGGTTGACTAGTTGAAAAGGCATCCAACAACCACATAGTTGATATGAAGGTTGACTTATTTCTCCCAATTTGGTTGCTTAGGAGACCTGGCTGGAGTCACTCAGCACACCCTGGATTCGAAACTCACGACTCCAGTGGGTGGTAGTCAGCGTCAATACTCGCTGGGAGGGAGAAGAATCTGTGACACACACACACATGCCACAGAGTTAGTAAAAACATCACCAATAGAGTGTTTTTAGACTGACATTTCACACAAAACAATACTGTTCTCCAGATGTGAAACAAACAAGTAATTATCTGATCAATAGCACATTGTCTGTATGTGTATATGATGCAGCTGACAGGTTGAAGCCCATGTGAAGATAACACATCCACACCAGACTTCTTTAATCAGCATATGCTGTTTACCATCGCTGAGCTACCCAGGCCCCCGAAGGTTGACTTATTTAATGTGCTGTAAAATTTAAATTTAACATCATTGTTTTGCATCTCTTAATGTTCTTTGAGTGTCCCACAGCGATTGTTGCATTTTTTTATTTATTTTTTTACTTTTAAAAGCACATCTCAAGACCTCTAAATGCTGGTGTGCCTCTAGTTTTTTAGTCTGTTTTTTTAGATGGAAGAACGTGTTTTGTTAAGGTGAATCTGAAATCAGCCTTATTACTGAAGGCTTCAATAAGGCTAGTCGCTTAAAAATAAAAAGGACATTTTGCACATACCCAGTTAGCTGTCCGTTAACCAGATATCAAGTAATATTTCAATCAGGTAACAAAAGAACAGCTCGGTTTTTAGACTAAATATTGCTATTGGTGTTGTGAAAAGTCCTTTACAGGGCAATACTGCGCAAAATTTCCATAATAGTAGTAATGAAACAACCTGATTTACGGATATATCTGAAATATGTACTTATGAACATAAAGTTTCTTGGAAGAGTATCTTACCCTCAGAAAGGTCATTTTTATTGACTTTTTACTCATCAAAATATACGATTGCTTTTTTAAGGAAGTAAACATAATTTTAAAAGAATGTCCATTAATAAACTATCTACCTTTGTATCATTAAATAAACATTTAAGTTAAATGATATAGAAGTAAAAAGTTATTTACAAGACAATTCTTTTAGATTGCATCAAATAGCAGGTGGTGTATTGTTCTGTCATTTCAGATAGTCAGTTCTGGAGGCAGTTGTTCAACCACACCAGCAGGGGGCGATGTGAAGAACTCACTCAGCCTCACAATCAGCTCACAGTTCTCACACACAAACAGCTGCTCCCAAGGGTTCCAGAACACTGGTCTGTTCTCACAGGCAGTCTTCAAAAGACAAATTCACATATCGTACTGATTAGAAAAGACATTCTTTAGATATCGCCTGCATGCACTGTAGTTTTTTGAGCAGGTGTGATTATTTCTGAGATCAGCCATATGTGTAAAGCATCTCAGACCTCATTTACACCTGGTATTAAAATGTGATCTGTTTAAAATGTAGATTTGATTGGGCACTGGGGTGGAAATGTCTGGAAAGCACAGGCAAATTGTTGCAGTGAAATGCTCTGCTGCATATAAACAGCGTGAATGAAGATAAAAGGAGAAATCTCACCTCAAGCCATGCCAGCATTGAGAAAAGCAGGAAATCCCAATGGGTGTTGCTCAAAACTGTGGGAGAATGATCCACCAACCTGCAAAGGAAACGCATCATCTCGACGGCCAAAGACAGTGCTTGAGTGGATACTTTTCCCAGGTCACTACGTATGGACAGAGAAAAAAACATACATAGATTCTTAGCACCACTCTCGACTTCAGTAAACAGAAATAAAATAATTCAGTGAAAATTATGAGCTTTTGTTTTAATTTTTTTTTTACTTTTTTGGTTTTCCGGGAGTAGAATTGGCTATTGACACAGGCCAGATTTGAGCCTGCATTACCCATATACAATCTAAGACACAGACATACCTGTTGACGAAGAGCCATTCCTCTCTACTGTTCAGCCAATAAGATCTCGTTCTCAATGGCCGTATAAACCTGTAGACAGCAGAGCAACACTGCCAAACAAGTCGATACACCTATACACAAACAATATTATTACTTAACAACATTCAGCCTATATGAGCAAACATGAGCTTTGTGTATGTGTATGATATTTATCTCACTGTCGATGCAGTCCTGTTCTCTGTCCTGCCAGTTAAGGAGTTCTGCGACACAAAGCGATGAGTGATTCTCTCTCCTTATTGGCTGTAAACGGACACAGCACCAGCAGTGTGCTCAAACTGTGTTCTGAGAGGGAGAAGAAACTGTGACACACACACACACACACATGCCACAGAGTTAGCAAAAACATCACCCATAGTGAGTTTTTAGACTGACATTTCACAAAAAACAATATTGTTCTCCAGACGTGAAACAAACAAGTAATTATCTGATCAATAGCATATTGTCTGTATGTGTATACGATGCAGCTGACAGGTTGAAGACCATGTGAAGATAACACATACACACCAGACTTCTTAAATCTGCATATGCTGTTTACCACATAACATTCCCACCACAACTCCACTGGAAATCTTTATGAGGCTGCTGCTATGAGCAGTATTATCAAACCAAGCAGCTTTTGTAAAGAAATTATTCAGAAGCTTTTCTCAGAACTAAATTTTCGGAATCGTTTTGGAAGGAAATTGGTACTTAATTCACCAAAGTGGCATTCAACTGATCACAAAGACTATTCAGGACATTACTGATGTAAAAAAACAGCATCATCACTATTTGAAAAAAGTAATTTTTGATCAAATCTAGACAGGCTCCATTTCCAGCAGCTGCAACACCTTTTCCTTGAGTAATCATGCTAAATTGCTGATTTGGCCCTAGAAAATCACTTGCCATTATATCAAACACAATTGAAAGCTATTTAGTTCATTAAATGAAGCTTAACATTGTGTTAGTTTTTGAGTTGCCAGAGTATGCAATAGACTGGCATGTCTTAAGGTCAATATTAGGTCAAAAATGGCAAAAAAAGAAACAGCTTTCTCTAGAATGTCATCAGTCAATCATTGTTTTGAGGAATGTGCTAGTCAGCATAAGTGCGCAGCGGGGACAAACCATTCACGTGCCCATGCTCATCACGAGCCGCTCAAAGCGCTACACACATCAGGTTCAGCAGTGCTGCAGTAGAGGGTCGCATGAGTAAACACATCAGCTTTGCGCTGTTTACCCTGTGCGGTTTAGCAGGTGACCGCCTACAGTTTATTTTATTATTAGTTGCATTTTCTTTCAGAACAACAGCCTTTTTGCTGGTGTAAATAAATAGTAACCACTGAGATTGGCATAAACGGTTCATAATGTTCCACACACACACACACACACACACACACACACACACACACACAAGACGGTGACTCTAAAAACAACATAATTAAAGGTGCACTCAGTCATTGTTTTCCTCATTGCAAAGTTTTACTCCTAATGAAATTACATTTTTATATATATGTATTAAAATGTATCGCTCACATGAGATGAAGAATCCATATTGGTAACCTCATAAAAATGGTTTTATTCTGCATGGAGATTGTCTGTCTGTCAAACTGTCTAAAGAGGGGGTGTGGAACAGTGATTATCAAGGAAAATGGAAAATGTCACTTCATGTCAGAAAATTTTCAGACCCATGCTGTACATTATTTAATGTTATTTCAAAAGCTAGAATATAAAATAAAATATAAACATCATAAAGTATGTACATACAATAATATGGTAGCCTATCATACATGTTTTCATAAGCATAAAACACTAAATTTTATAAAATATGTACCAGGGGTCCTGGCTCTGTCTCTCTATACACCAAGGGGTCCTTGGTCTGAAAATTGTTGAAGACACCTGGTTCAGAGGGGTTATCTGAGTTACCGTAGCCTTTCTGTCAGCTCGAACCAGTCTGGCCATTCTCCGTTCACCACTCTCATCAAGAAGGCGTTTCTGTCTGCAGAACCTGTGTTCTGGCACCATTCCCTATACACTCTAGAGACTGTTTTGCATAAAAATCCCAGGAGATCAGCAGTTACAGAAATACTCAAACCAGCCCATCAGGCACCAACAATCATGCCATGGTCGAAGTCACAGAGATCTATTTTTCCCCATTCTGATGGTTGATGTGAACATTAACTGAAGCTCCTGACCCGTATCTGCATGATTTTATGCACTGCACTGCTCCCACACGATTGGCTGATTAGATAATCATATGAATAGGTAGGTGTACAAGTGTTCCTAATGAAGTGGTCACTGAGTGTATATTTTTGCATTGAATTTGAGTTGGTGTTGATTTAATTTTAAGGTTAAGATGTAATAAATTCACAGTCTAGAGAATTTGTATTTCATTTATTGATTAAATTGAAGTATTTGACATTAACAGATAGTTCAGACAGTTTTATATTCTTAGAAAAAAAATTGTCCTCATAAAGGGAAAAAATGCTCCTGAAAATCAAAACATTTTGCACTTTAATGTGAAAGTTATTTTTTTTAAAGTGCCCCAAACATTTGACAGAAAGTATCCAATTTTTTTTTTTAAACCTAACAAACCTTGACAGTTTGTCACATAATGCGAAGATATTCATGGATTTTTATGTACGGCTTAGGTGTCCAAATATTTTGGGGACCACTGTAGGTTTTGACACACCTAGAAAACATGTCATGTTTTTTGGGGAATTCTCTACTTTTCTACATTGCCGTATAAGCTCTTGATATCACTTGTGTCCATTTTGCTGTTCTGGATGTATTTTTCCAGAGACAGTGACCAGAGGGATCCCTCTTCCTGTGACCTGTGATTAAAAAGGGGGAAAGGCCAAGGTCAATTAATTTGGCCTATTAAAAGATAATTTAAAGGCATTTGACAGGTACTATATGTGGGCACCAAAAAAGTGATTAAGGACAGACTTGAACCTGCTCACACCCAATTGACCACTATGGTTCAAATATGTCTAGAGCAAATCCCTTTCAGAGACAGTTCACCCAAAAATGACTTCTGACCACAGATTAACATTTTATTTTGAACGTGTAAAGTGTGCCTGTTTTTTTGTTGGTTATTTTAAAACAACAAAGCTACTAAGAGCACAATGAATTAATGTATGAGTGAGGATGTTTTCACCTATGTGTTTGAGAACAGGAATTTCAAGGAACTTTGGCTTCACCTGCTGGTCATCAGATGATACTGCACTGACACACAGGTTGTCACCTTGAATTTCCACACATCCATACAGGGATTTTCACCGGTCACTCTGAGACGGCCACACAGCAGAGGGAGTTTCACCCACTAAGATATATATACAGAGTGAAAGCTGGCTTGTTTAACAGGTATACTGGAATTTGTTCACAGAAAATAAACAGATACATATACAAACATGGAACATTTCTTACAGCAAAAACGTTTTTGATTATTCATGATTCGACACTAAAGAAGAAACAATATGCCAACATAAGTACCTTTTGTATTTAAAATGAACAAAATGGGACTGCGGTTGCGCAATCATTTAATCTCAAAATGTGTCTACATTTGGCATGTTTGCCTCATTTGAGTGTCATTTGTGATTGGTTGAGTACCTGTGGACCACCAGGGCCCATCTGATGCGGCTCCACAGCTTTTTGGTAGGGATCAGACAGCAGATGAACTGACACAGGAGACAGATGCTATTCTGGGCAGAGCTGATAGTCTGAGCTAGACTCTCCACGGCCTGCACCAGAACTTGCAGACTGTGATACAAAACAGACTAAACTGAGTCCAAGTGAACAAGCAGTGAAACACAAATTAAGGGACTAGAGGATATGAAACCTGTTTTCCTGTTCTGAAAACATTGTGTTTGTCTAACTTTCATTTTCTGCACACACACACAAAAAACAAAAACAAAAAGATTTCACAATACAAATAAACTCGCACTTCGAAAATATACCGCAATTATGCATTGTTGTATTTTTATTACCCATACACCAAACAATTAAAGTATCTTTAAAGAGATTGGTTCTTGAAATAAGAGACAAAACATGTATTGCATACAAAAGTCATCTTTGTTAAAAATCAAGAAATTCATAATATTAAAAATACTGAAAAAGCAAAATTAAAATGAAATGTATATATAATTCAGGGCATTCAGTACTTATATTTTCAAATAATTTCATTAGAATTTTCTTTTAAATGCATGCTCTAAACTAAGCACATTTAACTTATCCTGTCCTCAGCAAGATGTCACAATATTAAACTGCTAAAGTGTTTAAAAATGCATCAAATTCATAAATATTAATACAATTGAAGTCAGAAGTTCACGTACACTTAGGTTGAAGTCATTAAAACCCATGTTTTAACCACTCCACAGATTTAATATTAGCAAACTATAGTTTAGGCAAGTTGTTTAGGACATCTACTTTGTGCATGACATGAGTAATTTTTCCAACAATTGTTTACAGACTGATTGTTTAACTTTTAATTGACTATATCACCATTCCAGTGGGTCAGAAATGTACATACACTAAGTTAACTGTGCCTTTAAGAAGCTTCAAAAATTTCAGAAAATTATGTCAAGCCTTTAGACAATTAGCCAATTAGCTTCTGATAGGAGGTGTACTGAAAGGTGTTCCTGTGGGGTGTATTTTAAAGCCTACTTTCTAATTCTCTGTGCCTCTTTGCTTCTACATCATGGAAAAATCCAAAGAAATCAGCCAAGACTTCAAAATAAATAAAAACAATTCACCTCCACAAGTCTTGTTCATCCTTGGGAGCGATTTCCAAATGAAGGTTCCACGTTCATCTGTACAAACAAGTATAAACACCATGGGACCACACAGCCATTACACCGCTCAGGAAGGAGACGCATTCTGTCTCCTAGAGATTAACATATTTTGGTGCGAAAAGTGCAAATCAATCCCAGAACAACAGCAAAGGACCTTGTGAAGATGTTGGAGGAAACAGGTTGACAAGTATCTATATCCACAGTCAAACAAGTCCTATATTGACAAAACCTGAAAGGCTGCTCAGCTAGGAAGAATCCACTGCTCCAAAACCACCATAAAAAACAGACTACAGTTTGGAAGTGCACATGGGGACAAAGATTACTTTTTTGTAAAAATTTCATCTGGGCTGATGAAACAAAATTTAAACTTTTTGGCCATAATGACCATTGTTATGTTTGGAGGAAAAAGGGTGAGGCTTGCAAGCCAAAGAACACCATCAAGCTTGGGGGTGGCAGCATCATGTTGTGGGGTGCTTTGCTGCAGGAGGGACTGGTGCACATCACAAAATCTCAAGACATCAGCCATAAAGTTAAAGCTCAGTCAAAAATGGGTCTTCCAAATGGATAATGACCCCAAGCATACCTCCAAAGTTGTGGCAAAATGGCTTGAGGACAACAAAGTCAAGGTACTGGAGTGGCCATCACAAAGCCGTGGCCTCAATCTGATAGAAGATTTGTGGGCAGAACTGAAAAAGCATGTGCGAGCAAGGAGGCCTACAAACATGACTCAGTTTTGTCTGGAGCAATGGGCCAAAATTCCAGCAACTTATTGTGACAAGCTTGTGGAAGTCTACGTTAAACAATTTAAAGGCAATGCTGCCAAATACTAACAAATTGTATGTAAACTTCTGACCCACTGGGGATGTGATGAAAGAATTAAAAGCTGAAATAAATAATTCTCTCTACTATTATTCTGACACTTCACATTCTTAAAATGAAGTAGTGATCCTAATTGACATAATAACATGGAATGTTTTCTACAATTAAATGTCTTAATTAAAAAAGTTTCAATGTATTTTGCTAAGGTGTTTGTAAACTTCTGACTTCAATGTAATATATTGAAAGGTAGAGATCTGTAAGATATCAAACAATACATAAAGTTGACTTTAAATGATATTTTCCATAAAACAACTGCCTATCAAATGTCCTCACTTTGCGTCAACAAAAATATTTTTTTTATAATCATAAATAAATCAGACAATGTCATGGTCATCTATAATTCTGTGAACACATGGTTAAATGGTAAAAATATTCAATTTTGTCAACTCTGTCATAATGTTTAGAATAGTGTGAAAATGTACAGAATGTACAGTACTCCTTAACTGAACACCATAATTAGATCATTAAAGACTTAACACTATTGTTGGATGGGTCAAATTGAAATAGCATGCTTTTCGGTGTGTCTGACAGAAATTACAGTAAGATGTAAGTTATGAAGTGAATAAATGTACATTTTTCAGAAAAAAGCATTTTTATAAAAACCTGTTCCATTACATGGTTCATTAGCTGAGACCTTTGACTACAAATGTCCATTTCAAATTAAGGTTAGGAAGCGATTTTATCACACTTAAATCATGTTAATATGCAAACTGTTTACATCTTGTGGCTGTACTTTTGAAACAGTGAGTATTTTAATGTTTACGGACTGGCTCCATTCACTTCTATTGTAAGTGACTCACTGTCACCCTGATTTTTGCTTTTTTTAATGAAAAGGAGGAACAAGTCAAAATACATTTTGTGGTAATCTACATTATGCCACAAATGCTGTTACTTGCCCCGCATATTCCTTTAACAGTTTTTTTTAAACAAACATATAGAAACATATGGTAAATTAATTAATAAGTTGCAATTTATATGGGACTTTATGTGTTTAGCATTTGAAAATGCGAGTAGTACTATTTACAAAAAAGCACATTGATATTGAGACTGCTGTTAAAGTAAGCCAAACCTTTTGACTCTCAGTGGCACAGTGAGCATCTGACTTTTAACCCAGACAGCAACACTGTGGAGGAGGGTGACCTTTGTGACCCCTGCACCCAGGTGAGTGATCAATGAATGAACTCCAGCTGTGTAGGCCTGTTTCAGCTTCAGGAGGAGAGCATCTGTTGAGCAGCCAAGAAACAGACACAACAGCAGACATCCAATTAACTTAAATGCTTTAGCACACACAGTTAAGATGCATGATTTGTAGCAGCAGTATTTAAATGTTACAGAACCATTCTGTATGATAGGCTACCATATTATTGTATGTACATACTTTATGCTGTATATATTACAAAGCTTTTGAATTAATCATTAAATAATGTACAGCAGGGGTCCGCAACTTTTCTGACATGAAGTGACATTTTCCATTTTCCTTGTTAATCACTGTTCCACACCCCCTCTTTAGACAGTTTGACAGACAGACAATCTCCATGCAGAATAAAACTATTTTTATGAGGTTACCAATATGGATTCTTCATCTCATGTGAGTGATACATTTTAATACATATATTTAAAAATTTAATTTCATTAGAAGTAAAACTTTGCAATGAGGAAAACAATGACTGAGTGCACCTTTAATTAAGTTGTTTTTAGAGTCACCGTCTTGTGTGTGTGTGTGTGTGTGTGTGTGTGTGTGTGTGTGTGTGTGTGTGTGTGTGTGTGTGGAACATTATGAACCATTTATGCCAATCTCAGCGGATACTATTTATTTACACCAGCAAAAATTTGTTGTTCTGAAGAAAAAAAATGCAACTAATAATAAAATAAACTGTAGGCGGTCACCTGCTAAACCGCACAGGGCAAACAGCGCAAAGCTGATGTGTTTACCCATGCGACCCTCTACTGCAGCACTGCTGAACCTGATGTGTGTAGCGCTTTTGAGGGGCTCATGAGGAGCATGGGCATGTGAATAGTTTGTCCCCGCTGCACGCTTATGCTGACTAGCTCAGTTTCATCACACTTTAATAGTGTTTAGTGTTCCAATCAGTTCATAACTAAATACAACAGGATCCGGATTAGGATTAAAGGATTAAAAGGAAGTTTTGGCATAGGAATTTAAACATATGGATGGATTAAAATACACTTAACTCTAGCTATCGCTCACGTGTGAGTGTTAATGGTGGATCAAACAATAATTTGCGGACACCCTGCAGTACCACCACTTGATCCTTGATCTAAAGACAATATTCACAAAATGTGTGGTATTCAGAAAGCATTTAATTATGGTAGAGATGGACAGATACAGGCTGCACTATGTTTTCACTGCATGTTTAACATGGATGGAAAGCAGTTCAATGGAAAGGAGGCGGCGAGAACCGGCTTGACAATATAAATAATAGTTTTAATAATAAACTGAATGAAACACACACAAACATAAACACAATGAGCAGCTGCATGTCATTCTCTCTCTCTCCCGTCGTCACCGGCCGCCTTTATCCCTCGCGCGCCCCCATCAGGCTGATTGGGGACCGGGCGTGCATTGTTCCAGCCTGGCCCCACCCTCCTCCGCTCTACAATGGATGAGTGCAATAATTCTGTGCCAAGTATAGCAGAAAAAAAAAGGGAAATTAAGGAACTCTTTCTAAAGACTGCAGTATGTACCTGTGAGGTGAGTATTTGGTCTTGGGCATAGAGCTGGAAAACAGTAATAAGCAGCTCCTCTGCAGATACCAGCAGCAGGCAGCCCTTCACTGAAGAGAAGAAGGTGCCAGACACATCAGAGATGAAAGAGACCAGCGGCTCCATGTTACCAGCATCTGACATGCCCTTTGTTTCCAACAGGGTGGCGTGGAGCTTGTCAATGATCTGTTCCACATTTGCCTTGCATATGAGAGTCTCTTCAGAGAGATACAATTGCAGGAGAACAGAATTTACTGAGAAATTTACACAAAGACATAGCTTACTTTCTTAAAGAGATCCACGACTTTTATGTCACTATCAATCTATACTTAAAGACAACATGAAACAGTGTTTGCAACCTATTTTAATACTGTAATGTGATGCATTTAAGTGAAAATTTATTCAATGAGGAAAATTAAAATAGAGTGTGATGTGATTTTATAGATTCAGTTGAAATTATTGTATTATTAGTAGTCTCTATATGGCAGATGGTTGGATTTGAGGGGCTAAAAAAAAAAAGGGCTTGGTGACATCGAAACAGCCAAGTTATTTCAGGAAGTCTGATGGGGCAGATATTAAAATTGGATAAATTCCCAAGACAAAAAATGTTCAACATGCACCAATGAATCATTCGCAATATGGTTTTCAAACATTTTAATGGCAAGGACCCCAAAATATTTCCCTTGTGAGGGTATGATATTAAATAATTACCTTTTATTTTTTGTTGTACTGAAGTCAATACAGATTATTAAAATGTAAAAAAAAAAAAAAAAACATTTACAAAATATTATTTTGTTTTCTACCCCATATTAGAATTTTAGTTAAATTAGTGAATGCTATATATTTATATAATATTTAAATATAAAAATTTGTAAAGTATTTTTGCAGTAATTATTGTTCCAAAGCAGCTTTACAGGAAACAGTGCCATTCAACCATTGAACAAGCTAAAAACAACAGTTCCCTAGAAGGATAATGCATACCTATGTATGTATCTGTTCATACATATTAATTAACATATACACCGCAAGGAAGGAGAAATAAACACTTTTGTAAAACATTTACGATTTCTCTCACATTTTATACCGACCCCCTATCACCCCCTTGCTGCCCCCTCTGCTCAATAAGACCAGTAGCATGTACTAAGAAAGTAAGTATGGGCAATTTTGATTTCATATTACTTTTAAGACATGTTAAATATCAGAGTGAAACAATACTCTAAAAAATAATGCAGGGCGGGGCTTAATTTTATCAATCTGGATTTGATTGGAACGAAACATGTTAGGTTGTTATATTATTAGTTAATTGTTATGTTGGTTAATTTCACCTAATGATATGCAGAAATATGTCTCACCTTTATTGTGATGCTGTGATAGGTCGAAGGTGATGAGATGCCATCTGTGATGGGAAGACAGAGACGAGGATCCATGAAGACCCACTGCACACAGCTCTCAAGCCAAACCCACTAACCTCTCGCCTAATACGGGACCCCTCAGCCAGCCAACACACACCTCCACATGAACAGGATCTGTACAAGCCTGACAAAAAGACAAGAAAATATTTAGTTAGTTCACACATGTTTAACATAAGAGTACTGAAACAAGTGTAACCTTATTTAAAATAAATCATAAAATAAGTACCTTTTGGATAAGTTATTAATATGTTATGAAGAGACAAATAAGTGATTAACTTATTATTGTTGTTTTGTGTGTTTGCTTCCTGTTTTGTTTTGTGGGTTCTCTTCCTGTTTGGATAAACCATGTTCGAAATTATGAGCACACTTATTAATATATTTATTAACACTAGCTATTGTTAATTCTTCTTGGCAGAAGAATTAATGTTTCTGATATTTCACAATAATAAATTTAACAAATTGCGGTCATGGTTCCTTTATCTTTAAAGTTGCTTGTATAATAACTAGGAAAGGATTTTTTTTAGAAATCATTTTAACAGATATTGCTGGAGTGGATTTCAATTTGTATGCAAATTGACAGATTAATGTTTCACAAGACATTTTTACTGAACACAAAACCTCACATAGTGCAATATCTAGCCAATGGCATATTTCAGAGCAGAGCAAATCAAGAAAAAAATAATTCACTTTAGAAATACTATTCGATGACTTTTAATGGTATAGTTCACCCAAAAATAAAGATTCTCACAACATTAACTCACCCTCATGCCATCCCAGATTCCGTTCTTCTTCAGAACATAAATTAAGAGTTTTAGATAAATATCTCAGCTCTGTTAGTCCATTAAATGCAAGTGAATGGCAGCCAGAATTTTGAAGCAGATAAAAACAGCATTATAATAATCAATATTTTAATAATAATAACTCCAGTTGTTAACCACATATCTTCAGAAATGATCTGATATGTGTGGGTGAGAAACAGATCAATATTAAAATATTTGTTCTGTAAATCTCCACTTTTACTTTCACTTCCAATCTATTCTTCTTTATTTTACTTTAGATTTGCAATCTTCATTCATATTGCCATCTACTGGTTGGGGCTGGTCAAAGGTGGATATTTATAGTAAAAAAGGACTTATATATTGAGTCATTTTTAAATAAGGACTTAAAAACTGTTTCTCACCCTTACCTATTATATCACTTCAGAAGACATGGATTAAACCACTGGAGTCATATGAATTACTTTTATGCTGCCTTAATGTGCTAAAAAATAAGAAGAAAGTCATACACATTTTTCTTGGTATGAGGGTGAGTAAATGATGAGAATTTTTGGTTGAACTCTCCCTTTAAGATTTTATTCATTTACATTAATTTTCCAGGCCTGGAAATCACAGTTGGTGGTTGAGGATCACAGTCTTGCCCACATTGGAGCTGCAGCACTGCAGAGAACTGAACATCATGTCGACCAGAAAGTCTGTGTCCCTCCTGCCTTCCTGTCTCAGCCACACAGCCACTCTCTGCAGCAGAAAGTGGACAGCTGTGCTCTCTGCGAGCGGTCCGAGCACCAACCCCATTTCAGGCTTCATTTCCTCAGGCCTCAACAGCACCTGGAACACCTGAGGGCTTGGGAACGCCACAAGCAGATGAGACAAAAACCACAGGTGTCTTTCCCAGTCACATTCGCTCACGTGACCGTTGTCCATCTTGAGCTCGGACAACTGGCACACAAACTCCAACCGGTGTCCTGTTCTCAAGAGACTGTCCAGTTTCTCCTGCCCACTCATGGGCTCCAGCGCTGGAGTTGCCCTTTGAGGTTCCTCTCCCTGGCTTCTTTCTTCCTGGTCCGTACAGCAAATTTTCACAGCTTTCTTCTTCTTCTTCTTCTTCTTGTTCTGCTTAATGGCACAGTTGTTTGTGTTCTGTATAATTTGAAGGAGCAATGCAATGCCATGCAGAGCGATTTGATCAGTTTCCTCACAGTCAACATAGTGTGTGCATAATGGACTCAAACCACTCCAGAAGTCTGACAGCAGTCTTTGGAAGGTGGTGACTTCTTTCCCAGCCACCCACTTCTCCCATGACAGTAGCATATCTGAGACCTGAGGGAACAGAGGTCCAGGCTGCAGCGATGGCTTCCCCTGAGCTGTGTCAATCAAAGGAAGGAGCTGTAGAGCAAAAGAGAGAGTTAGACATATGAAGCTCAAACATATACACACATAATAAACACATATTTTGCTGTAACGTATCAAGTTATGTCAGTGAAACACTCAGTAATTTTAATTTTTTTGATGGACTGATATTCTGACCGAAGTCTACACAAATATTTTCAGAGTTGTCTTTACATCCTTATTAATGACACTGCTATGCCATTATTTGAATGAGTTATGTCCATGCAAGTCTAATTTGAGGTATAATTTAATTCAGATTTATATGCCCCAAAATGTCATATAATGCATTGTGGTAGGTGGCTTTACATGTCAGTCAGACAACCCTTTCTGTCTAAATTGGCGGTTCTTGAATAAGCTACAAAGTGGACCAGAATTGTCTAAAGTATGGCTCTGCGAGACTACTCTCCTCATGACCAACAGACCTGTTCTGAGAGGAGCATGTTCTGGATGCTTTTCTGCTCCTGCTCATCACCAGCGTTCTACAGCATGATAAAACGCAAGCAATCCATTATGGCAAAAATGATAGCAGCACTCTCTGAGGGACTGGACATGGCACGCTCACTCGAAAATCTGGATCAAACACGAAAGCACAAATTTGAGTGTTCAAAGTTCAGTTATATGCTTATTAAAAGCACATGATTAGTTCAGCATTATTTAAGTAAAGTACCATAAATAAATTGCACAGATACATTTTAATTCACAGTAATTCTTCAGTAGGCCTACTTGCCTAACTAAATTATACATTTAAATATTTATATTTATATATAATTATATATGTATTAAAAACAAGAGAATATTTATACAATATAAATTAATAAGTTAAGAGGTTTACTTGTACATTGTCTAAATAATTAACAGTACAAAAAAGTAGGGTTCTTCAGTAGGGCTCCCGACGTGTCCAAATAATTATAAAATAACAAATGTATTATTATGAATTATATATATTATATAATAACTTATTAATTATAGATGCATTAAAATGATGAATTCAGTATTAATGTATAAGTTATAAATGAATCCAAAAGTCTTAATAATTAACTGTCCAAAACAATTACAAAAAAAAAACAAATGGATACATTTTTAATTCACAAATCTTTAGTAGGCCTCCTTACTTGCTTAACTAAATTATACATTTACATATAAATGATGAATATTTATAATTTATTATATAATAAGCTATTATCTATAAATGTATTAAAAAATATAGAATTATTATTAATAAATTATACATTAATAAACAGAGGTGTAATTGTACTTTGTCTAAATATTTAACTGTACAAAACATTACAAGCAAAAACAACAAATACATTATGAATTCACAAAACTTCAGTAGGGCTCCCTACTTGCAAAACTAAATTATGAACCAAGATTCAATTAGATAACCGTATTTTTTTACCCCTGAAAGACTGATGTAAGGAAAGTTCAAGCAAAGGCCAGTTCAGGCTGGGTGACTTCTGCTGGCAGTTTGCTTATGAATGGGAACAAATTTGGGCGCAAACTTGCCACAAAATCTCGCCCTTCCTCTTTAAGAAGCACCCAGAGCATTGGCAACACACATTTCCTTGCACTAGCAGTACACACTATAGATCAAGATACTAGTCTGTTTCAGATGGGTAGCTCTCTCTCTCCCTCATCTCTGGCATGGTCCCTTTTTATCGCTCTCCACTGTGCTTACTGCAATCCGAAACAGGTGTTAGACATTATAGCGCTCAGGTGTGTGCACCCTTACCACTTTCTCTCCGGACGAATGCTCAACCACACATCCACCGCCACAAACGACTATGTTGGCCAGCTATATAATATTTTATTGGTGACATATTTAAATTAGCAGAATTTCCAACAACAACGCTCAATAAATAACAGAAAAGCAAACGTTTATGTTTGCAAGGCATAAAAAAATATACTGTATATAATCGAAGTGACGAAGCAGCACTGGCCTGATCAGTGATAGCTTGATCAAGTCGGCCGTTACTGTCTCACTGACTGCAGGCCATTTTTATTTTTGAGCCCTGCAAATGACACCATCACGTTTACTCTATACATATCACACACTTTAACTAAGAGTGTCAGCTGTTTCTTTTAGCAGATTGTCTTGAAGAACCTGAAGATCACAGAAGACATGATCAACTTGTAAAAGTAGTGGAGCCACGAAATAACGTATTGAACAGATAAAACAATGAATGCACAAAACTCATTTGTCTCTGCAATGTCAAACGCAGTTTTTACACCAAAGATGCAGTGGGCAGTGTGTGTAGAGGTAGACTGATATATCGGTTGCACCTATTAATCGGTGCCGATAGTTGCTTTTAGGAGCGCTCGGTTATCAGCAAAATCTATACGATATTTGCTGAATGTTTTTTTTTAATTCCATCGTATTCCTTTTGTGGCCGTTGCTGGAGGATTCTACAGTTAAATCTGCTCAGTTCTACAGTTTAACAGCGGCCTTTAGAGGTGAAATTAAAACTATAACTGAAAGTTTGTGGGGATTCACTGTATCTAAACTTTTCATCATCGACAATTTTCCTCCATATTAATGGAGCAAAGACTCATTTAAAAATCAGTGTCTTAAAATAATTGTATACCTTACTTGTTTATAGTTAAAAGTTCCACGTTATGCACCAAATTATTTTATCTGGCTATTATTGGGATTTTGGTTGCACAATAAAAAACTACTTCAAAGATTGTATTAATTTTGCACTCTTGTTGCCTCTGTCTGTGACTGTCACAGTAAGATAGAGACTGTAAAGCAGCTCAATGGAAAGGAGGAGGCGAGAACCGGCTTGACAATATAAATAATATCTTTAATAAATAACTAAAACCAAGACATAAAACCACACATATGACAGATAGCTGCCTGTAAACATACTCTCTCTGTCGCACCACCATCTGTAGTCGGCCTTTATCCCTCTTGGAGGCTTGATTAGCCTGATAAGGGGCCAGGTGTGTAAAATCAAAACCTGGCCCCGCCCTCCACCCTGTCACATTCCTCCCTCCACCCTGTCACATTCCTCCCTCCTTCTCTCAGTCCAGGGAGCCCCCGGCATGACTTACATCTCCTAGATGTAGACCCAACTAGATTGTCTGTCTCTTCAGCTCCCTGGACAGCAGATACATATCCTGTCCACCACTGTTACAGCAGATCTTCATCTTATAATGCATATGAATAATCATGTGTGGCCTACTAAAAAAAATAACATTAAATCTATGGGAAATGATGACAACTGTGGGAGATCCTACAATGGAAAGAGGGTCTATTAATACAATGAGACATCAGCAACTGTGGGAAATTAAAGGTGATATGATTCTACGTTTTTAGAAACCCCAACTGGGTACATCAGATGGTATTAAAAATAAAGGAAATGCATTCAGTTCACATGACATACAGTAAAATAAAATTAGCATGCACAGATTATGGTAAATACCATTAAAATTAAATATAAAGTAAACCTATAGTCTATTATCATAATAGTAGTAGAATATGAATGTTAATACTTATAATGAAGTTCAATGCAAACAAAGTGCAAACAAATAACGTAACGGTCGACCTATTAAAGATTTATGTAGGCGAGAGAGGTCTAATATTAATGTTGAATTAAGCTTTTATATGTACGGTAGAACTTTATTGTTTTATTCATTAAAAAAATTAAGTAATGATTCAGTATAATTTCTGTCAAGCAAACTCTCAGTCCTAAACCAATGTAGCTCCTATCGCTATTACGAGTGAAGATGAAATAATGCTCGTTTGCAGTCATTAAAACATGTTCTGCTTCACTGACATATGGCACGCCTTTCTTAGCGTCTGTTTCCACGGAGACTCGTGGATTCGGTGATCTGCTGAGAACGCTCATAAACTCTTGAGTCTCAAACACATGGTTGAGTGAATTAACCCCGCGCAGGACTCTTTCTGGAGTGCCTCTCTTGAGTCACCTGTCCAAGAAGACAGATTTACAAATTTGTGACGTCAACAAGAAAATAAAAGCATGACAAAAGGATCCAATGTTCCACAAACTATCAAACAAACATACTTCTAAAATAAATTTGTCTAAATACATCTATAATTTCTATGTGATATGGCTGTTGGTGGTTCATCTTTACTGTCTCAATACAAAGCTTGCCATTTATAACGTCAATTGTTCAGCTCACTAATGTATGGTTGCACAGATATGGCTTGTAGCTATAAACAGGCTATAATTCGAGACATTTTCATTTGTCATACCGGAACATTTCTTTTCAATCTCTGTTTTATTTTTGCCTCACATGCTACTGTCGGAGAAGCGTCTTCTTTTCCGACTTCTGGCACTCACATTGAAGGCGCGCGAATACTACGTCACGCTACGTAACTTTGTGCGCCCCAGTCCTGTTACACGCGTGGATCATCTGCTTTATTCAGTGAAGTGAGGTATTTTAGTTTTTACAAATATGTTTACTTTCTTGTTTTGTATACATGAGATATTACAGTTTATTTCTTCAATTTGTAATGTTTTGCCTACTGACAGATTATTATATTTATTATTTCGTGTTTCCCAAGTTGTTAATGCCGCACGTGCTGTTGTCAAAATGTACATTTCCATCTGTTTTCAAAGGGAAGGATGAGCGACGACGTGGAGCGTGTGTTGATCCAGCTCCAAGATGAGAGCGGTGAGATACTGGGATCTCCATTCGATGTGCCGCTGGACATCAGCCCGGATAAGCTGCAGCTGGTCTGCAATGCACTCCTACAGAAGGTAGGGATATAAGGACACAGAAATTATGTTATTCATCCAGCTGTCAGATCCCATGATGTCTTGGACTGGAAACAGTTTGGGTGCCAAATATTCTATCTAATGAAATAAACATATACAGTAATGTGCAAAAGTTTTAGGCACTTGTTAATAATGTTGCATAGTGAGGATGTCTTCAAAAAATAATGACATAAATAGTTTTCATTTATCACTTATTGCTTCTGTCTATTTATGTAATATCAGACTGACATGGTGTTCAGTGGAGGGCCATGACATCTGATGCAGGGCTCCCTGTTCTTCTATTCTAATCTTTTCTATTTGTAAAAGTAATGTTTGGGAGTCTAACATTTATATTTCCTATTGAAACACTAAAGCTGAAGATATAAATAACCATCTTAAGACAAAGGTTTTTGTGAAACATCTTATGTGCCTAAGACCTTTGCACAGTACTGAAAATGAACATTCTCTCATCATTTACTCACCCTCATGTCATCCCAGATGTGTATGACTTTCTTCTGCTGAACACAAACAAGATTTTTAGAAGAATGTATCTGCTCTGTAGCTCCTTACCTTAATGCAAGTGAAGGGTGGCCAGAACTTTGAAGCTTTATAAAGCATATATAGGTTGCATAAAAGTAATCCATATGACACCAGTGGTTAAATCCATTTCTTCTGAAGCAATATAAGTGTTGGTGAGAAACAGAAATTTGCATTCTTTGTGTATATTGCCACCTTCTGATCAGGAAAGAGAATTTATTACAAAAAAAGGACTTCAATATTGATATGTTTCTTACCCACAACTATCATAAAGCTCCACAAGTCATGGATATGTTGCCTTATGTGCTTTTCGGAGCTTTAAAGTTTTAGTCACAATTCACTAGCATTGTGAGGACCTACAGAACTGAGATATTCTTCTAAAATCTTTGTGTTCAGCAGAACAAAAAAAGTCAAGCACATGTGGAATAACACAAGGGTAAGTAAATGATGAGAGAAATTTAATTTTTGTGTGAACTATCCCTTAAAGTTAAGAAACCCCTTAGACAATACACTTACAATTAAAACTAAGGGGTTTCTCGCAACTGGTCCCAGGGAGAATCGGGACAACTGCGGCACAGTGTAAATCATTTCTAAAAATTTGGATGTGATGATGTTCATTGCTTTATAGCATCTGTTTATTTACGTCTTACAATTTGCCAGTTTTGAGTAATGAACTGCAGGTTTTATCTTTTATCAATCTGTCTCTTTTTGTCTGGATACAGGAGGAGCCTGTGCCTTTCCTGTTCTTTGTGAAGGATGCAGAGGTGGTGTCATCTCTGGGTACCTGTGTACAGACTCTGGGGCTGGAGACGGAGCAGGTGCTTCCGGTGGTGTACCAGCCACAGGCTGTGTTCCGCGTGCGGGCCATAGCTCGATGCACCAGCTCTTTAGAGGGCCACACAGAGGCTGTTATCTCTGTAGCATTCAGCCCTACGGGGAAGTGAGTTGATCACTTAACACCTTAATATCTTACAAATGACTGTATATTCATAAATTTAGTGTTTATTTGGGTTTATGCAACAGAGTGCCTGAATTTGTTGTTATTGTTGTGGTATTTTTACTCAGATATCTGGCCAGTGGATCCGGGGACACTACAGTGAGGTTCTGGGATCTGAGTACAGAAACTCCACACCACACTGCCAGAGGTCAGTTCACTGTTTATCTTCTAAATGGTATCCAATACAATGTGTCTGTTTTTTAAACTATGCACCTGACAGTTTTGATCATCATGTTTGTAAAGGCCACACACACTGGGTTTTATCCATTGCCTGGTCTACAGATGGCAAGAAGTTGGCATCAGGGTGCAAAAACAGTCAGGTGAGCATGTAGTGTGCATTAAGTTACTGACATTCCTGTTTGCCATAAGGAGGATCTTTAGGTCTAATATATTGTTTTACATGCTGTATGCTGTGATCTCTGTAGATCTGCTTGTGGGATCCTGTCACAGGAAGTCAGATAGGGAAGACTTTGATGGGACATACAAAGTGGATCACCTGGCTGTGCTGGGAACCTCTGCACCTGTGAGCTTAAAAAAAATCCAACATATGTTCTTTGCTGTGTAAATCAGGTCTTGTAATCAAAGTCTGAATGCTTTTCTAATTTTTAAGTCTTAATTTGTTCATTTAGTGATACAGTGATTTTACAATAAAATTGTTTATAGCATTAAAGGAATAGTTCACCCAAAAATGATTCATTTACTCAAATGTGTATGACTTTCTTCTGCAGAACACAATTGAAGATTTTTAGAAGAATATTTCAGCTCTGTAGGTCCATACAGTGCAAGTGAATGGTGACCAGAACTTTGGAGCTCCAGAAAGCACAAAGGCAGCATAGAAGTAGTCCATGTGACTCCAGTGGTTTAATCCATGTCTTTTAAAGAGATTTGATAGCTTTGGGTGTGAAACAGATCAGTGTATATACGTCCTTTTTACTATATATTTCCACCTTTGAAAAGCCCTGACCAGTAAGTGGCAATTCACATGAAGAATGCAAATCAGCAAAAAAAAAGTTTTAAAGTGTTAAAGTGAAAGTGGAGATTTATAGTAAAAAAAAAAAACAATATTACATAAGTATTGATCTGTTTCTCACCCACACTTATATCACATTATATCGCTTCAGAAGACATGGATTAAACCACTGGAGTCATATTGATTACCTTTATTTGCTTTTTGGAGCTTCAAAGTTCTGGTCACCATTCACTTGCAATTTTCACAATTGTATGGACCTAAAGAGCGGAGATATTCTTTAAAAATCTTAATTTGTGTTCTACAGATGAAAAAAACTCTTGCACATCTGTTATGGCATGACAGTAAGTAAATGACGAAAGAATGTTCATTATTGGGTGAACTATTCCTATAAGGTTGATCCTATAATCTCTCACTTCTCTCACAGAAACCCAGAGTGTAGGTATTTGGCTAGCTCCTCTAAAGACTGCTCAGTTCGGATATGGGACACGGTTTTGGGTCGTTGTGACAAGATTATGACAGGCCACACGCAATCTGTGACGTGTGTGAAATGGGGAGGAGATGGACTCCTCTACACCTCATCTCAGGACAGAACCATTAAAGTCTGGAGAGCCAAAGATGTAAGAGATTAAATACACCCCCCCCCCCCCCCCCCCACATATCTGATTTAGGTCTTATTTATATCAGGTGTCTTAACTACTATGTAATAACATTAAAATACAATGTATTTACTGTGTAACTACATGTTGTTCTGCAAAATTCTCAGAAGATTCACATTTGCTGCTACTGAGGTTGAGACAAGTATAGGTTTAAGAGTAGGGTTAGCGGTTAGGGTAAGGATTGGGGTTTGTTTAGGATCATGGGTAAGGTTAACATTGTAAATACAGATGCAATTAAATGCAGGTACTTTAAATGTAAGTACAATGCATCAACACATATGTACATAGTAAGTGCACTGTATCAAATGCTTAAGTACATAGTAGTATAATATAACCTGGCACCTAATATAAAGTGGGTGCCCGATTTTTATTTTTAGATTTACTGTTCAAACTAAAGTTTATGTAGACAGATCAGAAAAATTTCTGTTCATACTGCAGTCACTTTTGCTTGCATGTTCACATTAGTTGTCATAGTAACGATGCAAAGAAACAGTGCTTAGCAATGGATGCTTTTCCATTGATTATGTTTTTTTTTTTTTTATGAAGGCAGTATACAAATATTTACATATTCATCACTGACAGCAGTTTAAAAAATGTGAGAGATGGCATATGCAATGTTTGTTGCTTCAAGGGTTTACAGCTGTCCCGTTTTAACCAGGACTTCCCGTATTTTGGATGAAATTATGAAGTCATACGGGACTTCATAATTGAAGAGGGAAAGGTTTTCGCTGCTTTGGCTATCCTGTGACACATGACATAAGGGTGCGTTCCATTCAGAAGTGATCATCCTTATGCCCTATTCCCCTCATAGACTTTATCTTCTAATGTGACAGTTTGAGAGGGCTGAATGGAGTAAAACGGCCATCTAGAACAACAGGGTCTTTTTAGGTCTTTGTTATTTTATTTTTTATTATCTTGAAACAATCCTACAGCATGGCCATCATTATTGTTTTCCCTTCTAAGTGCCCTGTGAAGACATCATTTATGCTCTTTGGAATGCAGTACGTTTTCTCGTCGTAAAACCTGATGAAACAACGCATCGTGCGAATGACAAAAGAAAACTCTTGAAAGCTCTGGGAAGAGTTAGTGTAATAAATTTTGGTCTTGTTATTTCATATTTACAAAGTTAATTCACTTAGACTAGCTGATTAAGTTGAGAGGCCTGCTGTATTCCAGGTGATAAGTGTTACTACACTGTGTATTTTAGCACGGCTGGAACACTGAATTGACCAATCAGCATCCAGACACGGAACTATCCATTTTAAAAGCGAGGATACATCCCCCTGTAAGGTTCTTTTGGTTAAAACATTTTCAGCAGCATAAATAGGCTTTTTTCTTGCTTATGTTACAGGGAGTTCAGTGCCGTACTCTGCAAGGTCATGCTCACTGGGTCAACACGTTGGCCCTCAGTACTGACTATGTTCTGCGAACTGGAGCGTTTGAGCCAGCGACTGCCACTATAAACCCTCAGGATCTTAGCGGCTCATGTAAGATCACACACTCTCCACACAGTTGTTTTAGCAACAAAAACGGATTCATTTATTATGTCTTTTATCCATGTAACTTGGATCGTTTTGTAAATGTTTCTGGCTCCTACAGTGGAAGAGATTAAAGAGAAAGCTTTGAAGCGCTACAACAACATCAGAGTGAGTGTGACCTGTTTGTATACATTACAAATCTCAACCTGTGAGAGATGGGATTTACTCATATATATATTACACACACACACCGATCAGCCACAACATTAAAGCCACCTGCCTAATATTATGTTGGTCCCCCTTCTGCCGCCAAAACACCGCCAACCTGTATCTCAGGATATCATTCAAAGATGCTATTCTTCTCACCGCAATTGTACAGTGTGTGTGGTTAATACTCAAACCAGCCCACCTGGCACCAACAATTTTGCCATGGTCCAAATAACTGAGATCGCATTTTTTCCCCATTCTGATGGTTGATGTGAACATTAACTGAAGCTTCTGACCCGTATCTGCCTGATTATATGCACTGCACGGCTGATTAGATAATCGCATGGATGATTGTTGGTGCCAGACGGGCTGGTTTGAGTATTTCTGTAACTGCTGATCTCCTGGGAATTTCACGCACAACAGTCTCTAGAATTTACACAGAATGGTGACAAAAACAATAAACATCCAGTGAGGGGCAGTTCTGTGGATGGAAATGCCAGACTGGTTTGAACTGACAAAGTCTACGGTAATGTAGAGAACTGCTCTGTACAATTGTGGTGAGATAAAAACAAACTATCTCAGAATGCTATTCTGAGATGTGGGTTGTCGCTGTTTTGGCAGCACAAGGGGGACCTACCGAATTGAATGTGAAAATCAGTGTCTAATGAAAGAGATACATTTAAATGAATTTTTTTTATTATTCTCTTTAGGGTGAGGGTCATGAGAGGCTGGTGTCAGGATCAGATGACTTCACAATGTTTTTGTGGAATCCAGCAGAAGAAAAGAAGCCAGTGGCCCGTTTGACGGGTCATCAGGCACTGGTCAACGAGGTGCTTTTTTCACCAGACACAAGACTGATTGCCAGTGCTTCATTCGATAAATCGATCAAGATCTGGGATGGAAAGACTGGAAAGTAAGGAAATTGTCACACATAATTCACTTTTTTGTGGCATTTGCCAAAATATTTGAGGCTTTGACTCTTTTCGGAATAGCATACTGCCATAATATTCATACTATTTCTACAGTATATATATATATATATATAATATATATATATATATATGCCTTTTTCTCTCTCTCTTGAATCTTTGATTGGACTGCTAAAAAAACAAAACAAAAAAACAATGCTGTTGATTGAGCTTAACATGTACTGAACCCGGAATATTCCTTTAAACACACAATGTAACATATTACTTTTGAAATATTGTATATTGCATATTGTTTCACGTACTATTTAAAAAAAACATAGTAGGCACTAATACAGTATTTACTGGGAAGAATGCAGCAAGCAGTTTATTCTGAAAAACCATCAGTCTCATGGAAAGGAAACATTGTATTTCCAGTAGTGTACACTAGGGGGCACTCAAGTCGCATCAGTGTTGGCATGTTTTGCTTATTGGCACATGGTCTTTTCTGGAACAGGAAAAACCACCAAAAAAAATTAAATAACATACAGAGTCAAACATGATATGTTTTTTTTTTCTAGACCAATCAGTTTGCATTAGTATTTTAAGATCCTGATCTGATGTCATTTTTTGCTGTCCAGGTATCTGACCTCCTTGCGTGGTCATGTTGGGCCCGTGTACCAGGTGGCGTGGTCGGCAGACAGCCGTCTGCTGGTGAGTGGCAGCAGTGACAGCACACTGAAGGTGTGGGACATCAAGACAGGCAAACTGAACGTGGATCTGCCAGGCCATGCTGATGAGGTAAGACACACAATGAATTTAATTGAGGTTACAGCGTTGTATTTAGTACATTTTTATCTGCTGTGTATTAATACTATAGTGTTTTAATAAACATTTTAAAAATTGAATGTATTTAATGCTTCCCTATGTTCACAGTTTTACAAGTAGTGGTGGGGATTTTAAGTAATTGTTCATTTTGATTTCATTCACTGATTCCCTCCGTGACCATTTTGCTGGTGGAAAAGAAAGCACGAACCGGACAATTTTTGTCTGAAACTCAAGATAATCAATATTAACTTGTTCATGGTTGTGTAAAGCAAAGCAAAGCATAACAATACCCTGGTATCCTTGCAGTGATTTTTGCACAAGCAAGCACCATATTTTCCAGAAAATATAAAAAAAACCTTTATGTTGTATTGTTCAGGTTTTTGCTGTTGACTGGAGCCCTGATGGGCAGAGAGTGGCCAGTGGTGGGAAAGACAAGTGTCTAAGAATGTAAGCGACCCTGTACACCACACAGATTATTTTTTCGACAATGCGGTATGTCACGCCACCTGGTCTGAACACCTGTTATGTCTTATCCTTTTTTTTTCCTTTAGATGGAGGAGGTAACGGCAGAAACCATTGGCTCTGCATGCAACAGCCAATCAGGCACCTTGATGCATCGACTGACGACCCAACCCACTGGACAATGGACAGCAACGTCAGAGCAAGAAGTCTTAAACCTCAATGAGCCGTTTCATTAAAGCTCAATGAAACTGCTTGGATGGCTTCACAATAGCTGATGTATATAGAGCTTTCTGATGTTGTCGGGCTTGATGGAGAGAATACGATATGGTGATATTTGACTGATGAAATGTACTGTGTAACTCAACAGTAAAATGAGCTCAAATGAGCAAATGCCTTGTGAAATTTGCAGCCAAGCTGACCCAGTGTAATCAGTGTAATCTTTCTTACACACGCTCTCTTTGTAATTAACTTAATCCTTAATGCTCTGATACAGGCGGCATAAACAGGGTCTGTTCCAGCACTAAGCGATAACCAGCATCGTCACAATGGTTCATACTATGTCAGCAAAGGTTTACTCATTAAGAAGTAAAAGGAATTTTATTGGATCTGTGGTTTTCTTATTTTGAATAAAAGGACTATAGAGCATTAAAGACTGTCCTTATGGCACAGAACACCTTTAGCCACATGTTATTCAGGCATCTGAGATGTTAAGAGCAGATTTCAAAGATTTTAGATCAATTTATCAATACTGGCCTCAATTGGGGAAGGTCAAAGGCACAGGAAAGCCACTCAAAAAGGTCACAGGGACTGAAAGATTAACCTATATAGTTTACTGAGTTTGTGTGAAGTATTCAGCAATCTGCATTGTTTTAAAGAAGCACTGGTTACATATTTGGCACTGGTTACTTCTCTGACACAAACAACAATAGCATAACTTGTATGAGTTGCTTTGGCAGAATGGGCAAACCAAGAGAGACTCTTCAGTTAATGACAAAAAAAGCTTAATATAACAGTGCAACTAAAAGCAGCTGCCATCTTATTTAAAAAAACACTGAAAAATGCATATAGCAAAAAGGAGCAATGGTTCAGCGGTTCCCACTTTGGCATGTTTCTGTAACTTGACAATCACATAGATAGTTGGCTCTGGAAGGCTTGAATGGCCTGGCTTTCTGTTACAATACCAGACAAAATTATTCAAGCATGCAAGTTTTTTTTCAACATGTCTGCGCTTCAACTAGTTTTGAGTTGCATGACAACATTAATACCTATTCAAAATTTTACAAAGCCACAAAATACATTTAAACCATTTCAGTACTTCTTTTAGTGTTACTCAAGCACGAACTGTAAATGTAAACTGGGACGAAGAAAAGTGTGGATTACATTGATATTTTGGTAACACTTCACAATAAGGTTCTATACATTAACATTAGTTAATGCATAAGGTATCATGAACTAAGAATTAACATTGTTAAACATTTATTAATCTTAGTAAATTTATAAATATATTGTTTGTTTTTAGTTTATAATGCACTGACTTTTAATGTTCTATGTAAATTTACTGAGGAGTAAATATAATGAATAGTAATGAACTACTTCTATACCTACGTATCGTTATTGCTATAGTATTTCTTAATAGTAATGTGTGTAGCATGTACACTGTAAAAAAAGTTTTAGCAGATGCAGAAATCAACAATATTAATAAATGCTCTAACCATCAGCCTGATGAAAAAAAAAATGATATTTAGTCAGTTACCTAGCAAAGTGAAATAAAAAATATGCATTTGCATGAGATTTGAAGGAATCGAGTTATACTCTGCTTTTTACTTCAAACAGCGAAGAGGCATGTGCACAAAATGTTGGATAAGCCTCTAAGAATGATGTTGTGCCGCAATCTGACTTGCTGCCAAATTCTGACTCTCTGCTTGGTCCTCATCCCTAAAGCCCCACCCCTAACCTCATTGGTCCCTATCCCTAACATTACGATACAAGAGAGTCAAAATTCAGCACTACACCAGTACAGATGTTTAAATGCGATGCAAAATCAGGGTAATGGGCAAAAATCTACCTGTCAATCATTTATTCTTATGGCCTTTATGACCATGCGCTGGTAAGGGAAAGCTGTTTAATGTGTTTACATTACCACACACGTCGGCTTATTAAGCATAATCGGCCTATGAGCGTGCATGTAAACGTGCTCAGTTTTGTTCATTGTAAGTTCATATTAACCTATTGCATTAACTAATGTTAACATGCAACTTTACTGTAATGTGTTACCAATATGTGTACCCTAATCTTGTTTGTGCTACTATATTTTTCATGCCACATAATTGGATTGTCTCCCAACTATTTGTATAAAAGCGTGGTGATGAGAAGACACTTGCATGACTTTACAGAAGTGAAGAGTGCAAATTAATGATACACTATTCATCCTTGTATTAATACATTTTGTGCGTAATATAAGCTAGAGTTTCTTTCTCATGACTCAAGGTCCTGTCTTCAACATCTCCCGCTGATTTATATGGACACAGATGGATAGTTTAATCCATTCCTCTGGGCCAGAGGTCACCATTGAAATCAGGATCTTTTAACTTGATTGACGAGGCCAACTGTGTTTGGATAGTCCTCTCGGTCTCATTCTAAATCAGTTCTGTGTGGACTTATGGCCTAGTCCATCTTCAGTCTGTTCTCCAGATGTTGTTCAGTAGCTTCACAACCTCCTCATATAGAACAAAGACAATGGCTACGTCCAGACACACCCGGCCCAGTCGTGGGACTGTGCCTTTGTAAAACCTGTAATGCAAAACAAACGATAGACAAGATTTAGGCAAAAGACAACAAAATTTATGGCCGTTGAAACTTATAAATGGAGTACAAACATACGCTTGAGGGCCCTCATTCTTCAGAATCTGGAAAGCGCAGTCCATTGTGCTCTTGTAGCGATGAGCCTCCAAACCCTAAATATATAAATATTAAAAAAAATCAGTTTATATATGGGAACGTTTAACATATTTCTAAAAATATAACGTATTTCTAAAAGAATTTATGAATATTAAGCCCATTTTATATGGTGTCAAAGTAAGCTAGATGATCATAGATCAGGTCACTGCAGGATATATACATTAAATTAGCAAAATATAAATAGTTATTTTATATTTATATTATACATTTTTGATAAATGACCATTACACTGCATATTTGACCATTGTCCCTGAAGCCAATATCTAACATTGCTGTGCTACGTAGTTTCTCTCATAGAACTTCACTGTCTTTTTCTTCTCACATAATCAACTATTTTAACTCAAATTAATATTTCATTTCTTTTTTATTTAGCTGGTGAGTAGATTTGTAATAAGAGGGACCAGCTTTATGTTTTGTCATTATTTTGCAATAATGACCAGGTGAGACTACATTATCCCCTACATACCTGTATTGACAGCACTTGCTCAGCTTTCTTACTCTGAAAGGAATATTGCGGTTTCAATACAAGTTAAGCTCAATCGACAGTATTTGACAGCAACCGACAACAACAATGTTGAAAACCACGAAAAAATGATTGGCTCGTCCCTCATTTATTAAAAAAAGGAGTTGCAGTTACTGTAATGCACTTACAATGGAAGTGAATGGGGCATGTCCATATATGTTAAAATACTGTTTGAAAAGTACAGCTACAAGATACGTGTAAACAGGATTTTAGTGTAATAAAAACACTTATTAACCTTATCTGTGTAAAGTTATATCCAATTTTACAACTTTGTTGCCATGACAACACACGTCTATAAATAAGTGATTTTATCACACTGAAAAATGTTAGCATGTATAATGTTTACATTGTGGCAATACTTTTAAAACAGTACTTCTTTTAATGTGGATGGACTGGCTTCATTCATTT